>CM024756.1:111913117-112003980 GCA_014218235.1 Colocasia esculenta | reverse complement strand
CCCCGAGTTGGTAAACATAGGTTAATCTTGAAGCCAGGAGCAGTTGCTGTCAAACAAAAGTTGAGGCGTTTCCCCCCACATTGCTTTGAAGATGAAAGAAGAGATTGATAAACTACAAGAAGCTAAGTTCTTCTGTGTAGTACTTTATCCTTTGTGGGTGGCTAATATAGTCTCGGTAATGAAGAAGGATGGAAGAGTGCGAATTTGCATAGACTTCCGGGACTTAAAGAAGGCATGTCCAAAGGATGATTCCTTTTACCTCATTTGGATGTTGATTGTTAACACCATTGGATATGAAAGTCTGTCATGGATGGATAGTCACGATATAATCAAATCCGTCTAGCCCCGGAGGACCAAGAGAAAACCTCCTTCACCATACCCTGGGAACCTATTGCTTTGTGGTTATTGTTTGGATTAAAGAATGCCAGCACCACTTATCAAAGGGCAATGCTAGCTATCTTCCACGATATGATCTATATTGATGTGGAGGTTTACGTGGATGATATTGTGGTGAAGTCTCGGACTCGAAGAGAACACTCCTTCGTGCTGGTCAAAGTGTTCCGCCACGCACAAGAATATCAATTAAAGATGATAATCCAAAGAAGTGTGTGTTTAGGGTTCTTCAGGCAAATTGCTAGGTTTCATAGTTAGCAAACGGGGGATTCAAATAGTCCCACACAAGGCCAAGGCAATAAACGAGATGCCTCCTCCTAAGAACATATCTGAGCTTCGAGGTTTGATTGGTTGGTTACAGTTCATAAGGAGATTCGTATCTCAGCACTCCTAAAGATGTCGGCCTTTCTATGAATTGTTTAAAGGAGGAACCAAATTTGAATGGAACGCTAAGTGCTAGGAGGCCTTTGATGAGCTCAAGAGTTATCTCATGAAACCGCTCGTGCTGCAAGCGCCTTCCCTTGGAAACCCTTATCCTATATCTGTCGACTATTGAGGACTCCCTAGGAGTGTCCTTGCGCAACATGATGATTCTGGCAATGAAAGGGCAGTCTATTACCTATCTAGGCTCTTCAATCCTTCGAGCTCAAACTCACCACAATGGAGAAGACGTGTGTAGCGCTATTGTGGGTAGTGCAAAAATTGAAGCACTATTCCTAGCCCATAGGGTGAGTTTGATTTCTAGAATGGATCCTATAGGTATCTCCTGGAGAAGCCAGTCCTCGCCGACAGATTGGCGTGTTGGCAAAGCTTTATGTCTCAATTCGATATCACCTTTGTAGTAGAAGGCTATAAAAGGGTATGCCATTCTTGAGCACCTCGCTCACCCTCCCCTTCCTCATAGTGACACGGTTCAAGAGGATGCCCCTGATGAAAACCTTTCACTCATCTCTCGCGATCCCTTCTGGTCGCACCACTTTGATAGGACTCTCAATTCTAGGGGATGGGGCATAGGAGCTATCTTGCTCACCCCAGAAGGGATCACCGTTCCACTTGCGTATCAACTCCAGTTCCCTGCCACCAATAATGTCTCCGAGTATGAGGCTCTCCTAGCTGGTCTAAAGCTCACCTATCTCTTAGGCGAGCGCTATCTCAAGATCATAGGAGACTCTCAACCTGTTCTGGCAGGTCCTTTCTACCTATCGCACCCGTGACCTTGAGCTCAAGCCCTATCAAGATCTAGTCACGCTCCTAGCTAAGCATTCTGCAAACTCATCTTCATTCACACTCCTCACTCTCAGAATATCCTGGCCGATGCCCTCGCATCCCTAGCCTCATCTCTCTCTTTCCCTCTCAGCCGCATCGCTGAGACAATCACAGTCAAAGGTTTGGAAGCTCCCTCCACTCAGGATCCTTAGTTGAATAACCTTAGGAGATCTTTAATCTTGAAGGCGGAGAGAAGAGGGGTGAAGGAAGTATTGCTTATGGAATTAGGAGAAATGAGATGCAGAAGAAAGGCCATGGTACCATGAGATTAAGTTGTATTGCAGAGACTTTACCTTCCCAGAAGAAGCAGAAGCAGAAGATAGGAGAGCCATCCGTAGAGCGGCACTGAGATATACAATTGTTGGAGAAGTGCTGTACAGGCGCGCTCAAAATGGAATGCTCCTCAGATGTTTGTCGAACGAAGAAGCCTGGAAGGTAGTGGAAGGAGCCCACTCTAGTGAATGTGGAGGGCATGTGAATAGCCAAATGTTGGCTAAGAAGATCCTTAGGCAGGGCTATTACTGGTTGACCTTAGAAGAAGACTATGCCATCTACATCCGTAGGTGTGTCAAGTGCCAGCTCCATGCCAATATGAGCATGCTCCGTCCTCTTCTTTGCATCCACTATCTTCTCCTTGGCCTTCTCCATGTAGGCCTTTGATATCATCGGGCCTCTGGGTGATCCTAATGCTCAAGTAAAATAGAAATCTTTCATCCTTACTACTACTGAGTACTTCACCATGTGGGCCAAAGCAGAGGCATTTGCAGAAATCAAAGGCTCGACCGTGTGCAGATTCATCATGAAGAACATCATCTTGCGGTTCGGAGTTCCAAGTGGCTTCGTCACCGACAATGGACCACAGTTCATATCATAGGAGCTTCAAGACCTATGTAAGAAATTCAACATTTCTTTGCATCATTCGTCTGCATACTACCCGCAGGGCAACGGCCAAGCCGAAGCCACAAACAAAATGCTTTTGAAAATTTTAAAGAAAACTTGTGAGTCTCATAAGTTCGCCGATTGGCCTGAAAAATTGATTGAGGCTCTGTGGGCCTATCGTACCTCTGTCTACACGCCCACTGGGCAAACTCCCTTTTAACTTACATACGGGATGGAGGCCGTATGCCCACATGAGATCCTTATTCCTTCGCTAAGAGTTCAGTTAGATAAAGAACTTAATCCCGACGAACGTTGAGAGGCGTTACTTACACAGCTAGAACTCCTAGACAAACGGTGCCTAGCCGCAGCTGATCATGTGCTTTCATATCAAAATAGACTCTCAAGATCTTTTCAAAAGAAAGTGATTGAACGTAAATTCCAAGAAAGAGACATGGTTTTGAAGCGAATTTTTATAAAACCAGGAGGTCCTAGGTCAAAATTGCAAGCAAACTGGGAAGGGCCGTACGTTGTTAAGGAAGTGTACCATGGGAACGCGTACAGCTTATCAATGTCGATGGTGAGGAGCTCTCTCACCTGTGGAATGGGCTGTATCTTAAAAGATTATACCCCTAATAAAAGGTTTTCGATAGAGACATCATTTTGCAAAAGAATGTTAGTAGCTCTGTGTATCACTCCCTATCATTTGTTGTCAAATGACCCTTATACTCAGTCACACACACCACACGGCAACCCAGGGCTAATTTTCCTTAGTCAATGGTGTTCCTGTTGAGCCCTAGTATGGGGTGCGAAGGTCAATTCTCTTCTTACTCAGGCAAGGTCTAGGGGCAAAAGGACGCTGACTTGTGGACTAGGGAGAGGTGTAGCTCATGTATGAAATTTCAAAGAGAGATGGTCTGTTCAAAAGAAAGAAAAGAAATAAGAAAAGAGAAAATTCATAAAAATGAGAAGTAAGCAGAAAATTGAAAATAGGGGCATGTCAAAGAGTGGCAGTACAGTTCTCCGTGGGACGCCCTTGAGCCCGGTCGTACGCATGCCGTAGACAAAATAATAACCACAAAGTCTCTGGACAACAGATGGATTCTGTATGAGATACACCCTTGCAAGTCATACAAGCCAGTCTCCCAAGCACCAAGTCCAATTCTTGTCTCCTTAAGTCTTCTATCCCCGCTAATGACTGGAGATTCCCACACCTGGTCTACATTCGAACATAGCAACTAAGGGCAAGTAGCCTTTGGGGAGCCAAAGCAAATGCACATTGTGTTTAGGGGATAGTTTGACAAACATAAGATAGGAATGAGATCCATAGCCAATCACTCAAATGTAGAGGATCTCGTTATCAGAAAACCCCTAATAAAAAAAAATCAAAAAATCCCCAAAATCTAAAAAAATTAGAAACCCCCCCCCCCCAAAAGAAAAAATTCAGAAAACCCAAAAATCAAAAATCACAAAACCACGAAAATCCAAAAATCAGAAAACCCAAAAATCTAAAAAATAGAAAACCCAAAAAAAATCCAAAAAATTAGAAAACCCCAAAATCAAAAAAAATCAGAAATGTGAAATCTAAAAAAATAGAAAATTACAAAAATCCAAAAAAATGGTGCACATATTGCTTTCTTTTGGCATGCATTATTTCGAAGTTGAAGTCATTTTTTTTTACTTAGCGCAAAGGCTGAGCCAAAGAGCAGATCTAACCTGTTCTCCTAAGTGTGCAGGAACAGGGAATTTTGGATTTGCGCAACGATGTACTCAGGGTACTCTCTTCCTCTTTCTCTTATTCGGATCTCATCTCGCACTCGTGTGAGTTGCAATTCATTCATTTTTATAAATATTGACATAAAGTAAAGATCCACTAAGAGATAAGCAGTATGTACAAAGATAAGGGGGAGGTGGCTCACAAACTCCTCACTGTCCACCACCACTCTCCCTGGACCCCTCATGTCTATCTGGTGGTGGTGGCATCTCACCACCACCCCTGCCACTCCTGGCACTCGTCTCACCGCCGAGGTGCCTATCCTCATCCTCGTTCCTCGGCGGCTGGAGGAACAACCTGCTAAGTATTGACTAACGGAGGTGCCAGTCACTCGCTAGCTCTGCTCACATCACTCCTGCTCCTGCTCTGGAATCGGCCTATGGCCGTCATCACCTCCTGTAGGCCCCGAGCTAGGATCTGCTACGCGTGCATATCTGCGCGCAGCTGGGCCAGCTTTGCCTGATCCACAGCTGGTCCCTGTGTGCATAGCGTCTCCAGCTCGGCTGTCATCACGTCTGTCTGAGGGCGTAGCTGGTCTCTCTCTGTCGCTACTCTATCACCTCACTCTGCAGCTGGGTCACTCGGTCCGTGGCAGTCCTCAGCTCCGTCTCCTACAGGAAAAGCTAAGTCAGTGCAAAATTTAAATAATTTTCAATTCAAATCTCTATCTTACCCGCTCGGCCAACTCCGCCTGCACCTCCTCGGCCCTCCTGACCGCATCTGCTAGTCAGTCCTCCAAATCCGACTGGGAGCTCTCCGCTGCTCTGGAGGAGGATGCACCGGACTATGCCCTCCTCACCCTCACTAACTGTGCACGCCGCACATGCAACACAGGTCAAATTCTCAAGTCAGCTGTAAATTGGTATATGTACTGAAATCTCAGTAGGTACTTACCATCTCGGCTGCCTCCCTCTGAGCTGCCTCCCGGTCCAGCACAGCTGAGTGCAGCCGGAGCGAGGCAATCTCCCCGGCCACGTCCACCTGCAATTCATCCAAAGCTATCAGCTCAATTAAATAAAAGAATAATCCATGGAGTCTGACTTTAGAAGTTTACCTGTCATCTCGTTCCCCTGTGGACTCTCGCCCAGTACTTTAAGGTAAATTCCTGTAAGTACGCTTCATCAGACACTACCTCAGATCGGTCCTACTTGCCTCTGCGCTCCGAGCTGTCTATCTGCTCGCGGGCATGCTCATGCTGGTCTGTGGTGTCGTGAAGTCCCTGGAAGCTCCGACCAGGCCTAGGGTTCCGGTCTCGGCTTAGGAACTACACGGCACTCTATCGTAGGCCAAGCGACCTTTGAGACAGATATAGGTGGAGAGGTAGCACGAGGTTGAGTGCATGCACCCACACCAACCTACCAAAGTAGGGGCAGGCCTACACCAACCAAGGATGTCCCTCATCCCCATCCTCTAGGTAAGGCTGCCACACCACCTGCACATCAAAGCACATCTGATTAGTTGCCAAGCAATTAATTCAAATCAATTAGACCTCGACAGAGTGGTTAGATTGCTTACATCTAGCTGAGGGTAGATGTCGATCATGTCCTGGATGGACGCCAGCTGATCGTTCAAGGTATGCTTGTCGCGGCTGGCTCCCAGTGTCGAGCTATGGACATGAGGCCCGGCCACTCCAGAATCCCTCTCCTCAGGCCAGGGAGGTGAAGGTAGGCCCAGACCTGCAAGAGGCATGAAGGCAGTCAGTTCTTAATTCATAGCAAGTGTGATGTAAGTAAATGACCGAAGGCAATGAAGAGTACCTGAAAAAGGGGGGAAAAAAGCCGCTCGTGGACGTCTGTCGCTCGGAGGTGCCCATGCTGTCGAACTGATGAGCTAAGAAGGCTGCTCCACACGCAAAGTCCACACCTGGCCCAGGTCCTCTAGGTAAGGCAGAAACCGGCAATGGATTGTGTCGCCCCTCGTGGCAAACAAAAGTCTGTCGAGGAAAAGGATGAGACAGCGACGTAGGTCCAGGTTTGCCTCAACCCCTGGCTCGTCGGCCAAGACCTCTTGGCAGCCCCTAGTCAACCTCTACAGCTGCCCATCCACTGACTCTCCCACCTGCTTTCATGTCTCATAAAGCCCTAAACACTCCTGAAGTCTCACTCTGGGGATGAGGGAAGACCTCGGCTCTACAGTCAAGCCTAGTAGTCTGCGGGCTACATCACTATAGCAAGGGTAGGTGAACCCACTCACTGGCCACCCGTACACCCTCAATCCCGTGATCCGACTCACATCCTCCAGGTTGGGGATCATATGCCCCCATGGGAACACGAAGGTAGTCACCTCCACATCCCACCTGCTGCACAGGGCCTGGGTGAGTGCTGGATCCGCCCTCATCCTGTCCATCCTCAGAACCTCCCCGAACCCCATGCCATCTAACCTCTCTCTCTGAAACCTAGGGAGGACTAAGTACACTACTAAAACTAGGAGCCAGGAGACCCGGGCCCTCATTTCCCCCTGCAAGCAAAATTCAACCATTTAAATCAGTTTAGACTTGTCTTGTTTGGTTGCTCGGCTGAGGTCATGCTGGCCTTGTGGACCGCGACCTTGTCACGATGCCCCGATGCGCCGCGACATAGTCACGAGGTCCGCGACCTTGTCGCGCCCCATAGCTCCGTCGCGACTACTGGAGTCGCGACGCCTCCAGCCGTCGCGTTCTCAGGCGGTGGCCAGCCGATATCTTTCTTGTCGGGGCCATTTTTTTCTCAGCGAATCGCCCTACAATCTGCCCTCAAGGGGGCCTCCATCCCCTCCTCACCGTGCATTCAAGGTTTAGGGTTCGAGTGACTTACCTTTTTCATGGCTTCCTCGCGGGCCATCGCCGCCACCTCCAAATCGACCGCTGGGGTGTCCTCCTCCGCCATCTCGACATCGGGGACCTCCTCGACCACTGGAGGAGCTTCCTCTCGCCTCCGGGAAGCTCCCTCATCACCGGCCGCTTCCTCCGCCCATCACTTGGAGAGCCGCCGCCGTTCCTCCTTCCATTGTAGAGAAAGGGGGAGTGAGAAGAAGAGAGAGTGAAAAGAGGGAGAGTGCAAGGGTGATTAGGTCGCCAGAGGAGTGAAAAGAGGAGAGAGTGCAAGAGAGAAGGAGAAAGTGAGATGTGAGCGCAAAGGGGGAAGAAAGGGGGTTTCTGCATTTTTGAATCACCGGTGATGTCGCGACGGTTATAAGCGTCGCATTATGGTCATGTCAACTAGCGAGGCCGTGACAGTATCGTGCCTTCCCGCAACGTCGCGATAGGAAGGCGACAGCCTTGGGCGTCGCGTCATTGACAGAGTATTGCAAACTACCAAAAACCAGTCTTTTATTGATTCAATTCATTCATTACAATGTCCAATCCTCCCTACAATCAATGAAATGCACTTTTATGCCCTAACTATCATCTAATACAATGCCTACATCAATCTAATCCATCTCAAGCTCCCATTTCAGCTGGACGAACCATTTTTAATGCCTCGAGGTACTCTCGGGTCACGTCCTCGTCCTCCACTACCTCCGCATGGAGGAGACCCGTGGCACATCCCTCCCAGTGGATGATGGTGCTTATCACATCTCGCTCATCTTAGTCATCACCCCTCTTCCGTTCCTGAATGGGAGGGTAGTACGATAGTAGAGGAACCACCGTGCGTGCAGCTGCGCACTGAAGGTGGCAGCGATCTGGGTTGCACAGGGCCAGTGCCTTGTTGCCTATAAGCCATAGAGCCAGTCCCGTGCGCTTGTGGTAGGCGGATCATCCTATTATGGAGGAAGCGTGGGCACATGTCGAACTCCACCACCATCATTGCCTTAAAGTAATCACGCCATCCTTTCAGCCCTTTCACTTGTGCCGTCTTGCACCACGCCTACGGTGTCATGCATAGGGGTGTACCAACGAAAGCCAATGGTTGATGCAGCATGCTCTTGCACTCAGTAGAAAGGTTGTCCATTGCCCGGAATTGAATATGCATCCCCATCCAGAGCTCAAGGGTGATGACAGAACCATAGAATAGGCCTCTGGTGGCTGCAGAAGATAGTCCAATATAGAGATAACTAAGGGCTGACTGTGCAATACTCATACCTTTGGATACGAAGTCGATTATGCTCAAGTTGGCAAATGAAATTGCACCATCTTCTGCTTGGAAAAGAATAATGTCGTAGATGCAGATAGCGGTGGCCTTGGATATAGCAAGATAATTCCCAGTCTTGCGCTTGCACTAGGAGACAACCCACTGGGAATAGGGAGGAGGTTGGCATGGTTCTGGCTAGTCATGCTGTGCAAATCTGTCTTCTTAGTGGTAATCTCACCGAGGATGCTCCATGCGTCAATTGGAGCCACGGTTGTAGGAAAGAGCATGCTCCTCTCCCCCTTGTACCTAGGGAGACCTAACATCAACTCCAATTCCGACAGCAGTATAGTGGCCTCAAACCCGGGGAAATGAACGTGTGTCTGCGGGTGCCACAACTCCGCCAGTGCAGTGAGGCTGTCCCACACATGCACGATCTTGTGGTACTGTTTCACCAGAACCAGCACCGTTGAGAGCCTCCATTCACGCAGATGTAGGGTAGAAGCTAGAGGGAGCATCTCTATCATGGGCGCCAACCACGGGACTTTGGAAAATCTCTTATGGCCCTGGGGGATCTAGAATAGCAGAAGAAAAGAAGAAGAGGGTTGGTAGTAGTAGGAGGAGAAGAAGAAGAAGAAGAGTATGAAGAGAAAGAAGAGCTAGAAGAGAGAGAAAGTGCACTTACTTGGAGTTCCGGCCTTGCACAAATATGCCCGCGCATGGAGTAGAGGTGTTGTAGCTCGGCGTAGGACACTCGGGCCACTTGGGGCCTGCATATGGCTTGATATCATCCTGGAAGGCGAAAAGACCTCTTCATGGCTAAGGAGAGAGAAAATTGAAGAGAGAGGAGAGAGAGAGAGAGAAAGAGCTGCGGGTTTAGCCCCCTAAACACCCTTATTTATAGAGCCCTGGGGTAGCAAGTTCAGCTTAATCCTGAATCTAGGTGTTAGGATAACACTAGGAGTTGTTTAGGAGTCCTATTAGTAGTCTAGATGGTCTTAGGATAGGGATAAGCACAGGTTTTTCTGTGTTTATCGCCACGGTCAATATCGCGATGTCGTGATATGCCGCCTTCATGTCGCGACCACATAGGGCGTCGTGATTATGTCGCGGTCCCTGGTGTGTCGCCTTTCTATCTTGAGTGTTATTTTGTGTCTGTGCATATTTTGTTTGCTTAGTTGATTGTGTGTTTGTATTATGTGTCATTGTTGTACTTATGCTTTGATTGATAAAAAAATATATATCAAAAAATAACAAAAAATGGGACTTCACAAGTAAGTCAGGTAAGTATTTCTATCCCTATTCCCTTGCATTACTATATGGTATTCTACTTATTATATCATTTCAAGGACCAGCTGGTTCTCAATGTGCTCTGGGATTTGAGTTCCCCTTTATCAAAAACAGTGATGATCTTGGTTCACATTGTTAATCGTCGGATAGGCCGTTAAGTCAGGTAAATTGGGAACGACGGACTCTGTCTTGCACTATGGTTGTAGGAAGACTCTCGACCTATTTTTGCCTGGTTTAGCATTATTATCCTTGATATATTTTTATTTTCTCATTTCTTTGCATTTGTTTTAAATAATTTCTTTTCTTTAGCCCAGCATGCATCATGTAGGACTTCAAATTTTCGTGTCTCATCCCTGGTTAATGGTGAGCCCTTGTTGAGTGTCCAATCATTCTTCATATTTCAAAACAAGAAATCCTATTCCACTCTGAATCGGAAGGTCTGCCTCCGAGTGAGTTGTTCCCGTCAGTTTGTCAAAGGTTTCATTGTCTGGATTCTCTATACAATTTCATCCTATTCCTTTTGATCCGTTTTGTTGCGAACCGCTCCCAGGACAGAGTCATGAGGTACCTGTCTGGCACGCACATGTCCCTCCAAAATGAAACCTGCAGGCCCATCGGCAAGGGTACCTCTCAATCGAGGGTTGATCGTCCTCTTCTTTCTTCCTTCTTTTCCAGACTTGTGTCTTTCTGCATTCTACTCGAGCAGCTAACTTGGGGCTTTCACAAAGATTCCACTTGCTTGTTGATTAGATCGGATGTCTCTTTACCAACGCTCCTACTTTTCAGTCCACTCCGCGTCATCTCCGCTCTGTCGTCACTTCATGACACCTTTCGCTACACTTCCGCTCCGCTCCCCTGCAAAGTGGAAGCCAAGGAGGGTCAATCTGTAGACACCCGATTATGGCCTACAAGTCGAACCACATTTCTTGTTGTCTAAGTTAGCCCCAAGTTGGTCACTCACCTTGAGCCCGCCATTAGCCTTGTTTTGAGCCCATTAACAGCCCAATTTTCATGAAATCCCGTCCATTATCCTTTAAAAGAGTCCTTGAGCTTTAAATGCCTATTATTCTCCCATTTGATTGGCCAATAATTCAAGAATAATCGATTTTCTTTAACGTGATGGTCGTGGCGCCGGGTTAGTCCTTGTCGCGCCCCCAATGGCCGTCGTGATAGCCCATGCATGTCTATGCACGTGGCCTTGCTGTCGCGCCCCTTTTGGTCATCGCGTTAATCCTTGTCGCACCCCTACGATCTGTCGCGACAACAGCCGTATGTTTGGCCTCTGCAACCACCTCCTATTTATCCTCTCAAGGCTTTATCTTAATCCATGTAACCGCTCAACCTTCTGAGTGCATCTTGGGACTATGGGACTCTTGGAAGCTCCTTTGGACTCTCACCACGTGATTTAATGGCATTTATCCTAATTTGGGTAATTATTATCTAAAAATGGGATTATTCTCTCTCATTTCTCTATAAAAGGAAGGCCTCTCCTTCAGAAGAGGGAGCCGTGATTTTCATCCCGAATGGCTGCCGAAATTTCCTTTGAGCAGGACTTAGCCCGCATCCCTCTCTTTTCCTCTCATTTCCAATTTTTCCCTTCAACAAGCTATGTCTCTTTTCATCCATGAGGCTTGGAGGTGGAGAGGGTGACTCTTGGAGCATCTACATCAACTGAGGAAGTCATATAGCACCAGGGAGTCGCCCCTTTGGGGCTCTTTCTTCCTCTCCCTCTCCTTTCTTCTTTTTGCATGTTATTTCCTCTTAGTAGGTAGGATTCATTCCATTTTTCCACCCACATTTTCCATCACCCAAGGGGTTAAAAACCACCCCCCAGGTCAATTCCACCATGCTCTTTTCTTCCACTTCATTTGTGAATAGCTTCTATACTTAATTTGTTCTAACAGGGTTTGTTTATTTGTTTCTCTTGTTTTGGCAGGTGTTCAGGCAACATTCTATGAGTAGCTCTTGTTCTTTGGCCGGCGAAGAGCAAGAAGAAGGTCCTCGACATTTCTCCCGCACTGTAGAGGACGCGACGGATGAGGGTGATGCGACAGCAGAGACGCGCCCTACACAGGCGTCGCGACATCAAGCCCATCGCGACGGGGCATTAAGTCCTTCTGTCCTCATTCCTTTTCCTAGCTTAGTTAGCCCACTTCATTCTCTTATATGGAAACTAGTTATGTGGTCATCACATCCATGTTTTCCATGCTTCTATAGTTAATATCATGTTTGCATGTTTTGGGGTGCAGATTCCCCGTGATTACAGTAGGCACTAGAAATTCGCAAGAAAATCCCTATCATAATTGGATCATAAATCAGCTGGCCCATTGAACCTTATGTAAATATGTCCAAATGATGTCCATTTGTATTAAAATTTCAACCATAGGCTAATGTGATGGTTTTACAAATTATGGTGATTTTAGTTTAATTTTTATATTTTATTTTACACTAGGTGAAAAATCACCCGAAAATAGTTGTGTCGGCTTAATCACGAAATCCGTACGTCAACAAATCTGGATATTTACATTCCTGATATCACCATATTTTTCTGGAAATTATGGTGTTCTCGAATTTCAATTTCGTTATAGTTTTTCGGTGTCGCCCAGTCGGAGCGCGCACCTCTGTGTACGACACTGGGGTAACGTTTATTAACACTAATTAATCTCTAATTTTAATTATTTCAATCTAATGATAACAATAATGTGTAATAACCACATTATTCATAATTTCTTAACAATTAAAATTTTCGGGGCGGCATACAGCTCAAGTCACGGAATATCAATTTTTAATCTAAATATATCCACTGCGTAATTCTCGGGATGTGACAACCTCGCTGTCTAAACCCTCACAAACACGCTAGTAAGTCACGAGCACAACTCTGACACACAAGGAGTAATTGCTAGAAGTTTAAAAAATAGTTCCTCATCCAAAGAACGTGACAGAAAGATATGACAAACATAGTTCAGAAATCCCTATTTTGTTGTGGTTGGAAAACATCGGATAAGAACACCATGACTTGCACAAGTCTTCCTCGAAGTGGTACACTGGTTGCACAACAATATGAACATCAAAAGCTTCAACTTCAAATAGTAAACCTCAAATAAAACCTTCTGGATGAACTTTGGTTCACTGGTTCATCATTTCACCTAACCAAGTGCAAAAGATTCGCTCTCCAATGAGTTGTATGTGTTAAACACATATAGGCCGGCCTCTCCTTATATACCTACATGCCAAAGACTTGATCTTGGCCATAGATGTCAAGAGAATACCGTACAAATCTAAACTTGGAAAGAGTCCTGACATAATAGGAAACTGCGCTTCTGGGCTCGGTCGATCGATTTTTTCAGGATAGTCGACCGATTCTAGAATTATCCATGTAGCATTTTTTTTTTTAAATGAATGCCTCTAATGGGTCAACTGCTAGGAGAGTGCACCCCCTCCCAGAAGGAGGAAATGTTCTCACTCCACTAGGCGATCCATCAAAGGAAAATTTTTATTCCATAATAGAAGATTACATGGTACGCCCGACTCCAACAGTAAGAACCACCACAAAAAGACCCACACAAAATCGGATTGGAAGCCACAACACCCAAGGTACACCCGACTCCAACAATAAGAACCACCACCATATGATAAAGCACCAACTAAGGATGTCGGAAACTAGGAAACTCCACTTTATCAACATTGAGCGCACCCTGGATCTTGCAGGAAGACAGTTGAAGGTAGAAAAAACATTACTCGCCTCCTGGGAACAAGCATAGTTAGCTAATGAGTCGGCAACCTGATTCCCCTCCTGATATATATGCTGGATTTTCTGCTTAAGAACCTTGATCATCTTACAAATTCCCCTCCACCAGGGGAAAATAGACCAGTGCGGACAGTTCCCACTTCTGATCGCTCTAACAAGGAGCGCAGAGTCAGAATAGAGAAAGGAAATATTAATATTCCGTTCAGCAGCCAAGCGAAGACCATCATGCATTGCCCTTGCCTCAGCCAAGATAGTACTGCCATTGCCATAATAGAAGGTGAAACCACATATAAACTTGCCATGGCAGTCCCTAATACAACCACCTCCTCCACATAAGCCAGGATTACCTTTGGAGGCCCCATCAACATTGAGGCAGAAATTGATCACAGGAGGGATCCATTTTAACCAGAATAGGGGCTTTGATATTGACCATCGGTTTGATACTAAAAACTTTAAAGAATCTGCTTGGTTGGTAGAGATGGGACGAGTGAACTTGATTGCACCAAAGATCCTGTGCACATAAACAAAATGGAGCGCTTGACATCATCAACAGTCCTAAGGATACCCTCCATTCTAGCAGTACAACGAAATTTCCAGATTTCCCAGAGCATAAGAAAACAAGTAGCCAGACCAAAGAAATGATAAGCGGAACTCATATTGGAGGTAGAGATGATGCTCCAGCATCTAGTAGTAACATGGTCACTCCAGTTAATTTTATTGTGCAGAAGGGGAGCCAGCCATCTCCAAAGTTCCTGAGCGATATCACCAGAGATAAACAAGTGGTCCAGAGTTTCTTGCTGGTGACATTTGCAGCACACACATTTAGAAACCATATTAATACCACTGTCCATTATTCTAGAGTCCACCTGAACCGCCCTGTGGAGAAGCTTCCAGGTAAACATGGCAGAACGGGGATGGAGGGCGTGGTGCCGTAATTTGTTCCATGCACTGTGGCTAAGACCCTGAGTGGAGGCAGAAGAATAGGCAGACTTGACAGTGAACTCGCCCGAGGTGTTACCTTCCCAAATGAATTTTTCTGGCTGATCAGTTAGAAGAGCCTGCACTTGGACGGAGTGACACCAAATAACCCCAGATACTGTGGTTATCTTCCATGACCATGTCTTTAACAGAAATATTAGGCCACTGTTGGTTGACCATGTTTCTCATACCATGCATAATAGTGTTCTCACCAATCCATTTATCTCTGAGGAAATCCACCTTAGAACCATCCCCTCCCATCCATCTGATATTATCCAAAACAATCTCCTTAGCTTTACAGTAAATTTTCCTGGGAACACCAAAAGGGAAAGGAGAATGGATATCCCGAAGAGGGACAATTTGATAGACCTTTGCTTAGCATACGAGGATCAAAGGGAAGCACCATTGATAATATTCCATATTTGTTTGGCGGCCATAGCAACTTGCAGTGATTCCACATTTCTGAAATTAAGACCACCCTCATCATACGGCTTTTGTAATTGTTTCCAAGCCACCCAATGACGTCTCTGCATGCCATTTGCCCCTTGCCAGAAGAAATTTGCACAAATTCAATTAACTTGATTACAGATGGACTTGGGAATAGAAATAGAGCTGGCCATATACACGGGAGGCTCAAAAGAACAGATCTAATGAGAACAGCCCGACTAGATTGGGAAAGGATGCTCGCTCTCCAACCAGCCAATTTACGAGTAACTTTGTCAACCAGAAATTATACTCCTGAACTTTCAATCTCTTAGCGTTCAAAGGAATCGCCAAATATTTCATGCTTCTGTGATGATTTCTATAACCTGTGATGTTAGAGATCCGAGTGGCTAGCATAGAAGGCGCCTTGTCAGAGATTTGGAAGCGGCTCTTACCTACATTAACTTTTTGACCAGAACTTTTTCATACGCCTGGAGAAGGATAGCAGATTTTTGACATTTTTACTTCCTGCGTTCATGAAAACCAAAGTATCATCGGCGTACAAAAGGTGAGTCACCTGAAGACAGCCTCTGGGACCGCTATAGTATTGAATATGGCCGCTGTTAAACATATTTCTCAACCCTCTACTGAGCACTTCGGAAGCAATAATAAACAGAACAGGGGCCATCGGGTCCCCTTGACGAATACCCCTTAAAGACTTGAAAAAACCAGCAATTGAACCATTAAAATTGACTGAAGACCAACAGTTGGAAAGCACCATACCAATATAAGAGGTAAACCTGTTCGAGAATCCAAACTTGTTCATAACTTGCAAAATAAAATCTCATTCCATGCGGTCATAAGCTTTAGCCATATCCAACTTGAACAAGATGTTGTGACCTCTAACTTTACGATCAATGTCTCTCAAGATGTGCCTGGATAAGGATACATTATCAAGAATGAATCTGCCTTTAACAAAAGTGCTCTGCTTATCACAGATAATAAGAGGCAAAATAGGAGTTAGCCGCTCACAGAATATCCTGGTGATAATTTTGTAAATAAAGTTGCAGAGACTTATTGGTCTGAAAGTTGATGAGCTTATCCATGTAGCTCACTTCTCCTTCTTCTACTTAAAAAAAAAAACTACACTTATTAGTCGTCCAAAATTTCCAAGTCAGTCGACTGACTATGTGACTATCATAATGCTAGATAGTACTGGCTAGTTTGGTCGACTGATTTATTCAACTCGAACTTTCGACTTCCTGAATGCTGCAATATCAAACTGTACTGGGTAGGTCGGTTGACTAATTTCTTCAAGTCGGTCGATCGATTTCCTGCAAAAGTATAGAAATCAAGTCAGTTCGAATTCTAACATATAAAAAAGTTTACCACTCACCTCGGCCTCTGGTTTATGTACTCTAGACATGATGTAAACCCTATAAAGCTCATTTGCACATTGAATTCGGAACATGGTTAAGTGATCATGAAATTCATCAATAAATCCCATATGAACACATGTAGTACACATGGCCAATTGATTCAACAAGGACTCATTTTGTCAACTTCAAAACATCAAATATGCACATGGAGACAACAATCTCCCCCTTTTTGATATTGACAAAATACATAACATTCTGATGTTGAATCAGACATCAAACACATAAGAACACATGAAGCAATATTTTTGAGTTTTTGAATATCCTCTTTTTTGTTATTTTCATTGATATTCATTTTTTTGTTGTTTTGTTTTACATAGGATGGGTTGATGCACACTCACGTAGACACTTCTAACCTCACCTAGCCTAAATGCATCAAGCAAGCACACATTCATACAGTAAAAAGAGAAAATTGAAACAAATGTCAAAACACACATAACTGAAGCTAGTAGATAACTTCTTCCCTTTTATCATAGCAAAAAGGTGGGAGTGGGATAAGAAAAAACAAGATGACCATGACACATTGACAAACATAGGATCACTGAGGTGCAGGCTGATCTAGAGAAGGACAGAGGTAACCCATGACATCCGTAAAGAATTGAGCTTGGGACTCCAAAAGGCTCTGCTGGATAATCCTCATATCACAAGGTCTCTTGAGATGTTACTTGTAGTTTTAGACACTCGATTCTAGCCTATGAGTCAAACCATATTTCTTGTTCTTATAGTGTGCCCCAAGTTGGTCACTCTCTCAAGTGCATTTGTTGGCCTATTCTTTAGCTCATTAGGTCCAATTTCCAACTTACCTCATCCAAATATCATTTAAGAGTCATTGTTCTATCTATTTTCTAGGGTTTCAGATATCAGGCATTAACGCGACGTTCTATGGCTGTGTGTTAGCATCGATTGTTGACCATGAGAATCGATTGACATTAACACGATGGTCCGCGTTGACATGTTACAACATCGATTGACATTAATGCGACGGCTCTCAAGGACGCGTTAATGGCCATCGATTGATGACCATGGCCATAGACTGATAACCATGACAATTGATTATTGACCAATATTAACGCGACGGACCATAGCATCGCATTAGTGGTGACTTCTCCACATCTAGAGCATGGTGTCCAAGAGGTGACTCCTCCACATCTACAAGGTTGCTTCACCACCCAAGGATCACATCTTCAGCTAGGGAGTCACCCTTTGGGACTCTTGATTTTTCTTTCTCTCTCCTTTTCTTCTCATGAATTTTGTTTATTTCTTTTACATAATTGTATATTCACATACTCATGATTTCCACATCCCTAAGGGATTTCCAAAACACCCCAAGTTTGTTCCCTTTATGTTTTCCTTCTTCTCTTTTATATTGTGTAGATAGCTCACTTTAAAGTTGTCTAATGGGGTTTCATTCCTTGTTTCTTTGTTTTGGCAAGCATACCAAGAAGAGCAAACAAGGAGATATCCTCCTCTGACCGACCGATCAAGGGAAGGAGGTCCATCCACAATCCCGCATTTCTACTAACAAGGTGTCGGCACCCTTGGTCGCAACAGCAAGATCGCGACCGATAGTATGGTCGTGACATGATTCATATTGCGACAGGCTTCATAGTCACGACTAAGGTAAGTGTCCTTCTCTCTTTCCTTTTCCTGGTATGTTAGCCTTCTACATTCCTTTACATTTTAGGCACATTCTAGGTGGCCATCACACCCCTTTCATTGTTATATAGTGATATTTCTTCTGTGTATTGAGGGTTACGCATCCTCGTGATTACATCTTTTGCCGATCATGAAGGGACTGTTTGGGTGTTTTGGAGAGTGGGCAACAATGACCCGACATCAACTTTGATGTTTAGGAAGGCAAAGCCTATTTGGTTGGCCGATTTGGGCTAGTGTCACAATGGTTTAGGGTTTTTGTAAGCAGAGGTTATCATGGGTGACCTATTGGTCGCGATAAGGTCACACCAAAATCGGTCATCACGACTTTACCAGAAACACCCTAGACTACTGCTTATTAGTTTAGGACAATATTTGCATACACCCCGATGTAATTAGGTACATGCATACACTATTCGTATAGATAGGTCTTCTCCTTAGTAATGTAGACCTCTCACCTACGAGCACGTGTGGGCTAACCTGTAACAACCTGGATTTTTATCCTAAGTAAAATAATAATAATAATAATAATAAGTTTCTAAAAAGGCCTTACTAAATGTGCACTAAACGATAGAGCAATGGATAAACAGTCAATAGTTGTTATCGACTGGCCCAAATATAACATTGTCAGCCGAAGTTGGACATGAGATATGACAAAGTTAGCTTCATATATGACAAAGCTAAGCTTCGACTGTTCAAGACCAAAATGAAGTAGACTTCGTATATGATGAAGTTGGACATTAGATATGACAAAGTTAGCTTCGTATATGACGAAGTTAAGCTTCGACTGTTTAAGACCAAAATGAAGTATACTTCGTATATGACGAAATGAACTTCGGATATGACGAAGTTAGCTTCGTATATGACGAATCTAAGTTTCGACTGATCGAGACCAAAATGAAGTAGAATTCATATATGACGAAGTTAGCTTCGTATATGATGAAGCTAAACTTTGATTGTTCAAGACAAAAACGAAGTAGACTTCGTATATGACGAAGTTGGACTTCGGATATGAAGAAGTTAAGCTTCGACTGTTAAGACCAAAACGAAGTAGACTTCGTATATGACGAAGTGGGACTTTGGATATGATGAAGTAAGTTTCGTATATGACAAAGTTAAGCTTTGATTGTTCAAGAACAAAACGAAGTAGACTTCGTATATGATGAAGTTGGACATTGGATATGATGAAGCTAAGCTTCGACTGTTCAAGAGCAAAATGAAGTAGACATCGTATATGATGAAGTGAACTTCGGATATGATGAAGTTAGCCTCGTATATGATGAATCTATGCTTCGAGTGATCAAGATTAAAATGAAGTGGACTTGGAATATGACGAAGTTAGCTTTGACTACTCACGACTAAATTGTGTATGACTTCATGTATGACAAAGTTACTTGTTATCTTGCAGACTATAAAACACGTGTTAAATTATATATCCAATAATTAAAAGGTTAAGTACGGACCATAGAAATGTGACGAAATCTAATAGTGGATCCGAACCTGATCCTTAGAACTAAACCAAATAGGAAGACCTGTTACATGAACGATTCCTATGGTAGTTTTGGAACCTAATAGGACTCCTACTAAGAGTTAGGCAACTACAAACCAATAGATTTAACCATCAATAGACTTCCATTAATCCAAATTCATGCCCATCAAGAGAGAGTTCCTAAGGGTTTCCCACTCCTATCGGGACGCGAATCCTCCAGGCACGGAAGGGATCAAGTTAAAAACTGCAACTCCACTTTCCAGTTATGACAGGACTTCTAACAACTCTAGATCTATAAATACTCACCCTAAGCTCTTAGAGGTGAGTTACCAACTTGCTAAAGGACTTGTGCAAGAATGCCTAGAACACCAGAGAAGGAGGAGATCGCCCAACGGACCTTTCTCCCCAAGAACCCGTTTTGCTTTATCGTACAAAAGGTTTTCTTAGGAACGTCTAAAGGTAGGCAATCTCTCAAGCAAAAATCTAATTAATCTCATTTATTGGTAGTCCATGAAACCAATAGCCAAAGCACATGTTTTTGTTTTAATTCACCCATCAAGTTTGTGTGATTGTCATGATTCAAGGTTCTAATATTTCTTGTACTTGTGACCTCTTGTTTTCCCTTGTTCTCCATGAATCCTTGTCAATATCTTGATTTCCTTTGAGTATATCTTGATTTACATTCGGGTTAGCTTTGTTTTTAACTAGTTTCAAAAGTTTTCATGTCATATACCTTGAGATCTATGGTTTCCTCTAGCCCTAAACCCCAAGTTTCTGAACCGTCATGCTATAATATCGTGATTGAGTTTGTTGTTAAGTTCTTGTAAAGACTGTAAAAATATCAAGTGATATAAAGGTTAAAGTATGTAAAATATTTATTCCAGAGAGACATGTGTACGATCTTATTTCACCATGTTTGATTCTTCTTCACGTGCACACACCAATATGAAGAAAAGGAATTCAAACTTTCTGCTAGTACCGACCGTGCTGTGCAACAGATACTATCATTGTCATTACTTATCGTTTTACGTGCCCAACCTGTTGTTTCTATTTAGATCTCTTTATAGACTCATTTATTCAAGTTTTTATTTATGCTCTCATCTATTTCTTCTCACTCTCATCTATTTTGGTACTCTATTTGGCCATCTACTGGTTGTCTAAGATGATAAACATAATCAATGTCAGGCAATATATATGGGTCCTGGGAGGTGCACCTGAAAGTGCTCTTTGCCCACAAGAGTTAAATGATCAGAGTGTTTGTCATTACATCCAAGTGCTATACTATCTAGATTCATCTAAGACAATCAATCCAAGTGCTATAATCTCTCGACTGTCTACTGACAACCAAGTGCTATACTATCTCGTTTAATGAAATAAATCAAAGTGCTATTTTCCCTAGTGGGTATTTAATCTCTATATGGTCAATCTCTCTATCTCTTTCTATACATGTTACTTGCTATTTGCTTGACACTGAAGTTTTTCTATTGCTCTCTATCATGACTTGACATATATTATATGGTTAAGCATGTTCATTGTGCTATACTTGAATCATGAACCAGGCTATTTATGCTATTATTCTCTCAACATTACATGACTATCTCCATCATTAAATACTCTGCTCTTTAATGCATTAATCATTTAAAGCGTGCTTATATCATGAGATTTAAGTTTTACTGAGTGTTATCGCTCACCTACGTTATTTACCAACGTGTTTCAGGTGAGTCGGATGATGATGTTACACATATCATTGAGATGGGACTAGAGTGATGAGCAACCTTGTGACATATCAATGGAGTTACCTTGTATAATAGAGCCTAGTTAGATACTCATTTAAATTTCCTTTCTAATGAATTGATGCTTTTGAGCCCTATGTATTGGCTCGATTAGTGGTTGTAATATTCTTGGTGAGTTATCAATATTGAGAAGTTTATTTCAATTGTTGCCCATTAGTTGCTCAAAGTCACTCGATTGTTGTGCAAGACACATTGCTATTTACTTGGCTCACGTCTCCCCGAATTATTCCCGTGCTATATTGGTGGGGCATAACAGTTGGTATCAGAGACTAGGATGTTTTAATTGGAACTCATAGGATTAGGATGTTCTAGGATGGATTGCCATGAGATGTGTCTAAGTCAACTACCATACTTTGGTAAGGATTGGGTAGAACCATGGTTAGGATCTAAATATATACACATACACGTATCAGTTTAATGTTACTTTAGTATCCTAATGCCAACCCTCCACTGGAAGGGGTTGTTAATGAATGCTGGATGTACACCACTGCAAGATAAAATGTGGTCAACTCAAAAGCTAGTTTTGGCATGTCGGCAAGTCGCCCAACTGCTAGAAAAAGCCTTGGAGACGACTACAAAGATTAGAAAAGTGGCCAACAAGAATGGGAAAGGAAGAAACGACCATGGCAAGAAGGCAAACTTGCAAAAGAAATGTAACAAGGAGTTTTTAAGGATCATCCACTTTCATTGCAGTAGGCCAGGTCATGTGACCAAGGAGTGTTGGCGCAAAACTGGTGCATGATTGCGTTGTGGAAAATTAGGGCATCAGATGCGAGACTACCCTCTTCTAAAGGAATAACCTGCTAGCGCAGAGAATCTCAACTCTATGACGAAAGAGGAGCAACTCAATAGTGGTAAGAGTAAAATAAAGGATAAGAAGAATGACAGATGATTAGCTTTTGGTCACGAAGGTCGATGCGAGCAATGCATTAAGGCGAGCCATATGTCAGAGGATTGTTGGAAGAATCAAGAAAAATGCTTTCGATGTGGCAGCCTAAACCACGAGATTGGAAAAGGCCCATCGATGGAGGACAAACATCAAGAAGAATCCAAACATTATGATACAATTGAAACTTTGGCACAACCGATTCCAAATGATGAAGTAGGAACTGTGGAAGGTAACTCTAAACTTGTCACATCCCGAGAATTACGCAGCGGATATTAATAATGCAGAATAATTCGGGACGATATCACGAGATGTGAACAGTCGACAAATAAGCCTCTAGCTAGCACGCACTAAATGTATAACAACATACATCATCAAAGGGCCCAAATATTGAACTCAACTAATCTTGTATTCAAATCTCAACTCATTGTATTCCAAATGGAAACTATTACAGGACTAAGACAATAAAAATGGAAATTGCATATGTTCCTCGCTTCCTACTATATGTTCTAACACTTAAAATAAACTAACTATAGATAGACTCATATTTGGAATGCTCATCACTCGGATGCATTCCCATCCTCGACTTGCTCCTCCTCTTGAATTTCATAGTCACCTAGAATGGTTAAGAGTAGGGGATGAGCAAAATAGCCCAGGAGGATTTGTATCTCAATGTGCGGGCAATGATATAAGTGATTAGCAATTTAGAACTAGGTAAGCACGATGATTGTCATGATATGCAAGTACGAATAAAAACTCATTAAAACATGAACAAGCTAGATAGAGTGATCATGATAGAGCAAGATCTAGAAGGATATAACAAGATAGAACTAGCAATATATCACTTGTACAAGCATGCAAGGTTTCACTTGATGTCAATAGCTTTCAAGAATGCAATTTATCACTAATTGCAATAAAAGTAGGATGGCCATATCACGCAAGCAAGCACGCACGAGCACAAACTTTTAACATGATTCACTAATCATGCACGAAGACACTAATGTACACCAAGGAAAGATACACCTTGAAATGCACAACTAGGACACGTGTATGTGGTTATTGTATCTATCATTCAACACGCACGACTCCCAGCGCAGATGCAACGCCAGTAATCATTATACCCCATGGTTAATATTATATTTATGACTCTCCGTCATTGGGGCTAGACTAGAGCCCTTGGACACTCGCCGTGCCGGTCAGCATCTTACTTCAATTTTAAATGTAGATACCCACAGTAATTAATAATGGCCAATGAGAGTTTCAATAAGTAAGCATGTGTTGAGCATGGTAATGGTAAGCGGTGCATCGGCACTTGTGGAGTTCGAGGAATGAGTTGTTCATGTGGTTGTGAGGTGTCACGTGGTTTGTGTGTGCGTGGCGAGTAGTACGACGTCTACCGTAGTGTACCTCTCTAGTTGGGAGCCCCAGGTTTTGTGTGAGCCAGGCACGTTAGTGCTCGGGGATTGTCCCGGTACTTGTGTACCGTCGAGGTCTGTGTCATCTTCCTGGACACCCTCACTCTTATGTAGAGTTGTACGTCCGGCTGAGGGAAAGCTGATAGAGGGACAACGACTTGTGAGAGTTTGTGTTTGGTCACTAGCGTGCTCGTGATTGGGGGTTACAGACACCAGTAGACGTACTGGGCCCCAGCTAGTCCTATTTTCCAGTGCCTTACTTTAGGGAGCTCGAGCCGGAGTCCCTAAAGGTTCCAGGCATGGGCCTGCGGCTGTGTGGTCCGTAGGAGTGGTATTGGTTGGTCTCCATAGTTTCTTGGCTTGTTCTAGTAGAGCGGCAGCTGGACCTTTCGTCCGTAGCTGTGAGACTAAGAGGTAGTCCTGTGTGGTTTGTCTGGGTTAGTTGCTGGTGTCGCGAACCAATCTTCGTGACCCGAGTGTGGAGTTTTTCTACTTTAGCACGTACACTTGGATGAGGTTTGTCTTTTATTTATTAAAGGTTAGTTTCTGTTAATAGCATGTGGTAATTATTATTTACAGCTTTAATATCCTGTGTAGATAGTTCTATAAATTGCTTAGCGTAGCTTCTTGCTTCTGCACTTGTGAGTTTGGTTTTGCTTAGCTTTTTGGGGAGTTTCCTTATTGAGCCAGTGACTTATGAGGCTTACTCCTACTTCTTTTAGGTGATGGAGAGCAGAAGGCTTCTCGCCCTTTGTCTAGTTCAGGGTCGCACTGTAGCGGAGTTGGGTCTGCACCACCAGCAGTGTATATTCTTTTCTGTTCACCTCGAGGTATGCCCCAGGTTGTTGTGTACTTGTATCTGGTTACAGTTGAGAAATGACTATGTATATTCATGTAAATATTTATGAGATGTGACAATCTTATATATATTTTAGTTGTTTCCTTTATATTTCTACGGACTTGTGAATGGTATCCCTTGCGAGGTTTCGGCTCATTCGCAGGAGGCGGAGTCGGGTGAAGCTCGTTATTAGGTTAACGGGTTTGAACGAAGAGGACTGCTACAGTTGGTATCAGAGCAAGGTCCATGTGAATATAAAGGAATCAGAAATTTACATAGCATGTTCTCTACTTTAGCCCACTGCTGGTAATTGACCGTGGTTTTCATATTGATTCGATGTATGTTGTGTGGATGGAATGATGTTTGTGCAGGATTAGAAATGGCAGACAGGAGAGATTGGGGAGGTGGTGCAGATGAGCCAGAGGAAACTACACAGCAGATGATCGAGAGATTATGGGAAAGCATTACAGAGATCTGGACGAGGCTGGATCATTAGGCACTAGTACAGCCAGCAGCAGTGGTACCACCGATTGTAGAGGAGGCAGTAGTACAGTAGACACACCCCCACCACACAGGAATTGAGGTACCACCCATTGTACCCATACTCTCAGCAATACCAGTGCAGCTAGCTAGTGCAGAGGAGTCTACAACACTTGTGGAGAGGTTCTTGTAGTTGCAGCCACCTACGTACTCCGGAGGCCCCAACCCAGATACAACGAAGCACTGGGTGCACGAGATAGAGAGAGTGTTTGTCACGATGAGGTGTCCACAGGCAGATAGGGTGATTCTTGCTACATATTAGCTACGAGGCTTTGCACAAGAGTGGTGGAGATTGAAGATGCAGACAGTGTTTACAGGGAGGACAGAGGACACCATCACCTGGACAGAGTTCTTGACGGTATTTAAGGACACCTACTTTCATGTAAGACTCTTTAACCAGTTGTCCCTTTGTAATGTTTCCTTATATTTTATATATATTTGGCCTAGGTTCCATCTGGTGGAGTGAGAACATTCTTCCCCTCTGGGGAAGGGTGCACTCTCTTGGATTTCGACCCTGAGGACCACCTTTAACCAAAAAAAAAAACTTTCTAGTTCAGATACAGTAGGCCAAGGGGAGCAGTCTAGACTTTGCAGCAGGGGAACCTGTCGGTGTTAGAATACCAGATGAGATTTATGGCGTTGAGTAGATATGCTCCATATGTGGTTACTGATAATGAGATGATGGTGGAATATTTCATTCGAGGATTGTGAGCAGAGTTGCAGGATGCAGTGATTCTCCTCATGTGCAGGACGGTGGAGGAAGCAGCGCAGAGGGCAGCTATACTCAAGAGGACTGTCAAGGCTAGGCAATCCCAGTCAGGAGGTTCAGGCAGTTTTCGATTTCCTTAGCAGTCTACAGGTATTACTAAGGGAAAGACACCCTCGAGAGCATCATCATCATCAGGATTTGCAAAGTGGGGTAACAAATTAAAGAAGATCTTCAGAGGAGGACGAGGAGGTTGTGGCAGGCAGTAGGGTTTTCAGCAGGGCCGAGGTTTCAGGCCAACTCCGGAGGAGTCCCAACAGAGTACAGCAGGGCAGCCCGCAGCTTTTCCAGGCTTCAGGTGTTATAATTGTGGTCAGCCAGGGCATTTAGCCAGGAATTGTCCGCATCCTCCGGAGTATAGTTATGGTAGAGGAGCACAGCAGCAGCAGCAGTAGAGCGAGGCAGAGGTCCACCTTTCCAGAGGGGACGAGGTCGAGTTATGGCTGTCACCAGAGCTCAGGCAGAGGCATCCAACCTAATTGAAGGCATATTACCTCTTTTTGACTTTTCTGCTAGAGTGTTGATTGATCTGGGTGCTTCACATTCATTTATTTCCGAGGATTTCATGGATAGCATGGTACTTCCCTTAGAAGAAAGGCTGTGTGAGTTGATTGTAGAGGTACCCTTTGGTGGGTTTATGCTTAGAACCTGTTATTTAGATGAGGTTCCGATAGTAATTCAGGGGAATCATATGCCCGCAAGATTATATGCACTTTTGTTGAAAGATTATGATGTGATTTTGGGGATGGATTGGTTAGAAGCCTATGGGGCATTAGTAGATTGTAGAAAGAAGAGGGTCAGATTTTGCTGGCCTGGTTGAGCAGTGTTTGAATTCCAAGGTATGCCCTTCTACACTCCTATGTTTATTATTTCTACACTTAGGGCTAGAAGGTTGATTAATGCGGGGTGTGTAGCGTACCTTACTTCAGTTAGTTTTGTTGAGTTCAGTAAGTCTGTAGAGATGGTACCCGTAGTCAGAGAGTTTGCAGATGTGTTTCCAGAGGAGTTGCCAGGGTTAGCTCCACACAAGGAGGTGGATTTCACATTTGAGTTGCAGCCAGGCAGTATGCCTATCTCGAAGGCACCTTACAGAATGGCACCAACAAAGTTGAAGGAATTGAAGAAGCAATTGCAGGAATTATTAGAAAAAGGTTTTATTAGACCCAATCATTCGCCATGGGGAGCACCAGTGCTATTTGTTAGAGAGAAGGATGGCAGCTTGAGAATGTGTATAGATTACAAGCAATTGGACAAGGTTACTATTAAGAACAAGTATCCACTTCCCAGGATTGATGATTTGTTTGATCAGCTACAGTCAGCTAGAGTATTTTCCAAGATTGATTTGAGGTCAGGATATCACCAGCTGAGGATTAAGGAAGAAGACATTGATAAGACAACCTTCAAGACCAGATATGGGCATTATGAGTTTGTTGTTATGCCATTTGGGTTGACTAATGCACCGACAACATTTATGAACTTGATAAACAAGATATTTCACCCTTATCTGGATCAGTTCATTGTGGTATTTATTGATGATATATTAGTGTACTCAACATCAGAGGAGGAGCATGTAGCACACTTGAGGATCACATTGTAGACTTTGCGAGAGCACCAATTGTATGCCAAGTTCAGAAAATGTGAGTTTTGGTTAAAAGAGATTCAGTTTCTGGGTCATGTGATTTCAGATGAAGGTGTTGCAGTTGATCCGGCCAAGGTAGAGGCAGTGATGAAGTGGGACGAACCGAAGACAGTGTCAGAGATTAGAAGTTTTTTGGGTTTCGCAGGATATTATAGGTGGTTCATCCAGGATTTCTTGAAGATTGCAGCACCAATGACAAGATTGATGAGGAAAGGAGTACCTTTTGTATGGTCTTCAGATTGCAGGCATAGCTTTGTAGAGTTGAAGAAGAGGCTTACCAAAGCACCAATATTGGAGATACCGTCAGGCAGTGGCGGATTTGTATTGTATACAGATGCATCTAGAAGAGGTTTGGGAGCAGTGTTAATGCAACATGGAAAGGTGATAGCCTATGCATCTAGGCAGTTGAAGAAGCATGAAGAGAATTATCTGACACATGATTTAGAGTTGGCAGCAGTTGTGTTTGCACTGAAGATTTGGCGGCATTATTTGTATGGCGAAAGGTTTGAGATATTCACTGATAATAAGAGCTTGAAGTACATCTTCTCCCAAAAAGATTTGAATTTGAGGCAGCACAGATGGATGGAGTATTTGAATGATTATGATTTCAGTTTGGCATACCATCCGTGCAGAGCTAACGTTGTGGCAGATGCACTAAGTAGAAAGGTAGTCATGAATCAGATGATGATCAGAGAATGGAAATTATATGAAGATGTGGCAGAAAATTCATTATTTGTGCCTGTTGAACCACTCTATATTTTACCCTTATATTTTGGTGATAAAAAATTTATGATTAATTAAAAATTATTAAATATATTTAATATCATATTTTCCAAGTGAAATATAAATTTATGGTATTTTGGTGATAACAAAATTTATGATTAATTAAATATTATTAAATAAATTAATATCAAATTTTTCCTAATAAATATAAATTATGGAATTATCGTTGTGTGTTTTACACTAAAAAGCTAAATCGATGTCCATTCAATAAACATCGATTTCAGTTCACAAAGTGCCACATCGATTTGCTTCAAATATGGATTTGATAAGTGAAATATCGATTTGCTTCAAACATGGATTGATAAGTGAAACATCGATTTGCTTCAAACATGGATTTGATAAGTGAAACATCGATTTGCCTCTCACATCGATTTGGTAAGTAAAACATCGATTTGCTTCAAACATCGATTTGGTAAGTGAAACATCGATTTGCTTCAAACATGGATTTGGTAAGTGAAACATCGATTTGCTTCAAACATGGATTTGGTAAGTGAAACATCGATTGCTTCAAACATGGATTTGATAAGTGAAACATCGATTTGCTTCAAACATGGATTTGATAAGTGAAACATCGATTTGCTTCAAACATGGATTTGATAAGTGAAACATGGATTCGCTTGAAAACATGAATTTTCTTCAAACATGGATTTCATAAGTGAAACATGGATTCGCTTGAAAACATAGATTTGCTTCAAACATGGATTTGATAAGTGAAACATGGATTTACTTGAAAACATGGATTTCACTTAAACATCAATTTCCTTTACATTTCAAAATGTTTTGGCATCTAGTGAAAAATTAAATATACTTCTGACAGAAGATCTCTTTTATCTTTTCAGATCTCTTCTCTCTTGTCAGAACAAAAAGAACTTACCTACCACTTATGGGAGACAACAGGAAACATAGGTATGAACCTTTTTGACAAAAATACTCTTTTATCTAACACTTTCTTCTATGCTTGTAGACCCCGTAGACCACAAAATATTAGAAGAAAGAGAAGATGAGCAACGGCTAGAACTCCAACGGATTTGTTCAAAGCTGCTCATATAAAAGATGAAGCAAGGCTGAAGAAGAAACAAGAGCTTTCCTGAAGATTTTTTAAGATTGTACATCTTGTGAGGAACCTCAACTCTATATACACTCAATGGAAAAGAGAGAAAGAGCCCGAGCCCAAGAAGAAGTGTTCAAACATCTGAGTCCACAAGCTTCAAGCTCCTCCTCCTCTCTTCACTCTTTGTGTGTGCATATTTGTAATCTGGGGAGAGAGTCTTTTCGCTGAGAGTTTCTTTTAGTTGGTGTTCATCCGTTCCAACTCTCAGCTTTGTTCTTTCTTTTCTAAGAAGATCTTTGTCCAGCTGTAGGACTGTATACAGTGTAGAACCTAGCTAGGGGTTTGTATCTAGCAAAACCGCACTGGGGTTTGTACCAGGAGGTTAGCTTCTTGACCTGTAAAAGAAGTGGGCTGCCTTCTTGCCCGGGAAAGAGAAGAAGATCAGCGGGGTGTGGGTGTTGTATTGTCCTTGAGGGGGACTATAACCTTGGTTAGTAAAATCCCAAGAGGTTGCTTAGGGACTGGACATAGGACTTCCATATGGGAAGGGCCGAACCAGGATAAATTCCTTGTGTCCTTTGTGTGATTGTTTATTTGCTTCCGCACTGCTACTCTCTATCACACTTAACTAACCAAACATTCAAGTGATAATTTTCTGTGGTTAAGTTTCTATTTCAGATTTCAGAAAAACCTATTCACCCCCCCTCTAGGTTAGCTTGTTGCCGTACCAAAAGGGCCAACAAGTGGTATCAGAGTGAGGTTCTCTGATCGATCAAGAAGATCCAACGATCTTAGAGAAGATCCGTGTCAGCTCAAGGATTTGCTGAAGGTCAATCAGTCATCAGATCTCCACTCTTCGATGGAGAAGATTACCAATATTGGAAAATGAGAATGGAATGCTTCATTCGAGCATAGACTTTGATCTGTGGCAGGTAATAAAGGTAGGTGATTTTGTTGTTGTTCCTGTTGAAGGTACTACTGCTATTACAAGAACAGATAAAATTAAATTATCTTTAAACTTTAAGGCTAAGAATTATCTATGTTGTGCTTTATCTAAAAGAAAATCCAGTAGAGTATCTGCATGTAAATCTGCTAAAGAAATATGGGATAAACTGCAGATAACTTATGAAGGAACAGATAAAGTAAAACAAACTAGGATAGATATTCTTGTTTCACAATACGAAAATTTAAAATGCTTCCAAACGAAAACATTACTACTATGTATAATAGATTTTCAAGCATGTAGTAGGTTTAAATTCTCTTGGTAAAACTATTTCTAAAGAGGAAACCGTTAGAAAGATACTTAGGTCTTTAACTCTTTCATGGACACCTAAAGTAACTACTATTGAAGAAGCCCATGACTTAACCAAACTTTCTATTGATAACTTAATAGGTTCCCTCATGGCACATGAAATTAATATGGAGTGACTATTTGAAAGCTCATCAAAGAAAAAAATGTACTAATGCTCTTAAAGTTGCAGCTGCTCCTTCCACTTCTTCTTCTTCTAGTTCCAAAAATACATATTCTAAAGACAGTGACGTAGATGATGTACTGTCCAAGCTTCAGAAAATTCTCAAGAAGAAGAAAAATGGATCAAGAAGGATTCAAAAGAAAGAGAAAAGGGAGAAAGAACCAGTCTGCTATGAATGCAGAAAACCTGGACATCTGAGACCAGATTGTCTAAGAATTAAGAATACTGGTCAGCCAAAAAAATCCAAGAAGCAGCACAAGAAATTCAAAAGAAAAGTCATGGCAGCTGCTTGGGAAAATGAAGAGACCACAAGCTCAGAATCAGAGAAAGAGCAGGTAAGTCTAGCCCTCATGGTAGGACTAGATGAGGTACATTCTGACCCTTCTTTTAGCTCTTGCACAGATTCAGGATCAGAATTTAAAGATTTAGAACAAGTTTTTAATGAACTTTATGATAAACACAAGGTTGTTGTAAAAGAATTGAAAAATATCAAGAACAACCTTGTTTGGAAAATACTAATTCTGATCTTAAATCAGAATTGGAGCAACTAGAAAAATAATTAAAGAATAGTAAAGATAACATTTATCTTTTGAATGAAGATTTAAAAAATAAGAACAATGAAAAACTAGAGTTAGAAGAAAAGTTAAGAACTCTAACTAAAGAAAATCTCTATTTAAAAGATTCAGTTAGAAAGTTAACTCAAGGAAAAACATATCTAGCTCTATGCTTAAAAAGATCAAAATATGGAAATAATAAACAATGGCTTGGTTACATACCTCTGAAAAAAGGAAAACAAGTCATAATTCCAGAAAAATATCCATTACCAAAATTTGCAAAAGAAACCAAGTTGCCTCAGAAAAAGGCACCTGTAAAGAAAAGGTCTCCAAAAATTGTGTTCCAAATAGACATTACAAAGAAATAAGAACTGCAAAACAAATTACATTCATTGCTGCTCTCATTACAATAAATTAGGACACACTGTAAACACCTGCACAACTAGGCACCTAGTATGGATCCCGAAAGGATATTTTTATGCATCTAACCATCAAGGACCCAAAAGATTTAGGTACCTACTTCTGAGTAGTTTATTTGCAGGATAGCTTGAAGCATAAGGAACAAAGGATGCTCAAGGTAAGGGTGACTGCCAACTCTTCATCCACTCTTATCTGAAGAGGGAGTAGTCACAAATATTAAATTTTATATTGCTACTAACAATGTTTTCAAGCTTTTCCTAAGATCTATGCAGATAAAATCTTGAAGACTTGACAAACAACCAGTCAACAAGACGACTCAAGAGATCAACAGGTCGACACACCAAGAAACACCTGTCGACACACAAGTGAAGAATCCTCAAGAGGACCCTCTTTGTCAAGGGGAGCCTTATGCTTAGGGGGAGAAAACACTCAGGGGGAGCACAGACTAAGGGGGAGTTATTCATTAATGTCAATCATTGTTGAACCCCTTAATGGTAAGAAATTTTCACAAAGGGGACATAATGTATGGTAAGATCTTTCCTTTTTGGTTAGTGACAAAAGGGGGGAGAGTATGCATTATCTATGATTTTTTTGTATTTTTATGCTTTAAGTATTTTTGTCAAAAAATTCTCATAAATTTTGTCATCACCAAAAAGGGGGAGATTGTTGAACCACACTATATTTTACCCTTATATTTTTGTGATAACAAAATTTATGATTAATTAAAAATTATTAAATATATATTTAATATCATGTTTTCCAAGTGAAATATAAATTTATGGCATTTTGGTGATAACAAAATTTATGATTAATTAAATATTATTAAATAAATTTAATATCATATTTTTCTTAATAAATATAATTTTATGGAATTATCGCTGTGTGTTTTGCACTAAAAAGCTAAATCGATGTCCATTCAATATACATCGATTTCAGTTCACAAAGTGCCACATCGATTTGCTTCAAACATAGATTTGATAAGTGAAACATCGATTGCTTCAAACATGGATTTGATAAGTGAAACACCGATTTGCTTCAAACATGGATTTGATAAGTGAAACATCGATTTGGTAAGTGAAACATCGATTTGCTTCAAACATCAATTTGGTAAGTGAAATATCGATTTTTCTTCAAACATGGATTTGGTAAGTGAAACATCAATTTACTTCAAACATGGATTTGGTAAGTGAAATATCGATTTGCTTCAAACATGGATTGGATAAGTGAAACATCGATTTGCTTCAAACATGGATTTGATAAGTGAAACATCAATTTGCTTCAAACATGGATTTGATAAGTGAAACATGGATTCGCTAGAAAACATGGATTTGATAAGTGAAACATGGATTTGCTTGAAAACATAGATTTCACTTAAACATCGATTTCCTTTACATTTCAAAATGTTTTGGCATCTAGTGAAAAGTCAAATATACTTCTGACAGAAGATCTCTTTTATCTTTCCAGATCTCTTCTCTCTGTCAGAATAAAAAGAACTTACCTACCACTTTGGGAGACAATAGGAAACATAGAGGTATGAACCTTTTTGACAGAAACACTCTTTTATCTAAACACTTTCTTCTATGCTTGCAGACCTCGTAGACCACAAAATATCAGAAGAAAGAGAAGATGAGCAACGGCTAGAACTCCAATGGATTTCTTCAAATCTGCTCATATAAAAGATGAAGTAAGGCTGAAGAAGAAACAAGAGCTTTCCTGAAGATTTTTAAGATTGTACATCCTGTGAGGAACCTCAACTCCGTATACATCAAAGGAAAAGAGAGAAAGAGCTCGAGCCCAAGAAGTGTTCAAACATCTGAAGTCCACAAGCTTCAAGCTCCTTCTCCTCTCTTCACTCTCTCTATGTGCATCTTTGTAATCTGGGAGAGAGTCTTTTCGCTGAGAGTTCTTTTAATTGGTGTTCATCTGTTCCAACTCTCAGCTTTGTTCTTCCTTTTTAAGAAATATCTTTGTCCAGTTGTAGGACTGTATACAGTGTAGAACCTAGCTAGGGGTTTGTGTCTAGCAGAACCGCACTGGGGTTTGTACCAAGAGGTTGGCTTCTTGACCTGTAAAAGAAGTAGGCTGCCTTCTTGCCCGGGAAAGAGAAGAGACCAGCTGGGGTGCTGGGTGTTGTATTGTTCTTGAGGGGGACTATACCCTTGCTTAGTAAAATCCCAAGAGGTTGCTTAGGGATTGGACGTAGGACTTGCATGTGGGAAGGGCCGAACCAAGATAAATTCTTGTGTCCTTTGTGTGATTGTTTATTTGCTTCCGCACTACTACTCTCTATCACACTTAACTAACGAAACTTTCAAGTGATAATTTTCTATGGGTAAGTTTCTATTTCAGATTTCAGAAAAACCTATTCACCCCTCCCCCTCTAGGTTAGCTTGCTGCCGCACCAAAAGGCCAACAATGCCAAATAGTCAGCGGCGAGCAGTGTTAGCAAGCAGTGCAGTGGAACCTTCTTTATATTGGCGGATAGTGGAAGCGCAGAAAATAGATGAAAATTAGTTGCTATTGTAAGAATGGAGGAGGTGACGCTTGATGATGACAGTGTGGTCAGGCTTTAAGGTCGATTGTATGTTCCAGCTGAAGCAGAGGTCAGGCAGAAAGTATTAGAGGAAGCTCACAGGTCTAGATACACCATTCATCCAGGAAGCACGAAGATGTATCAAGACTTGAAGAAGTATTTCTGGTGGCCTAATATGAAGAAAGAAATTTTAGAATTTATAGCAAGATGTTCAGTATGCCAACAAGTAAAGGAAGAACACCAGAGGCCAGGAGGACTGTGTAACACCCCAAAACATTATTTATTGAGAATTTAGAAAAATGTGATGATTTTGATTGTTAAACATAACCACTTTCATGAGATGTAATTATCTTTATTTTAGGAATTATCTTTATATTAATAAAATTGTTACAGTGTTGTATTCTGAGGTGTGCACTCCGATAGGGCGTCACCAGAATTCTGTAACGGAATTGAAATATGAAACACCATAATTTCCAGAAAAATGTGCTGATATTAGAAATATAAATATCCAAAAATATTAAAGTGCAGATATCAAGATTAAGTCGACATAATAATTTTCGGGCAATTTTGCTGGGTGAAAAATTAATTCTAAAAATTAAACTAAAATTACCATAATTTGTAAAACCTTCAAATTAGTTTATGTTTGAAATTTCAACTTGTTTAGACACCATTTGGGTATAAAAATATAGGGATAATTGGACCAGCTGAATTATCTCCTATTTACGTTAACTAATTTTTTTTTTGAAATAGTTGCTTACTTAGCTTTGGCTACGTAAGGCTCACCTCACCAGGGGTAAAAAGCTTACACATAGTTTACTACGTGTGAGTGGGGTAAAACCCCATGGTAAACGTGGCTTGGGTGGGGAAAGATGGCTTGTACGGTTACACATGTATGGCTACGTGCCATACATGCATGGAACCTGGGAGTTTATATAAACCTCCCCTTAACCCTTGGTGTGGGATTTTACCCACTTGCTCTGCTGAAGCTGATGCTGCTACCATTGCTTTGTTGAGCTGCTGCTGCTACCTTGCCGTAGTTGCTGATGCGTGCTTCTGTAGCTGCTGCTACTATTCCTCCTGTTGTAGCTGCCTTTGCTACTTCTTCTTCTATTGCACCAGTCGTGGCTACCACACCACAAGTCTTCTTCTTCTTCCTACTACTGGTTCCTTCGTTGGGGAAAGGAGAAGGACATTCATCCTTCCTAAGTCAAGTAAGATTCCTTCTTTCTTGTCTCCTTCCCTTGTTAAGAACTTCATGTTTAAGTGTTACCATGTTCATACTTATACTTGAGTTCTGTAAACATCTTCAGGAATGCTTTTCCTATCCATTTTAAATCATGTTTTAGCTAATGGTCATGTCATATCCAAGCATATTTGTGGAGAACTTCCTACTGGATGCAAGGAAATGTTGTTTAGAAGAGTTGTATTCCCAGTAATTATCCTTTCTTAAGTTTCTTGCCACCTATGTGTAAAGATTGTACTCCTACTATTCTATTTGTTTCCTTCATGTAAGTGGTGTTTAGAACTATAAGTAAGATCCATTAGATAATGATAATCATGCTTAGAATAATAGGAACACTTGGTAGAGTTTCCTGAGGTAGTATTACACCATTTCTGGAAGTTTAACCTGCGACTGTTAACAGTTAGAACCCATCTGTCGACAGGTATCACACTTCCAGAACCCAGAAATGCAAAAACACCAGTAGATGTCGACAGACAGAATTCATCTGTCGATAGTCACCTTTGGCCTATCGACAGACAGGGACCAGGTTCCAGAAATCTGGTTTTGGATGGACAGTGGCAGTCGACAGCCACTCTCTGGTTGTCGACATACACCTGTCTGTGGTGTTTAATCAGATTTGTTTCATGTCCAACCAAAGGTAACACACTTTGGTATTAACCAAACAGGTTGTTCCCCTCATTTTCTTGGATTCCAACTACTTTGCACTGAGAGGAATCATCCAATTTCCATCCACATCCAATTATGGATTGTCTTAAACACCCCCAAGTATAATTGATTACTACATTAACATATGGAAAACATAAACGTAGCATGCTAATAACTAGTTTCACATGCAAGCACACTCTCATTTGCATTAACTCTCCCTCACATCTCATTTCACATAATTATCATATCATTTACTCTTGTTTTCGCTTATCACATATCATATCATTTGCACTTACCATGTGCCACATTCACATATCATTTCACACTTATACATATTCACTGCTTAAACAAATTGCCATGACACATAGTCCTAACTACCAGTAGAGGACACTAACAAATATCACATTCTCATAACTCATCGCATAACACAACTCATCGCATCTCATAACGCATAACACATAACACAATCATAATCACATACCCATCACCTAGGCAATTCAGTGGTGAATCTTGGTAACTACGCAGACTGGGAGAGCCCTCTCCACCTATCCAGTGGTACTTGTCCACCTCCGGGATTTCCCTAATGCCTTTAGGACGAACTTTTCACACATAGAGCTTTCCATAGGGACTTTTCTATGTACAGCTCTCGATGCCTCTAGGGTAGACATGTCATTTTCGGCCCATTATTACAATTACATCACTTTATCGCATTTTCACACATTGTTCACAGGTTTACTTATTCTGTTGAATCATTTTATGTTACATCCATAAATTCCACATGTCTCAGTTAACCTAACCTGATACTACTGTTAACATGATTTAAACACTCAAAAAAATTATCCCAATCATACTGAGATCAATCAGCAAGTAAATCATCTCAAATGAACACACTTTAATTTCTATTTTCATGTGAAAATTACATGAATATTACTCTCTGTTCCCCAATTAACATGAGAATTTAACCACAGACTTATTGCAGGTTTCAGATCTACATGCAAATTTACATATTTTTTGAGCTATATTAAATTTACAAAATAAAACACTTAATTACATGTCGTTCATAAATTAGTTATCATGGAAACTCAACATAAATGTCAGATTGGATAGTTCACAGACGCATCTAACATTCATATCATCATAGAAATTTTCTCAAATTTATCTCACATTATACAATTTACTATAATTTTACAAGAACCTACACATGCTTTCTATTCAATACAGAAATTGTAATAATCACATGATCATGGGAAAATTTCCAATTCGCAGGGCATGGACTGACATACATACACATGATCTATAAAAATTATGGCATTCAAATTCCTCACGAATCAAGTGAACAGTAGCTATCTATCCAAGGTCTTATCTAACATGTATGTCAAATAAATGTAGCCATTCATACTTTTTACAGAAATTCACAAAAATCTCACAACACCTTACCCATTCATATTACATAGCATATAACGTTTACAATATATCCTCATGCGAAGGAAAATCTGGAAATTAATCATATATATAAGGAAGAACAACTCACTGTTCTGTCCTGATGAACTAAACGGCAAGGTATGGCCGTTCAAAGGGATTAACGGCATCATCGTCTGCCGCTAACTGTAGATCTTAACGGCAAGGGGCATTGCCGTTAAGTTCCTGTCTGTGCAGAAACACAGACTGACTCAGGGATTTGGTGAATGTGGGGTTCCAGGACTCGGGAAAAATCCGTAAAAATACTAGGACTCAAGGGGACATGTATAGGATCAAGATCTAGGCTTATTGCCTTTCTAAAAACCTCCAAAGGGATCTAAGTTGCTGTTGAAGCTCTCCTTGGGTAGTCCCAAGAAGCCTCCAAAATAGCTCTCCTTCGGGTTCTGTGGTGTTGTAGCTTCCAGTCCGTGGTCGGGGAAGCCTCCTCCTATGTCCAAGCTAGCTTCTAGTTGCTGTAGATCGCCGGATGAAGCTCCAACCCGTCGGATCAAAGCATGCAAAGTCCAGCACTCCACCAGTTCGAGCTAGGGCTTTCTCTCCTCTTGCAAAAGGCAAGAGAAGCTTTTCTGGTGCAGAAAGGGTTAGTTTATAGGAGAGGGGTTTGAGATATCCAGAGGATGTGATGGGATGCTGATAGTCGTTGGGGACTTCTCCCATGGTTGGGCTTGCTTGCCCCCGGAGTTTCGGGGTCTGCTGCGCATGCATGTCAGAGAAGTAACGTCCATATCTCTGGACGTTTATATAAGCATTGGCGTCCATCGAGGTGGACGCTGACTCATCATGGACGTCCATCCATGTTGACGCCAATTGGCCTTCGGCCAGAACTTAAAATCATGCAAAAACCATGCTTACCCATACATATATACATGCAACATATGAGGTATAACATGCATATTACTAACCATGCAATCAACAATATTATACCTAGACATACACATGCATACATAAGTACACTAAGATAATATGTACGTAGATATCTACCTATGCGTAATGGGTTTTACATAAGCGTGACTCAACACGCGACAAAATAAAATGACAAGAATTGCGAGGGCTTCACAATCATTAGGAGGCAATATGAATTACGTTAGCTTAGAATATCTATTCAAAAAAATAGTTCTTGCATGCACACACTTGATTTGAATATATATATAGTATACACTCACGGATGTAACATACTTATGTACATTATGCATGAAATAGATAGATACAACATGCGCACCAGTAATTAGATTAAACTTGCACAACATTACTTAAGTACTATATGCATGGGATTCTTAATTACACAATTTAGCTAATTGCCTATTCTCACCTTACTATCATAAAATACATGCATGTTATTCATGAGGAATATAGAATTACAATATACACTACTAAATACACCTACCATACTTGCGACAATCAAATGCACATGCACAAATTATAAGTAAATAAAAATTCAGGGCATCACATCTTATGTCTATTTTTCTATCATTTCTGATAAATAGACATTTATTAGGACGTGACAGATAATTGGTATCATAGCCTTAGGTTCCATAACCTAGGGAATGACCAGTGATTGGGGTAGAAATATGGGATTAGTAATAAAGGTAATAGTGATTTTGTATATGTGTATATACTTAATTTGTTGTTTGCTACAGAATGGATATGAATGCTCAAAAACAGCTAGTGTCTGCAATGGAACTACTCTGACAAGATGTGGAGTTATATGCTCAGGCCCAGAGGGAAGCACATGTGCAAATAAAGGAGGAAGTGTTGAAGCTAACTGCTGGCGCATTTCTAGCGGGAAATCCCCGTGCTTCCTTGGAGACTATGACCCAAATAATGTGCAATTTGGACAGTCTGAAATTAGGACAAGATATGCTGCTCCATCAGGTTGAAGGATATTGGGAGGTATTGTCTGAAGCAGCAAGAGAGCTGTATCATGGGCCTGGGGGTGATCAGCAGCCATCCGTGGAATCTACCACACAAACCTGAAGCAAGCTAGGAAATTAGAAACTTACTTTTGTTAACTCTCTTTTTGTTAGTAGTGGGTTATATATATACTCTACATGTATATGTGTAATGAGGGGTTAAAGGTGGTGATAATGTTGTAAATTTTTCGGCTTACTAAGGATGATGTAAATATTTTCAGCTTATTAGATAAGAATGATGGTGATGTAAATATTTTGGCTTTTAATGAAAAGTATATATGTTCTGTGATAACAAAACATGTTATGAGATGAATGTGTGTGTTGGTTTGGATGATGATATTAATATATGAATTGTTGGATGTCTCAGAATTTCCTTAAAATAGTTATGGAAGGTGGCGAAGCAAACTGGAAGAAGATGTAACACACTATGTACGATCTGACACGAGTGATGAGGACAGTGGCTAAGAACAAAACATCATAATGGAACAAATCTGTTTAAAGATTTTCGAAGTCTAGATCCTCCAAGATTTGCAGGTAGCACGGATCTGGATGAGGCCAAAATTGGTTAAAAGATATTGAAAGAATTTTTAAGGTGATATGATGTGCAGAAGAAGATAAGATACGTTTAGCAACACTTCAGTTGGATCGGGATGCCCGAGCATGGTGGGAGACTGGTGGAATTACTAGAGGATCCAAATCAGGTAGGTTGGGAGGAATTTATTGAGTTGTTCAATGAGCAGTATTTTTCTGAAGTGGTTCAAGAAAGGAAGGCTAATGAGTTTGCTAATCTAAAGCAACTCAGAATGTCGTATCAGAATATGAAGTGTAGTTTGCTCGACTGTCTAAGTATGCTTCTCATCTAGTAGCTTCAGATTGCCCGAACAAAGCTCTGGAACCCTTCTCTCGGCCTGCCTTTTCTTCTTCCAAACCAGTGCGAAAATCTCCCCCAAAGGCCCAAAACGGTTCTTATAAGGATCCCTACGCCTAGCCCAAACCTAATCCTAGCCATTGGATCACCAAATCCCCCTCTTAAATGCATGGAAATGGCCGACAATCTCTTGTCTAGAACGGTAACAACAAAAATAGGCAAGTTAGGTTAACGTCAACCCATGTTGTCGTCGACCATGATGTAGACGTCCATCGATCCAGCATTCACTAACTTGCCCGAAAAACCAAATATTCCAGAAAATAATAAACGACACAATAAGCTGCCGTAATAAACAGTAAACGGCAAACGATCATGCCACTAACAGTAGTCAACTTAGAAGATGTTGACGCCAAGTTCATCACAGACAAACATTCAACTAAATACAGAAAACTTACACAATTGCATTATTTAATTCAATAAAATCCTAGGGTATACAATAGAGGTTACTCTATGACTTTTTATAAACCTCGTGTGAGAAGTATACCGATAATCTCGGCAGTTAAAGCATGCAAGTTGGTACAAAAAGTGTGTCAAGGATATTGGCTTCTATGACATTAATAAATCAGAATACTACATGATTAAAGGATATTTTGGTAGTAAAAGATTTTCCCACTGTATTTCTTGAGGAATTACCTAGATTACCACCTAGTAGAGAAGTAAATTTCTCAATTGAATTGGTTCCAGGAGCCACACCAATTTCAAGAACACCTTATCGGATGTCAATGGAAGAATTGAAAGAATTAAAAAGGCAATTGATGGAACTAATGGAGATAGGATTCATTAGACCCAGTACATCTCCTTGGGGTGCTCCAGTATTATTTGTTAAGAAGAAGGATGGGACTATGCGACATGCATAGTATAGACAATTGACCCAGTTAACAATTAAAAATAAATACCGGCTTCCTAGAATTGATGATCTATTTGATCAATTTTCTGGAGCTCAGTATTTTTCAAAGATTAATCTTAGATCAGGGTATCATCAATTGAGAATTCAGGAAGGAGATATTCACAAGACAACTTTTCGAAGTAGATATGGGATTATGAATTTATAGTGATGCCGTTTGAATTGACCAATGCACCTGCTGCTTTTATGTGACTGATGAATGATGTATTCAGGTCATATTTGGACCAATTTATGGTTGTGTTCATTGATGACATATTGATTTATTCTAAGTGTATGGAAGAACACGAAGCACATTTACGAGTTACTTTACAATTGCTACGAGACCATAAGTTGTATGCGAAATTAGTAAATGTGATTTTGGTTGGAACAAGTAACGTTCTTAGGACACGTCATTTCTAGTAGATTGATAGTAGATTCCTCTAAAATTGAAGCTATCCAAAGATGGGAACAACCTAACAATATTACTGAAATTAGAAGTTTTTTGGGTATGGCCAGCTATTATCGGCGATTTGTCAAAGATTTCTCCAGAATTGCTTCACCTCTTACACAACTAACTCGGAAGGGAACTACATTTGAATGAATGAGAGTTGTGAAAATGCATTTCAAGGGTTGAAGAAATTGATGATCAGTCCATCCCCACATAATTTTTTTATTATAATTTCTTTTGGTGATTAACAAAACCTTAACAAATATTTTCTAATATCATTTATGATGTTTGTCCATAGGGAATAAGTCAACCAAAATATGTAAATTCTCTTACACTAATGTTAATGTTCAGAGCATGAATTTCTTCTAAGTCCACATCGATTTACTTTGTAAAAGACGATTATATCGCTACAACGATTTCATCTTATAATGATTGATAAGTGAGTATAACGATTTCGGCTTCACAACGATTTCATTAGTGATATATCGATTTCAGTCTCACAACGATTTCATAAGTGAAACATCGATTTTGGTCTCACAACGATTTCGTAAGTGAAACAACGATTTCGGCTTCACAACGATTTCATAAGTGAAATATCGATTTTGGTTTCACAACGATTTCATAAGTGAAACATCGATTTTGGTCTCACAACGATTTCGTAAGTGAAACATCGATTTCGGTCTCACAACGATTTCGACTTCATAATGATTTCATAAGTAAAACATCGATTTCGGTCTCACAACGATTCGTTAAGTGAAACAACGATTTCGGCTTCACAATGATTTCACAAGTGAAACATCGATTTTGGTCTCACATCGATTTCCTTATTGTACATCGATTTGTTTATATCGAAACAACGATTTGCTTGTACATCGATTTACTTATATCTGTACAACGATTTACTTGTACAACGATTTGTTTGTACATCGATTTGCTTATATCTGTACAATGATTTGTGTTCACAACGATTTGCTTCTACTTAAACAACTATTTGCTTGTACATCGATTTGCTTATATCTGTACAATGATTTGTGTTCACAACGATTTGCTTCTACTAAACAACGATTTGCTTGTACATCGATTGCTTATATCTGTACAACGATTTGTGTTCACAATGATTTGCTTTACTTAAACAAAAAATTTGCTTGAACAATGAATTGTTAACACAACGATTTCATAAGTAGAACATTGATTGCATCAACTTCATGAATACATCTATTATTCTCATGATATTCATAATATTTTCAAATATCAAGGAGTTGAACTCTTCCCACGAATATGTTGTATCCTATATTTATTGTGACTGTACACATCATCTGTCTGTCGCATATCTGAATGCTTTCTACACCCTTGACACAATAGCAAATACTTATCAGGTGACAAAATAACATTTCCTTTGGTGTACATTCTTATGCATGGTTTCTAACGTTGACTGACAAGCATAGAGACAATCTAGCTGTCTATGGTTTGGCATTTATTGTGTGCAGGTCTTTGCTAGTACCACATCCTACAACGTTGGACAACTAGAAGCTGAAGGATATCTGGATGAAATCTTTCTTTGCGTGCATGGCTCGTAAAGCATTAAATGGCTGCAAGCTTACCTGTCGTACACCTCGGACCATGCATCCTAACGTGCTTCAAACTTAGAGACAACGGGCACCTCAAAGGATACTCAACAGATATATTTTTTCAAGAGAAGATATATAGAAGACTGAAGACTCCATAACAAAGGACTTGTGGTGCGATAGTGCTTCATGGAGAATCATCTACAACTTTTGAGCATCAGAAAGAGAGCGCTTGCTTCACTCCATCTTTTTTTTAGCTCTTAGCTCTCAGCCTTTCATTGTTTAGACATTTTTTGAGAGCTTGTTGTTCTGAGAGATTTTTCTAGTTCAAATCTTTCTCTCTCAAACTTTGCTCAGATCAAGCAATCTGTTGTAAGATGGTCTAGGGGACTTTCGCCTTAAACACATTGTTTTCTGTGGTCCTCTCGGACTGTGAAGAAAAACCCGTTGGAAACAGGTGGTTGTTATTCCCTTCATTGAGGAATGAAGACCTGTGTATCAGGTGGTAGTTTGTACCTCTTCGGGTTTTGAAGAGAAGGCCAGCTATGGCTGGATGTGTAAGGGTCCTTAAGGGGGATAGTACCCTTGGTTAGTGAAATCCCAAGTTGTTGCTTGGGGACTGGACGTAGGACCCTTGGGATAGGAGGTCCGAACCAGGATAAAATCCTCATGTGTTTTGTGTGCTTGCATGTTTGTCTTCATTATCATTAAAACTAACTATCGATTGTAGTGTTTTGTGTTTAGCATTTTTATTGACAAGTTTTAATCTAAAAGAATGTTTAGAATCTCATTCACCCCCCCTCTGGGCTTGCTAGCTGGGCAACAGAAATGTTTATCATCCGCACCAGTTTTGGCCCTACCAATAGAAGGAAAAACATTTGAAGTATACACTGATGCATCAAATATCGGATTAGGATGTGTCTTGATTCAAGAAGGAAAAGTGATTGCTTATGCATCTAGACAATTAAAGAATCATGAGAAAAATTACCCAGTACATGATTTGGAGTTAGCAGCGGTGATTTTTGCTCTAAAACTCTGGAGACACTATCTATATGATACCCAATTCATAGTGTACTCTGATCATAAAAGTTTGAAATATTTATTTTCACAGAAAGATTTGAATATGAGACAAAGAAGATGTGTGAAATATATCAAGGATTATGACTTTAAGATTGAGTACCATCATGGAAAAGGTAATACTGTAGCTGACGCTCTTAGTAGATATGGTGGAATTATTTCATTTACAAGTCAAAGAATGGAAACTTTTGGAAGAATTCTCTGCATTGAATTTGAAAGTTGAACCATTAGAGGATAGGGTTATGATTGATAACCTGACAGTGCGATCAGATCTATTAATGTTGCGACGACCCTCCTTATACCGGTACGATTATACCAATCCACATCGGTATAGTGAGTCTCGTCACAGTGGGACATTTACCCAAGCACTAACACACATGATTGAGATGTACACAAATATGAATACAGAGTAGCAGAAGTAAAAGAACTACTGTCTTTTCATTTCATCATCCACATTAAACATACATGATCCATATAGCAATTTAAGGAACTAAGTCCACATAATGAAATACAAAATTCAAATTACATTGTTCGTCCACAAATTTACATAAGCTTCAATTTCATAAGTCTCAATTACATACTTGAAAGTAAGGTACAACAACGGTGACTCCACAACACTCTATTCTCCTCGCTCGGAGTCGCTCTCAACGGCCTCCTCCAAGGAAGTAGGGTCACCTGCTAAACCTGTACGCCGAAGCAAGAGTGAGTCTAAAAAACTCAGCAAGTAAACTCCATACACATCATACATGCATACATCTCAAGTAGGCCATTCATTCAATTCTATTAATCAAAACATGTAGCATGGTTATACAATAATGGAAAACTACCTATCATGATATTTCTACTAATTTCACTATGCATGATACATGGTTTATATCAATCCAAAATGAAATACCTACCGCATGCTTTCTACTCATTCATTCACATGAGAACTACACTTACATTTAACTACAACATGATAGCAAATTTAGCATGGGATTTTCACAAATAAGAAGGAAATATCCCTAACATGGATTCTACACACTTTTGCACATATAAAACACCATTATAAACACATTTAGGTTGCTGTTTTAACATGAATCACAAGTTCACATTTTTAACACCTTGGATTCACATGTTTACACATTACACGTTCGCATTGTTCACATTTACACATTTCACATTCACATGTCACACTACACAATTTGCACATATACACATTCACATTTTCACATTTAAATGCCATGACACATAGTCCAAACCACCACTAGAAGGACACATTCACATAACACATATCACATAACACATAGACGCCACCTAGGCAACACACAGTGACGGCTCTTGGTACTGCACAGACGGGAGAAGAACTCTCCACCCTAACCAGTGGTACTTGTCCACCTCCAGGATTTCATCCTAATGCCCATAGGATTTTAACACATTGAACCTTCCCGTGGGAACTTTTCCACGGTACGGTTCCACAGCCCTCTATGGAAACAGTGTCACACACAGCACAATTTACACATTTCGATTTTTAACATACACACATTTCACCCAATATGCATTACTTATGTTGTCGCTATTAAGCACATGGTTCAGTTTTTCCTAATTCATGGTGCTACTGTTTGACAGAGTTTTAACACTCCGTAATTACACTAATCAGGTGAAAACACATAATCAAACCATAATCATGATAGCATGCATTATAGCTCATTTTCACATGGAAATTTCACAATATAACCTACTGTTACCCAAATCTCATGAAAATTTAACCACACACTGTTTGTAGGGTTTAGACCACTCATGCATATTTTCATTTTTTTCTGAATTACACAAAATTTACAGAAAATGAAATACTCATTCACATGCCATTAATAATTCAGTTATCATGGAAGCACAACATAAATGTCAGATTTGGCAGTTCTTAGACCTGTACCTAACGTGCACATTATCACCGATTTTTTTTTTGAATTTATCTCACATCATACTATTTACTGTGATTTTTACATGACCCTACACATGCTTTCTCATTTCATTTCGAAATTGTAATAAATCACATGATCATGGGAAAATTTCCAATTTTTCAGAGCATGGACTGACATACATACACATGGTCTAGAAAATTTATGGCATTCAAATTCCTCACGAATCATGTGAACAGTAGACTAACACAACCAAGGTCTCATCTAACATGCATTTTTCATAAGTGTAACCATTCACACTATTTACAGAAATTCACAAAAATCTCACAACGCATTCCACCATTCATAATACATAGTGTGGAGGCTTTTTCTTGTTTGGGTCGGAACCCGCTGGGACACCTGAGAGGGAAGAAGACGGTTGCCAGTGCGGACAGAAGCCTGCAAAACAGAATGGAATCAAGGGGGGACCCAGTTGAAGAACCGGGGGAACCCTCCGATGCCTAAGTCAGTATGAGACTTGAGAGGAAGAGAGTTCTCGTGTGTGGAGCGCAAAGGCGGTGTGAGCAAGAGTGCCTTGGATCACGTACCATTGTCTGGAGGCTTACCAGTGCCTTTTATAGGCTGGAGCGCTGAGGGAGAGAGACGGAACATCCCTGATCAGTGCCGCAAAGGGCGCGCTGTTAGCGTCCTTCCCAGGGGGTTACGCGTTGAGGCGCCTGTTGAGGAGCTGGGCAGTTAACGCACCACCTGATCATGGGGCGCGCGTGGCGTAGCCGTTGTAACTGTCATAAGGTGATGAAGGGCTACTCCGCTCCGTCCTGGGAGGAAGGTACCGAGCAGATAGCCTATTAGGTGAGGCAGACCTGCTGTTCGGTAGTCAAACCCGCTGCTCGGCATCTGGTGCCCGGAGGCCTATCTTGCTCTCAGATGCCTGATGTAAGGAAGTGTTGTCCGTGCAGAAGGGATTTAGGGAGCGAACCGAGCAGACCCTGCTCGGAAGGAAGGGCCTTTGTCCGAACAGGTGGGCGGTGCCCGGAGATGGCTATTGGGTCTTGCTGGTACCTGAATGAAGGAACCGGACATGGATCCTTGAAGCGCTCTTGAAACTCTGTGGCGCCTTGCGATAGGGCCACGTCTGCCTGCCGGACTGGGCCGGGCCATGATGGGCCCAGTGCACGATGGTAGCTAGAAATAGCCATCACACTTGCCCCCCACGCTCTTAAGCGGTTCGGGAACCGGAGCGGTTGGGAGCAGCGGCTTGCCTGGGCGTCATCTCCATTTTAAATGCGGTATCGTCCTTGGAGATCCGAATGGCCGTATGGCGACATGATTTGGGGGTTTCCCTTGAACGCAGAGCTTTTGTGATGAGTGCGGGGGTCGTGTCGAACCACGAACGCTGTGCACTCCAGACGAACGGTCACCAATGATGCACCCGAGAAGTGACTTGGAGCGGGGGAAAAACACCGCCTCTGGCCCGCTTCGAATTCCGCTCCCCTATTTCATTATAAGGGAGGAGAGGGGCGAAGGCGGGAGCCACGCCTTCGAAATTTCTCAGAGCTTCTTCGTTTGAGAGCTTTCGTGCCCCCTTTAGGTTCTCAGTCATCTTATTCCTCGCGCCTTCTCCTGTTCGTTGTTCTCCTCCACAACTTACGACGATGGCAAGCAAGGGGAAGGCAGTTACAGTCGCCGGAGCGAGTGGAGTCACCGTCTTTGCGTCTAGCGGGCCGCGATACTGCCACTACAGTGGGCTCCAGGAGCGCTTTCGTATCGGAGACGAATACGAGATTGTCGACGCGAAGGAAGGAGAGTCATACCTGGTGAACAAACCAGGTTGTCTTCCCCTCTCCGTGGATCACATGGAGGCGGGACTCCGACTGCCGCTGCCGGAGGTGGCGAAGGCGCTGCTGAACCATTGGGGAGTTTCTTTGATCCAATTGACACCAAACACCTGGAGATACATCTGCATCTTCGGCGTCATTTGCAGAATCAAGCAGATCCGGGGCTTGGCGGATGTGTTCCGAGCACATTTCAAGCTTTCTGCTTCGTGGTCGTCGGGGACGGATGTCTACTATGCCAAGCACCGAACGGACAGGATGCACATACAACTGTCCAGCAAATATTCCAACAACAAAGGCTGGATGGACAGGTTGTTCTTTGTCCGGCGTCGGGACGGTGCAGAGTGGGGGTTCCCCACTGTTATCCGATCAGCGCAGAAGGACAGCTTCCCCAAGCTGATCCAAGATGAGGCGAGGGCTTCAGATAGCTTGCTCCGAGCCGGCGTGAGGAACAGAGAGGGCTACTTGACAGAGTTCTCGCTCTTCGCTTGTTCGGCATGGTTTGAGCAAACCATGGAGTAAGTGCTCGAACTTGTTTTGTCGCGCGCTAGTTTGGTAACTGTGTTCTAACGACTTCCTCCTTTTTGCAGCCGCTGCGGAGTTGGAGGCTGGGAGGGATCAAGAGGCGAATGAGGATTTCGCCGAACAGATCCCAGTTATGGCCCACATGGTATACGAGGAGGACGACCTCGCTGCTGTTGTCCGGGTCCCCTCGGCTGTGAGGGTTGGAACTGCGGTAACGACCGTATTGGTGGCGCCTTCACCTGCCAAGGGACACCCGGAAGGCACACGGGTCCCTGAGAAGGGGCCCGAAAAAATTCATTTGAAGAAGAAGGCCACCATCAAGGTGGTTTCAGCAGGAGCTCCGCCTTCGTTAGAGGAGGGCAAGGGGGCGACTTGGCCTTCCGTTGTTATGAAGAAGAGGTCGACGCTGCTCGACAGGGGCGCAGAGGATGAAAACCAGCTCCGTGCTCGGAAGAAGAAGAGGCTGGTCCGAGCTGCCCCTCAACAAAGTGAGGAGGGGATCGAAGGGGAGGTCGATGAGGCGCAGTTGCTACTGCGCAAGAAGCGCAAGGCTGCCGGGTCGGCCGAACAGGAAGCACCACGGATGCTCCCTGTGGTCCGTCCGAAGGTCTCACAGAGGATGGCGACCGAGCTCGGGCTCGCCGTGGTAAGCGACGGGTCAGAGAGCTCTGTTGAAGAGCAGAGAGAAGTGTCCACGCCGCCGAGCCCCAACGAGGGCCACGAAGAGGAAGTTGCCCGAACAGCGGGGTCGAGCACAGGAGTCGCCGATCAGGACGTTGTTGGCGAAGCTACAGAGACCTTTGCAAGGGAGGAGACCTCTCCGCGCCTCAAGGTGCCAGAGAAAGATGTCCCTGAGGAGGCGGCTACTTCGTCTACGGGGGCCACTCCTACCGAGGAGACACCGGCGCCACAAAAAGAAATTGTTGAAGTTTTTGTGGCCCCCTGCCCCTCACAAAGATGGTTGCGGTAGTGGAAATACCATCAACCACTTTGGGGTCCACAGAAGTACCGAGGAGATGGCCCTGGTGACAGAGGGCCACGGAGAGGTTGCTGATACCGTTGCTGAGCCCGCTAGGAGGGCGGAAATCTCCAATGAGCGACCAGACGCCGCTGAGGAGGTCGTCAGCTCTAGGGAGGACCGGAGACCTCTCTCCGCGGTATTGAAAGGGAAGTTGTCCGAGCTCCCCTTGCAAGCGATGCTGGAAGCCACGCTGGGAAGGCTTGGAGTGATGTTTCAAGGGTTCTGCCCCCGTGCCCGTCCGCATCCTATCTGGATAGGATGGCACGGTGTCAAGACCTGAGCCCGGAGAAGACCCCCGAGCATTCCAGTGCGGCCTACCGCCCAGGGCACCTCTCCGAACACGACGAAGACGAAAATGTCGACGTGGGAGCATTGGTGGACGGCATCACGAGCTCGATGGGCCTTTTGAAGAAGCTTGCCTTGCGTGGCCAGAACCAGAAGCAGATGTGGGAGGTCAAAATGGCCTTCTGCGATGACCTGGTCACCAAGCACCGGGCTCGTGAGACTGAACTGCTAAGGAGGTGAAAATCCTCCAAGATGCCTCCAAGCGTCCGAGCTAAACCTGACCGTTGCCCGAGCGAAAAGGGGCAATTGCGAAGGTGTTAGCCAAAGCCAGGCTCAAGCAGTGGCGGAGTACAAAGAAGGTCTTGACTTCAAAAAGGACCTAGAGCAGTTCGGGGCCCGTTGCTACAAGGTGGGCCTCGAAGCTGGAAAGGAGTTCGGGGAGAAGCTTGCTTGGACAAACGTGCCCGAGAAGCTTTCGAGGCTGCTGTAGGGGAGTGCCGACGCCGTACCCAAGACGCGCGTTTGGACGGAGTGCACTTTGCCCAGTTCCAATCAGGGCGAATGCCTCCTGCAGATGATGGCGCCGGTACCTCTAGGCAGGCCCCTTGAATATCCTCTCCTTTTTACTTGGCAGCTCGGCCAAAGCGAGCTTTGTATAAATTCTGAATAGATCTCTTTTTTTTTTTCAAAAAGTGGCTTCGCTTTTTTCTATGTCCTCACCTCGTGAGTGTTTTGTCCGAACCGAAATTCATTGGTCGTTTAGAAGTGTTCGCAATTACCGCACAGGTTGCTATGAACTGCGGGTGTTCTGACCTTGGGTGCTTGCGGAACATCTTCACTAGGAGATGTCGTTACATCCTTGTGGGCTAAAAGTATTGAGATAAGGATGTTTTGGACTTCGTCTCTAGCCGACCAATAGAACTAGTAGGAGAGAAGTAGGGTGCCGAACAGAAGGCTTTATAAATAATAAGCCTTCAAATTGGATACATGCCAGGTTCTAGGTATGGCCCCACCACTAGGAGTAGTTAGCTTGTAAGAGCCTTTTCCAAGGACCTGGATGACCTGATAAGGTCCTTCCCACTTGGGGGCGAGTTTGCCGGCTGCTCTTCGGGGATCCGATGCCGAGCAACGGCGAAGAACGAAGTCCCCTTCGAAGAAACGCCTTTCCCGAACACGAGAGTTATAATATTGCGCCAGGCGCTGTTGATAGGAAACTAGTCTGATGCTGGTGTCATTTTGGCATTCGCCAAGCATGTCTAGATTTTCCCTGAGCGCGCGATTATTGGCGGCTTCATCGAAGTGAGTTGTCCGGAGAGTGGGGAGAGCCACTTCTAGAGATACAACGGCCTCAGTACGTAGGCCAAGTGGAAAGGGGTCTCCCCTGTGGCTACCGAGCAGTTGTTCGGTGACACCACAAACATTAGGGAGCCTCAAGTCCACGAACTACCAGCAGCTTCGACTCTCATGCGGATCCCATGCAGCAACATACGGTTGGCGTTTTCGACCAGACGTTGGCCTGAGGATGTGCCACGGAAGTGAAGTGGTTGTAGATGCCAAGTTCGGCGCACTTCTGCTTGAAGAAGGTGCTATCGAACTGCTTCCCGTTGTTGGAGGTAATCACCCTTGGGATGCCAAACCTATAGAGGAGGTTCTTCTAAACGAACTTCCACGCGGCTTGTTCGGTGATTGCGGTAACGGGGTCTGCTTCGACCCACTTGGTGAAGTAGTCGATAGCCACAAACAAGAACTTCTTCCGACCCTGGGCCTCTGGGAAGGGGACCAGTATATCAATGCCCCACCTAGCGAAAGGGCGAGGCTCAAACAACGTATGGAGTTGTTCGGCCGGTTGCTTAATGAGCTGTCCGAACTTCTGGCATTCCGGGCACCTTCTGACAAAAGACATACAGTCTTTTTGCAGAGAGGGCAACCAGAATCCCACTCAGATGATGCTACGTGCTAGCGTTCTGCCCCCCAAGTGGCTTCCGCACAACCCCTCATGAACCTCTTCGGTAGCCGCTAGGACCACTTCAGGGCTGAGGCACAGTAAGAGAGGTCTTGAAAGGGACCGTCGGTAGAGCTTACCTTCTATGAGGGTGAAACACTGAGCACGCAATCTAACCTTCCGAGCTTCGCCCTGCTCAGGGGAAGCTTGCCTTGAAGCAGATAGGCCAAGAGAGGGTCCATCTAGCTCGGAGCTAGGGGATCGGACCCAATGGCCGCTACATCCACTTTAGTGCTCGGTGCCACGAGCTCTTCAATGAATACGGAGTGAGAAGGGGCGATGTCACCTGAAGACGCCAGCTTGGCAAGTGCATCAGCTCGCGCATTTTGCTCCGGTGGAACGTGTATGACTTCGAAGTAAAGGAGGCCTTCTGCTTGGCTTTTGACCTGTTGAAGGTACTAGGCCATTCGTGGCTCCCTTGCTTCAAACTGTCCGTTCACATGGCCGGAAACCAATTGGGAGTCACTGAAGGCCCTGAGTCGAAGGGCTCCAAGGTGCCTCGCCATTCGGATTCCAGACAGTAGCGCTTCGTATTCGGCCACATTGTTGGAGGCCGCAAAATGAAACCGAAGGGCATATTGGAACTCTAAACCCTCTGGAGAGATGAGGACCAGGCCCGCTCCGCTCCCTGTGACACATGACGATCCATCGACGTAGAGCTCCCATGGGGGCTCGTCGGCCAGCGGAGGATCCTGCTCGGTAGGGAGGGTACATTCAGCGACGAAATCCGCCAATGCTTGCGCCTTAATGGCCGTCCTTGGGAGGTAGCTGATGTCGAATTTGCCTAGCTCGATGGCCCATTTAATGAGCTGGTCGGAAGCTTCCGGTCGCTGCAGAATAGACTTTAGCGGCTGATCGGTGAGAACCGTTATGGAGTGGGCCTGAAAGTAGGGCCTGAGCTTCCGGGCAGCCGTGACCAGGGCAAGGGCGAGTTTTTCTGCTCGGGGGTACCTCCTTTTAGCTTCTTGAAGGACCCTGCTGATGTAGTAAACAGGGTGCTGGGCCGCTCCCTCCTCTCTGATCAACACTGCGTTGATGGAGTGCTCGGTAACCGAAAGGTATACGAACAAAGGCTCCCCGAGCACAGATTTCGAGAGGACAGGTGGGGCTGCGAGATAGGCCTTCAATTCCACGAAGGCGGCCTCACAGTCCTCAGTCCACCGTACATGCCCCCCTTGCTGTGAGGAGCCTCTGGGTCCTCGCAGCAATTTGAAGAAGGCGAAGCTCCTCTCTACTGCTCAGGACATGAACCGGTGAGCGCGGCTAGCCGTCCAGTCAGACGTTGGACGTCGCATACCGTTTTTGGACTGCTCATTTCAAGTATTGCTTGGATCTTCTCAGGGTGGCCTCTATCCCTCTATTCGAACGAGGAAGTCGAGGAACTTCCTGAGCGTACTCCAAACGCACACTTGGCTGGGTTGAGCTTCATATTGTACCTTCGCAGAGTTGCGAGGTCTCTTCGAGGTCAGAGATGTGGTCGATGCTCAGAAGCATTTTGACCAACATGTCATTGACGTAGACCTCCATATTGCGCCCAATTTTCTGCTCAAACATCTTGTTGACCAACCGCTGGTATGTTGCGCCCGCGTTTTTCAGACCGAAGGGCATCCTAGTGAAACAGTACCCCAAGTCTGTGACAAATGTGGTGGCGTCCTGATCCGGGGATGCATGCTGATCTGGTGATACCCAGAGTAGGCATCCAAAAAGCTGAGGCTCGTGCCCAGATGTAGCGTCTACCAGCTGATCGATGCGAGGCAGTGGGAAGTTGTCCTTGGGCGTCGCTTGTTAAGGTCCTTGTAATCCACTCATACGCGCCATTTACCAGTGGCTTTGCGTACGAGGACTATGTGGAGATCCATCATGGGTATTGGGCTTCCCGGAGGATCCCAACTGCCCAGCTTTTGACAACGTGATCACGGATCACGGTCTGCCATTCTTGGTTGACGGGTCTCCTCCTTTGCTGAACCGGTGGGACCCGTGGATCCAAACAGAGGCGATGCACCATTACCTCCGGAGGGATGCCTGGCACTTCGTTGTCGGACCACGCAAACACATCCAGATTAGCTAGCAAGAAACTTTTGTACCGCTGCTGCTCTACTTCCGCTAGTAACGCGCCAATGTATAGGACGTGTTCGGGGTCGCTGTCACTTGGACTTGAAGTAGGTCTTCGGCAGGAGTTCCGTAGCTTGTCGAAGGCTGGTCGGCTGGTGGGAGGACAGGTGTTGGGCAGCGAGTGGCTGCTTGTCCCTTAGAGAAAGGACATAACACCGTCGAGACTCGCGCTGGCATCCGAGCACCTCGCCGACCCCACATTGGGTGGGGAACTTCATTTTCTGGTGGAGGGATGAAGGCACCGCCTTGATCCGCCCGATCAGACCTCTACCAAGGATCACATTGTAGCCAGGCATGTTCCTGACAACCAAGAAATCCTCACCTTGGTCACACACTTTGGAGCCGTCCCGAGGGTGATCAGGAAGCGAACTCTACCCATAGGCTGAACCGACACCCCCGAGAAGCCGAACAGGGGCGATTCTACAGGGGTGAGCTGGTCAGTTTTTAGGCCTATAAGGAGATAACAGTCATAGGCCAACACATCGAGGGCACTTCCATTATCTACCAGAATCATGCGCACATTACAATGATTGATGGTTGCCAAAATGACCAACGCATCAGTGTGCGGGGTGGTAACCCCTACAAGATCTTCGTCTGAGAAGGTTATGGCCCCCTCAGACTGTGCGTGCGCAAGACTAGGGGGATAAGGAGTTGGACGAGGTATCGGCGGTCTGTCCACGACATGCACTCGCCTTGCGTAGTCGCGTCGGCTCTGAGTGCTCTCTCCGCCTACGCCGAACCCTCCAGCGATCACGTTGATCTCCTGCCCGTTGGGCTCGTTGTTGATCGGCTGCTCGGGAGTCCGCTCTCGGCGTCTGGGGCGGTCTTCATTCCGGCGTACGAATCGTCCGAGGTAGCCGCGCTTAATGAGGGATTCGATTTCGTCTTTAAGCTGGCGGCATTCGGAGGTATCGTGGCCATGGTCGCGGTGGAAGTGACATTACTTCTCCTGGTTGCCCCGCCGGGGATCGGAGCGCATCCTTGGTGGCCACCGAACAAATGGTTCGTCCCTGATCTCTGCCAGGATCTGTTCGAGTGCCACCGTCAGCAGTGTGTAGTCGGTGAACGGGCGTGGTCGGCGCGGTGAGTCGTCGTTGCGCCGCCCTTTCTTCCGATCGTTGTCAGAACCGTTGTCGGAAGGCATCTTCTTGTCCGTTGACTCTCCGTGCTCCACCCGGCCAGCATCCAGACTTTCTTCACACGCCGCGTGGCGTTGTGCAATGGAGATGAGCTCAGCAAGAGTGGAAGGCTGCTGTACTCCCAAAGTCTTCTGCAGGAAACCATCGCGAGTGCCCTGAATCAGGCACTGGTGGCTAGTGGGACGTCGAGGCGTGGGATGCGAAGCGCCTTAGTCTGGAACCTCTTGACGTAGTCCCAGAGCGCTTCTCCCTTCTTTTTCCGAACAGCAAGAAGGGAGGCCGCAGTGCGCGGCTGTGATCTTCCACCCAGGAAGTTGTCCCAAAGGACTTCTTCAGCTGGTGGAAGGATGAGATGGACCCTGCAGGGAGGGCTTCGAACCAAGCCCGAGTAGTTTCCTTCAAGGTGGCCGGAAAGGTCTGGCATTTGGCCACATCAGATGCTCCGTGGAACACCATATGCGACTCAAACCCGTGGATGTGATCCACAGGATCAGAAGTACCGTCGTACGGCGCGATGGCAGGGAGAGGGAGTTTGGGAGAAACCCGAACCTCTAGGATCTCCACAATGAATGGGGAGAGGAAGTTCAGGTCCTCTTCAGCCGGAGCCTTCCCTCAGCACGCTAGACCATCGCGTCCATACGACGTTCCAGGTCGACGACGCGGCGCAAGCACCTGGCCACTCCTGTTCGGAGTGGACCGAATCCGCACGGCCGGACTTGTGGGAGTTGGCTCCCACGACCGAGCATGGCAGGCGCGAGATCGCCGCAGAACAACGGGGCGAACGGCCACGGCGCTCCGGGGCTCGCTCACTAGACGGAGCGCGGCACGACCTCCGTGTGAATCAGCGCGCTGCTCCTGAATCGACCCCGCCGGGGCAGGAGGCGTGCGTGATCGCTGGTGAGATGATTCTGCCTAGCGCTCCTGTGGGGCAGAGGCTGCCGGGGCAGGCTGCCCGGAAAGTGGGCCTGAAGGCCCAAGAAAATGCTCGTCAGCTGCTGCATCTGTCCCCGGAGTTCTGCCATCTCCAAGGCGTTGCAGGAACGACGACGGTGGGCGCTGGGACGCCCCCGGTCGCGGCAGCAGGGGATACAGTGACGTCGACGGGGGGAGCGCGTTGACGGGAGTCCGCCCGCGACTGGCGGGACCTTGTCATACGGCTCCCTATGTTTTGGTACGAGGATCGTCTGCGATCCATGACTATTGTCGCTTCCCATAGACGGCACCAAAATTCCTCACGAATCATGTGAACAGTAGACTAACACAACCAAGTGTGACGGACCGGGGTACTTATGCCCAATAAGGCTCCATATCCAGATCTGCCTCCCGCGAACGGACCAAAGTCTAGCAAGGGATATCTCACACACGTGTCCAGTAAGAGTATAAAAGACAACTACACAGTATAAATCACAAGAAAGTACATGTGCTTATATCTGTTCACAATTTGTACAACTGTCCCATTACATTAATACATGTCCAATTTAAAAGTACAACTACCTGGGCATACCCCAAGGGAGCACAAGCTCACACAACATTAACTACTACACTACTGCTGGTGGTACAAGTCTGACACAACGCCGATGCAAGCCAAACACACGGCAAGCCCTGAAAAGAACTGTAGGGGAGTGAGCCTCAACAAGTCACTGGCTCAGCAGGGACTACCCAAAACAACACAGTAACTACAGACACCTCAACCCAAAGGGTCTCACTGGCAACACCATTAGCCAAACCATTTCATGCTCACATCATAACAATAAATAACAATTAACATAATCATGATAATAACCATAAAGTCCTCGGAAGGAAAGTGGGACTACAGGACTAATATAATATCATTAGTCAGCCCAACTACTAAGTGCCTAAACCACAGTCTCACCGGCACACTGCTACAATAACTGGTTGCCTAAGCTATAACCACATAGGCAAATCACTGCCCAGGCTACAAGCTTCACAGGCGAACCTCAATTACGTGGGTAAACCTCAATCACGTGCTGGTCCATTAAACCCCAAACCACGATATATCAAAAGCTACACACACTAGGTAACATAATCGGCTACAGCAGGCCAATCCTCATATACTAAAACCATAATCGAAAGTTTACCTAAAGAAAGGTGAAACATCACAAGTGGAAGGTCTCATCACACGACCTCCACGGAGCACAGCTCCACCAAACCACAGTAAGCCTAGGCCATAAGCCTCATCGGCAAATTACCTACAAATGGTAACATAATTGGTAATCACAACTAATTCACAATAAATTATAAACAAAGATCTACTTAAAACGGATAGGATACAACAAGTGGCAGGTCAAACCACAAGACCTCCATAACACACAAGTACCCGAAAAGGTTGGTACACAATGTACCACCACAAAACTGCAAAGTAACCCATGAAGGGTACAAGTACCTGCTACTCTGAGGTACCACAACACAAACACTCGAACAAGGGTTCTAGTAGATGATAAACACCACACTGAACCACAACTATATTGTACCTTTATTTAGGCACAATATACAGGTAAAACCTCAATTGGTAAGTCACACAAACCACAATCGCAGTCACAACTGTGACAATACCAGGGCACACCACAACGGTCAAACCTCGACCACAAGTCACAAACTCACAAACTACAGCCAGTGGCAAAGCACGAGTCAAGCCAAAGCTAGAGCTGGCAAAGCACGAGTCAGAAAGAACGACGCCACCACACGGGAATGGTCTACTAACTGATCAGGCCAGTATCCAACCCGGACAACACAACACAAGAACAATCTCTCAGCCTCGCAGTCACGGACGAAAGGTCCAACTGTGGAGACCAACCAACACCACACCTGCAGACACACAGCTGCAGGCCCATGCCTGGCACCTCTAGGGTCTCTGGCCAGAGCACCCTAAAGTGAGGCACTGGAAAACAGGACTAGCTGGGGACCAGTGTCGACTACTGGTGTCCGTACCCCCAACTACGAGCGCGCTACAAGCAACTACACACCCACAAACACAAGCGCTGCCCTACTGTCGTCTTTCCCCTAGCCGGACGTACAACTCAAGCATAGGAGTGAGGGTGTCCAGGAAGACGACACAGACCTCGACGGTACCACACTGTACCGGGACAAACCCCGAGCACAACAAACACACGTGCCTGGCTCACAAAGAACTTGGGGTACCCGACTAGAGAGGCATTCCGGAATAGGCGCCGGACCACCACACTCGGCTAGCACAAACCACAACACTTATACGTTTATTATAAACCACGATACACGTGTGAGGAATAGCTTGTCCTAGTCACTCGTGACCTACAAGCTAGTCTACACAACACATATATAAACCATATTAAAAATAATGCCACGACTAACATTGGTCACATAGTGCCTTTACTGCCATACTAGGCACATACATTAACACTTATACTTTATTACTTATCCATTTAAGATGACTTGCAAAAGATCTTAAAGGATCAAGGCTAGGTTCCCATGTGAACCTCATCGCCATAAAACTACGGACCAATCATAATAATTAAGATATAATAAACACATAACATACGATATGCCATCCACACGCAAACCATACGCATGGCATCCAAACCATGTGGATCTCACGTGTACGACACACCCTGGTCGGTGTACCATACATCATCCACGTAAACCTCATGTCCAACACATGGACAACACACTCCAGAGTGCCACGGGTGCCAACGCACCACACATACTACGTAAGCCAATTACGTACATCACATATTAACCTCATAAAGCATGTCCACTTAAGAGCAATACGTTCCATGAACACAACAAGTGCAATGGCTCTCACCTGTCATTGCCATGCACATTCAATCACATGATATTTATAACAAGAAAAGCAACGTAAAACCATGTGCTACTGCGTACACAGGTTGGCGGCAACATCAATTGCCATCCACCAGATGCAAACGACAACCTATCCTGCCGTTAAAACTAAATAAACTTAATATTAACGGCTAGACACCTGGCCGTTAATCTCCAACTGAAGAATCTGGCTTCAATCGATGTTGACGCCAGATCCTCAGCCCCCCACATACACAGAACGCACAGACCAGCCTCAGGCCGATCACACGCGCAATCTAGCCCAATAACTTCGGAAAAACTAGGAGAAACATTTCCCCTTACATCTAACAACCACAATTAAACCGAAAGACATGAATCCAACGCTTGGATCAATCAAACCACCCGATTTCCCAGCATGAAGACCCATTTTCAACCAAAAACTCATTAACATCCGAATTATACAAAGAAAGCATAACAAATTAATCAGGGAAGATCAACGGTCCAGTCCCTACCTCAGAAACGCGATTGAACTTCCGAAGAACCTTGAATCACGCCGAAACCCGAGGAATGCCCCACGAACACCGCGCTCCAATTCGTCATTCCCCGCCTGATCTGCTGCTACCACGCGCACCACAGCCTTCCCACGTGCTCCCGCCGACCATCGAAACTCATGAAGAAGCTCAAGGGTGAAGGTGGGCGAAGTGGGGAGGAGAGAGTGGGGAAAGAACAAGGCTCGGGTCAGCCCTAAAAACACAGGTGCATCAGGTTAACGTCAACACCTATGCCGCTAACCAAACCGCCACCCTTAGACGCCACATCTATTGACGCCAAGTTCAACAATTGACATCTACATCGATAGACGCCAAGAACATGTTAACGGCAACACCACTGCCGCTAACACACAATAAACGCACACACCTGGACGCCAACCCACTGTTGATGTCCAGCTCACTGAACACCAACACAGATCCATAACCAACCCTGGTAAGGATCCAACAAGAAACACACACACAAGTCGCACTGGTCACAGCTTGACCATCCCACACGCTAAACAGAGGATCCACAAAGATCTGAAAAACGCGCGACGTTACACAACGTCTCATCTAACATGCATTTTTCATAAGTGTAACCATTCACCTATTTACAGAAATTCACAAAAATCTCACAACGCATTCCACCATTCATAATACATAGTGTGGAGGCTTTTTCTTGTTTGGGCCGGAACCCGCTGGGCCTACACCTGAGAGGGAAGAAGATGGTTTCCGGTGCGGACAGAAGCCTGCAAAACTAGAACGGAATCAAGGGGGGCTCGGTTGAAGAACCGGGGGGAACCCTCCGATGCCTAAGTCAGTATGAGACTTGAGAGGAAGAGAGTTCTCGTGTGTGGAGCACAAAGGCGTGTGTGAGCAAGAGTGCCTTGGATCACGTACCGTTGTCTGGAGGCTTACCAGTGCCTTTTATAGGCTGGAGCGCTGAGGGAGAGAGACTGAATGTCCCTGATCAGTACCGCAAAGGGCGCGCCTGTTAGCATCCTTCCTGAGGGGTTACGCGTTGAGGCGCCTGTTGAGGAGCTGGGCAGTTAACACACCACCTGATCGTGGGCGCGTGGGCGTAGCCGTTGTAACTGCCATAAGGTGATGAAGGGCTACTCCGCTCCGTCCTGGGAGGAAGGTACCGAGCAGGTAGCCTATTAGGTGAGGCAGACCTGCTGTTCGGTAGTCAAACCCTCTGCTCGGCACCTGGTGCCCGGAGGCCTATCTTGCTGTCAATGCCTGATGTAAGGAAGTGTTGTCCTTGCAGAAGGGATTTAGGGAGCGAACCGAGCAGACCCTGCTCGGAAGGAAGGGCCTTTGTCCGAACAGGCTAGGCGGTGCCCGGAGACGGCTACTGGGTCCCGCTGGTACCTGAATGAAGGAACCGGACATGGATCCTTGAAGCCGGTCTTGAAACGCCGTGGCGCCTGCGATAGGGCCACGTCTGCCTACCGGACTGGGCCGGGCCATGATGGCCCAGTGCACGATGGTGGCTAGAAATAGCCACCACACATAGCATATAACGTTTACAATATATCCTCATGCGAAAAGCTTCGGAAATTAATCATATATAAGGAAGAACAGCTCACTGTTCTGTCCTGAAGAACTAAACGGCAAAGGCTAGCCGTTCAAAGGGTTTAACGGCAACATCGTCTGCCGCCAACTGAAGAGCTTAACGGCAAGGGATCTTGCCGTTAAGTTCCTGTCTGTGCAAAAACACAGACCGAGCTCCAAAGAAAGGATGAATGTGGGGGATCCAGAACACGAGTAAAATCCCATAAAATATCTAAGACTTACTGGACATATAAATGCATCACGGGGATGGGTTACTTGCCTTTGAATAAATCTACAAACAGATTACAAGGTCAGAGAAGCCCTCCTCAGCCAAAGCAAAGAAGCCTCCAAAACACCTCCACTCCGGCTTCTGGGATGATCCTCGCAGCACACCAGAGCCGGGGATGTGTAGCCTGATGTTTAGGGTTCCTCCTTATCGAAGTAGATCGCCGGAAAAGCCACTAGTCTTCAGATCTCAAGGCTCACAGTTCTGGTTTCGCACAGGGACTTAGGGTTTCTAGGGTTTTCTTTGCCAAGAGACAAAGGAGTCTCTTCCAGCTGCTAAGGGGTGTTTCTGCATAAGTCTAGGCTTGGGGCATGCATGGCCGGGTCTGATGGGAGTTGAGAGCCGTTGGGAGACATCTCCCCAATCAGTGAGCAAGCCCAACCCGGATTTCGGGGTCTGCTGCGCACAGAAAATTAGAGAAGTAGACATCCACATCCATGGCCGTTTACCTCATAGTTGGCGTCCATCGACATGGACGTTTACTCAACATGGACGTCCATCCATGTTGACGCCATTTGCTCTTCGGCCAGAGCACTAAACCATGCAGAAAACCATATATACGCTATATATATATACCTGCAATATATATAGTATAGTATACACACTACTACACCATGCAAACAACAATAATTACATCTAAACATACACATGCATACATAAGTACACCTAGCTAATATGTACGTAGATATCTATATATGCATACATATTATTTACACACAAGCACGAATCCATACACACACAACAAAATAAAAGGACAAATTTTGAGTGCCTTACAAATGTAAATTGGTGAACAACAAGACAATGACCCCACATTGATAGAAATCAGAGAAAAATTGAATTCCAGACCTGATTTTAACGAAGATGCTCATGGAAATCTTCAGTTCCGAAACAAATTGTGCATACCGGATAACTCAGAAATCAAACAACAAATATTGGAGGAAGCTCATCGGGCACATTATACCATCCTCCGGGAGCTGTCAAAATGTATCAAGATTTAAATAAAAATTTCTGGTGGTGTAACATGAAGAAAGACATCGTAGATTTTATTGCTAGATGTTTAACATGTCAGAAAATCAAGGCTGAACACCAGAAACCTGCAGAGAAATTAAAACCCCTTGAGATACCAGAGTGGAAATGGGACAGTGTTGGCATGGACTTTATTGTGGGATTACCTAGAACACGTAATGGATACAATGAAATATAGGTAATAATTGATCGACTCATAAAGACAGCTCATTTCTTAGCTATCAAGACGAAATGGTCTGTCAATATATTAGCAGCTCTATACTTAAAAGAAATTGTTTGGCTACATGGAATCCCAAAAGATATCATTTCTGACAGAGATGCAAGATTCACTTCAAACTTTTGGAGATAACTACAAGATGCACTGGGAACTAAACTGAAGTTTAGTACGGCATTTCATCCTCAAACAGATGGACAAACGGAACGGGTAAATCAAATTATTGAGGATATGTGTCATGCTTGTGTTTTAGAATTTGGAAATGATGTGGAAATTTTATTTATTGGGAATTTATAAAATGTGATGATTTTGATTGTTAAACATAACCACTTTCATGAGATGTAATTATCTTTATTTTCGGAATTATCTTTATATTAATAAAATTGTTACAGTGTTGTATTCTGATGTGCGCACTCCGATAGGGCGTCACCAGAATTTTGTAACGGAATTGAAATCCAAAAACACCATAATTTTTAGAAAAATGTGCTGATATTAGAAATGTAAATATCCAAAATTACTGAAGTGCGGATATCAAGATTAAGTCAACCCAATGATTTTTCAGGTAATTTTGCTTGGTGAAAAATAACTTTAAAAATTAAACTAAATTTACCATAATTTTTAAAACCTTCCAATTAGTCTATGTTTGAAATTTCAACTTGTTTAAACACCATTTAGGTATAAAAATATAGGGATAATTGGACCAGCTGAATTATCTCCTATTTACGTTAACTATTTTTTTTTAAATAGTTGCTTACGTAGCTTTGGCTTCGTAAGGCTCACCTCACCAGGGGTAAAAAGCTACATGTAGTTTACTACGTGTGAGTGGGGTAAAACCCCATGGTAAACATGGCTTGGGAGGGGAAAGATGGCTTGTACGGTTACACATGTATGGCTACGTGCCATACATGCATGGAACTTGGGAGTTTATATAAACCTCCCCTTAACCCTTCGTGTGGGCTTTTACCCACTTGCTCTGTTGAAGCTGATGCTGCTGTCGTTGCCCTGCTGAGCTGCTGCTGCTGCCTTGCCGTAGTTGTTGCTGCTGCTTCTACTGTAGCTGCTGCTGCTATTCCTCCTGCTGTAGATTCCTTTGCTGTTGCACCATCCGTGGCTACCACTCCCACAAGTCTTCTTCTTCTTCCTACTGCTGGTTCCTTCGTTGGGGAAAGGAGAAGGACCTTCATCCTTCCTAAGTTAAGTAGGATTCCTTCTTTCTTGTCTCCTTCCCTTGTTAAGAACTTCATGTTTAAGTGTTACCATGTTCATACTTATACTTGAGTTCTGTAAACATCCTTAGGAATGCATTTCCTGTCCATTTTAAATCATGTTTTAGCTAATAGTCATGTCATATCCAAGCATATTTGTGGAGAACTTCCTACTGGATGCAAGGAAATGTTGTTTAGAAGAGTTGTATTCCCAGTAATTATCCTTTCTTAAGTTTCTTGCCACCTATGTGTAAAGATTGTACTCCTACTGTTCTATTTGTTTCCATCATGTAAGTGGTGTTTAGAATTGTCAGTAAGATCCATTAGATGATGATAATCATGCTTAGAATCATAGGAGCACTTGGTAGAGTTTCCTGAGGTAGTATTACACCATTTCTGGAAGTTTAACCTACGACTGTTGACAGTTAGAACCCATCTGTCGACAGGTATCACACTTCTACAACCCAGAAATGCAGAAACACCAGTAGATGTCGACAGACAGAATTCATCTGTCGACAGTCACCTTTGGCCTATCGGCGAACAGGGACCAGGTTCCAGAAATCTGGTTCTAGATGGACAGTGGATGTCAACAACCACTCTCTGGCTGTCGACATACACCTGTCTGTGGTGTTTAATCAGATTTGTTTCATGTCCAACCATAGGTAACACACTTTTGTATTAACTAAACAAGTTGTTCCCCTCATTTTCTTAGATTCCAACTACTTTGCACTGAGAGGAATCATCCAATTTCCATCCACATCCAATTATGGATTATCTTAAACACCCCCAAGTATAATTGATTACTACATAGCTACAACCATCTGAAGTCAATAGCATTGACTCCCAACCCTTAGCTACTAGTGAGATCTTGAGTACTTGTGTACCACACTTGAATATTATACAGAAATGATTTGTGATGACAATTTTTGGGTCTTTGGACTCAATTGAGATATATGCCTATGCAAGTGGGGCTGATCCAGTCCCGAGAGGAGCACCCGAATTCGTTTAATGGCCGTAGGAAACGATAATGGATCTCTTGGATGTTTGGCATTGCATCATACTTGCTTGATTGGTCATCATCTTATTTTATCATGAGTTGAACATGTACTTGAACCAGAATGTGAGTATTATCCTAAATTATTTTCTATGGAAGTTTAACTCAGTACTCTTGTTCTATGATTGTTATCTAATTGACATGGTTATACAGTCATCCTTGATACTCAGCATTGCTACCAAATAAGTCTCTTGCCCAATTCTTTGATTATCTTAGTCCTTTTGATTAGAAGAGTGAATCCTACTGGGCTCGTTAGCTCATTAAATTACTTTTTCAAGTGAACATGATGAGCCTACCTCTTAAGGGGGTGTGCTGAGCGGGTCAACCAGTCGATGGAGTCCCTTAGATTACCTTTCTAGTATTGTAGTTAGAATAATGGAAATGTTATTTTGTTTTCTTTTCTTACTCCTCTTGTGGACTGTTACGAGGAGTACTATGTAATTAAAGCTTCCACAATAATGACGACAGATGTATAAAAATATAAGCTCTATTTCTTATGTCTATTTTTCTATCATTTCTGATAAATAGACATTTATTTGGATGTGACAAACAGTTTCAGCCATTGCCCACTCCACAATGGGAATGAGACAATATCGCCATGGATTTTGTAGTTGGTTTGCCCAGGACAGCAGCAGGTCACAATGGTATTTGGGTTTTTGTTGATAGATTGACCAAGGTTTGCAGGTTATTGGCAATAAGCATGTCATGGACTGTGGATAGATTAGCCAGAATGTATGTAGACAGAATAGTACCTTTGCATGGAATTCCAGTTACCATCGTCTCAGATCGAGATCCCAAGTTTACTTCAGGTTTCTGGAGGAGTTTACATAGAGTGATTGGCACAAAATTGAGGTACAACTTAGCTTATTGAACGCGACATTGTTGACTGTATGCTTTCATTGTCTAGAGTTCTTTGCATACATCAACATGCTCACCTTCTCTAAACTGTCTCACAAATTTAAATAGAAAAGATGAACTAGCAAAGTGGTGAGAACATGTCATTTCCACAGGGAGACTGAATAAAGTTTGACTTAAGAAACTGTTTTTGAAACAACTCTAACAAACACCTTTTCACCAAAATAACATTGCATTAAATTCAATTATGTAAACATCATCAATCAATTCCCTCACAACTCCAACAGATCAAACATAATAAAAGAACAAGCAGAATTGAAATTAATAAATTTTGGTATCACTGTACCCTCTCACTTGAGGGATCAAATAGGTAGACAGAAAGCTTAACTAGAAACTAACAAACCATTTACCCCTACAGCTCAGGGGATGAACGGTCAATAAGAGTAGCTCTCCACAAACATCAACCAACTATACTCACAGCTCGAGGGATTGAACAAAAAATTCAGAAACAGAATTTATTATTACTAAACCAGAATCACAATTCTATTACAACTCAAAGATCAGAATGAGACAATGAATAATCAAAGGGACTCACTAGTGAATTAAAATGAGAACAACAAGAACTATAGAAATTTCAAATTACTGTACCCTCACAGCTCGAGGGATGAAGAACAAATCAATAAAGAAAATATTAAGGAATATGAATAGCACATCATGCTCCCAATCTGTCCAGGGGAAAGAAACATAACACTAACGAAATAGAAAACTCAAATCAATAAAAACAGAAGAGGAGCCAAGCTCCCTGGTCTCTCAAATGCTCTGCTACTATCAAAAGTTTTCTGGACACCATCGACTTCTGATATTTCTCCTCCCGGACGCAGGCCAACCCAGAACAAGCAAAGAGAAGGGGGTATTCCTGGTTGCTGTGTGTCTTCTCTGCTGCGCACGCCTCCAGCCGCCACCAATAGAAGAAAGGAAGAAGAAGCGTCGAATTTTAGAAATCCTCTGTCTCAAGATGAATGCATAGAAAATAGGAACAGAAAACACCGACTCCCAGCAACAGAGAAGAAAGGAAGAAGTAGAACGTCTATGGAATCGATCTCACCAACCAAAGAAAAGAAACATAAACCCTCAATTCCTCACAGAATAGAAGAAGCAGAAACCCCTGGAATCCCAGACTCAACACCCTAATCTCCCAACACAGAAGAAAAGAAAGAATCGCCCAATTCCCCACCCAGCAAGCAGATGCTCAGCGAGCTCCACGAAGTATAGCTTCAACAAGATAGGGTAGAGGTTCCTCACATCCAGGCGCCAAAAGAAATGGTGCAGAGTAAACGAAAAGGGAACCTCCCACACGATAGATTAACATCACTAAACACACACTCACAGAACACTTAAGGAAAGAGCAAGAAGAAGGGATTAATGAGACAATTATCAAATGCAAATCCTTAATCAGTTTTGGAATCGACACCTCCCTCACAGCTCGAGGGGAAGTAACAGGGACAACAATATGCAAAATAGGAACATTCTCACAACTCGCAACAAAACACTGATGATGTGAACATCAAAGAACAACTACTATATATCTTCTCTGATCATGGTGAAAGAAACAACAAACAGCAGTAATCAAACTATCAAGGAAGAAAATCCCCAAACACTAGACCCCGGGAAGAGCAGGAACAACCAAAAACCAAAAAAAAAAAACTAACAAAACCTCTCGCCTCTCTACATTGCCAACCCCTAATCTCATAGAAGAAAAGAAGAGAGAGGAGGAAGAAGAAGCGCCTCTGATCGCTCCAACCCAGCAACCTAAAAACAATAACAGAAGAAATAAAACCCACAACTCCCCCCCCCCAACTCGAATCAGCAGAAAGGAAGAAATCCCCAAAAAAATTACAGTCGAATCACCCCGCCTCTGAGGACCTTGGGGTCCTTAAATAGGCACAGTGGAACCTTCTAGGCGTAGGCTCCTCACACACGAACTCCTCCCGCACGAGCTCTGGTCGCTTCAGCTCCGCACACACATATGCTTCGCACAACTGCTTCACACAGCTCCATCGCCAGACCCACACGCGCCGCGCCCAGCTGCGCACAACCCTCTGCCAGCCTCATGCCCCAGCTCTGCACCGTCGCCAGCTGCGCACACCCAGCAGCACGCACCAGCTTGGCTGCACACCTCAGCACCGCCTCCGTCGCGCACAGCCTCCAGCCCTGGCCTCTGCGTCGCACGGCCTCCTCCCAGGTCAGCTTCGCATGGCCTCCATCGCACCCCATCTGGTCTGCACGCCAGATCCGCCGCAGAGCTTCACACCGCAGCCCACACGCCACCAGCTCTTCTTCTGGACTCTTCCTTTAACCTGGTGGCAATGGAAAAAAAAGTTGTAGCAGTAAGAAGAGATGACCGCCAGCCTAATGGAATGGGATTGGTGGGTTATTTAAAAAAAAACTATTATTTATTTACAAAATGATATCTATCTACTACTACAAATATTTTCAAAATATTATTTATATACAATATTTATTTACAAGATCTTTTATTTCTCAAAATGTACCTATGAAAAGAAAATGAACATGATTAGTCAATCTGAAAAGAAATCAGTGACTTATTAAATGAAAATCTATCATGTGAATTCTAACCCATATCAACTAATATTTCAAAACCTATTCATGGATGAAATAAAAATTAAAATCGAAATGCACATTATTTATAGACAAATGATGTCTAAAATTAACTATATGTATGAAATTTAACACGAAAATTTGTAGTTATCACTCCCCCTACTTGAACATTTCTAGTCCCTTAGCAACAAAAGTTGCTCCAAATGTAGGACTAGAAGATGTAATATCTCATGCTAAATAGCCATCATGTAAAAGATTATGTGGAGATGTGTCTTTCCTAATTGTAAGGGCTTATGGCAAGAATTAGTGCACAAGTGGTAGCCACTTAAGAGTTCACATCAGCCCTTCTGGAGCTTCTATGCCTCAGCTAGTATTTGAGATTAGATTAATTCGAGGGAGAAGAAAAGAATTGTGGAATAAGATCCTTGCTCAGTCAGATTGGATTTCTCTCAGTTCCATTCTGCCCACTTTCTTGAGGATTATTTCTCTCAGCTGAGGACTTTACCCCTTTATTTGCACTTTGTGCACTTAGAATTTTTCTTTTCTTTCTTTTTCATCCATAATGCTGCACAACCCATCACTTTTCAGAGTAACGAGTCCAACTTTACTCAGATCTGGGGCATTTTTCATGGATATATATATATAATATATATATATATATATATATATATATATATATATATATATATTATTTTTCTTTTACTTTTTCATTTATTTTCTTTTCCTCTTAAAGGAAGGATGAGCAGTTAGGTTCCTTGATCACATGCCTTCGCTTCCTTCGCAATTCACTTAAGGGGAAGGGAGAAAACCATCACCTCTCTCCTACTAGCTTTAACAAATTTGCTACATTCGGGTTCAACTAGTCTAAGTGGCTGTGTAGTGTGTGTATAAAACTTCTTGCCATAAATCCTTACATAAGGTAGACAGGAAGTACATGTAATCTTTTACTAGAGGCTACCTGACATGGATGTTTGCAAAGGGATGTGACAACTTCAAAATTTTAATGGTTAAAGATCAAACACATAGTCTGTGTTTCGCAATGCCAGACATTTTTTATTCAAAGATGAAATATTATGAAATTTTATATTGACATATATAAGCTCAAAAAAAATGAAGCACTGGTTAGGGTGAGGACTATGAATGCATGCTTATTCTACCCTTCCCAATTTATTTGCAAGAAAGGAAAGTAAGATAGAGAATTACCTGATAAAGGAAATCTGTACACATGGGTTGCCTCCCAAGAGCGCTAAGTTTATCATCTTCAGCCAGACGCAATTAGGCTCCATTTGGCTCAGCTAGCTTGGTAGACTCAATTTTCAAGGAAGGTGGGCTTTCAAAGAAGTGCTTTAATCTCTGCCCATTAACAGTGAATGATTGTCTAGTTTTAGGGTCAAGAATAATGATAGCACCATTGTTATAAGCTTTGCCGACAGTGTAAGGACCATCACATCGGGACTTCATTTTCCCGGAAATAGACGAAGCCTAGAATTAAATAGCCAGACCTTATCATGCACTTGATTTTGATATTGATTTTGTTGTTCTTGCACAGTTTGACAGAGTCACCATCATGTTTTGGAGTTGATTTATTTTATCTTCCCAATGGGCTGAGGCGGTGGTGGTGGATTATATGAAGGTTGCTGAAAATTAGTATGAGCAAATTGATTAGAGTTTTGATTTCCTTGGACTTGTGGAGGTTTGGAATAAGAAGATTGACCAAATCCCAGATTTTGATTGGGATAGGATTGACAATACATGGATTGCTTAAAAGAAGGTTGAGACACTTGTTCAGATTGATATTTCCAAGAAACGTCGGGTGGTTTCTCCAACCAGGGTTTATGTGTTAGAATATGGATCATAGGAGGGTTTGTAAAAACCTTGGGCAGCTTGAACTTGTTCTTGAATAAAAGGGGTAATTGGGCAGTAGTGGGACAAGCATTGGTGGAGTGAGCTGATCTAGCACACATAGAGCAAGTTTAGGTGGTTGAGAAAATTTGGTTGTGGCTTGCCCAGTCAAAGATAGTAATTGATCAAATTTTTGTTCCAACTTCTGCTCCAATCTCTGATCAAGTCTAGCTAACAGATCTTCTACACTAGAATCTGATTCTCCTCTCTCTCTTATTCATACAGCCTGCCTTCCTTACAAGTGTTAGTGCTCTCTCATAAGAGTGGAGTGAGGCATGATTGATAGAATTCTCACTCAATGTATCAAACAGATTATATGCCTCATTCTCGCTCTTAGTCATGAATGCTCCTCACACGAGGCATCAACCATCTGCCTATTTGATTTTGTCAAACCTTCATAAAAAGCTTGGACTATTTGCCACCTCGACAGACCATGGTGGGGACATTTTCTAAGCAACTCTTTTAATCTCTCCCACGATTCATGCATTAACTCTCCTGGGTGTTGGAGAATCCAGTTATTGCCCTTCTCATGGTGTTAGTACGGCCAATAGGGTAAAAGTTCTTCAAAAACTCCTGCTGCATTCTGGCCATGTTGTAATGGTTCTCCCTATGGTTCCTAACCAATGTTTGGCCTTATCTTTTAGAGAGAATGGAATAGGGTCAGTCTCAAGGCATTTTCAGTTAATTTGGATCCTTACAGTGGAACAAATCTATAGGAACTCATCTAGGTGCTTATAAGGTCTTCATTGGGATTGTCATAGAAGGATGACAACATTTGAATGGTTCCTGGCTGGATTTCAAAGTGATTTGCAGAATTTCTGGCCTGATGCAAGTAGCAGGTTGATAATCAGAATGAATAAAGTACTCCATCATCTATTTGGGTGTGACCTCTTCTACATTCCTAGCAGCTTGGTTCTGATCTTGGGTGGCCATTTTGGTTTTCCTATGAAAGAATGTTTCAATCTCGTCTATAGGTTGAGCCAATTCTATGTTCAGGGAGCGTCTACCAAGCATACACAGTCGAAAGCCCTCTATTTTTTTTATTTTTGATTTTTTAGATTTTTATTGATTTTTATGAACAAACACAAACAAACAAACACTTTCAAAAAAAATTAACCTAAACACTAAGTGTTCCTTGGACTTATGTTATTTTTCTCAAAATCGGATTTATGCTTGCTTAAGTCCAATCCTAACTCTTCTTATACCGGCCAGGTAAGAGGTGGAGTAGAGGGAGGCCCCCCTTGCTTTCGCAAGGACCCATTAAATAACCTCTAGCTCACTTAAGCATAAACTTTTTAACCTCTAATCCTAGACACCAGACTTAAAGAGAAGTTTTGGAATTAATTAAGAAAGTAAATCTAATATGAACCTTAGGGCCAAGTCTACTGGTTTTTTAAAGTTTAGGCAAATGCAAAAATGTGAAAGATTTTTTTTTGTGATTTTTGGGCAAAGGAAAGGGTGATGAAATCCCTCACCTTATCTTTATTTTTTCTAAAGGGTGATGCCCTTAAGCAATCCCTTTTACAAATATGAAATGCAACAAATCAAGTTCAAACAAGGGTTTTCTAATGCTAAGTCTAATGCATGAAACAAGCGATGGAAGTCTTACCTTTCCCCCGCACTCTTCAATGCAGAAAAGGAAATGGAATTCAAATGACAATTAAAATGATGAATGACCTAAAACAAGTTATTCTAATCTTAAGAAGATGGAATTTTAATTGCAAAACAAACAGCTTACATGAAAGAGCGATTTGGAAGATTTTTTTTATTTGGTTTTTTTGAACTAAATGAAATGAAACTTAACTAAGAAAATATAAAGTGATACTATAAACTAATTCCAAACCACACAAACCACCAAAAGGCCAATTATTACATGCCAACGAGAAAGAAATCTCTGTACATGCACAGAGAGTACATGAAATCCTCACTACAAGTTTCACTCACACTCTTCTTTTTAAATTTCTGAATTGAAAGGAAAATGCAAAAGCAAATCAGCAAGCTCTCCTCTCCAATGGGCTCAAATGTCAAGCCCAATCTCCATGTTCCACTTCTATGCAAATATGAAATAAAAAGCCTAATAACAAGTCAATAGAAAGCCCAATGCAAAGATGAACGCGGCATTGTTGACTGTACACTTTCGTTGTCTAGAGTTCTTTGCGCACATCAACAGGCTCACCTTCTCTAATCTGTCTCACAAATTTAAAATAGCAAAGATGAACTAGCAAAATGGTGAGAACAGGTCATGTCCACAGGGAGACTGAATAAAGTTTGACTTAAGAAACTATTTTTGAAACAACTCTAACAAACCGCCTTTTCACCAAATAACATTGCATTAATTCATTCTGTAAACATCATCAATCAATTCCCTCACAACTCCGACAGATGAAACATAATAAAGAACAGCAGAATTGAAATTAAAGAAATTGGTATCACTGTACCCTCTCAATTGAGGGATCAAGCAGGTAGACAGAAAGCTTAACTAGAAACTAACAAACCAATTTACCCCTACAGCTCAGGGGATGAACGGTCAACAAGAGTACTCTCCACAAACATCAACCAACTACACTTACAGCTCGAGGGATTGAACAGAAAATTCAGAATAGAATTTATTATTACTAAACCAGAATCACAATTCTATTACAACTCAAAGATCAGAATGAGACAGTGAATAATCAAAGGGACTCAACCAGTGAATTAAAATGAGATCAACAAGAACTATATAAATTTCAAATTACAGTACCCTCACAGCTCGAGGGATGAAGAACAAATCAATAAAGACAATATTAAAGGAAATATAAATAGCACATCATGCTCCCAATTTGTCCAGGGGAAAGAAACAAAACACTAACGAAATAGAAAACTGAAATCAATAAAAACAGAAGAGGAGCCAAGCTCTCTGGTCTCTCAAATGCTCTGCTACCTCCGAAAGTTTTCTGGACACCATCAACTTCTGATACTTCTCCTCGCAGACATAGGCCAGCCCAGAATGAGCCAAGAGAAGGGGGTATTCCTGGTTGCTATGTGCCTTCTCTGCTACGCACGCCTCCAGCCGCCACCAATAGAAGAAAGGAAGAAGAAGCGTCGAATTCTGGAAATCCTCTGTCTCAAGATGAACGCACAGAACAAAGGAACAAAAACGTCGACTCCCAGCAACAGAGAAGAAAGGAAGAAGCAGAACGTCTCTAGAATCGATCTCACCAACCCAAGAAAAGAAACATAAACCTCAATTCCTCAAAACAGAAGAAGCAAAAAACCCCTGGAATCCCAGACTCAACACCCCAATCTCCCAACACAGAAGAAAAGAAAGAATCGCCCATTCCCCACCCAGCAAGCAGATGCTTAGCGAGCTCCACGAAGTATAGCTTCAACAAGATAGGGTAGAGGTTCCTCACATCCAGGCACCATAAGAAATGGTGCAGAGCAAACCAAAGGGAACCTCCCACACGACAAATTAACATCACTAGACACACCTCACAGAACACTCAGGAAAGAGCAAGAAGAAGGGATTAATGAGACAATTATCAAATGCAAATCCTTACTTAGTTTTGGAATCGACACCTCCCTCACAACTCGAGGGGAAGTAACAAGGACAACAATATGCAAAATAGGAACATTCTCACAACTCGCAACAAAACACTGATGATGTGAACATCAAGAACAGCTACTATATATCTTCTCTGATCATGGTGAAAGAAACAACAACAGCAGTAATCAAACTATCAAGAAAGAAAATCCCCAAACACTAAACCCCGGAAGAGCAGGAACAACCAGAAACCAAAAAAAAAACTAACAAACCTCTCGCCTCTCTGCATTGCCAATCCCTAATCTCACAGAAGAAAAGAAGAGAAAGGAGGAAGAAGAAGCGCCTTTGATCGCTCCAACCCAGCAACCCAAAAACCAATAACAGAAGAAAAGAAAACCCACAACTCCCCCCCCCAACTCGAATCAGCAGAAAGGAAGAAATCCCCCAAAAAAATTACAGTCGAATCCCCCTGCACCTGAGGACCTTGGGGTCATTAAATAGTCACAGTGGAACCTTCCAGGCGTAGGCTCCTCACACACGAACTCCTCCCGCACGAGCTCTGGCCGCTTCAGCTTCGGACACACATCTGCTTCGCACAGCTGCTTCCCACAGCTACTTCGCACAGCTCCATCGCTAGACCCACACGCGCAGCACCCAGCTGTGCACGACCCTCTGCCAGCCTTACGCAGGAACTCCTCCCGCACGAGCTCTAGCCGCTTCAGCTCCGCACACATCTGCTTCGCACATCTGCTTCGCATAGCTCCATTGCCAAACCCACACGTGCCGCACCCAGCTACGCACGACCCTCTGCCAGCCTCACGCCCCAGCTCTGCATCATCGCCAGCTGCACACGACCCTCTGCCAGCCTCACGCCCCAGCTCTGCACCGTCACCAGCTGCACACACCGAACAGCCCGCACCAGCTCAGTTGCACACCTCAGCACCGCCTCTGTCGCGCACAGCCTCCAGCCCTGGCCTCTGCGTCGCGCGGCCTCCTCCCAGCTCTTCTTCACACGGCCTCCATCGCGCCCCATCTGGTTTGCACGCCAGATCCACTATAGAGCTTCACACCAAAGCCCACACGCCGCCAGCGCTTCTTCTGGACTCTTAACCTGGTGGCAAAGAAAAAAATGTTGTAGTAGTAAGAAGAGATGATCGTCAGCCTAATGGAATGGGATTGGGTGGGTTATTTAAAAAAACTATTATTTATTTACAAGTGATATCTATCTACTACTAACAAAATATTTACAAAAATATTATTTATATACATTATTTATTTACAAAGATCTTTTATTTCTCAAAATGTACCTATGAAAAGAAAAATGAACATGATTAGTCAATCTGAAAAGAAATTAGTGACTTAATAAATGAAAATCTATCATGTGTATTCTAACCCAATATCAACTAATATGTTCAAAAACCTATTCATGGATGAAATGAAAATTAAAATCAAAATGCAAATTATTTATAGACAAATGATGTCTAAAATTAACTATATATATGAAATTTAACACGAAAAATTTTGTAGTTATCACTTATCATCCACAGACAGATGGACAGATAGAAAGAACAATTCAGATAATAGAAGATATGTTGAGAGCTTGTTGTTTAGTATGGGGAGGCACTTTGGAGCATCACTTAGGTATGGTAGAATTTGCATATAACAACAGTTATCATGCGAGCATCAGAATTGCACCTTATGAAGTTTTGTATGGAAGACCATGCAGGACACCACTGAATTGGCATAAAGTAGGTGAGAGACAGGTTATGGGTCCAGAATTGATTCAGCAATGTTTAGAAATGGTTAAATTTATCAAGGAAAGGAAAAGCTTCAAACAACACAGAGTCGTCAGAAGAGCTATGCAGATACCAGACGCAGACCACTACAGTTTGAAGTTGGTGATTATGTGTTTTTGAAGGTTTCTCCTACTAAAGGTGTGCATAGGTTCAGCAAGAAAGGTAAATTGAGTTCAAGATATGTTGGCCCATTCCAGATTATAGAAAGAATTGGTGAAGCAGCTTATAGATTGGATCTCCCAGCAGACTTCACAGATGCTCATGATGGATTTCATGTCTCAATGCTTAGAAGATATATCTGAGATCTTTCCCAAGTGGTCAGTTATCAGAGAGATGATTTGAATCCAGACATGACAATGCCAAAGTATCCAGTACATATTACAGGGTGCAGGACCCAGAAGCTGAGAAATAAGGAAATTGAGCTAGTAAAAGTCAGATGGGAAAACAGGCAGGGCGGATAAGACAATGGGAACTGGCAGAGGAAATGATGAAAGCGTATCCATACTTGTTTGAGTAAGCCTTTAATTCTTTTAGGTGATAGTACCAATCTTGTTTAATTAAAAAAATTTGTGTTGGACTTTCTTTACAAAATTCGAGGATGAAATTTCTTTTAGGTGATAGTAATGTAGTGTATTGACCGTACAGATCATGGATTAGTGGTTGTGGAGGCCAGTGTGTGGCGTTATGGTGTTGTTTCAGGTGTTTACGCAGGTTTTGGGGCTTTGTGGGCCGACAGTTTGGGCCCAAAGCACCCATTGGTTCACTGTTTGTGAACGTGATAGGGCTGGACGTCGCGTTCTTAATGCGATGGTCCTGGGTGTCGCGTTCTAGTTACCGCATGTCGCGCGCTGGGTGGCTTGCTGACGTCGGCGTTGAGAAGGTGATAGCCTTCTCCGTCACGTTCAGGTCATGACGGTAGGGTACGTCGCATTTTTAACTGCGAAATGCTCTTAACCTAGGTCGGCCAAACAGAGCCCAGCAAGCTCTGTTCGGCCAAGGGGAGGAGATTTCGTTGGTTCTTGGGGCGATTTGACATTTTCGAGTCGGATTTGGTGTGCTCTCACCGTGAGGACGTGATACGGAGCGGAGGAAATGCCAGAGTATCACCGTTCTTCGGGTTCTTCACAAAGGTAGGGAGATTCTGCCCTGTTTCACGTCGTGAATTGCATGTGGAGCATGTTTAGCTTGTTATTTGTGTTATAGATGTTGAATATCATGCTAGAGCAATGATTAGAACATGAATAACTGCTTGTTATGGTGTTTTACATGGTTTGCATGGGGATTCTGGAGATGGATTCCTGGATTTAGGTCACTGTCTGTGAAGGCGACAGACCTGACTGTCGCGTTCAGAACGCGACAGCCCAACCTGTCGCGTTCTCTTCAGAACGCGCCGTATCGAGGCGTCGCGTTCTGGATTCCGATGGCAATAGGCTTGTGCATGATTACGTGATTATCAGATTATCGTTATTTGTTGTGCATGGCAATGGTAAGAGGTGCATCGGCACTTGTGGAGTTCGAGGAACGAGTTGTTCACGTGGTTAATGTGGTGGTGTTCACATGGTTTGTGAGGTGTTCAGGTGGTTTGTGTGTGCGTGGCGAGTAGTACGATGTCTACCGTGGTTACCTCTCCAGTTCGGAGCCCTAGGTTTTGTGTGAGCCAGGCACGTTAGTGCTCGGGGATTTTCCCAGTACTTGTGTACCATTGAGGTGTCATCTTCCTGGACAGCCTCACTCTTGTGTAGAGTTGTACGTCCGACTGACTGAAAGACGATAGAGGGACAGTGACTTTTGAGAGTTTGTGTTTGGTCGCTTGTAGCGCACTCGTGGTTGGGTTACGGACACCAGTAGACATACTGGGACCCAGCTAGTCATATTTTCAGTGCCTGACTTTAGGGAGCTCATGCCGGAGTCCCTAAAGGTGCCAAGCATAGGCCTGCGGCTGTGTGGTCCACAGGAGTGGTGTTGATTGGTCTCCATAGTTTCTTGGCTTGTTCTAGTGGAGCGGAGGCTGGACCTTTCATCTGTGGTTGTGAGACTGAGAGGTAGTCCTCTGTGGTTTGTCCGAGTTAGTTGCTGGTGTCGCGAACCAGTCTTCGTGACCCGAGTGTGGCATTTTTCTACTTTAGCACTTACACTTGGATGAGGTTTGCCGTTTATTTATTAAAGGTTGGTTTCTGTTAATAGCATGTGGTGATTCGTATTTACAGCTTTAATATCCTGTGTAGATAGTTCTATAAATTTCTTAGCGTAGCTTCCTGCTTCTGCACTTGTGAGTTTGGTTTTGCTCGGCTTTTGGGGGAGTTTCCCTATTGAGCCAGTGACTTGTGAGGCTCACTCCTACTTCTTTCAGGTGAGGGAGAGTAGGAGGCTTCTCGCCCTTCATCTAGTTCAGGGCCGCACCGTAGCGGAGTTGGGTCTGCACCACCAGCAATGTAATCTTCTTTTCTGTTCACCTCGAGGTATGCCCCAGGTTGTTGTGTACTTGTATCTGGTTACAGTTGAGAAATGGCTATGTATATTTCATGTAAATATTTGTGAGATGTGACAATCTTATATATATTTGAGTTGTTTCCTTTATATTTCTACGGACTTGTGAATGACATCTCTTGCAAGACTTTGGCTCATTTGCGGGAGGTGGAGTGAAGTCAAGCTCGTTATTAGGTTAACGGGTTTGAACGACGAGAACCGCTACAGATACAATTTTTAGAAGATAAATGTGCCATTGCCAAAGGAAGTCAAAATTTTTTGAAGCAATCAGACATAAAAATCTATACATATTACACTTAGAAGATCTAAAAAGAGAATATGTCTGCCTATCAGCTAAAGATTCAGAAGACCTTGATCTATGGCATCGAAGATTGGGACATGCCAATATTTCAGTAATATAGAAACTTCAAAAGTATGATCTTGTTAGAGGTTTTCCAAATGTGAAGACAAACAATTCAAAGATCTGTTCCGCATGCATAAAAGGAAAACAAGTCAAGTCATCATTACAGCAGAAGAACATAGTGACAACCACAAAGCCCTTGGAATTATTACACATGGATCTTTTTGGACCCATGCGAACTACTAGTCTTGGTGGAAAACTGTACGGATACGTAGTAGTAGATGAGTATTCAAGGTTTACATGGGTGTCCTTCCTACAGTCCAAAAGCGATACATTCCCTGCATTTTTAAAGCTCAGCAGACTTCTGGAAAAGGATAAAAAATTCAGCATCATAAGCATTAGATCAGATCACGGTGGAGAATTTCAAAACAAAGAACTTTCTGATCATTGTGAAGAAAATGGAACACAACACAACTTCTCAGGTCCCAGAACACCGCAGCAAAATGGAGTGGCAGAAAGAAAGAAAAAATAAAACATTACTAACATGGCAAGGACTATGCTGTCAGACTACTGTTTGTCGAAATATCTCTGGGCTGAAGCTGTCAACGTTGCATGCTATTTCATCAATCGTGCCATGGTAAGACCCATACTTAAGAAGACTCCATACGAATTACTCAAAGGTAAAAAACTAAGTTTATCTCACTTAAAACCTTTTGGCTATAAATGTTATATCCTGAATAATGGAAAAGATAACCTAGATAAACTTGATGAACACAGTAGTGAAGGTATATTTTTAGGTTATGTATCTAAACCAAGAGGGTTTAGAGTTTTAAATAGACAAACTGTAGCCATAGAACAAACTGTTCATGTAATGTTCGATGAAACTAACCTCTCCACTATGGAAGAAAAAGAACATGATAGTGATGCAAAAAATTTAAGCTAGGAACTCGAAGGCACATCTCTGAACAATGAAGAAACAAAGCTAGATGATTTACAATAGACAAGGACAACTCCTGATGATCTACCCAAAGAATGAAAATTTCTCAAAGATCATCCTCAAGATAATATTCTAGGATGGCCATATGACAAGGTAAGAACAAGAGGCATGTTAAAATCCTATGAATATAGTGCACTTGTTTCTCTAATAGAACCAAAATCAATAAATGAAGCTCTCAGTGATGCATCCTTGATTATGGCCATGTAGGAAGAACTAAACCAGTTCAACCGTAACCAAGTCTGGACTTTGGTTCCTAAACCTCATGATAATCTAGTTATTGGCACCAAATGTGTATTCAGAAACAAATTGGATGAGTCTGTAAATATTGTAAGGAACAAAGTCCGGCTTGTGGCTCAAGGTTATTCACAAGAAGAAGGAATTGATTATGATGAAACATATGCACCTGTAGCTAGACTTGAAGCTATTAGAATATTACTTGCTTTTGCTGCTTCTCGAAACATGAAACTTTTTCAAATGGATGTCAAAGAGCATTTTTAAATAGTGTTATCAAAGAAGAAGTTTATGTAAATCAACCTCCTAGTTTTGAGAATACAGAATATCTTAATTATGTTTTTAAAATAAGTAAGGTACTATATGGCTTAACACAAGCTCCACGAGCTTGGTATGGGAGACTAAGCACCTTCCTTCTATCACATGATTTTGTAAGAGGCAAAATAGACAATACACTATTCACTAAAACTATCAAAAATAATATAATTATCATTCAAATATATGTTGATGATATAATATTTGGTGCTACTGATGAAGTCCTTTGCAAATATTTTGAAACCTTAATGCAAAGTGAATTCGAAATGAGCATGATGGGTGAACTTTCCTACTTTCTTGGCCTTCAAGTAAGTCAAACTGAGGATGGAACTCATATTTTTCAAGCCAAATATACAAAATAATTACTCAAAAAAGTTGGCTTTGATAAATGTAAGGCCCTAAGCACACCCATGAGCTTATCCACTAAAATAGATAGTGATTTCTTGGCAAACCTGTTGATCAGAAATCCTTTAGAGGCATGATCGGATCACTACTTTATCTTACTGTCAGTAGACCAAATATTATATTCAGTGTATGCCTATGTGCTAGATATCAAGCAAACCCTAAAGAATCTCATTTAAAAGTAGTAAAATAAATTTTTCAATATTTATCTAGTACATGTAATGTAAGACCCAGCTTCCTGGCTTTCCGTCCGGTGTCTTGGATGACTGGCCACTAATGCGTCTGGGCTGGGCGACGCGTTAGTGTCGTGTTGTGGGTGTCCGACGTGATAGTCATCGTTGTCGCGACCAACTTGTGTGTCGCGTTCTTGTCGTGCCTTGCTTCTTCGTCGCGTCTTTGTGTCACGACCGGTCAACGGATCTCGACAGTGTTCCGTGCCTTTTGTCATCTAGCAGTTGTCAAGGTGGCAGGCATCTCAGTACGACATGTCGCATTATCGCGGCATCCCTGGGGGATGCGTTCTTGTCGCGGTGCGTTGACCCGTCGTGTTAAGGTCCTTAACGCGATGCGTCGCCCCGTCGCGTCTTAGGTGCCGAAGGCTTAAGGCCTTGGCCGGCGACCCCTTCTCCCTTTTTCTCCTTCTCCTCTCTTCTCCTCCCCCTCCGGTGGTGCTCCGCCTCCCTCTCTCCCTTTGTGCGTTTCAGGTGAGGAGGAGGGATGTGCTCGTATTCTTGGCGTTGTGGAGCTTGCGTGGCGCGAGGAGGAGGTGGCCAATCTGGCGCGAAGGGCCCCAATAGGTTTGGTTCTTCGGTTAAGGTAGGGATTGCTTGTGCTCTTCTCGATCCGGGTGGATTGGGAGCCCCTCGTGCTTTCTAGTTAGTTTAGATAGCTTTTCCATGCTCCCCTCCCCCGTGTAAATGTTTATGGCTTGTGAACGGCCCGGGATGGAGCATCCCGTGGGTCTGCCTCTTGCTGGTGTCGCAACCGCAGTGCACGTCGCAACACCAGAAGAGGCGTCTACCCAGTCGGACGCGACCTTGTCGCGACGCGTTGCCCCATTGCGATAAGGATCGCTGTCGCGACACATTTTCTTGTCGCAACAGGGTTGTTGTCGCAACGCTCTGCCCCATCGCAATAGGGTTACTGTCGCAGTGCCCTTTCCCGTCATGATGGTATCGTGACGGCCTAGGGGGACATGACAGTACCTGTGTTGCCTCGGGTGTTTTCATGGTTCCGGTTGGGGTGTCGGCATGTGCCCTAGGGCTGGCTTGCCCTTAGGACCTTCAGGTGGGCAACGCGGCAGGTTACCTCGCTGCATTCAGTGACCAAAGGTGACACCTTCGTGGCCGTGTCCTAGCGGCGGTGCCAGGAGGGTCATGTCTGTCTAATAATGGATTGACTAGCGGTCAATTGATTATCAGTAGAGCGATGGGTTTTCTGTGCTTCCGGTAGTGTTCCAAGGTTTTGGCTTGCTCGTGCGTGCCTTGGTTGGCCGACGGCCCTCTTGAGGGTCCGTGCGTGCCTCGTGCTTGCTGGGCTTGTCGTGGGTTACAAGCCAGCGGTTTGGCGTGTTTCTTGTTGGCTTGCCAACCTATTCACCGGTGCTTGGAACTTGAGGGCTTGTCCCGTTCAGAGGTTGTCTTCGCTGCCTGGGAACCCCATCCTCGGGAGCCTTTGAGGGAGCATTCGGGGCTACGAGAGTGCTCGAGTTGGCAGCCAAGTTGGTGGACTCTAGAGCTGAGGGGAAAACGAGATTTGGACAGTGGCGCCGAGTCATTTGTAGAGCTCTCTTGGTTGTTCTGGGATGCCGAGGTTGACTGGAGTTCTTCCCGGCGCAGGCCAGTCAGTCATTTTCTCACTGCCTCGCCTGCGTTTGTTGTTGTGTTGTGGTGTTTCTGTGGCGGCTCTGTCTCGCTCTTCCAGGGAGGCGGAGGAAGAAGCTAGTCTGGCGAGCAGAGGGAGTGGCTGGTGTGTCCTCTGTTAGGATCGGATGGGTGGATGGATCAGATCTAGAAGGGGGGATTAAATAGATCTAACACCAATTAACGCGGAAGCTTAAGCAATTAAAAATTACTTCGAATCAGAGATCATTCACCCAAACAATTTACTGATTGAAGTGTGTTAGTGTGTGTGAGCAAATCCATTAGAAGAGTGAGCGAAATCCCATGCATGCATCTAGCGAGATACAAAGGCAAACCACAATTCAAACCACTGCACAGAGGATTTTTAGGTGGTTCGGAAATCACCTCCAGTGACTCCTACGTCCACCCTCACACAGTGAGGCCACACTACTCAAACATTGAGTACAACTCACACAGGAGCACGACGACTCCAAACACCCTTGAGCACGACGACTCAAGAAACACCTGGAGCACGACGACTCCAAACTGAGCACGACGGCTAAACCACACAGTGAGTGCGACGACTCACAAACCAGAGCTCGACGGCTCACAATACAAAAGCTAGAACAAAAACATAAAGATCCAGATCCTCTAGCAATGATCTGATCTATAAAAGTTCATTCAAGAAGATTGATGCAATAGTTCATGCACAATCTCAAGAATAACCTAGAAGAAACAAGGGGAATTGAGGAATTGAGTATAAGATCCTTGTTCTTCAAGTATACTCCTTTTTAGATGCTGAATTGTGAAGAGGCTTGATTCCCTAAAGTCCCTGACCGATGCTCTGTGCTTTGTGCTTTGGGATCTTCCTCAAAATCTTCACAAATGTCTGCTTCTACTTGATCTGCACCCTTGGAAGTTGATCATACTGCTTCATCTTGGATCAATATTCACTTCTTGTGCTTGGAGATGTGGGAATTGGGTTGGAGAAGCACAAGGGGAGCAAGAACAGGGAGGAGAGCTCTCTCTGCCGCTGAAAGATTTCTGGAAGCCTCTTGGAGGCTCTCTTGTTGTTGGATGGCCAATTAGGAGAGTATTTATAGCCCAAAGTGTCTAAGAGTACCCTTGGGGGTCGTGGGCACATGATCCAAGGCCGATCCACCAAATCCCTAGAGTGCCACGTGTCCAGATGTGACTTTACGTCAAAAAGTTTCCGGAGTGTGTCGACCTGCCCATGGGGTGTGTCGACACACTGTCAAAGACTGGCAAAACAGCTTCTCTGGGAAGGGTCTCTAGCGTCGACACCACTTCATCTAGTGTCGACATACTGTAGAAAACTGCAAAACAGGCCTTCTGGGAGAGGCATCTAGTGTCGACACCATCTGGTCTAGTGTCGACACCACTTGACCATTTCTTCATCTTTTGCCTTAGGGCTTGGAGCATTGTGTCGACACCAGTATGGGGTGTGTCGACACTACTCTTGCAAGAATTGTGTGTCCCTGAGAAATAAACACATATTTCATTAGTCCAATGTATTATCATGAAAATAAATGATAAATGTGTTTGAAAACATGCTTTTTGAATATGGTCATTACATGGTGGTGCATTTAACATGTTCCAATTATTGTGCATTAAAATCACAACTTGTCATCATCAAAATATGAGGGAAAATGAATTATATTCACACTCAACCCAAAATCTCCCCCTTTTTGATGATGGTAATATTAAGTCAACATGAAAGTTTGAATTTTTAAAGGATTGTGATTTTCAAGTTTCCATTCACACAACATCCATTCACATACACACTAAATAACAATGAACACATTCACATCATTCAATTTTCGTTCACATTCATCAAAAGGCCATTTAGCACAATTTAGTAACAATTGACATTTTTCATAATCAAGAGGCACAATGTTACTAATAACCATAGCTTTCCATTAATGGCCAAAAACCAACACAGTTTGATATCTACAGACATTTGTTCATTCACATTCATTACAAAAAGTTCTCATTCAAAAAGATGTCCTTCTCCCCCTTTGACATCATCAAAATATGAAGTCCATTAGGAGGATGGAGAGGAGGAGGAGGAGGAATGGGCAGCAAGATAGTCTCAATATCCGTCAATCTTTTCTCCATAGAAGTCAAGCTGAACTTCATCTGAGCTTGGATTGTTGAGAGTCTTGTATGCAAAAGATTTTCCATTCTTTCATAATTCTCAGACATTGTTGCTTGAAGCACAATGAAATCAGCTGAAATAGGCTGTGATGATGAAGATGAACCAGCTGTGCCACCAAGTCTGTTCAAAGTTTTGAATTCCTTCTTAGAGCAGACATTTCTTCATCAATGTGAGCAGATAAATTCTTCATGCCCTCCAAATCATCTACCATGTGTGCAAAAGCAGTCTTGTCTTGGATATCTGATTGACTGCTTCCTGGCTGTTGAATAGATTCTGTTGGGAATTTGCCAAAATACCTTCAAGAACCTTTTCTAACTTGTCTTGATGCTCCTTTAGTTCAAGGGAGGCATCAGCCAATGTTTAATAAGCCTATTGAATCTTTGGGCTGCATAATCTGATGCTTCCTTTTGTTTGATGAACTGAGCAGACACTGAATTTTCCAACCTTTGTACCCTGAGCTCAAAAGCTTCTGACATCTGTTGGATTGAAGAAGTGATGGTATCAAATTGTCATTGAGAAATGAGTACAACTCTGGTGGAACAGAAGGTCCACCAAAGGATGTGGAGGCTTGAGCTTGAGGTGTGGAGTAAATGAGGGAATGTCCACTTCAGGTTTAGTGGGGAAGATGGTTGAAATTGAGGTGTAATGGGTGCATCCTAGGGTACTTGAACTTCATTCTAACAAGAGGCTGATCCTCATTGGTGGAGGTGGTCCTCATTTGCTGGAGGTGGTCCTCTTGAGCTGGCACCTCAGGAGGTGGTGCAACTACCTCTGGAGCCACTGGGGCCTCTGCAATAGCTGGTCCTCTTCTAACCTGATCTCCCTCAAGTCTGAATCCCATGAATTTCTGTAAATGTTTGAACGATAGATGTTTGACTTGGGGATTGTTAAGATTTCTCATTCTCAAGAGAGACTCCAAAGTGTTCAAAGACTGTGGTGTAAGATGAGCTGCATAAGGAAGAGACCTATGGAGATCTTTCCTCGTAGTCTCAGACATAATTTGGTACATGATCACATGGAGGTTGACCTTAATTCCTTCTTCATGCAATAAATTATGAATCTCTGTATATCGGTGAGTCTGTCCCTTCCACCACCTTGAGGTGTGATAATTGTGGTGAGGATGTGGTGGAGAAGTCTCAACACAAGAGGAAATGTGTTTGTGTTGAATTTTGTGACATGAGTTTGTCGGGGATCATTGACATCAGATGGAAGTCTAGTCAACAAGGAGTAAGCTTCATGAAGATTAAACTCAAAATTATGATAATCAGACCCTGCATCAGGAAATTCGAAACAAGGTGGGGCAGCTAGCTCTATGGGCAAATCTATCAACACGCCCTTGACCTCAGACTTGTACCCTTCATCAGTACATTCCAAATTCAAATAGAATTCTGGACAAGTCTGGGGTAAATAGTTCTAAAGTCAGAAATGAATGGCAACCAAGACTGAAAGTTGAAGAATTGGAGAATTTCTGGAAATGCAGCAACGAGCTCATTGTCTTGCAAATCTACAGCCCTAGGCTTTAGAATGGACTTTCCTTCACTGGCCAACTTTGAAGGGGTTTCCTCTAAGGGCTGAGAAGACCCAGATGAAGGAGAAGATGATTCTTCAGAAATTTCAGGGGAAGATGCCAAATCTTCCTCCTAGGTTTCTAGGACACCTTGGGAAGGACCTCGCTTGAAGAGGATGCCTTACCCCTCTTGGAAAGAGTGGGAGAAGCAGATGAAGACCCTGGCCGCTCAACGGGGTCATGGCGACGTTGCTTCACCTCTCAACAGTAGGAGGGTCTTCCACGGCAACCGGTCTTGCATTGCCCGAGACTGGCACCACGACGAGGAACCTGCTTGGGGGCCATGGTTGCAAGGGAAAAAGAGGAGCAGAAGACGAAGGAGATGGCGGGAAGAGGATGGAGACAGAAATGGTGTGAAAAGGGGGAAGAGTCATGCCGTTTTCAAAGGGAACGGCGGCCATGGGTCTGACATGGGTAAAAGAAGAGGGTTTTGGGGGGCACTGGCCGCAGGAACAACAACCCAAACGGCGCCCAAGACTTGAACTGCCCAGACAGGGGTATATGTCGACACCAGAAGAGGTTAGTGTCGACCTAGGCTGGACTGTGTCAAACTAGATGGAGGTAGTGTCGACCTGGCCAGAAGAAACTTTGAATATTCGAGCATGGGAAAAATTTGTGAATTTGGGGAATCTTTAATATGATGAAATATGAATGGAATTAAATTTTCAAGGATTTTTAAGACACCAAAGAATTCATTTGTCAATTGTTACAAAAATTCAGCAAACTGCAAGTTTTACACAACAACTTACAGGATATGTTCATTAAATGACTTGATCATTAAATGATGGTTTGAGGGATATAATACATTCAACAATCAATGACAACAACCATATTCTCCAAATCCAAAGAAATAAAAATGTCTTTTAGATTGAAATCAAGTGTGATGAAGGTAAACACCTTTAAAACAAACTGATGAAAGACAGTGATGTTATTTTAAGCAATTCTCCTTAGAAAAATATTTTTTTTTTTTAATCAAACTATCAAATGTAGTAAATCTTGTTCACTCAAGAACTAATGCTTTTTACACACCATAGTCCCTGGATACTAGAGATTTACCCATTATCAAGTTTCAAGGGGTAAATGATAACCTTTTGACATGAAAATATATGTTATCAAACGCCAAATTTCCAGTTACTCAGTCATCATCAAAAAGTATAGAGTATTTTTGTTTTTATTGTTGATTTTTTAACCCCTTTGAACAGAGATAGCAATAATACCTCATGACATACATGGCACTTCATTCATGTGAAGGTTTGTGTTTCTCAGCATTTGTGTCATTGCTCTGTTGAATGATAATTGTAAGGAGAATTTTATAAAATGAAAACATTTATATCCCACATCAGTTGCAAAAAAATGTTTGAATTCAAGTCACACATTATCCTTCAGTCTTTCAAAGAGATTTGAATTTTTGTAGTCTTAAGAGTATAGTTGAGAGTTGACTGAAAAAAATATAGTAGATCACTCAAAAATCATTTTGAGGTTCTAGACAACTCAATGAGGATATCATGCAAGGAAGTTGTTGTAATTCAAGAAGAGTTTTGAATTTTGCAAAAGAATGACTTATGAATTCTCTAGCACCCCCTGAGATGTTGATTTCAATAACTTTTCATCAAAGTAAATATATGCTAGTATTTTGAAAAATAGAAATGATTCTCTTTGAACAACAAAGTTCCCCCTCAACAATTGCATATTCATTTCTTGGTACTGGTGGAGACATATACTCTCGCATAGTGAAAGTGTCCAGACAAGCAGAACTTGTCCTTCTTCAAGTCACCATTTGGCATACCTAGAAGTTCAACACAATGTGAGTTGAAGAATTTATTGTCAAAAAGAAATAGAAGTTGAATAGTGAGAGATGTGAACAATATGAATCAAGGAAGCAAAGAAGAATGATGAAACAATGACTCTCCCTCGGAATATGCCTAAACACTCAACCTAATGAGAGAGATCAAGAAGATGGATATTTGCAAAGACCAAGCTCTCTCCTCAAGGATGAAAATCTACCTTCAGGAAGAGGTTTAGTGAAGATATCATCAATTTGATTTTCAGTTACAATAAAGTGGAGTTCAAAGGATTTCATTGCTATCTCATCTCTCAAGAAATGATAAATCAGATATGAAAGAAATTTCTCCAGCATTTCACTCAAAGATTCTTTTGACTCACTTCCACATAAGATATGCATGATATGAAATGATCATTTAAGCAGTTCAGATATGATCATTCCAAACAGTTTGCACAGAAAAAATATGAATATTTTACACTTTTTCAAATTTACTCCCCCTTAATATGTGCATGAAATGAAAAAGCTAGAAAGCAATTCACACATGATTATGCACACAATTGACTTTAAGCATAACATGACTTCTGGTACTTAGCGGAGTATTTTACTCACGCATATTGATAGCTTCCAAACAAGCATAACTTGTTTTTCCACATGTCATCATTTGATACCAAAAAGTCAAAGCAGTTGATATGCACACAGAATCATGGGCACAATTAAGCAAGCATGATAACACAAACATGATTCCAATTGTAATGACACAAAGTTCATTGTTAGGAGTACCATTGAAACACATTTCTCATTTTTTCAGATAAAAATTAAACATTCATTCAATTCAGGTAATTCAAATTTGAAATGATAAGGAAGTTTTACCTGAAGGGACTTCAATTGCTTTTCAAAAATTTTTCCTGTGTCTCCAATCATTTCTTGCCTTGCACAACCAATATCTTGAATCCATTTACAAGTATGGCTGCAAGACTCTTCAGCTTGCTGATCAACTAGTTTTGGGACCCACACTTGCTTGGGTCCTGCAATGAAGTCAATGTTAGAGTGCAATAAAGATTTCTGAATCCAAAAATATTTATTTTTGGTATAGATGCATTCTTTCATTGATAGAACTATCAGCAGAATTAGTTCCAAATTTTCTTTTTGCCTTGTCAATGCATCTATGTTTTCATGAAGTTTTCTATTTATATTCACTTGGAGTTCAGAAGAGATCTTTTGTGCAACAGTTCATTTTCATGTACATAGAATTTCTGAGTATTTTCAACATGAACATGATCTTTATTCTTATGTACTTTAACATGAAACATGGGAGCATGCACAAGATTATCGATTCTATGCCAACATTCCCTAGAAGTATGCCCAAATTTATGACAATGAAAGCATTGGACTGATTTGGCATGTTTATTGAAATTTTGATTTCTAATCCAGCAATGTTTGACAAGATGACCAGGTTTATTACAGTTAAAGCAAATGAGAGCATTTCTTACCTGGTACTTACCTTGGCATGTATGCATTTGTTGGAATCTCCTTTCATGTGAGGATGCTTACCATGAGGAGAAGGAGGTACCTTTTGGTGGCTCTTGGCATGATGTGATTTTGAACTTGTCTTGGAGTTTTGGACTGATGGAGGAAGTAGATGATTCTTTTGACATCCGCATTTTTCTTTTTCTCTGTATGTTTCTGAACAAGAACTTTCACAAGTTTTTTATTAGAGATATCAAGGTTCTTGTTCACAGCAGCTTTAACAAATATTACTTTGGTTTTCTTTTCATTTTCCTTATTTTTTACAGAAGCAAGACTTGTGTTTGTAGTATTCTTCAATTTATCTTGAAACTTCTGTTTTTCAGCTTTTAATGCAACAACTTCTTTTTATGAGATTTGAAGTTTATTTAGCATGACATCCAACCATTTTTCATCTTGTTCTTTTCATTTTCAAATTGGCAATTTGTTTTTCAAATCAGCAATTTTATTACTTAAATTGCTACAGTCATTGTTCAATGGTTTGTCATGCAACAAGCATTCAATCTTCATCTTTAAGTGATGATTTTCTTCAACAAGTTGTTTGCATCTTTCTTTTATTTGATGATCATGAGCCATATTAGAAATCTGTTTGTTAATTGATCATTATCAAATTTGAAGTTTTCATTGAGATCAATCAATTTTCTATTTTCATTTTCCAGATCAATGACTTTTGATTTCAATAGCTCATGGTTTTCTTTCAATCCATTCAGTTCATTTTCACAGATTTGGACTTCATCTTCCAAATTCTCTTTTTCAGAATTTAATTTTCAACTTTATTTTTTAAATTCTCATTTTCTCTGAAAAATCTTTATCATTGTTCTGGAGCAATTCAAGTGTATTTGTCAAATTTTCAATTTCTTTATGGCAATGGTTTTAAAGTCTTTTTCAAATCTTTATTCTTAGTGTTCAGCTTTGCATTTAGATTTTGTATCTTCTCACAGAACTCAATCAATCTAACTTGATACATTCCTTCATCTACATCAGAATCAGAGTTAGAATACATAGATGGGTCTGAATTGATTTACCTGACCTTGTAGACTTATTTGAACTCTTGTGTTCTGAAGAGGAGAAGAATGCTCTGATCTCATGGAATGTGCTGTGAGAGCTACAATTTTCTGAACTGGTGATTTTCTGGATTCATGAAACTCTTCTTTGACATTGAGTGCTTGTGAGTTTCTTTTGCTCTTTGTCTTTGTGAGTCCTTTGAGAAATCCAATGAAAATAAGCTTGGGGATTTCTCTAAATTATAACAGGAAATTCATATAGATTAAGACAATTTTCATTATACCAAACTCAAAGGACTTTTAGATCTAATCACAGAGAATCAATGTAGCAAGGAATTAGATCTAACAATTAGAGGGGTTAACTGCTTTAATACCAAATGTAGGAATCAGAACGCTTAAGCACACAGAGACAGTGAAAGATCAAGCAAACAGTTCAAGCAATTGACACAGAGATCAAACAGAAGCAATCAAATCAAATCAGTAACAAACATTAACCCACTCTGATACCAATTATAGGATCGGATGGGTGGATGGATTAGATCTAGAAGGGGGGTTGAATAGATCTAACATCAATTAACGGGGAAGCTTAAGCAATTAAAAATTACTTCGAATCAGAGATCAATTCACCCAAACAATTTACTGATCTGAAGTGTGATTAGTGTGTGTGAGCAAATCCATTAGAAGAGTGAGCGAAATCCCTATGCATGCATCTAGCGAGATACAAAGGCAAACCACAATTCAAACCATGCACAGAGGATTTTTAGATGGTTCGGAAAT
>CM024756.1:111834288-111913017 GCA_014218235.1 Colocasia esculenta | reverse complement strand
TGGTCCGCAGGTGGTGGTGTTTCGTTGGTCTCCACAGTTGCTTGACCTTTTCACGTGGAGCGGCAGCTGGACCTTTCGTCCGTGGCTGCGAGACTGAGAGGTAGACCTGTGTGTTGTCTGAGTCAGTCACTGGTGTCGCGAACCAGTTCACGTGGCTCGAGTGTGGCGGACTCTACTTTAGCTCGTCTACCTATTTGGTTTTTCCGTTTATTTATTAAATTACTTTACACAGTCGGCAGACGGTGAGTATATTTACAGCTTCAATATCCTGTTTATCTGTTCTATAAACTGCTAGTATAGTTTACCGCCTTCGTACCTGTGTTTTTGGTTTGCTCGGTGTTGGGGGAGTTCCCTACTGAGCCAGTGACTAGCGAGGCTCACCCCTACCCCCACAGGTGAGGGCAAGGAGGACGTTTCTCGGCCGTCGTCCAGTTCGGAGCCGCGTCGTAGCGGTGCAGGGTCAGCACCTCCAGCAGTGTAGTGTAGCTAGTTTGTCTACTTCCTTCAGTTGTACCTCGGGTATGCCCCAGGCTCTTGTACTTTCTTTCTTTCTTGGAGATATGGCTATGTAAACTTGTGATATATATATGAATGTGTGTTCCTTTGTGTTTACACGGACTATGGTGTGTATCCCTTGCGAGGCTTCGGCCCATTCGCGGGAGACGGACTCGGATCAAGTACGTTACCGGTTTTAAGGGCTTGGACGAGGTGTTCTGTCACATGCAAAGATCCGAAAAATTGTGTGACGTTACATTGCATGTCCTTATCTCCTATGCCATAGATCAGTTTCCTCACTCTTTGTACTTGCAAGACATAGATTGACTTCTTTTAATTCTGTCAGTTGAAAAGTGTACAATTTTTTGACTCTTAGTGCTTCAAAGACTATTTTTCCATCCTTTGGATTATACACTTATCATTCTGGAATTTGACTAAGTGACCTTTGTCACAAAGTTGACTTATGCTAATCAGATTGTGCTTCAATCCTTCTACATACATGACATCTTCTATTAAATCTTTTTCTTTTGATCCTATAGTTCCACATCCTAATACCTTGCCTTTTCCATTGTCTCCATAGGTAACTTGACCAACTTCATCTTTAAAGGCTGTAAACAGTTTTTTGTCACCTGTCATATGCCTTGAGCACCCACTATCCAAATACCATTTGGATGCTCTCAGGCAACCCTGTAAACAAAATTAAGTTGTAACTTTTGGTACCCAAACTTTCTTAGGTCCTTGATGGTTAGTCTTAGGAATCCAATGCAAGTGTCTGGTTGTGCAAGTGCTGACAGTGTGTCCTAGTTGGTTACAATGACTACATAAATCAAAGGCATTCTTTATATGTGTAGTGTTTCTAGAGTTCAGCTTTTGTTTATAAACATACTGATTTACCTTTCTAGGATTTTTAAATTTCTTTTCCTTCATAAATTTGGGAGTTGGATATTTTTCAGGATAGATAATTTTCTCCTCATTTGATGGAGGTGTATATCCTACTCCATATTTCTTTTTGCCAATTCTAGCACCTTTTAACTTTACAAATAGAAATGTTTTACATTTAGTAATTTTATCTAAGGTAGCTCTTAGATAGTATTTTCTTTTTAATTTTTCTTCATCTTCAATTATTTTTGATTTGTTTCAAGTTCCATGATTTACTATTTTTAACTTTTAGATCTTCACAGAGTAATTCATTTGATCTTTTTGTTTCAGTTAAGTTTGTCCTATCTTTTCTAGTTCACTTTTTAGAAAAGTGTTGGATTTTTCTTGATTTAGGAGGGTGATCTTAACTATTTTCATTTGTTTAACTACTGTTTTATTTTTCATACAGTTCATTAAATACATCTTCTAAACTATCAGAGTCAGATTCTGAACAAGATGTAAGAGAAGTTTCAGAATTTACCTATTCTAGTCCTGCCATGAGTGCTAGATGACTGTTCCTCTTCTGATTCTGAACTTGAAGAGTCTAAAGTTGTGGCTTCTTCATTGTCCCATGCTGCGGCCATTGCCTTCTTCTTGTACTTTCTTTCTTTGTCCTTCTTCTTCTCAAATCTTTCAGCAGAATCTTTCTTCTTGAGTTTTGGACATTCTGACTTGTAATGTCCAGGCTGATTGCATTCATAGAAGGTTGGCTCTTTCTTCTTTCTCTTTTTAAGTACCTCTTTGAGCCAAACTTCTTTTTCTTTGCAAGAATTCGTTGGAGCTTTCTTGACAACATGGCTTCATCATCACTGTCATCTGATTTCTCCTTCGAATCTTTAGAGGAAGAATCTGCAACCTTCAAAGCATTTGGCATTTTCTTTTTCGATGTGTTTTCAGAAAATCTTTCCATATTTATTTCATGGGCCATAAGAGAGCAAATTAATTATCAATGGAAAGTTTCGTTAGATCATGGGCCTCAATAGCAGTGACCTTAGGGGTCCATGAAAGAGTTAAAGATCTAAGTATTTTTTTAACAGTTTCTTCATCAGAAAGAATTTTTCCAAGAGAACTTAGACCAACTACTATGCTTGAAAATCTATTATACATTTGAGTGACATTTTCATTTGGAAGTATTTTAAATTGCTCATATTGTGAAACAAGAATATCTATTCTAGTTTGTTTCACCTTATCGGTTCCTTCATATGTTATTTGTAATTTATCCCACATTTCTTTTGCGGATTTACATGTTGATAATCTACTAAATTCTCTTTTAGATAAAGCACAGCATAGATAGTTTTTAGCTTTAAAATTTAGAGACAGTTTAGTTTTATCATCTATAGTAATTGCAGTGGTACCTTCAGCAGGAATAATAACAAAGTCACCTACCTCTATTACCTTCCACATATCAAAGTTTGTGCCTTAAATGAAGCATTCCATTCTCATCTTCCAATACTGATAATCCTCACCATCGAAGAATGGTGATCTGGTGACTGATTGACCTTCGTAGTTGTGAGCTTCAGATGCCATCTGTTCTCAAATATTTCTATTCTTTTGAGAAGACCTCGTTCGGATACCACTTGTTGGATTGCGATGGCACTAAGTTGTCCTAGAGGGGGGGTGAATAGGACTTCTTGCACTTTTACAATTTTATCTAAAAGATAAACAACACTAAATAGAGTCGTTAGTACTTAGTGTGGTGTGTGTGAAACAAGTGTAAACTTGGCGGAAATAATCACACATAAATGCACAAGATATTTTATCATGGTTCGGCCCTTCCCACATGGAAGTCCTACGTCCAGTCCCCAAGCAACCACTTGGGATTTCACTAACTACCAAGTGCACTTGGCCTTCTCTCAACTGAGAGGTAATACAACCACTTGCAGACCAGCAAGTCTTCCCTTAAACCAAGGGGTACAAGACTATCTACAACTATACATCTTCCCTTCACAAGAGGGGCACTGCAGGGTACAAACCCCCTATGGGTTATCTTGCACAAAAGTTGAAAACTTGTGTGTCTGCTCAACAACAATGAGCAAACATAGAGATTTAGAAAGAGAAACAAATGAGAGTGGAGCTCAAGCTCTTTCTGAAACAAAGGTGGACTGAAAAGATCTGCTATGCAGAAATCCACCAATTGAAGAAGACTTCTAATCGCCAATGGAGAGCTTGCAAGTCGAGGCTTGAGGAGTGGCTCTCTCTTTCTCTTTGAGTGGCTCTTCTAGCTTTCAGATTTTTTAGGAAGTTGGGCTTCTATCTTCTTCTATGTATGTGTATCTTCTCCTTGTTTTTTTTATTGTTCAAATTCCAGCTTCTATATATGAGCTTCAGAATCTGCCCATTTGAATTTTGGCTGTTGCAAACAAGCCGTTGAAAGATGTTCGTTGATGGGAGATTTTGAGGTTCTTAGGTTTGTCCATCAAATCTTCAGCTCCATGAGTCCCAACATATTCAAGCTATATTTTGTAGCTTCATGCTTGGGAGATAGCTTCCATAAATGCTTCTGCAGGCTTCATGCTTTAATAAATGTTATGCAAGCCTGAAAGGACAAGATAGAGAGATATCTCCATGCTTTTGGAGGAGGTGAGATACATATAAAATATAAAGCAAGTAAGCTTCAGAAAGATAGATAGATAGAATGAGTACTTTATGCTGAAAGTCAGAGAGTTCTGATAAAAAGGATGTAGCAGGTGATCTTCTGACAGATAGCCCATATAGTTTATCACATTTAATTCCTGACTATCTGGTCAATCAGAGATAAAAATAATTGACTGGTAAGAGAGAGATGATAAGCTTATAGACATTGCATATCTCAAGAAGACATTTCAAATGAGATAGATAATATTATTTTTCCCGCCAAAAAGATATTTGAATTTTATGATAGCAGAAAAATAATTATAATTCTCACAGGAAAATATTCTCATTAAAAAGGATTCCAATAAGAACAATGAAAACTCATGAAGAAATCAAGATAATGATTTATTAAGTTCTGTGGTAAATGATAGAAACAAAAGTATTTTCCAAAAGTTGATATGAGATACAATCAATGTTTAAATATAAGAATCGTTGTTTAAGGTAATTGATGTTTGAAGAGAGTTGATGTTTAAGTGAGTTGATGTTTAAACAGAATCGATGTTTGAAGAGAGTTGATGTTTAAGTGAAATCGATGTTCATAGAGAGTTGATGTTTAAGTGAAATCGATGTTTGAAGAGAGTTCATGTTTAAGTGAAATCGATGTTTGAACAGAATCGATGTTTGAAGAGAGTTGATGTTTAAGTGAAATTGATGTTCATAGAGAGTTAATGTTTAAGTGAAATCGATGTTTGAACAGAATCGATGTTTGAAGAGAGTTGATGTTTAAGTAGAGTTGATGTTTAAAGAGAGTTGATGTGGACTTAGAGAAATTTTGTTATGCTGATACTTAGGTTCTGTGTAAGCATGAATTTAGACAAATATTTATACAGTTCAACAAAATGCTTTGGTGTATATTCTGATCAACTTATTTAGAAGATTTGTCATATATAAAGTTTTTAAAAGGTTTTGTTATAGCAAAAACATAATGTTTAAAATAATAGCTATTAAAAGGTTTTGTCATAGCAAAAATATCATAATTAACTGTTTAGAAAAATAGATAGTTGCTCAACAAACATTTGACAAACTTTCTGACCTAATTTTAGAAGCCTTTTCTAACTTTGCCTCAGATTCAATCCCTCAGGGGGAGACCAAGAACTCTCCTAAGCCAATCCCTTCAGAAATCCCTCCTCCACAAGAGCCTCAAAGCTCCTACCAACCCCTAATTGATGATCCCTCTCCATCTCAGGGGGGAGCAACCTTAGGCCACTGAAGAAGCATTGAAGTCTGATCAGTCAGACAGAGCTCAAACTGAGCCACATGAACAGCACAAAACTGAGGAGCCATTCACTCAAAACTCTTAGAAATAAGAAATTACATACATCAAAATTGAGGTCACAAAACTTGAAATCAGTTGGAGTCCATGAGGTCAGAATTCTCCTCTGAATTGGCAGATTACATATCCATGAACACTCTCACCACTCTAGTCAGAGAAACGATTGCTCCTATCCTCCAGCAACCCCTTCTGTGCCAAGCCAATTCTATGCAAGAAATCCACTACCAAGAGACCCTGTCCTACTCTAGAATAGGGTGAAACCTCTTCTCACCAACCACCCACCTTTCCCCTTCCAGATCCAGAGCTTCATCCATCCTCCCCACCCCCACCTTTTGAGCCCTTACGATCGCCAGCTCCTGAAAAGTCACCACCTCCACCTCCTCAGAACTCACCACCCCTAGCTACTGAGCAATTTTCCCCTCCACCTACTGAGGACCAACCACCACCTCCAAGACAACCTGCTCCATCGCCGGTTCCTCCTCCTCCTCCACCCTCCCAACCAACCCCCAATCCTCAGACTTATCTCGAGGTCAAAATTGAAGACATTGTGTTTGAAGTCCCTCTGGGCCCTTAAGCATCCTCTTCAAGGCTATCGAAATCCAAACGTAATAAGCCTGAACCCCATGCACCTAAGTACCCCCCCCCCCCCCCCCCCCCCCCCCACTGACTTACCACTTTTTCACACCCAGAGCAGAAATTTACAGAGAGTATCTAAAAATTTGGAAGTATCATCTGGCTCTTGGACTCCAAACACTGAACCTCAAAGGATGGTTATTCATACGAGTGGTTTTGAAACAATTGGATAGACAAGAACTGCAACATATTCTGGATACAACTGAGCATCTGACATAGGAACAATGATCCAGATGATGCCAGATCCTTCTTCAAGATCAATGCTCACAGAGCCAGAACAGGTCGACCAGCAATCAGCTTGGATCAATGGTTTGAACAGCAAGCTCACTTTGAGTATAATGATTCTGTAACAAGCTCCTCAGCACCAACAAACAAAGGCTAGCTCTTAAAATCCCTCGCATCTCTTATCATCAATATGAAAGGCTTCTTAAATTCCATGCTCATCCTGATCCCTCTACTTCTCATATTCCTCAACCTGACCTATATCCATCTCTCATCGGAGCCACTGCTGCGAGTCCCCACTCTTCACAAATTCTCACAATGGCCTTAAGAACTCAGTGCAGGAAACTAGTCAAATACCAAATCTCTCTATCACTATTCGAATGCCTCCTTCTTATGCCAAAAAAATACTCCTCTCTTACTCATTCCATTCAGATCATTTTTGCTCAACTGGAAAGACTTTCTCTATATGAATGTCACAAATGCTACTCTACTCTATCTACTGAGTACACTTCCTTTGAGGGTAACATTGAAGACTACTTTGCTCACAAATATGCCATCCTAGGGGGACATTCCACTCTAGTTTGGACTGACAGATTTAACTTATTATAAAACCAAGCATGATGCCTAGAAAGAATGCTACTTATGGTCTATGACCTCTACTTTCTTCTTCCTTCAGTCCAAAATACAAGAATTTCTTTTTATCAGATTTCATCTCACACCTCCAACTCCCACCACTATCCACACTCTTTACAAAAGGCATCTTGCATACCTTAAACGCTCTCTGGGTCCAAATGCCCATATGGACTTCACTCTTTTTGATAGATGCCTGCACAATACTGAACAAAACCTTCACAGATTCCTCCTTCCCTACTATGAAGCTTTTCCCTCAAACTTGTACTTGACTAATGATGAGTTTTCACTCCCTTTTCATTGAAATGACAAAAAGGGGAAGAGATGTAATGCAACGCTGTAATGTAAAGGGGGAGACAAATTATAAAAGAAAGGGGGATATAACCTATGAAACTTCATGTCTCTTATATGTGAATATATTTGCTCTGTTGTTACATTTTTAATATCTGTATTTTGTCATCAACAAAAAGGGGGAGATTGTTGAACCTCTATTCAAAATATACATTGCATATTTACATATTCAAACCATAACATATAATAGTTTTGAACATGACAAAATGAACAGATATCTATTTATAAACACAACATGTCAAATACTATATTTCTCTCTCTTACATGTCATATAATCAAGCATACTTAGTCATACAAATTATTCTTCTTAGAAATCTTAAGTATAGCTTCATTTGCCTAAGAAATATACAAAGTTCACTTCGTCAAATATGAAGTTCACTTTGTCATATCCGAAGTTAGCTTCGTCATATGTGAAGTAAAACACGAAGAACTCACTTCGACTGATCATGTTGAAATCGTAATATACAAAGTTCACTTCATCATATCTGAAGTCTACTTCGCCATATGCGAAGTAAAATACAAAGATCTCACTTCGACTGATTACGTTAAAATCGTGATATACGAGGTTCACTTCTTCATATACAAAGTTCACTTCGTCATATACGAAGCTCACTTCATCATATACAAAGTTTACTTCGTCATATCTGATGTGTCACCTCGACAAATAACATTATATATTTACCATATAACATATGATATCTTTTCATCATTAATATTTTTCATCATATTCATGACATTATTCATTTAGTAAGCTCATAATCAAATTCCTAAATTCAACGACATCCTGAAATATGAATTTTTAGTACAAATAATTAAAAATAAATTATTCTGTATTTCACTCTTATTTTACAAAAGTTCTCAAATATAAAATATCTTATGGCTTTATCTCATAAATCTAAAAATATCCATATTCTGAAGCCTTAGTCAAAGTCTGTGAAAAAGGTCTTCTGACACCTACCATAAGAACATCTATATTGTCTTTTGTCAGAATTGCACTCATGATCTCTACTTACTACATATTCTATAATATCTATATACAGAACCTTTTCCACAGAACATTAATTTCTAGTACACAGAAGATAGCTGTCTACATTTGAAAATCTCACAAGTACCTATGATCATATCCGTAGCTAACATACTGGACCCAGTCTAATATATCTTGGAAAGTATCTTTCAGGATAAAGATGAAATAGCATCAACACAAAGAACTGTTTGATCAATGTGAATGTAAAAGACATCCATGTCGCCCTTGGAAGAAGACATGCACATCACCCTCGAAAGAAGACATGCACGACTATCTCTCCAACGGATAGATTCAAACAGATCAAGCAACGAGTATCTCTCCAACGAGTAGATTCAAACAGATCAAGCAACGACTATCTCTCCAACGGATAGATTCAAACAAATCAAGCAACGACTACAAAGATGAAGCCTATAAATATAAAGATAGTTGAAAGAAGTAGAATATATGAGTGTGGGAGATAACAAGCTATACACAAGAAAGCAAAAGAGAGATACAAGCAGATACACGAGAAGAGGTGAAAAAGGTGCAAGTGTGTTGTGTCATGTTTCTTCTCCATAAACATTTCATGGGCGCTGCGTTGAAGCCTTACATGTGCATGCAATAAAGCAGTTGTTTAATTTCACCTTGTAAAGGTTCTCTTCTTAGACTCATGAAGTCTTTCTTTAGACTAGAACTTCTCTATCTTATTCTTCCAGTCTGGAGTCCTTATGAGGTCTAGTCCTCCATATAAGAAGCTTGTCAAAAGTAAGTGCACCCCTTTAGAAAGGGAAGGCCTACTGAGCAGGGCGTGTACCCCTCTAGAAGAGGGAAGGCCAAAGTAGTCTTGACGGTTTGTTCCCCTTTGTAAAGGGAAGGCTAGTTGTAGCTAGCGAGTTATTTTTCCCCTTGTGAAGAAGGGAAGACCGGTAAGTACCGGGGTGTTGTATCTTTGAAAAGATAGTGAAATTCTAAGCTTGGCTTTGGGATTAGGGATTTCCATTGGAAGGAAGGTCCGAACCAGGATAAAACTTTTGTATCCTTTGTGGTTTGACTAACATAACTAATGTGTGCTCTTAAGTAATTGTTAAATTAGCTTCCGCGACGAAAAACACCTATTCACCCCCCCCCTTAGGTGAAAAGCTCTGCTATCATCGATCCAACAATTTTCTGCTGCGTAATTCTCAGGATGTGACAGTTTAGTGGTATCAAAGCTAGGAAATAAAAATAGGACTTATATGTCTCAGGATAAGAGATACCCATGAAACTTAGGTCATGGAAATTACATATAGTGCCTGGTGAGAATGGGTAGAGACTGAGAATAAACTAGCTTTATGAACTATGCACCAATACCCATCAATCTTTATGGTATAACTCAAGACGTTAATTGGTTACTGTCCTTTTCTCAGGAACTTCATTAATTCCTTAGCTATGGCCCGCAACCAGTGGCAAGCGATGCAGGAAACAGTGGCAAGACTTACTCAAGCCTTGTAGAATGTAGTACAAGCTGGAGCTCGGAACGAAGCTGGTGATCTGCATCATAGTTTTCGTAGTCTGAATCCTCCTTACTTTTCTAGATCCCCTGACCCAGACAACACAGAGAACTGACTTGAGGAAATGGAACGGGTTTTTTCTAGTGATGCAGTGCACTAATCGGGAGAAGTATTGCTAGCTACCTTCCAACTGAGTAAAGATGCCAGAGCGTGGTGGAAGGCCACGTCGGTTCACTTGCCTAATGTGGCAGAACTAGAATGGGAACTTTTATGTTTTGCATTTTGTCTAAATGTCAGTAGATAGCGAGATATAGGTGTTGTAAGAGGATCGCTACCTATTCGTGCGTTTTCAGTTTGGGCTTTGAATCGCGACCAGGATAGACGACGCGATTCCCGCACCTGGTATCGCATCGGCATTGGCCGCCGCGATTAGATAAAATGTGACCGTGAGGTCCGACGCGATTCATGGTCTGACCAGTCAACGGTCTACATGGGACTACGCGCCGCATGGGAGTCAGCGCTGGTCTGATACGTGACGGGTGTTCCTGACGTGATTCGACATGTTTTCCTACCCAGTCTTTTCCTAAATTTTTATATTAATATTTTAATGTATTTCATGAACGCGACGGGTTATCCCGTCGCGATTCAGTCCTAAGGCATCCATGGAGGCTGTCATGATTTTGATCCTTCACAATTAGCCTGTTTCACCGTACTCGTGTTATGAAAAATGTCCACTATGTTGGACGCAATTTACAGACCGACCCGAGACTGTTCTTTCCTGCTAGCCAGTCAGCATGTTTTGACTCTTAGTCCATAAACATGTTACTTAGGGTACATTGACCTAAAAGCAATCAACCCATTTGAAAAACGTAATGACACAAATATGATTCTAATGTGTATTATGTGATGGCTCTTATGTTCATTGATTAGCATCTTGTTATCTAGCTTGATGAAAAATTTTACATGACAAGAATATGATATGAATGTGTGGATGAATACATGTTAGCATGGACTTGTTAGTTGTCTTCCATGGTGTGCATATGTTTTATTTATAATTTTCCGATGTTTCACTATTTAATCTTCAATTGCATACATGATAGGAAGGATCCGTGACACGTCACTTACACGTTTGCATGTTAGGCACATCTTTCGTGGGGAATTGGGAGCTCTCTGCCGGTCATTCCATATTGGCAGACTAGAGATCTTTTCCTTAAGACCTCCATAAGTCTCCGTACTCTATGGATTCCCTCATAGAGACCGAGCTGGTTGTACTAAGAAGTACCCTGGAGATAGAGAGCACTTGTACCATGTATGATCTGTCATTAGTCATCCTCTTGTCAATACATTAATGAATTATGAAACATAAGATGCGTCATCATACTATCCGATGGATCTCTTGGGCTTATGTCATACCTTGACTCTATGAATGATCATGTCCTTATTACAATGAACTTGTTATTGAAACTCTGTGGCCATAATATGTATATTTTGATCGGTACAACTTGGGACTTCGGTCCATTTGACCAATGCCTGTGCAATAGGGGCCCTGTCTAGTCCTGGGGAGAAGTGCCCCAACGTACTTATTAACCGTGGGAGTATGGACTTATGGTGCTTGGCATAGCACAAACAAATACGCAAGATTTGTGTGAATGTGCCTTCGTTTGATATGATATGATAAGTTTGATATGATACATCTTATCACGTGAATATGTGATATCTGTGTGAATATGGCCAATCATTGTGATACGTTTCAATCTTGAATTACCTGTCCATTGCATATGAAATTCAGTATTCCATTTGATATGATATTCGTTCTATTCAGCTATTGGACCTGTTAGTATTGCATGCATTGTCATCATGTTCATGTGGATATCTACCTATTTAAAATGTTAATCATGTATATTAGTGCCCGCACATTGAGATGTAAATCCTACTGAGCTAGTTCGCTCACCCTATCATCCTGCCCTTTTCAGGTAGTGATGAGGATATCGTGGAGTCCGATGGGGCAGGGCAAGAGTGATGAGCACCCGACATATGAGGAGATGAAGTATTAGGAATAGACGTTTGAGTAGTTTATGTAATAGTGAACATTTTCATGAAGTTATATTTGAATAATGGACCCTTTAGTTGGTTCTTCTTATGTAAGGTTGTAACTAGTGGATTGAAATGGAATAAAGTGTACTTTTGATGACATTATTATGGTCTCAAATGTGTTGTTATATTTAATTGTTACTCTGCGTTACTCAACTGTGATACGTCTATTTGTATTGTTCATGCACCCCGGTATTTATTCCGCTGCTAAATATCGGGGCATGACAGAAGGGTTCCAAGAGATATTCCAGAGACAATACTTCACTAAGAGGGTCCAGGAAAAGAAAGCTGTGGAGTTTGCCGCACTAAAGTAGAAAGGTATGTCTGTGGCTGAGTATGAAGCTCAGTTTGCTCGTCTAGCCCAATATGCCCCACATATGGTGGGTACAGAAAGGCTAAAAGCAAACCAGTTACAACCCATGTTTATTGAAAAGCTGGGACCGCTCAACATCCTCACTTATGCAGAAATGGTCCAGAGAGCCCAGCTGGTAGAAGACACCATGGTTAAGGTACAAAGCCTGAAGGGTAAGGAGGTGGTGGAGCCGGTCTTTGTAAAGAGAGGAGCGGCCAATACAGTAGGAACCTTCCGCTACAACAATAACATCAACAAAAGGCCAAATACTGGAAAAGACTATGGCATAGAAAAGAAGGTCAAAGTGGAGGGAAGACAGTTAGCAGAGAACTGTCATTTCTATGACAAGCCTAGACACCGAGCTGAGGAGTGCTGGAAGAAGCTCAGAGCCTGCCAGAGATGTGGTGGTCGTGATCACCGCATACCCAACTGTCCCACGTTGAAAGACCAGCCTGGGAGAGCATAGAATGTACCCTGGCGTCAGGACACCTTAACATAGTGATAGAAGGTGATATCTGTGATCGTCCTCATCGTTCAAACCCATTAACCTAATAATGAGCTTGATCTGACTCCGACTCTGCCTCCCACGAATAGGCCAATGCCTCACAAGGGATATCAACACACATATCCGTGGAAATATAAATTAACACACTAAACATATATAAGATTGCACATCTCACACATATTTACATGAATTTTACATAGCCAACTCTCAACAAAAGTCAAATGACAAGGTACTACAACCTAGGGCATACCCCGAGGTACAACAGAAAGAAAATTACACTGTTGGAGGAGCAGACCCAACTCTGCTACGATGCAGCTCTGAACTACAAGAAGGACGAGAACCCTCCTGCTCTCCTTCACCTGAAAGGAGTAGGGGTGAGCCTCACAAGTCACTGGCTCAGTAAGGAAATTCCCTCAAAAGTCAAAACAACACAAGTACAAGAGAAGCAAGAGTAAACATCTATTTAAGCATTTTAAAAAACTATCTAAGCATAGTGCCACAACTGCAATTAAAAGAACAATTATAAATTATCAACACGACTAAAATGTTAATAATTAAACGGCAAACCACGCTCAAAACTACAAGCTAAAGAAGGGTAATGCCAAACACAAGTCACAAAGACTGGTTTACGACACCAGTTGCTGACCCGGACAAACCACACAGGTCTACCTCTCAGCCTCGCAACATGGACGAAAGGTACAGTTGCCGCTCCATGTCAACAAAGCTAACAAACTGTGGAGACCAAACAACAACACAACTGCAGACCACACTACTGCAGTCCCATGCCTGGCACCTTTAGGGACTTCGGCCCGAGCTCCCTAAAGTGAGGCACTAGAAACAGGACTAGCTGGGGACCAGTACGTCTACTGGTGTCCGTCCCCCAACCGAGAGCGCGCTACAAATGACCGAACACAACCACAACACACAAGTCGTTGTCCCACTGTCGTCTTTCCCTCAGCCGGACGTACAACTCAAACAAAGGAGTGAGGGTGTCCAGGAAGATGACACAGACCTCGATGGTACACACACTGTACCAAGACAAACCCTGGCTCACAAAGAACCTGGGGTACCCGACTCGAGAGGTAACCATGGAAGGCTTCGTACTACCCAACTTGCCACATACACACAAACCATGCAAACCTGACATTTTCAATCACGACACGCGCCAATGCACCACTTTCATGCTTTAAAATAAATTAAACAATAATATATAACCACCGCATAACATGAAACATGCTCACTGTCCTCTGGGACAAGAACGCGACCGATCGGGTGGTCCCCTTTCAAATCGTGATGTACACAGACGATGCATTTAAAAGGTTGAATTGCAACAGATCATGTCGTTGAGTTCAAAATGTGACGTCTGGGTTCATCACCTTTCAAACCTCGGTACCCACCCCGACATTCTCCTCCAAAAACCTCACAAACCACCCTATATACTTATCAAACCAAGATATATGCATTCAAACAGATACCTACACATGCTTGCTATTCATTATAATCATTTCCATGCATTAAACGCCTCAACCTTGATCCATACAACCAAAAGCAATAAGAATTCCCCTACCAATACGAAGACGCAAAGAACAGCATTGCCCTGGTGTTTCCCGTGCTCCGAACCACCTCCTCGCGACAGTAGCACGCCAAACTGCATGCCACCGATGCCAAATTGCCCAAAAACCCCACATCAATCTCTCCCTTGGCCGAACAGTGTTTCCTGCACTGTTTGGCCAAGGTTCGGCCAATAAAACATAATAGTCTAAATCACTACAATGCACGTCATCGTGTTCAAATTGCGACATACCTCGCTGTCGTAATTAAAACCCAACATCCATGCATGTAGCCGCGCCAATAGAAAAGTGGCATCGAAATCGCGACACATCAAGTGGTCGTGTTTCCAAACACGATGCCTGTGTTGGTCGTGTTCTCAAAAATAGAACTAGAGGTCTATTGGGCTCTGATTCCTGACCTACTCATACCACAGAAACACTACCAATAGGCCACACATTGGCCACCAAACCCATTAAACTCCGATCCGAACAGTCACGATGTTACATTACTATCACCTAAAAGAAATTTCATCCTCAAAATCTAGAAAGAAACCTTAACACAAAATTCACAACTAATCATGCATGGAACTATCACCTAAAAATAATTAAAAGCTTACTCAAACAAGTATGGATATACTTTTTGCATCTCTTCTGCCAATTCCCATGTGTCTTCTCCTTGCTTCCTATTCTCCCATTTGATCTTTACCAATTCTATTTCCTTGTTTCTCAGTTTCTGTGTTCTCTGCCCTATAATCTACACTGGATACTCCAGCATAGACATCTAGTTTTAAGTCATCTCTAGTGTAACTGACTATCTGTGATGAATCTCGGATATATATTCTCAACATGGAGACATGAAATACATCGTGTGCATCTGTAAAATGCGCTAGGAGCTCTATCCTATAAGTTGTTTCCCCAATCCTTTTAGAAATTCAGAATGGACCCACGTATCTTGGACTCAACTTACCTTTCTTACTAAATCTCATAACACCTTTTGTGGGAGAAATTTTCAAAAACACATAGTTACCAACCTCAAACTGTAATGGTCTGTGCCCTATATCTGCATAACTCTTCTGGCAACTCTGAGCTATTTGGAGTTTTTCTTTAATAAACTTGACCATTTCTGTGCATTGCTGAATCAACTCTGATCCCATAACCTATCTTTCTTCTACCTCGTGCCAATTCAAGGGTGTTCTACATGGTCTACCATACAAAGCCTCATACAGTGCCATTCCAATACTTGTATGATAGCTGTTATTGTAAGAGAATTCCACCATACCTAAATGATGCTGCCAACTGCCTCCCCATGCCAAGCAACAAGCTCGCAACATGTCTTCTATTATCTGGATCGTCCTTTCAGTTTGCCCATCTGTCTGAGGATGATATGCTGAGCTGTATCTCAACTCTGTACCAACCACTCGCTGTAGACTCCTCCAAAAACTAGAGGATCTCTATCTGAAACAATTGTTACTGGGACACCATGCAATGGCACTATTATGTCCACATACAATCTGGCCAATTTGTCAACTGTCCACGAGGTCAATCTATCAACAAATACTCAAATGTCATTATGTCATGATGTTGTCCTGGGCAAACCTACCACAAATTCCATAGAAATATCATCCCAATTCCATTGTGGAATCAGCAATGGTTGTAGTAATCCTCCTAGTCTTTGATGCTCTACTTTTACTTGCTGGCAAATCAAACATCTAGTGATAAACTCTGCTATTTCTTTCTTCATATACGGCCACCAAAAGTGCTTCTCCAAGTCTTGATACATCTCGTGCTGCTTGGATGAATGGAATGTCTAGATCTATGTGCCTCTTCCAATACTCTCTGCTTTATTTCCACTTCTACTGGGACATACAACCTACCTCTGAATCTTATCACACAATCATTATCAATAGTGACACCTTCTATCTTCACAATCTCTGCTAAACTCTCATATGTTCTCCAGGCTTCTACTATTTGCCAATATATTGATGGTTCTACTGCACTGCTAGCCAATACTGCTCGTCACTGATTATTGGGGATATACAAGGAATTCTCTGCTACATCTTCATACAATTTCCATTCTCTTATCATCATCTAGCTCAATACTACTTTTCTGCTTAGTGCATCTGCAACTACATTTGCTTTACCTGGATGATAAGCCAAACTAAAATCATAATCTTTCAAGTATTCCATCCATCTGCGTTGCTTGAGATTCAAGTCCCTTTAAGAAAAAATGTATTTAAAACTCTTATGATCAGTAAAGATTTCAAATCTTTCACCATACAAATAGTGCCTCCACAACTTTAAAACAAAAACCACTGCTGCCAATTCTAAATCATGAGTTAGGTAGTTCTCTTCATGTCACTTCAATTGCCTAAACGCATAAGCCACAACCTTTCCATGCTGCATCAATACCACTCCAAGTCCTCTCTTAGAAGCATTGTGTATAGTACAAATCCTCCACTGCCTGATGGTAATACCAATATGGGTGTTGTGGTGAGTCTTCTTGTAGCAACCCGGAAATTTTAATACTTAAAATTCGAAATAATAATTTCTTTAAATCGAAATAAAAGAAACATGCGTACCATTATCATATGTACAATACCCCAACGGAAAATTCCTTAAAAATTATAAATCAATCCCAGACATTATCCCTAAGTGTTTCACGTAGAAATTCATGCAACGAAAAATCCGATTGGCCAAGCGTATGTCACAACGTGACCAATTATCCAAATTAGGAAACTAAGTCGGAAAACCGTTAACACGGAAAGATAACGCGCCCATAAAACAATCGAACATGTCAGAGAGACTTCCAACATCATGAAATGAATAACCATTATTGGGTTTGGACCAATGGACCTCTTATAGCCCACGAATAAATTCAAATAAGAAGATGCAATAAAAATCATAACTCTATTATTCCCTAATTAAAAAGGGAAAACCTATAAGATAAATTCCAATAAATAATGGGCTTGGTTAAATAGACCCATTAGAAATTAGTGGGCCAAAATAAGGATTTTAAAATAAGAATAATGGGAAATACCCTAAATTCGTAACTAAATTATTACCTAAATAGAAAAGGGGTATTTAATGCATTAAATAGGAAGTTGAGTTGGAATTGATTCCTAAACCTACTCCATATAGTCTAGCACGAATTTAGCTCCCATCCTAACCCAAATAGGAGGTGAAAGCTTGGAAGAAGGTTGGGAAAGGAGGAAATTCAGAATTAAATAGGAGTTAGAGTACTATTAGGAATTAGAAACATAACTAGCATAAATGCACCTCTTAAACCCTCTTGGCCGACCCAAGCTCGTGCCAAGGATTCCTGGACCAGAGGAGAGGCCAAGGAGGAGGAGATTTTGTGGGGAGAAGAACCTTTCAAGCTCTCAACCCCGTTCTTCAAGTTCTAGCCCTAGAAGAGGAAATCGAGTCAAGGTAGGCAATCTCACAAGCAAAAATCCTAATATTTCGTCTGTAGATTGTTCCAAGCATCAGGAAAAAAAACCCTAGAATTTCATATTTTCCATCAAGCCAATATTTTCTTATTGAATTTCGAAGTTCTGCAACTCTCTTGACCCCGAACCCTCTTCATAACTCTTGTTCTCCATGATACTAAATCTCATGCCTTGAAATTTTTATGGGAGATACTGACGATCACTGGGGAACTTTTGCCCCTACAAGCCCTAATTTTTATCAAGTATGTTGCTCGAATTAAATCATTCATCCCTGCTGCACCTGGAATCAAGTTGCTTCTTGTTCCACTTGTTAGAACCATGTTGATACCATGATTGTTTTCAAATTCCAAATTTCTAGAAGTACCCTTACATGTCTGGATCAATTCAAAACTAGTTTCATGATTTTTCATCGTGTATACAAATAGTTATGATTTTCTGAACAACCTTGTATCAATTTGATTCAAGTTGGTCCGCAATCCAATGTCTGGTCTGACTCCTGTCATAGTCAGGCGCAGACACCAGAAGGCGACGCCTCGACATGTCGCCTTCTGGGGTCCGATTGCGACAGCCTCCCTGTCGCGACCAAGAAGGCGACAGGTGAGCCGTCGTGTTCTCAGTACCCGATTTGCATGCCCTGTCGCGACCTGTGCAAGACCATGTCGCGTTCTGCCTGGCCCATGTCGCCATCCTTACAGCCCTATGTCGCCTTCATAAGAATTTTGAGAAAAACCCATGAAAAATATTTTGTCGCTTTCTAAATAATCCTTACGCCTTCTTACCGTTATACCCCCAGTAAAAACCCTACTTAAAAATGGTGCTATATTGAATGATTTAAAATACATGTTCACGACTTATTTCTATCTATGATTTCTCTTGCACTTGCACCCACTTGAACCATCCATTTATGGCTGAAATCTTGCAGAAAATATATCATAATGTATCTGGTAATTTATTGCAAAAAAACATATTAATTGCCCTATTTTAAAGGACTTGTATTCGTTTCTTGCGTTGTTTATATACCGATATCGACGCTCCACTGTTCTAGAATTCCTCTAGAACGTCGAGCACATGTTTTATATACACACTTTACTTGGCTTGTGGTGACTCTCCGTCGGATATTCCTTTCTCCGGACTAGTGAACTCTTGCACAAGGCTTCCGTAAGTCTCCTCTGTTCATGGATTCCACATGGTCGACGAGCCGGTTGTACCCTAATACCTATGATACCCTTTAGGGATCTATATGATCCAAACGGCTATTAGAGATTCACTCTCGTCTTAAATCACGCCAGACCTCTGTACCTGTGCATAACAAGGCCAGTGGTAGGGTCGTGAGTTCCACCTGACTGCCAACACCAAGTGCGCGTGTTGTGCAACTGTTACTATCGCTCGTTACTCGACGTTTCATGTGCAATGATCATAGGATCTCATCTATACTGTACTCGCTCGTCTATTCACGTTCACTCTACTATCTCGTCTCTCTCGTCTATTCACGTTCACTCTACTATCTCGTCCCTCTCGTCTATTCATCTAGTACTCTCTTGAGACTCGTTGAGCTGTTGTGGCTCCTATCGTTTTGTACTATTTCATGATTGTCTAGCGCTATAATGCATACTGTGCAGGGCACGGAGATGTCCGAGGGGCTCCAATCTAGTCTTGGGGGCAGAGGCCACCCAAAATACCTGCAGGGGCTATTGACGGTGTTCTGCATTGCACCGGTTCTGACTATACTATCTTGGCTAGACATCTTACTACTATCCTTTTAGTCTGGGGAGTTCAGACATGCTGTGATTACTGTGCTATCACAAACTGTTATACATTAGTCTGAGGAGTTCAGACGTAATGTACAATCGTGAACGGCTACTGTCCCAAAGTGACTATTGTCGTACTCTACCAGTGCACCGTTGTGCAACCATACACGCTATCTCGTTAAACGCTATCTCGTTACACGCTCTACTTGCTCTACTTGATACTTGCTATCTTGAGTTATTATGTTCTATCGTGACTTGATCACATTCAAGTGCCATTACTATTTCGATTGACGAAAGTTAATCAACATGCTATACTATTTCGATTGATGAGAATCAATCAAAGTGCAATTTACTCGTTACATGACCATATACTATCCACTCTTCTTGCTATACTGCCTCTTGCTATTCTGGACAATATCGTTACTTGCTATTGTTGTTATCGTTTTCTATCGTGACTTGACTTTAGTCATCGTGCTATACTTGATTCATCTGCTATTTGAACCATGTTACTTGTGCTATTACTTTCTCGACTTTACATGACTCTCTCTATCATTAGTTACTCTGCCATTTATGCATTAATATTTAAAGCCTGCTTGAGCCTGAGATTTAAGTCCTACGGGCGTTATCGCTCACCCTTCGTTATTTGTTATTGTGTCTCAGGTAAGTCGGACAATGACGTTATACGTACCAATGGGACAAGACCAGAGTAATGAGTGACCCGGAGTCAAATGACGAAGTTACCCTAGCACAATTGGAGTCTAGTAGTTTTTGCTTTAGATTTCTTTTCAATGTAATGATGTCATTGAGCCCTATGTATTGGCTCTAAATTAGTGGTTGTAATAGTCTTAGTGATTTTATAATGAAATCAAGAGTTATTTCAATTATTGTTCACTAGATGCTCTGATGTTTGCGAAAGTATGCGCAATTGTCATTGCCATACTCGTTGTTCGCGTCTCCCTCCGATTTATTCTGCTGCTAAATTGGAGGGGCGTGACACTTCTCTTTAATTCCATAAAGCTCCTACGACAATCTGATGACCACACAAACAGTACTCCCTTCCTGGTTAACCTTGTCATGGGTGCTGCAATCTTCAAGAAATCTTGAATAAAACACCTGTAGTATCTTGCCAACCCAAGAAAACTTCTGATTTCTGTGACTGTCTTCAGCTCTTCCCACATCATAACTGCCTCGACCTTGGTTGGATCCACTCCTACACCTTCTCCAAAAATCACATGACCCAAAAACTAAATCTCTCGTAACCAGAACTCACACTTGCTGAATTTAGCATACAACTGATGCTCTCTCAAAGCCTGCAAGGTAATCTTCAAGTGTGTTGCATGATGTTCTTTTGTTGCTGAATACATAAGTATATCATCTATGAAAACCACAATAAAATTGTCTAAATATGGATAGAATATTTTGTTTCATCAGATTCATGAAGGCTGTCGGAGCATTAGTCAACCCAAATGGCATAACCACGAACTCAAAGTGACCATACCTTGTTCTGAAAGTTGTCTTATCAATGTCTTCCTCCCTAATCCTCAACTGATGATATCCTGACCTTAAATCAATCTTGGAGAACACCCTTGCTGACTGCAAATGATCAAATAAATCATCTATTTTTGGTAATGGATACTTGTTGCTGATGGTGACCTTATTCAACTAGTGGTAATCAATACACATTATGAAACTGCCATCTTTCTTTCTTACAAACAATACTGGAGCTCCCCAAGGTGAATGACTGGGCCTGATAAAACCTTTCTTCAACAATTCCTGCAATTACTTCTTTAATTCCTTTAGTTAAGCTGGTGCCATCCTATATGGTGCCTTTGAGATCGGCATACAACCTGGCTATAAAACTGAAAAATCCGCCTCTCTGTGTGGAGCTAATCCTAGAAAATCATCTGGAAATACATTTGCAAATTCTCTAACCACTGGAACTATCTACGCAAACTTATCAAACCCAACTAAACTTACTAAAGCTAAATAGGCGACACAACCTGCATTTATTAACCTTCTAGCTCTAAGTGCTGAAATAATAAACTTCAGGGTATAGAATGGCATACCTTGAAATTCAAACACAGCTCCACTGGGGTGACAAAATCTGACTCTTTTCTTTCTGCAATCCACCACTGCCCCATAAGCTTCTAACCAATCCATACCCAGAATCACATCATATTCTTTCAACTGTAAAGCATATAATCTTACTGGCAGCTAATTCTCCTGTATCACTATTGGGACCTCATCTAAATAACTGGAAGTAAGTATATAACCTCCTGACAGAACCTCTACCACTAACTCACACTGTCTTTCCTCCAACGGATGGACCATGCTATTCATAAAATCTTCAGAAGTAAAAGAGTGCGATGCACCTGGATCTATCAAAACTCTTGCTGAAAATTCAAACATAGGTATTATACCTTCAATCAGATTAGAAGCCTCTGCCTGCGCTCTGGTAATAGCCATGACCCATCCTCGACCTTGCTAGAAGGGTGGTCCTCTACCTCGCTCTACTGGTGGTCGCTGGGGCTACTGCTGTGCTGCTCTACAATAGCCATACTCCCTGGGGTAAGTGCAATCCCTGATCAAATGCCCTGGCTGATCACAATTATAGCACCTATAGCGTGGAGGAACCACATGTTGCCTTGTCGTGCTCTGCTAAGACTCCTCAGCCTCTAGCCTGAAGCCTCGTCCCTGCTAAAAAGTCTACTGCCTGCAACCTCCTCGACCTCTAAATATTCTCTTTAACTTAATTTGAACCCCACTTATTGAACCCTAAAGATGATGGTCCTGCTGGTGTCTTACCCTTTCTAACTCCTGGGGATCACTGTGGCAGCCGAAAGCTACCCGACTCCCCTGACTAACGAGTCTGCACAGACCTCTCTAATGTAGCTGCTTGCTGCACCGCCTCCTCCACCATCCTACACATAAGGAGGATTACCACAGTCTGCAACTCTGGTGCAATCCTCAAATAAAGTATTCCACCATCATAGTATTATCTGTGACCACATATGGTGCATACCTACTCAACGCCATAAACCTCATTGGTATTCCAAAACTGACAAATTTCCTTGTTGCAATGTTCTAAACTGTTCCCTCTTTGCCTGTTGAATCTGGACCCGAAACAATGTATCATTGAATACTCCCAAGAATTTTGGACACTTGATAGGGTCCTCCATCTTGCCTACAAACACCGTCTGCATCTTTAAACTCCACCACTTCTGAGCAAACCCTCACAACTGGTATGTAGTTAGAATCACCCTGTCCGCCTGAGGACACCTCATAGTAACAAAGACCCACTCTATCTCGTGCATCCAATGCTCCGTTGTGTCTGGATTTGGACCTCTTGTATAGGTGGGTAGCTACAATCTCAAAAACCTCTCCACTAACACTGTAGGCTCCTCTGTGCTAGCTGGATGCACTGGTATTGCTGGGGGTACTCGGCGCAACAAATGGTACCTCAACTCCTGGTGGCGGTGGGGGTGGTGCTATTGGTACTAGTAACGCCTCCTCAACAACCTGAGGTGCCACTACTGCTTGCTAGACTAGACCTTGCTAATCTAGCCTCGTCTGAATCTCTGTGATACTCTCCCATAATCTCTCAATCAGCTGGTGCATAGATTCTTCTAGCTCATCTCCACCACCTCCCCAATCTCTCCTGTTAGCCATTTCAAATCCTGCATGTACAGCATTCCAAACCACACAACATACTAACAAATCAATACAAAACCAGGGTCAACTACCAACAGTGGACTAAAGTAGAGATCATGCTATGTAAATCTCCATGTTCCTTCATATTTACACGGACCCTACTCTGATACCAACTGTGATGGTCCTCATCGTTCCCCGTTAACCTAATAACGAGCTTGATCCGACTCTGCCAACCTCGAACAGGCCAATGCCTCACAATGGATATCAACACACATGTCTGTGAAAATATAAAAGAACACACTAAAGATATATAAGATTGCACATCTCGCACATATCTTCATGACTATTACATAGCCAGCTCTCAACAAAAGTCAAAGTACAAGGTACTACAGCCTGGGACATACCCCGAGGTACAACAGAAAGAAAATTACACACCTGGAGGAGCAGACCCAACTCCGCTACAGTGCAGCTCCGAACTAGAAGAAGGACAGGAACCCTCCTGCTCTCCTTCACCTGAAAGGAGTAGGGATGAGCCTCACAAGTCACTGGCTCAGTAGGGAAACTCCCTCAAAAGTCGAAAGAACACAGTACAAGAGAAACAGGAGTAAAACATCTATTTAAGCATTTAAATAAACTATCTAAGCATGGTGCCACAACTGCAATTAAATGAACAATTCTAAATTATCAACAAGGATTAAACATTAATAATTAAATGGAAAACCATGCTCAGAAGTACGAGTTAAAGAAGGGTAATGCCAAACACGAGCCACTAAGACTGGTTCGTGACACCAGCTACTGACCCGGACAAACCACATAGGTCTACCTCTTAGCCTCGCAGCCACAGATGAAAGGTCCAGCTGCCACTCCACCTCAACAAAGCCAACAGACTGTGGAGACCAAAGAACGCCACAACTGCAGACCACACTACTGCAGTCTCATGCTTGCACCTTTAGGGACTCTGGCCCGAGCTCCCTAAAGTGAGGCACTGCAAACAGGACTAGCTGGGGACCATACGTCTGCTGGTGTCCATGGGGCCAAGCCCCTTACAAGCAACCGAACACAACCACAACACACAAGTCATTGTCCCACTGCCGTCTTTCCCTCAGCGGACGTACAACTCAACCAAGGAGTGAGGGTGTCCAGAAAACGACAACAGACCTCACGTACGCCACCGTATCGGGACAAACCCTGACTCACAAAGAACCTGGGGTACCCGACTCGAGAGGTAACCACAGAAGTGTCGTACTACCCAACTTGCCATGTACACATAAACCGCAAAACCGACATTCTCAATCACGACGCCTGCCAATGCACTGCTTTCATGCTTCAAATACATTAAACAATAATATATAACCACTGCATAACATGAAACTTGCTCACTGTCTTCTGGGACAAGAATGCGACAGGTCGAGAGGTCGCCTTTCAAATCGCGACATACACAGATGACGCATTTAAAAGGTTGAATCGCGATGGATCATGTCGTCGCGTTCAAAACGCGACGTCTGGGTCCATCGCCTTTCAAACCCCGGTTCCCACCATGACCTTCTCCTCCAAAAACCTCACAAACCACCCTATACTGTTATTAAATCAAGATATATGCATTCAAACATATACCTATGCATGCTTCTATTCATTATAATCATTTCCATGCATTAAACGCCTCAACCTCGATCCATACAACCAAAAGAGAGAGGAATTCCCCTACCAATACGAAGAACGTGAAGAACAGTGTTGCCCTGGTGTTTCCCGTGCTCCGAACCACCTCCTCGCGATGGTAGCACACCAAACCTCACGCCAGTGACGTAGAATCACCCTAGTCGAATAGTGTTTCCTGCACTGTTTGACCAGGGTTCGGCCAACAAAACATAATAGTCTGAATCGCGACGAAGCGTGCTGTCTCGTTCAAATCGCAACGTACCTCTGCGTCATAATTAAAACCCGACGTCCCTGCATGCACCACGTGGCACGCATGCAGTCGCACCAACAGAAAAGCCGCGTCAAAATCGCAACGCATTGGGTTGGTCATGTTCTCGAAAAGAGAACTAAAGGTCTATTGGGCTCGTATTCCCAACCCTCAACCCCTCACAACCTACTCAAACCACAGAAACACTACCATAGGACACACATTGGCCAACAAACCCATTAAACTCCTATCCAAACAGTCATGATGTTACAACATCCCTGAGGAAGGGGGTATGGTGGAAGGTACCATCGTTATTCACTCTCAACCTGCTTTTGTTCTTATTGATATTGGAGCTGCATATTCATTTGTTTCGACAGCATTTGCTGCAATGCTACTTGTTAAACTAGTCCCCATGAAATCCAAAATCACTGTAGCTTCTCCCCTTGGCTCTAAATCAGAACTTACACACTGCCTGCCTGGATGTGAAACCATGATTGGAGGGTAGAATCTCCCTGCCAATCTCATCTGTCTAGATATGAAGGGGTATGACGCTATATTGGGTGTCGATTGGTTGATTGAGTATGACACCGATTCAATTGTCGTCATAGGAGGGTTACCTTTGCAAGACCAAATCTTCCAAAGCTGTCATTTATTGGCACCCATTACCATAGACACTCTATCCTAATCTCTACCCTTCATAGGGTGTTTGGTTACAGTTTTTTACCTCTCTTTTCTCTAATTTTAAAAAAGAGAGAGATCAAATACAAAGACATGTTTGGTAAGCACATTTTTTTTTAGGGAAGAACTTTTGTCCTTTGTAAATCTCTTTCAAAAAAAAAAACAAGTGCCAACTTGTTTTTATTTTAAAAACACAAAAGTCTCTCCCACAACCCACCCCCCCTCCCCCCAACCGACCCCCCCCCTGCGGCCTCCCCTCCCTCCCCCGCCGGCCACCCCCACCCCTGCCGACGACCACCCCACACCCGCCGGCAACCACCCTACCCCCCCTTGCGGCCTCCCCCACCCCCCCTGCGTCCCCCCCTCCTCCCCCGCCCACCCGCCCCAGCACCGACGTCCGCCCCTCCTCCTCCCCCACCCCCCCGGCGTCCCCCCCCGCTACCGGCTCGCCCGCGTCCCCCCCTCTCCCTCCCCTCCCCCCCTTCTGCATCGTCCCCTCCTCCCCCTCTCCCCCGCCGGTGACCACCCCCCTGCGGCCCCCTCCTCCCCCCACCCGCCGGCCACCCCCCCCTTACGGCACCCGCCCTGTGCCCCCCTCTCCCGCCCTGCTCCCCCCCCCCCCCCTCCCCCTCCGGCAGCCCCCACCCGCCCTGCGCCCCCCTCCCCCCACCCCGCTCTGCGCCTCCCCCCCTCCTCCCCCCTGCTCTGCCCCCTCTCCGCGCCCCCCTGCACCTGCCCTGCACCCCCCTCCCGCGCCCGGCTCCCCCCCCCCCCCAGCGGCTCCCTCTCCCCCCGCTAGAGCCCCCACCGCCGCCCTGCACCCTCCCCCCCTCCAGCGCCCCCCCCCTCCCCCGCCGGGATCCCCCCCCCCTCCAACGCCCCCTCCCTCCCCCGCCGAGATCCCCCCGCCACCTTGCATCCTCCCCCCCCTACGGCGGCCCACCACTCGCCCTGCGCCCCCCTCCCCTCCCGGCCCGGCGGCTCCCACTCCCGTTCCAAACACATCGATACAAAATTTAAAAATTTTGATATTTTTACCAACACATAACGTCATATTTTCATAACTTTAAATTTAAAGTTAAAAGAGAACTCAACTTTTTTTTTGGTAGAAATAGTTTCTTTTTTTTAATTGCTCCCAAACACCCTGAAAGCTTCTAAGCTGATCAACTAGGGTTGTGCTGCTTTCCTATTACTATTATGGTGACTGAAAAGGAGAAACTCACTCTAGAAGAAATTCCCATAGCCAGACTATCCCGATGTTTTTCCAGAATACCACCTGAACGAGAAGTAAATTTCACAATTGAATTACTCCCGGGGGCAGCCCCTGTATCCAAACACCATATCACATGTCCCCTATTGAATTGCAGGAGTTGAAAAGGCTGATTGAAAAATTGTTGGATCGAGGTTTTATCAGGCCCAGCACATCCCCATGGGGTGCGCCGATATTGTTTGTTAGAAAGAAGGATGGAACAATGAGACTCTGCATTGACTATCGTCAGTTAAATCAATTGACAATAAAGAATAAATATCCACTACCATGCATCGATGAGTTGTTTGATCAGATCTCTGGGGCACAGTATTTCTCTAAGATCGATTTAAGATCAGGCTATCATCAGCTAAGAATCAAGGAAGAGGACATACACAAGTCAGCATTCCGGAATAGATACGGTCACTACAAGTTTGTGGTTATGCCATTTGACTTGACAAATGCTCCAGCGGCCTTTATGCAACTCATGAACATATATATAGGTAGTACTTGTGCCATTCGTAGTGGTATTCATTGATGATATTCTCATTACTTCAAGTCTAAGGAAGAACGTGAAGAACACTTGAAGATTGCTCTACAAGTGCTTAGAGATAATGAACTCTATGCAAAACTTAGCAAATGTGAATTTTGGATGGAGGAAGTGTCTTTCCTTGGTCATATCATATCCAAGGAAGGTATCTCTGTAGATCCTTCTAAAGTAGAAGCAGTGAAGAATTGGGGAAGGCCGACAACTGTGTCAGAAATTAAAAGTTTTCTGGGTCTGGCTGGTTACTATCGTCGCTTCATTAAAGACTTTTCAAAGATAGTTGTACCATTGACCAGACTTACAAGGAAGGAGAATCCATTCACATGGACGGCTGAATGTGAAGACAGTTTCCTATCACTAAAGGAGCACTGAACTTCAGCACCTCTACTGACGCAACAGTAGCCGGAGGAAGCTTCAAAGTATACACAGACGTATCAAGAATAGGCCTTGGCTGTGTATTGATGCAAAATGAGAAGTGATATGTTATGCATCTAGACAATTGAAGAAGCACGAAGATAATTACCCGGTGCATGATTTGGAGCTAGAAGTTGTAGTCTTCGCCCTGAAGATTATGGCATCATTACTTATATTGTAACGACCCGCCCTCCGGGACCCCTGCCAAGGACCCCAAAGTTCGCGTCACCACCCACAATATCCGAAGACCCGAAAGGGTTAGAAGAAATAGTCTAGTGAGATTGTACTGAATTAAATAACTATAATAAATTCAACTGTACAACGTGTCCCAAGTAAAAGCATAGGTACAAGAAGAAAGGTGCAGTCCTTAGGGGCATACCTCGAGAACTTGCAAAGCACAAATCTCAACTCACTCAGGTACAAGAACTCACAACACTCGCTCTCACTACTGCTGACAACACGGTGCCACAGCTGCCTCCGTAACCCGTCTGACACCAAGCTCCCATGACGACGAGCCCCTAGCTGAAGGAATTAGGGGGGGTGAGCCTCGCAAACAAGGCCAGTAGGGATTACCAGTCCCTCACTGGCCAGAGCAGAAGGAACTCCGAAAATAGGAAACTACACTAGAAAAAATAAAGCGAGGAACACCTACAGCAAGGCACTACTAAGCAGCGGAACAGAACAATGCAACATCACGACCGCAAACAAGGTCCTCACACACACACGACTCCGCAAAACCAATGGAGTCAAGCACAACATGGAAACAAGTATCGGCATGCCTGTCGAGACAGGGGTCTCACGAAGACCACCGAGCAACCACGTGAGAAGGATGTCTCACCACAAACACGACCACCTCAAAACTCCCCAAAGTGGAGGGCCCACAAGCAGAACCACCCCGGACCTCGAACACACCGCGAGGTCAGGAAGCCACACACGCTGGTGCCACCACAGACTGGCACCCAAGAACGGGACTACGGAACCGAGAGGACAACAAAACGGAAACCACCAACAGCACGGGCCAACAACGCCAAACCAACAATGCCTACAGAAACTAGGTACAGCAGGCTATAACGGCCATGCCAGCTAGGGCAACGGATAACACTTGGAAACATCGTGAGGAAATGTCATCACAACAACAGCAACCAAGACAACACGGGTAATGTCGCGACCTCCAAGGCCGTCGCGATACCATCATGACGGAGAAAGGCCCCATGACAGCAACCTTGTCGCGATGGGGAAAAGCGTCACGACAGCAACCCTATCACGATAGGAAAATGCGTCGCGACAGCGATCCTTATCGCGACAAGCAAACACGTCGCGATAAGGTCGCACCCGACCGGGCAGACGCCTCTTCTGGTGTCGCGACGTACACCATGGTCGCGACACCAGCAGATAGGTAGACCTACGGGATGCTCCATCTCAGGGCGCCCACAAGCCACACACACCACCACATGGGGGAGGGGAGCATGGAGAAGCTATCTAAACTAACTAGAAAGCACGAGAAGCTCCCAATCCACCCGGATCGAGAAGAGCACAAGCAATCCCTACCTTTCAAGAAGAAACGAACCCATAAGGGCCCTTCACGTCAAATTGGCCACCTCCTCCTCGCTCCACACAAGCTCCACAATGCCAAGGCACCACGAAACCCTCCTCCTCACCTAAAATGCACAAAGGGGAGAGAGGGAGGCAAAGCACCACCGGAGGGGGAGGAGAAGAGAGGGGAAGGAGGAAAAGGGAGAAGGGGTCGCCGTCCAAGGCCTTAAGCCTTCGGCACCCAAGATGCAATGGGGCGAACGCGTCGCGTTAAGGACCTAACGTGATGAGTCAACTCACCGTGACAAGAACGCATCCCCCAGGGACGCCGTGACAATGCAACAGGTCATACTGACACGCCTGCCACCCTGACAGGTGTTAGATGACCAAAGCGACGGTACACTGTCGTGACTCGTTGACCGGGTGCGACGTAAAGACGCGATGGAGAAGCAAGGCGCGACAAGAATGCGACGCACAAGCTCGTCACGACAAGGATGATTGTCACGTCGGACACCACGACACGACACGACACTAACGCGTCGCCCAGCCCGGACGCATTAGTGGCCAGTCATCCAAGACACCGAACTAAAAGCCGAGAAGTTGGGTCTTACATTCTACCCCCCATAAAACAATTTCGTCCTCAAAATTAGGGCAAGCCCAAAAGATCCCGAGGCACGAAACGAAGCACAGGGAGTAAACATAAGACAAGCGCGAAGAAGCCACTAAGTCTCACCACGACCTCCTTGTGGCAGCAACCGCACCACCAAACACGCACGGGCTCAGGAAGCGCGGATGCGAAGAGCCACTAAGTCTCAACACGACTCCTTGTGGCAGCAACCGCACCGCCAGACACACAAAGAGCAACCAACTGAAAAAACCAACAGCTCATGCAACGAGCTTCAAACACACGGGGTGCAAGCAACCGAAACCCAACGGCTCACAACACGCTCCAAACGCGGGTGGAACACCAAGCCGAGAAACCGACTACTTACTCCAGCCACACGTGGGGTGCCCAAACGGACGACAACCCCACAGGTGCCGAGAAATGCCAAAACAACTTGAACAGTAGAAAACGCCAGCCGAAAATTGCACAGCTGCAGCCACCAACAGACCCCGTTGTTGGGACCAACCAATTAGCAACCCACTCTGTCGCCAGCAAAACCCGACAGAGTACGCAGTTGCAGACAACAACACGAGAAATACTTGAGAACCAACCACAAGTCTCAGGGGAATTGCCTCACGGTACTAGCAGCAGCTAGCATTGGTCATCAGCCCAACTGAGAAGCCACGCGAACGATGTGAACCAGAGCGACAACACGCTCGCGGAGAATCCTCAACACACGAAACAGCGTCCACCGCCACTGCTAGGTCTCACCCAGATCTTCCTCGCAGTCCAACAGAGACAGCAAACGCACACGGAGAAACCTCAACACGTGAAAACGGAATCCACTGTCACCACTAGGTCTCACCCAGACTTTCCTTATGGTCCGACAAGGACACCAAACACACGCGAAGCCACAAAAACTGGGAGTTACACGCTCCACAACATGGCACACTGTGACGGAAACACAGAAGACGTCTGAGGTTAAGTCAAAACTGGACACCTCCAACGTCGACAAACCATGTGGTCAAGTACTAGCAAGCCAATAAGCCTCACTATCACCAGACGAACCGACAGGAGACTCTGCCATCAGCTTACAGACTCACCAACACCACGCACAACCATAGAACCAACTAAGAGTTGGCAGCACACCCACCATGCGTACTCAGGGCTCAATGCGGGTACCAACATGCCAATCACCAGAAAGATGCACAACCACACAGGAACCAAAACAACCGCAGAGGTCGAGGACAACACGTTGACCTCAGAGGGACCCAGACCGAAGTAGGGTACCACAACCGAACACACTCACTCCCAAAGCGAGAGGGAAAACCTAGACACAGGCCACAACCAAAGCCTGGCGTACCACCGATAGGGCTACCTAGACAAGGCAAAGCAACCACCCCACAGTAGCAAGGTACAACCACAAGACTCAGGCTAGCACACGTGTCTCAGAGGCGGAAAGTCCAATGCCTCCAACACTTAGCGAAGTCATGAAACGACACACAAATCTCACGAATAGGCACACGGCACAACACATGGTGCTATCATAAGCACCAGAAGCCACCCAAGGTACAACACAATGCACCAAGGCTCCAGATGGCACAAAACTGAAACACTCAGACATGAGCACACGGTGCTACCACAAGCACTAAAACTAAGCAAAGTGCAACACAGGTGCACCAGCAGCCGAAACAACACCACGGGCTAAGAGGAAGGACTCTTCACTAGAGACCCACCAAAAGCCACACGCAAAGAACCGCAAGCCTGAAAGGGCACAACAGGCCATGTCGGCCCCAGCCCTTGAGGCACAAAAACATGAAGTATCGAAGAAAATGCTCAAGGTGCAGCACATACAACAACATCAACGGATGGAGACAACACAAGGCCCACTGAAGGGGACTCTCCACTAGAGACCCACAACAGAAACGCACAGAAAGCTGACAACTTCAAGAGCGCAATGACTACATGAGCTCCAAAAGGCACACCAAAACATGGGGCACTGACTCTGCCGCACAGGGAGCGAAAACCACAGCGACTCCCTAGCGCGCAAGAGCAAGAGGCAACACCACCATCACGACCAATAGAGAGGCCAAACACCAAAACAATGACACGAAAAGCCTCCAATGCACAAGCTGAGGCACAATCGAGCACACACCGAAACAACGCTTGCACAAGCAAGCTAAGCAAGAAAACAGGTGCATAGCAGAGCAACACTCACGCATGCAACCCAACAAGAAAACAGTACTACCTCACACCAAACCAACAAGGACCCAATGCCCCAAATTGTTCATCCAGGCAGCAAGAAACAATCACAACGACAAATGACACGAACCGGTCCACCGACCCACAGTGCCACAAGGAAACGTTGGCACGAGGGGAGCAACCAGCTCAACCCAAAAACAACTCAAGTGAAGATGACTCCACCAAAAGGTCGCAACGATGCGCACCCTAGCAACACAACACCACAGTGGAGCATCGCCACCTCGAGCAACCCACGAAAAGCAGAGAAAGGGGACACACAATGAGTCTCTTCCACGTGTGTGAGGGAAATCCACAATGCAAGACTGACACTTCCACAAGAAGCACAGCCAGCCAAACACCCACTACACTCACTAGACCACCATCTGGGAGAACACGCCAGGCACAAGAAAACAAAACAAACCATCCGAGCCACGGGGACACACAAAGTCCCACCGGCGCAATCGAGAAACTTGGAAATGAACAACGAGACAAGTTGGCCAATGCAGCAGCCAGATGCACAGCCAAGGGCACCACACCTTGACCGGAAATGCCCAGGCAGACTATAACACAGACAGTCCAACTGGCAACAACGACAGCTCATCTCTACATAGAGAGAGAGCAGTGACGACCAAAATAAACATAGGGCAGCTTTGGGGAGAACCTCCACCAAAAGCGCCAAGAGACGTCCTAGGAGAACCTCACCAGAATGCAGCCTAACCAAACGGTACACTTCAAACCACAAGGGCAACACAACGGTGGCCAAAATGAACACAGAGCACTCCTGGGAAGAACCTCCGCCAGAACGACAAAGGGCGATCCTGGGAAGGACCTTCACCAGAACGCACAACCCAACGACCAAACAACACAGAACTTCAAAGAGAACACCGCGGCAAGCAGAACTACAGAAGCAACGCAAGCCGGTCCTGAGAAAACCTCCACCAGAACCACCAAGGCACAGTTCTAGGAAAACCCGCCAGAACGCACCATGCAAAACAACAGCATACCTCAGACCCTGAGACAGCACAACAATAGCAAAAACGAGCACGAAATAGTCCTAGGGAAAACCCTCACCAAGACAACAACAAACGATTCTGGGAAACCTCATCAGAACACATGGCAACCAAGCGATGCACCTCAACCTAGAGGGCAATGCAACAGTAACCAGAAACGAGCACAACACAGCTCTAGGGAAAACTCACTTCCACCAGAACCAACAGAGAAGAACTTTGAGAGCACCTCACCAGAGCTCACAACCAGCCAGCACAAGGCCGACAAGCAACCACAGACAAGTGTCGCAGTGCTCAACCAGCGATGCAACACGGCACACAGAACATCTGCTTAGCCTGAGACACACGTCGACCGAGCAGAGCACAGTGCACAACAGGCACAAACATGAGACCACACACACAACCAATGCAGCACACACCCCAACAATAGGGGAACAGCCAACAAGGCATGGTCACCTTCCACCGGTTCCACAGACAACAACTATGCACCGGTGAAGGCCGCACCACACGTAGGCTCTCTCAGCCACAGCGGCATACACGCACCAAAATACGCCGAAGACGACCAGGAGCACCGCACCTGGACTTGCCTGCAACCGTCCTCCACATGGGGAAGACCACTTCCAGAGAGTCCACTGCCAACTGCGCCACCACGGCACGAACACACCGAGCGACCACACTCGCCACGCACGCGACATAGCAACAGCTGCAACCCTTCTGCAGCATGCACACAAACCTTGCAGGGAAGCAGCACGCCTGCAAAACAATTGAAAGCACAAGCCTAACACTAGCCAGACGATGTTAGCGTACTAGTACTTTTCTTTGGAACAGCTATAGTGTTAGCAGTGTACTAGTACTTTACTTTGGAACAGCTATAGTTATTAACTCGTTACAAATCTCAATAGAACCTGGCTCTAATACCAACTGTAACAACCCGACCTCCGGACCACCGCCAGGGACCCCGAAGTTCATGTCGCCACCCACAATCCGAAGACCCGGAAGGGTTAGAAGAAATAGTCCAATGAGATATGTACTGAATTTAAAAACTATAACAATATAACAATGTACAACATGTCCCAAGTAAAAGCACAAGTACAAGAAAAAAGGCATAGTCCTTAAGGGGCATTGTGGACGACCATTTTCCCGCTTCCCGGACGACCTTGGGGGATCCTCCGGATGGCTGGCGAACGTCGCTGGATCTCTCGTTGGCGATGATGGGTCGCTGGTTGACCCCGTTGACTCACCGGTTGACTAGTTTGACTAGAGAGAAAACAAAGAAAACCAGCAAAAGAAAAGGGAGTTTGTGATCGCCAGGGCCTTACCTGTGCCCAAGGAATGATGTAATCGCGCCGGTACAGAAAACTCGTGCAACGGGCGGAGACGGGGCTTCAACTTCTCCTCCTTCGGCCGGCCAAAGGAGAAGAGCTCCGCGGTCTTCTACGTATCGTTCCTGCCACAAAAAGACACTCTATTAGTCTAAGGAAAGCGTGGTAAGTGCTCAGAAATAAAGAGAGACGGTCCAAAAGGTGAGTCCCGTACCGGTTGCGGATTTGAGAAGAGGGGTGGCCAAGTGCTATGACCACCCTTCTTCCTTCCGTTTTTGGTTGGGAAACCCCTTTCTAGGTGTGTAGGAGAGTGACCTACGTGCCTAGAGTGTATAGGAGGGTGTGTGCAACATGCAAGTAACTAAGGAAAAGAGTAAGGGAAGAGAGAGGGAGGGAGGTGTAGATCCTCGTTTGCTGTCATTATGGCTCCTTGCAGGACTCCTCCAGCTCGGGAAGAAGCCTCCTGAACGTCCCAAAGGGTGAGAGAAGAGAGAAGAGTGGTGGAAGCTTGGGTGTAAATTTCTCTCTCTTCTCTCAAGGTGGTAGCATGTGGACGTCCAGCCTCTCCCCCTGCTTAGAAGGCCAGAGAGGGAGTTAAATAGGCAGTGGGGTCGGACCTAGGGTGCCTTGGATGCTCAGTGTGAAGAAACAACTTCACACACTTGGTAATCCATGCATAAAGGCTCCAACCAATGGGGAGAGGCCAAGTAGGATTTTTACTGGGTCAAGGGAGTGCCAAGGTGGCCCATATGCCCGTTGGGAACTACCCCATGCGGTGCATGGGTGAGAGAATGGCGCAAGTGGGCTAGATTCTCGGGGTAGTTGCGCAGACCAAGTAAACCAGGTTGACGTCAACCGATCCTGCCGCCAACACCATGCAGACGTCCAGAGATGTGGAGCCAATCGGGTCGACGTCCAGGGTGGTTTCTGTCAACATGTAGTCGGCGGCAGTCGATGTTTCCGTCTACATGGCATCTGAGGCAGGTCAACAAATGGTCAAACGGGCTTTATTGGGCCAAAGAGCCATGCGGGGATGGGCCAAATCTCGCGTCTACAAATGCCCTCGAGACATCTGATCTTGCAAGGGAGTAGAGCGGACTGAAAGGTTGGTGTCTCGGTAAACAAAGGACACGGAGATTAATGGAGGGCCATCTTCGAGGATAGGAATTCTAACGAGCCAAACAAATGAGTTAGGCTAGAAGCAAGTGACGGATCGTCTGAGAGACAAATGGGTAAGAAGAAGAGTGATCTACCCGTGTAACTACAACTGCAACCCAACGGTAGGGTCCTTGGCATGGCCGTGTCGGACTTTGACTAGTTTCCGGTGTGTCTGAGTCAAAGGAGTTGTAATATGACGGTTGATTCAGGAGAGTCTCATAACCGAAGATCGTGGGCTCGCTCGCCTAATCAGGACTTCTGTCCCGAATTTAGGAGGTAATGGAGACAAGGAGTTGGTTGATCTCTCAAAAGATTATCAAAAGATTCTAACTGGAATCAATGTTCGGAAAGTCTGAAGTCCGGATTAAGCTCGCGACTGGTGAAGGCTCAAATGACCTCAACAGGCTGGTTAACTATGTGAAAGTCACGGTGGGACAACTCGGAAAATGGGCGACAAAGACCCGATATCAAGCTTGGACATTCAAGAAAGATGCTGACCCGGTAGGTACTTGAGCTCGGAGAGCCATGGAGCAATCAAATGATCGAGGAAAATCACCATTTTTTTTGAGTCAGTGATAAAATGTTAGCAGTGAAGACCTAAATGCATGCTGGTGTGGGTTGCCTATCTAAAAAAATGCAAGTTAGAACCAGAGGAAATTCTAAAGGCCATACGAATAACTGAGAGATCGTAAACCCATCACGATTTTTGGTAAAGGGGAACTCAGGGTTCACGGTCGCCAAATTATTCGCCTCTGGTGGGGTCCTACGTTAGACATACCTGTAACGCTCAAGGTCGCATGAGCGTTCCGAACTTTGAAGCGCAACTTGTGCTTGGATATCTGCAAAACAACTTGAAGCACAAGATAAAATATAATGGCCATATGAATAATAGAATTTTGAAAATTTCCAGGGGGATAAACGTCCACATCGATGGCCGCCAGCTCCCAGTTAACGGCAACAGATATTGCCGCTAACCAGACACTGACGTCAATCGATCTGGACGTCTATTGGCTAGCGGATCAGGCCGAAAATATAGGTGGTAGGAGTCCATAGGGACTCTTCCATCTTCTACCTTTGTCCCTCTCTGTTCCTGCTGCGAACCAGAGACTTTGGAAGAACCTGAAGCAGCAAAATGGCCTCCTCATCGACCGGACAGTCTAGAAGCATGAACCCGGGGATCCTGAGCGAGGTTCCGGGCCATCTGAGCACAAGCCTGGCCAATGGGGAGGTAAGTGATGCTCATTTCTGCTTCAGCCTAGGCTAAAAAATGCCCCAAACTCCTTTCATACAGTACCCTTCATGCAGGAGGTGCCCGCGTTCCCGAGCCAAGGCCAGGTACGGGCCTTCTCCTGGCTTGCGAACCTGATGAACGCCATCACGCTAGACATGTGAAGCTACATCGGAATGTGGAATCTGAGCTTCATGGTGGTGCTGGCAAAGAACATGAAGGAGATGTGGTGGGGGTTCGATGCTCTGGGAGCGTTGGTGGAGCGGTGGCATCCACACACGCACACTTTTGTGTTCAGGCGTTCGACGTGAGCATGATGCTAGAAGAAGTGTAAATGTTTTTGTGGTGGGGACGATGTTTATACGATGCGGCGACTCCCCTCCCGGGGGAAGATATTCTTGCAGACATCGTACGAGACAAGAAGGAGGTACTGAGGATGTAAGGCCCTTGAATTTCCGTCGCATTATTTGTATTTGTGTGTGTATATTTGTGCTTGTGTATGTATATACATATTACGTACGTATTAATTAGTACAATTACGTGTGCATGTGTTTATACTAGATGTAAATAATGCATGTATTGAATGGTGATAGTATGGATACACTACCATATACATATTGCATGTATATATGCATGGTATGCATGGTTTTCTGCATATTTTAGAGTTCTGGCCGAAGGCTAGATTGGCGTCAATACCAGGACGTCGAGGAGGTGTCAGCGTCCACCCATGGACGCCAACACTAATCCTGGCGTCTAACGATGTGGACGCCGATTTCTCTGACCTGCATGCGTTGCAGAGCCAGAAATTCCAGAAAAAAGGAAGCTCACCCATTGGGGAGCTGTCCCCACAGCTCTGAGAGCCATCTTGTCACCCTGTGAGTGGGAGAGAGGCCTCCATATGTCTGAACCCGGATCTGCCTTCCCCAACCCTCACTTCACCTTTGCAAGAGAGAAACAAGAGGAGAAAACCCTAGCTTCTGAGCTGTGAGAAAATCCCCACTTTGCACCCAAAAATCTGACCTCTGAAGCTGGATCTGGCCATCTTCCACGACAAGAAGCTAGCTGGAGTGAAGGAGAAGACTTCCCCGGCCGTACCTTGGAGCCATCTTCATCCAAGAGCCGGAGGAAGGAGATCTTGGAGGACTGTTTGCAACTTCTTGGGACTGCCCAAGGAGAGCTTCTCCGAGCATTTAGATCCATTGGAGCAATTCCTAGAGGCAAGTGACCCTACCATAAGGTTCCCGTATGAGTCTAGGATGGTTTTTCAATTTTTATGAATTTTCCTCGTGTCCTAGACCCTCAGATTCACCCTATCTGAGAGCTCGGGTCTGTGTTCTACACAGACCTGCATTAATGGCAAGGTCCCTAGACGCTGAGATCATGATTGGCGTCCATCGACTATGCCGCTGACATTGAATTAGCGGCCGGAGACCACCGCCAAGTTCATCTGGACAGAACAGTGAACTGTTCTGCCCTCCTATACGATTATTTTCGATGGGTTTTCCGTGATGAGGATATATGGTAACCCTATACACTATGTATACTGGTGAATGTGGAGTGTGGATGTGTGATGATGTGTGGTGGTGAATGTTAGAGATTATTATCCCATAAAATTTCAAGCATGATTTGTTGATGATTCTTGCCAATCCATGTTTTATGATTAGGACTAGTGAGTGCCCTAAGTTTTGTCAGATCATGAAGTTAGTGGATTAGTATATGTGTACTCAAATTTTGATAAATTGTCCATGCTTGCATAAATTGCTATTAATTTCGTTCGGTAAATAAAAAGGCATGCAAGAAAGAATTGTTGTGACCAATCTATGGTTGTATGATTTACGGTAATTCTGTATTTTCAGATCATGTATATAACAGTTAGTCTCTGTTCAAACAGTAAGGGACAAAAATGTATGATGGTGTTAAACTCCATGTCAACTTAAATAATGAGTGGCATGCTAAATAGGTATTTGATTTTCTGTAAATTCTATTTAGCTCAGAAAAATCTGAAAAATTGAATGTATGATCTTGAACCTGAAAATAGCATGTGGTTAAATTTCCAGGTCATTTTTGACCAGTATACAAGGAGTTATGCACTTTTTCCATGTGAAATGTAAAAATTTATGCATATCATTGTAAAGTGATTGGATATCGTTTAAAAACCAACCTGATTGGTGAATTTACTGTGTGTTAAACTCCTGAAATCTGTAGTGTCATGTCAGGAAAACAGAGATATGCATGTGAGTGAGAAAGTGAATGAGATGAAAAGTGATATGTGTAAAACCATGTGTAATCGGTAAAATGTGTAAATTGTGCCAAGTGTGACATTGCTTCCACATAGGGCAGTGGAACTGTATCAGGGAAAAGTCCCCCTGAGAAAGTTCAATGTGTAAGTGACCCTAAGGGCATTAGGGGAAATCCTGGAGGTGGACAAGTACCGCTGGTTAGGGTGGAGACTTGTTCTCCCGTCTGCGCAGTCTAAGTCGTCATTGTAATGCCTAGATGGCGTCTATGTGTAATGTGATGTGTATATGTCCTTCTTTGGTGGTTTGAACTATGTGTCACGGCACCTAAAATGTGAATGTGTATGTGTTCATGTGTTAATGTGTAAGTGCACAATGTGAAATGTGTATGTGCAAAGTGCAACCATGTGAATTGGAAACTTGTGTAAGGAAAATGTGAAACTAAAAATGTGAGAATATGACATTGAAACTCATGTGAGACAAATCTGAAACCATGTGAAATCAGTAGTCTCATGTTGTTATCATCATGTTTATATGTGCGAAAATGTCTAGAATCCATGTTAGGGGTAATTGATGAGCATGTGTACAAAATAGCATGATTGGTTGTTCACATGGTATGTTTTAAATAACATTGTAGCTCTCATGTGTAGGTTTACAGCCATTAAACCATGTGAACCCAGCAACTTAAAGCATGTGAAAATGTCTATGTATGTGTTAAAAACATGTAAGATCCATGCTAGTTGTGTTTTCCCTTCATATATGCACAGTGTTCATGTTGGTAGCTCTTGTCTTGGTTCCTTAAAGGCAAAATTTCTCGAGTAAATTGAATAGAGAGCATGTGATGGTAAGTTTTATTCTTAGAAATCTGAAAGCATGATCCATGTATTAAATTGTAGATTTTTCATGATAGGTTACAACTTTCAAATGACTAGCATGCCATATGTTAAGTTTGTGAATGTGCATGTGGAAACCGCTATGACTTATACGTGTATGTTATGAGTAGTGTTGCTTGCTGAGTCTTTAAGACTCACTCCTTGCTTCGGCGTACAGGTATAGACGGTGACGAGACTCTCATGGAGGAGTCGGTAGAGACGGACTCCGAGCGCGGAGTTTAGATTGTTGGAGCAGTTGTACCCCTTTTGTGCTTTCATAGTATGTAAAAGTGACATTGTACTAGAAATCATGAGAAAATTGTATAAGTGTGGACATGTGTACTTATTTTCAGCAATTTAAATTATGTGAACTTTAAGTTCTTTAATGTTAATTGCAAATTTCATGTATGTTAAATGTGGATGATGAATGAATGAAGACAGTTGTCTTTACTTCCGCTACTCTGTCGTATATTCGCATGTATCTCAGCTGTTTGTATCGTTTTGGTAAATGTCCCACTGTGAGGACTCTCGCTATACCGACGTGGGTTGGTATAACCGTACCGGTATAATGAGGGCCGTCACAGAGGGTGACGAATAAGCACGGGATCTTCCTAGACCGACTGGCCTGGTGGCTGATCCAGCATGCGAGGGAGATCGGCAGAGAGAGGGCGACTCAAGGACTGACACTCTGCCTGGCTGGTGTTTTCCTGTTTCCTACGAGCGGTGACTTCCTCCTTAATGAGCATGTGGGGATCCTGACTCTACTGTGGCGCGGGCAGTCACTTGCCTCTGCAGTGCTGGCATACCTGTACAGTTCGCTCACCATAATGAGCCTAGGTGGACGCACATGCTGGAGCTTGTTCCTCCTGCTTCAGGTATGGATGGAGGCTCATTTAAAGTTTGATTTTGCTGACAAGCAACCTTCCCCCTACAGAATCTTCCTTCGAAGTTCGGTGCACTGTAGCAAGGCATGGTATGAGCCAGAGGATGAGATCAAGTGTGTGACAGCACACTTGAAGAGCAGAGATGCTTAGAGAGATTATTTGGCTTATCTGGTGATGGAGGATTTCATTGTGAGGCCACTCTTCATGAGGACTATTGAATTCAGAGCTCGAACCAGGGAGGACAGAGATTTATGGTTGATCAGGGCTGATCAGATGGTGGTATACCAGCCACACCGGTGCCATTGTCAGCTTGGGATCCCACGAGGAATTCATACTTCATCCAACTGCACTGATATGATAGTTACCGGAAGGGATGAGAAGCTAATGAAAAAAGCACGAAAGACTTGGGCAAGATACACAGTGAGTAGGAAGGTAGGATTGGCGGTACAAGAGAAACGGGAAGACATCTGCAAGTACGAAGAGTTCAATGACACTATACGTCCCATTTCTTGTGATTTTTATATGGCCCGCAGGGCAAAGTGACGTTTTTCTGATTTCAAATAACTGTAACACAAGGTTAAATGAATAAAAGTGATTTGCATTGTGTTGAATGGCTTGAATTACTTAAATGTGTGCATTGAAATGGGGTGAATGGGCTTCAAATGTGTTGAATGGAGTGTGTTGTGAGGACTAAGTGCGGAAGTGTTGGCGTCCACATCGATGGCCGTCCACTACTGGTAGACGTCCACCTTCTGGTCGCCAACAATCAGAGAGGGGGATCGACGGCCAGATCGAGAGCCGTTTATTCAAACTTGGCGTCCAGACCTGGCCGTTTACCGAACTTCGAGGTCTAACATTGATGAGACATTGGCGTCCAGAACATGGACGTTTACAGTATGTCAACGGCCACACTCTTGCCGTCAGAAAAAGTTAGGACGACCAGACCTTGACGTCAATTTTGAAAAATAGCTTTTACTCAAACCGCGCCTCTCCAGCGCCATTTGCTTCTTCCCAAGCGCGGAGAGAGCCTCTTTCTTTCCTCTCTTTTTCCAACCTTCCTACACTCTTTCTCTCACACATCTCTCTCTAGCTTTTCTCCTCTTCTCCTAACCGAGCCCTAACAACCGACCGATGATGACAAGGGGAAAGCGCACCGTCCTTCCGCACCCGACGCCAACCAGGGGAGGAGGAGGAGTTGAGGTGATGGTGGGAGTCACGGGAGGAGAAGAGGCCGGATCGGTGGTGGCCGGCGCCGACGGAGATAGTGGACCGGAGGGGGAAAACGTCGGAGATGACGAAGGAGGAGACGAGACGGAGGCGGAGGCGCCCCGACGGCCCAAGGTAGGTCTCATGATCCCTAAAACCTGTGGACTGTGTGTTTGTGTAATGAGTGGAAAGAGGGATAAACAGAGGAGACTATGTCGGGTTTGACAGGAACTTGACGTCCACATCGGTGGACGTTGAGTTCCTATCAACGTCTACCCCCTTGTCGTCTAAGTGAACTTAACGGCAAGGTGTTGGATGCCGACAGAGGAACTAGACGGCCACCCCCTGGATGCTGGCTTTGAGTAAATGGCTACACCTTTGCCGCCAATTTGTGGTTAACGGCAATCGATGCTGACGTCAATTTTTCTGTGTTTTCTGCAAGGTAAGGGCCGAATGAGTAGTAGAGTCACATAGGACTTGTGCTGGGCTTAGTACAGGGCGCTGCCAGAGGCTCAGCAGACCTGGATCGCCAGGATGGGGTTCGGGCATCTCCTGTCGGTACGTCCATTCCACGTGGACGTGCCGTACCTAGAGGCCCTGAGGGAGCGATGGGAGGAGGACTGCAAGGCATTCATCATGCCTTGGGGTCACATGATACCCACATTGGAGGACGTGGCATATCTGACAGGGCTATCGGTTCAGGGAGAGCCGGTAGTAGGACAGGAGCGACTATTACGATGATATTGTAGAGTTGCTGGGGCCAGAGTTTGTGGCCGGAGGAGGAGGCCGATCCGGAGCATCTAGCTCGGATCGTGTCTAAGGCGGTAGGGTTGAGAGGTAGGAGGAGAGGGCCCCTGGAGACACTGGAGGAGTTTTACACTGGAGTGCGAAGAGCCCTCGACCTTGGTGACAGGAGTGAGGAGAGGTTTCAGGATTTTCGCCGCATACCTCTTCGGGCGCCTTTTGTTCGCGACGCAGTCATCCCAGATGAACTGCAAGTTCGTGCTGCTACTGAGGGACTTGGCGGAGGCAGGACGATATGCATGGGGTGCCGCAATGCTAGGACATCTGTTCTCCCTTCTTCCTAGCAGTTCGCGGCGCTCTCAAAACACTGGGGTTTTCACCCCCTTTCTACAGATACGCCTTTTCTTCAATGCTCATCATCGAACTTCAAATCGATTAAATTGCCTGACTGACTTTCTTTTGTTGTTGCCTTGCATTCTGGGGGTATACCCGCTTCCCCATGGGACGCGGGGTACAGAGAGAGGGGAGCCAGGCCTTGGTGCCCCTCATGGCCCGATGGGAGGTAGCGCCGGACCCGCGGGTAGCTGACCGGCGAGCCGAGGACGTGCGGGTGGTGCTGGACCACTACCCTCACGACCAGGTATGAATTTCAACTAATTCTCCTTCTTCCAATTGCTTTCAATTTCCACTTGCGATGTGACTGATCAATTCTCTCTGCTTGCAGGTGGTGTGGACCCCATACGCGGGGGAGGTGGATGCCACCCACCCAGCGGTGGCAGCAGGTCGACCTTTGTTTGACCGCCACCTCCTCTTGCTGTGCCTGGGGACCTGCGAGGTCCTGTACATGGAGTTGGTTGTGAGGATGCTGGACTGGCACCAGCCAGCCATTGAGGTACCCTCACTGGGTAGGGAGGGTCACTCGCGCTGACGGTTCTTCGCCGAGGATCGGGACTGGGGAGCAGAGCATGGCAGCACCGTCGCTTACTGGCGTGAGGGCGGCGAGCAGGTCCTCAGACAGGCAGACCTCCAGGACAGCTCAGCCTACCTGGAGGATTACAGGAGGTGCTACGCCGGACGACTCCGGCTAGATCGGCGAGCAGTAAGTGAATTCTATCTCTAAGCCTTTGTTACTTGCCTTAATTTGATTCTAACCTTGAAGTGTGAACGGAAAATGCCGGAGTCATAGGCCGTACGCCTTCTGGACGGACGGTTGGCGGAGTAGGAGGTCGAGCTTGAGAGGCTCCGCGTCGAGGTTAGGACACTGGTAGGTAACATCTCAATCCTGGTCATATCTTGAATTGAATCAGATTTTGACCACTGACCAAGATTTGTGAATGTAGAAGGAGGAGCTAGCGCGGGTGCGGGCAAGCCGGGACACAGGGGCGAGCTCGTCTGCACAGCCGGCGAGAGGGGACCCAGTGGTTGGCTTGCAAGAGGCTCTGGACCGAGCATAGGCGAGGGTCCGGAGCTAGAGACGCAGACCCGAGAGTTAGAGGCGGAGGTAAGACATTGAACTCATACTTTCTGCATGTGATGTGAATGTTCTGACTTGTTTGCCCTTGATATGCAGCGGCAGAGAGGAGGACTGGCGACCCTCCAGATGCAGATGGAGAGTCTGCGGCTGGAGCTGTCAAGAGTGGAGGGCCGCCTGCTCGAGTCGCGGGCGCGGGAGAGAGAGGCGAGGGAGAGAGAGAGAGAGACCGACCGAGCCCGGGCTGAGATCGCGAAGAACTATGAGATCCTGAAGGATCGTGTGCTGAGGAGGCGCCGGGAGCAGCAGCGGGCGGCTCAGCAGGAGGCACCGGGGAGGACGGGATATGCCTTCGCCTCCCTAGACGACATCGTGTCCCTAGGGGACCCCTCCGTTGTGCGAGGAGGACTGCCGCGACCCGAGGCATCGACAGCGTCGAGGCCTCCTCTCCTAGACCGGCGTCGGGAAGAGAGGACGAGGAGGTGAGTAGCTCGCGTAGGCAGAGGCCTAGCGAGGGAGAGAGGAGAGAGGAGTGATTTGTACCACCAGGGTATGCCCTTGTCATGATATGTACAGAACTTCGACTTTTAAGTGGATTTTTTTTTGTGTGTGTGGACTTTTCTCATTTGTGCACTTGAATGGTTTGCTTTGTGTACTTCGGTTCCTGCATCCACAACACATAAAGAGAAAAGTTAGTGTAGATCTGTCTTAGCCCCTTGCCTAAGCGATATACCTTTCTTGAGATCTGGTCAAGGGGCTAATGTCTAATAAAAGATAAAACACAAGAAAATTAACCGAAGGGAAATATGCACATGCATTTTTTTTATTCTTTTTTAAATAAGAGTAAAAATATGTACATGGTGAAAATATATACATCGGAGAACTCTCTTTTTTGTCATCATTTTTTTTCATTTTTTTTTTACTCTAAAATACATATTCATCACATGTCAAAGCATAGGGTCTGTGTGATCTACTTAACCACGGAGGTCATGAATAAGGAGGATCATGCATGAATTCCTTGATGTTGGAAATTGCCCCTAGCCTTCTTGATATTTTCCACCACGGAAGGTCTTATACAGTCAAATTTGCCCCTAGAGGGAGGAATTTGGAGGAAATAAGTAGGAAGCCATGCAAGGATTTGGTTCAGACTACTTTCTGTTTCCAAACCAACATCTCATACTAAAGACTTGGTTAACAATTATTTACAGGGGAGAAAAAAAATTTTCTTATTTGATTTGATTTCAGGGGTGAGGCACGTACTTTTTGCTACCTCCTTGATTTGGTCAGCCTTTTCCTGGGTACGTACTTTTTGCTACCCTTTTTTGACCTTTTTTGCTTTTCTTTTCCCCTTTAGGCTTGATTTAGCATTCTGCCCCTTCTTTTCTTGATTGCCCCTGTTTATGGTAACCTTGTCATTTAGATGGGAGTGGATGGTCCCCTACTCGTAGTTTGCTCCGCTTCCAGACGCGACCGAGTGGGAGAAGAATAGGGGGAACATATTGACCGGATTAGACTATCCGAGTGTACTTGTGATTTTCCAACTAGAGGGCAATATCTTAACATCGTGTGGTGTGAATAAACCCTACTTCACTAATGACCAAGTGGAAAAGTAGAGACTTAAACCCTCGCCGTTAAAAGTGATGAATAACTGACTTGACGGACTGACTGACTAAGGATAGAATTCTTAAGGTAGACTGCGTTCCACGGATATGACAACTCCACTCCTTCGACATCTACCAACCTATAAGCTTTCCCTGAATATACTTCCTTAACAACGAATGGACCTTCCTAATTTTCTTGCAATTTGCTCTTGGGACCTGTGCCTTTATGATTTTAACGCTTTAGGACCATCTCACCCACTTCGAATTTTCTCTCAAGAACTCTTTTAGCGTAAAACGTGCAATTCTCTGACGGTAGACTTGAGCATGGTCAGCCGCTATCATTCGCCTTTCATCTAAGAGTTCAAGTTGTGCCAACAAGGCCTCCAGACGTTGATCGGGATCAAGTTCGGCATCCAGTTGAACTCTAAGCGAAAAGATGAAGACCACATATGGGAGTATCGCATCTGATCCGTATGTCAAAGCATAGGGAGTTTGCCCCGTAGGAGTCCGGACCGAGGTGCGATAAGCCCAAAGAGCTTCAACTAAGCGGTCTGGCCAGCCAGCATTGTTGTGAGATTTGCATGTTTTCTTTATGATTTTGATGAGAGTTTTATTAGTAGCTTCCGCTTGTCCATTACCTTGTAGATAATATGGGGATGAATGATGCAAGTTGATGCATTGTCGGGACGATGTCCCGAGGCACACCGAACCTTGCAAGGATGTTGCGCTTAATGAATTTGACCACTGTTGAAGCTTTGACCTCTATGAATGCTTCTACTTCAGCCCACTTTGTGAAGTATTCCGTGGCGGTCAGGATGAAGGACTTCTTACGGATTTCTCCGGTTCTGTCCGCGAGAGGACCGACCACGTCGAATGCCCACATGGCGAAAGGCCATGGAGCGATGAGAGGGTGAAGAGAAGAGGAGGAGCATGAATTTTGTCACCGTGCAATTGGCATTTAGCACAGTGACGGACAAAATGACGACAGTCTTCTTCCATGGTAGGCCAATAATAGTGTTTTAGCAACTTTGGGCAATTGCTCTACCATTAACATGGCCACCACATTCACTAGAGTGAGCGGATTCAACAACATCTTGAGATTCGATTTCATCAAGACAACGAAGGTAGACCCCACTGAGAGACTTTTTGTACAGAATGCCACCCATGATCTTGTAACGCTCCGAGACGCGGCGAATGGCCCGTCTATCGGCAGAGGTGGCATAATCGGGGAAGGATCCATCTTTGAGAAAGTTCTCGATGTCAAAATACCAAGGATGGCCATCTTCGAGGTCGATTTCTCTTTTTCGAGAGCGCATGGACCCGAAGGATGGAGAAGGAGACGTGAGTTGAGAAAACCAAGGATCTACATGGGAAGGGATTCTCAACCTTTGGATAGAGACGGTTTCAGAAGAGCTTCCCAAAGGGATGGGATGGAAGAAGCTAAGGAAGCAAGTGAATCTGCTAGGATATTCTGAGCCCTAGGAGTATGAACTAGGGTGAGCTTCCTAAACTGCCGGACCACCTTTCCTACCAACTCTTGGTATGGTTTCAACTTGGGGTTCCGGGTCTGATAATTGCTAAGAGATTGCCGGAGTATCAACTGCGAATCACCAATTATCCTTAACTCCTTGACTCCGAGCAATAATGCCATTTTTAGCCCAACTAGAGCGCCTCATACTCGGCCACATTGTTCGTGGCTCGGAAGGTTAACTGGTAGGCGTGCGGAATGACTACCCCTTCCGGTGAGAGGAGGACTGCCCCTATTCCACACCCTTTGGAATTGAGGCCCCCGTCGAAGTAAAGTACCCACGAAGGTTCACCATCGATAATGGCTCCTAACTCTTCGTCGGGAAATCTTTCATCAACGGAGAGCATGAAGGTAAGGGGTGGTGGGCCAAATGCTCAGCAATAGTGTGCCCCTTGATCGATTTTTGGTTGACGTAGGTGATATCAAATTGATTGAGGAAACTCTGCCACCTCATCAACCGATCAGTCAGGACAGGCTTCTCAAGCAAGTACCGAATTGGGTCCATACGCACCAGAAGTTTCACTTTATGAGCTAGGAAATAATGCTTTAACTTTTGGGCAACCCAGACGATGGCCGCACACGTTCTTTCCATAGCGGTGTACTTCTTCTCAGCTTCGTTGAACAATTTGGATAAATAATACACCGCTCTGTCCTTCTTCTCATCGTCATATTGGGTCAAAACTGCTCCAGTTGAATCTTCAGTGGTTGACACATAGAGCAGTAAAGGCCGACCCGGGACTGGAGGAGCGAGAACAGGGATTGAACAAATAGCTCTTCAACTCATCAAAGGCCTTTTGACATTTCTCGTTCCAATCAAACTTAGCCTCTCCTTTAAGCATCTCATAGAAGGGCTTACAACGGATTGAATGCTGGGAGATGAATCTCCTAATAACTGAAGTCTACCAATCAGCCCTTTGATTTCTATGATATTCCTAGGAGGAGGCATGTTTATTATTGCTTTGGCCTTATTGGGATCAATCTCAATTCCCCTCTTGCTTACTATGAACCCCAGCAATTTTCTCAAGGAGACACCAAAGACACACTTTTTGGGGTTCATCTTAAGATGGTGTTCTCTAGACCGCTGGAGAACTATCCGGAGGACCTCAGCATGACCATGTCGAGTCTTTGATTTAACCAAGACATCATCTACATAGACCTCCATGTGCACATGCATCATGTCATGAAAAATCGCCATCATTGCCCTTTGATAGGTTGCTCCCGCATTCTTCAATCCGAAGGGCATGACGACATAACAGTAGGTCCCCCAGGGCATTGTGAAAGAAGTTTTCTCCTGGTCTTCCTCCACCAGACGGATCTGGTTATACCCGGAGAAACCATCCATGAAAGACAATATCTCAAAGCCGGCAGTGTTGTCCACTAGGACATCTATGTGTGGGAGAGGGAAATCGTCCTTCGGCAAGCACGATTAGGTCACGGAAATCTATACAGATCCTAACCTTACTGTCCTTCTTCATCACAGGGACGATATTAGCTACCCATTGTGGATATAGCACAACCCTAATGAATTTGGCTTTATGCAACTTGTCAACCTCCTCTTTGATCTTGAGTGCAAGCTTGGGATGTAGCCTTCTCAGCTTTTGTTTGACAGCTTTGGCGTCGGCTTTTAGGACCAACCGGTGCTCGACCAAGAGGTGTCAAGTCCTGGCATGTCCTCGTAGGACCAAGCAAAACCATCGGAGAATTCTTTGAGAATAGCTACTAGAGCTTCTTCTTCTTCAACACTCAAGTTGGCACTAATCAAAACTACCTTCGGGGATTCTTGCCAAGGTTGACCTCTTTAGTGGGCTCGTCTGCAACCATGGTTGGCTCATCGAACCTCTTTGTGCCATCCACATAGGAGCTCACTGGGTCCTCTTCTTCCGACCCAAATCTCCCAGCTCACCTTCTCATCAAAATCTAGCAGATAAACTCCTAAACCGTCATCTACAGAGTCGCCTTCTTCAAAATCAGATTCAACAAGGGCAGGCTCCTCAAGAAACTCTGGGACTTGACTTAACTTGGCACACCTCTCAGCCAAAGCCATGACATAACGGGCAGGAACTTACCTACCCTTGTCCTTGCGCACACATGGCTGAGAGGATCTAGACTCTTCTAATCCTAGACCGGACCCTAGACTAGACCCTAGACCCGACTCCAACCAAAATCTAGACCACTATGTACATGACTGCTATGTACAAAACTATGTACAGGGGAAGTGCTCCTAGAGGGGCGAGGAAAGGAGTCTAAGCTGGAGAGCGTTGGCCCTGGCCGAGCGGAAGAGACTCCAAAGCGGAAGGGTGCTCGATGGAGACCTCATATTTCCAATTTCAAAATTGGCATTTTTTTTTTTGGAATCAAGGCCTAGAACCATAAGTTGCTGACTTAAGGCAGTCTCGACTGACCATGCGAGGGATGGAGAAAGAACGGTGGAGAAAGAAGGGAAAAGAAGAAGTTGAGGGTGGAGGGGAGTCAGGTGTTGGGCACACAGTTGGAAGAGGTTGTGAAGGAGAGGGGGAAGGTGGAGTCGGATAGTCAAAACCGAAGAGTGAGAGAAGGCAAAATCTTCGGAGACGTCCTCTTCTTCATCGCTCTCCGAGTCGAACAACTCCTCTATCACGGGTTCCCAAGTTCCCGGTTGGAGGGGCCCCTGAACGAAATGTTCCTTCAGGTCCAGGTAAGAGGTTGATAGGGAATAAATGGGTCTGGATGAATGGGGTCCAGGTGAAAACCTAGACCAGCCCTATCTAGTGGCCTCTTGACTTGGGTGTGGTGGACAGGACCCTGCTGGTTCTTACCCAACCCTCGGCCATGTATATAGCCGATCCTAGCCATTACCTCCCAACCTTTCCCTTGGCGACATGGGTCATGGGATTCTTCAGCTGACTGGGGAGGTTGGCTGAGATCACAGGGCAAGGGGAAATCAAAGATTGACATGACAGGCTTTTTCCCCTTATTCGGAACGAAAATATGTGGCATCTGCTCTGATGTGATGAAGTTGAGAGTTTCCAAGGTAGGAATGCTCTTGATTTTGATGACCCACTCGTTAAAAGGAAACTTGAAACACTGATGGGTGGTGGAAGGGACCCCTAAGTTTGTTCTAACCAGGGACGACCGAGAATAGCCTTATAGGCCGGATCGACATCAAGGACTAGAAACTCGGAAGACATAGTGACAGGTCCAATCTCAAGCTGAAGAGCAATCTTACCTTGGCAACCCTCTTGGAGTTGTCATAGGCAGCAATTGTGGAGCAGATTTTCTCCAGATTATCTTCCCCCAAACCCAATTTCTTGAGGGTTTTCATCGACATACGTTGATGGATGGCCCAGTGTCGATGAGAGTGGAGTCTACCGAAACCCCATGAGGTTAATGGTAAGATAGAGAGGGAGCGAATGACATTCGGGGGTAGCAAGATCTTTGTTCGAGAAGGAGATTGAAGGTCCTTGAGTGAGGGAGAGGATGGCATTAGTAACCCCAGTGGGAGGAAGGTCATCATTGACCATGATTTTTTGGAGAATTGGAGGAGGGTGGACTGATGAGATGGCGATTTCCGAATCAATTCTAAGATAGACACCCTCGCGGGAGTCTTATCTAGATGTTTGCAAAATATCATATTCGGTGCCGGCAGGTGGTGGAGGTCCACTGTCCTCATCATCTTGGGAAGGCCGCGGGGTGGAGGAACGATCCGGTTCCTAAGTGTGACATGAACATCTTCTTGAGACTTGGGGAGGATTAGCTGGAGAGGTCTGGTCTCAAGGGCAGACGGCTCATGGATAGGGAAGGTAGGAGGTAGGCCTCTCGACGGGTAGGTCGGATGAGGACTAAAGGCCGTTCCTCTAAAATGGCATCTACAGTGGCTGAGGGTTCTTCAGCCCTTATGGAAGGACACGGGTACCATTCTTCAAAGCCTTCTACCCCCCACGTTTGTTCTCTCCTCACAACCCGGGGTTCTGAATGCGTCATGGTGTGGATATTTTCCTGGGACTTAGAGGAGGAGGGATTGTTGCTTTGGTAGTTGGGGAGGGGGTTTTGGAAGATACCCAGCTCTTTCTTGGTATACCTAGACTTTGCTATGGCTACCTTGACGTCCTCCCAATTAATCCTTCCCTGGTCATTCATGTCATACACCCAGTCACGGAAGGTGAAGCAGTTGTGGAGCTGATGACCATGGGCCCTATGGTAAGGACAGTATTTGGAGGTGTCCACCCTCGGGTTGATGTTCTCCCTTTGTGGGGGGAGTTGGATAGCATCACAGGACATAAGGGAGAAGAATACGTCCTCAAGGGTCTCAGGTAGAGGAGGGTAATGAGACCTCTTAGGGCCAGGCCGGGTGTAGCCAACAGGAGGGGGAACTACCGAGTAAGGCTTGGAGGGGTGTGACGAGAACTGGTGAGGGTTGGAAAGATTAAATGGAGGATTGGAAGGCTTGTTTGGAGGCCTCAATGGCTGACTGCAAGCATTGATGGACTCATTGACGGTCACCCCCTCGGTGGTAGGTACCGCGGGAGCCTTGCGTCCCTTGGGCTTCCCTTCAAAAAGTATGGCAGAGAAGAGTCCTTAATTTGGTTTTGAACCACCCTGGCTCGGTTGTAGAGATGTGCGAATGAGGGGAACTCACTCAGCATTAAGATAGAGCGGAGCACAGGGTGGTGTTGTAACCAACATAGTTATGGCCTGGGACTCTAGGATGGGTAATGTCTGCCCTTGATGCCATGGATCTCCATCGGTTGGCAAATGACAAAGTCTTCATCCGGCTTCATCTTTTCCGCCACCAAGTCAGGAAGTGTAGGGACTTGGGTGGCCATATACGAGAAGTGCGAGATGAATCGCTCGGAGACGATGTCAAAATTAATGAGGTTCGATGCGGGCAAGGAGGTGACCACCTCAAAGCTTCCCCTTCTAACGATTGTTGGAAGAGGTGCACTAAAAAAACCCGATCGTACAGCCATCGATGGAATCCATGGTAAATCCGGCAAGATGGAATTGGGGATCAGAGGTCCCGTCATACTTGCGGTACTTCGGGGCCTTGAAACCCGAAGGGAAGTAGGCATCGGGAAGCTTGCAATAATTATGGAGGGAATGAGGCTTTGAAAGGGACAGAGATTCAGCCAAAAGCTTCCTAATAAGCCCTCCATCTCGGAACAGGAGACGGATTCGGATTGAGTGGGGGGGGGGGGCAGGCTGAGCATGAGTGGATAGGGGAAGGCAGGAGTTGTAATAGGAGTAGGCAGAGGAGTGGAGGTTGGAGTGGAAAGGGGGACGGGGGAAATGGGAACCGTGAAGGGTTGTAGGCCTAGGAACGGGTCTAGATGAAGAAGCCTGGAAAGGTGAAGGGGATGGAGAGGAGTGAGAGGCTGCCGCCCGGACAGTATGCTTAGAGAGCATCGAAATGATGTCCTTGGGCGAGTATCGGAGAGGAGTTTGGAGAATTCAGGGTCTTCTTGAGTGTTTTGAGCATAGGTGGGGTTGACTCTTAACTCACACTCCCCTCAAAGTCAGCTGAGAGGAAGAAGATGAGCAGACTGACTCTTCGGGCTGGTTGGTGGTGTCAACCATCCCGACAAACTCATTAACATTATCTTCATACTCAAAAGCCGGATTATCCACCATATTCAAAGAACTTAACCAAGCATCCATTAGCACACAACCTACTGATTTTAGAATGGTTAAAGTTGAAGTAATTACATTGTTTTAGGAGAAATGTGGGTTTCTACCAAACAATGTTATCAAACACGTCCCCAAAATTTAAAGATCAAAGTTATGTGTTAATTAGACTTGCAATGGCCGGTTCTCTCAAATCTGACTCAAACCCAGGTGAGTAGGCAAACTAGACTGGGAGGGTGAAGGTCCTCATGCCCCATACCATGAGGGAATCCAGGAATTTAGGGACTTACAGAGTTTTCTTCGGAACCAACCCGATTTACCTGAGAGGGAATCCCCGAGCAAAAGGTTGTAAACCGAAGAAGGGTAATCCTAATAAGTGAGGGGAGGCTAGAACAGGTGAGAAGAAGGACCCCCCAGTGACTGAGGACCATTAGAAGAATCAGGAAGCAAACAGAAATCAAAATCACAACAAAACAGTCAAAAAAGCATGCTTCTGTGAAACTAAACGGCAAGCCGGTTGACGCACAGTTCATCAGAAACATATAAACGACAAGATCGACTGACGCTAAGACTAAATAGACGACAACCTATATGGACGCTAACAAGAATAAATGGCAGGAAGGCGGGACGTTTACCTGAGTAAACGGCAAGATCGCTTGCCGTCTACCTGGGCGCAGACAGACCACAGTGGCAGAAACTTGTCCCACCGTGATCGCCAAGAGAAACTATAGACGACAGTTTTCCCGCTTCCCGACGACCTTGGGGAATCCTCCGGATGGCTGGCGAACGTCGCTGGATCTCTCGTTGGCGATGATGGGTCACCGGTTGACCGCGTTGACTCCCCGGTTGACTAGTTGACTAGAGAGAAAACAAAGAAACCAGCAAAAGAAGGGAGTTTGTGATCGCCAGGGCCTTACATGTGCCCAAGGAATGATGTAATCGCGCCGGTACAGCAACTCGCGCAACGGGCGGAGACGGGCTTCAACTTCTCCTCCTTCGGCCGGCCAAGGAAGAGCTCCGCGTCTTCTACGTATCGTTCCTGCCACAAAAAGACACTCTATTAGTCTAAGGAAAGCATGGTAAGTGCTCAAAAATGAAGAGAGACGGTCCAAAAGGTGAGTCCCGTACCGGTTGCGGATTTGAGAAGAGGGGTGGCAAGTGCTATGACCACCCTTCTTCCCTCCGTTTTTAGTTTGGAAACCCCTTTCTAGGTGTGTAGGAGAGTGACCTACGTGCCCAGAGTGTATAGAGGGTGTGTGCAACATGCAAGTAACTAAGGAAAAGAGTAAGGAAGAGAGAGGAGGGAGGTGTAGATCCTCGTTTGCTGTCGTTGTGGCTCCTTGCAGGACTCCTCCAGCTCGGGAAGAACCTCCTGAACGTCCCAAAGGGTGAGAGGAAGAAGAGAATGAGTGGTGGAAGCTTGGGTGTAAATTTCTCTCTCTTCTCTCAAGGTGGCAGCATGTGGACATCCAGCCTCTCCCCCCCTGCTTAGAAGGCCAGAGAGGGAGTTAAATAGGCAGTGGGGTCAGACCTAGGGTGCCTTGGATGCTCAGTGTGAAGAAACACACTTCACCCACTTGGCAATCCATGCATAAGGCTTCAACCAATGGGGAGAGGCCAAGTAGGATTTTTACTGGGTCAAGGGAGTGCCAAGGTGGCCTATATGCCCGTTGGGAATGGCCCCATGCGGTGCATGGGCGAGAGATGGCGTAAGTGGGCTAGATTCTCGGGTAGTTACGCAGACCAAGTAAACCAGTTGACGTCACCCGATCCTGCCGCCAACACCATGCAAACGTCCAGAGATGTGGACGCCAATCGGGGTCGACGTCCAGGGTGGTTGCCGTCAACATGTAGTCGGCGGCAGTCGATGCTTCCGTCTACATGGCATCCGAGGCAGGTCAACAAACGGTCAAACGGGCTTTATTGGGCCAAAGAGCCATGCGGGTGATGGGCCAAATCTCGCGTCTACAGGCATATCCCGAGAACTTGCAAAGCACAACTCTCAACTCACTCAGGTACAAGAGCTCACAACACTCGCTCTTCACTACTGCTGACAACACACGGCGCCACAGCCATCTCCGCAACACGTCAGACACCAAGCTCCCGCGACGACGAGCCCCTAGATGAAGGAAGTAGCGGGGTGAGCCTCGCGAATAAGGCCTAGTAGGGATTACTAGTCCCTCACCGCCAGAGCAGCAGGAACTCTGAAAATAGGAAACTACACTAGAAAACTGTAAAGCGAGGAACACCTACGCAAGGCACTACTAAGTAGTGGAACAGAACAATGCAACATCACGACCGCCAACCAAGGTCGTGACACACACATGACTCCCGCAAAAACCAACGGAGTCAGGCACAACACAGAAACAAGTATCAGCACGCCTGTCGAGATAGGGGTCTCACAAAGACCACCAAGCAACCACGTGAGAAGGACGTCTCACCACAAACACGGCCACCTCAGACCTCCCCAAAGTCGAGGGCTCACAAGCAGAACCACCCCGGACCCCGGACACACCGCGAGGTCAGGAAGCCACACATGTCGATGCCACTACAGACTGGCACCCAAGAACGGGACTACGGAACCGAGAGGACACTGAAATGGAACCACCAGAAGCACGGGCAACACAACCCCAAACCAACAATGCTCATAGAACTAGGTACGGACAGGCTATAACCGCCATGCCAGCTAGGACAACGGATAACACTTGGAAACGTCATGAGGAAATGTCATCACAACAACAGCAAACCAAGCCACCGCCACTGGCAGCCAAGAGGAGGACACACCAGCCACTCCCTCTACTCACCAGCCTAGCTCCTGCCTCAAACCTCCCCGGAAGAGTGACATAGAGCCGCCACAGAACACCACAAGAATGCACGCACCACTGCAGCCTAGCCAAGCTGCGACCCCACGCCTGACCTCCCTACATGGCTCCGGAACCAACGCAGAGCGAGGCAGTGAGAAAAAGGACTGACTAGTCTATGTCAGGAAGAACTCCAGCTGGCCTCGACATCCCAGACCAACCAAGAGAGCTCTACAAATGACTTGGCGCCGCTGTCCAAACCTCGTTTTCCCCTCAGCTCTAGAGTTCACCAACTCAGCCGCCAACTCGAGGATGCTCGTAGCCCCGAATGCTCCCTTAAAGGCTCTCGAGGATGAGGGTCCTAACCACCGGAGACAACCTCTAAACGGGACAAGCCCTCAGTGCCAAGCACTGGGCAAACAGGCGAGGCAACACAACAAGAACCACGCCAAACCGCTGCTTGTAACCCACGACAAGCCCAGCAAGCACGAGGCACGCACGGACCCTCAAGAGGCCATCGGCCAACAAGGCACACACGAATAAGCCAGAACCTCGGAACACCACCAGACAGTACAGAAAACATCACTCTGCTAATAATCGATTGGTCATCAAACATACGCAAGCCTCCTAGCACCGCTGCTAGGACACGACCACGAAGGTGTCAACCTTCAGTCACTGAACGCAGCGAGGTAACCTACCACGTTCCCCACTAGAAGGTCCTAAGGGCAAACATGCCCTGGGGCACATGTCGACACGCCAACTGGGGCCACGGAAACACCCGAGACAATACAGGTACTGTCACAACCTCCAAGGCCATCGCGACACCATCGCGACGGGAAGGCACGGCGACAGCAACCTTGGCGCGACGGGGCAAAGCATCACGACAGCAACCCTGTTGCGATAGGAAATGTGTCGCGACAGCGATCCTTATCGTGACAGGCAAACACGTCGCGATAAGGTGGCGCCCGAATGGGAAGACGCCTCTTCTGGTGTCATGATGCACACCGCGGTCGCAACACCAGCAGAGAGGGAGACCCACGGGATGCTACATCTCGGGGCCGCCCACAAGCCACACACACCACCACACGGGGGAAGGGGAGCATGGAGAAGCTATCTAAACTAACTAGAAAGTACAAGAAGCTCCCAATCCACCCGGATCGAGAAGAGCACAAGCAATCCCTACCTTTCAAGAAGAAACAAACCCATAAGGGCCCTTCACGTCAGATTGGCCACCTCTTCGCTCCACGCAAGCTCCACAATGCCAAGGCACCACGAACGACCCTCCTCCTCACCTGAAAACCTCAAAGGGGAGAGAGGGAGGCAGAGCACCGCCGGAGGGGGAGGAGAAGAGAGGGGAAGGAGGGAAAGGGAGAACGGGTCTCCGGCCAAGGCCTTAAGCCTTCGGCACCCAAGACGCGACGGGGTGACGCGTCGCGTTAAGGACCTTAACGCGACCGGTCAATGCACCGCGACAAGAACACGTCCCCCAGGGACGCCGTGACAACGCAACAGGTCATACTGACACGCCTGCCACCCTGACAGGTGTTAGATGACCGAAGCGACGGAACACTGTCGCGACCCATTGACCGGGCGTGACGTGAAGACACGACGGAGAAGGAAGGCGCGACAAGAACGCGACACACAAGCTCGTCGTGACAAGGATGACTGTCGCATCGGACACCCACGACGTGACACTAACGCGTCGCCCAGCCTGGACGCGTTAGTGGCCAGTCATCCAAGACACCGAACGGAAATCTGGGAAGTCGGGTCTTACATTCTACCCCCCTTAAAACAATTTCATCCTTGAAATTGGGGCAAGCCCAAAAGATCTTGGGGCACGAAACGAAGCACAGGGAGCAAACGTAAGACAAGCGCGAAGAAGCCACTAAGTCTCACCACGACCTCCTTGTGGCAGCAACCGCACCGCTAATCACACGCGGGCACACGAAGCGCGGATGCGAAGAGCCACTAAGTCTCAACACAACTGTGGACATTCCGTTCTGCTCCCAAATGGACTCCAGAGGTTCCCCGAACGTTGAGTGGCTCCCTCATAGCGCGTTGGACGTTGCTAGTTGACCCTTTCTTGCTCTTTGACTCCCATTTGACCAGGTTGACCAAAGAGAAGAACAAAGAAACCAGCAAATGAATGAGTGGGAGGTGAACGCCAGGGCCTTACCTGTGCCCAAGGAAGTGTTCTGATCACGCCGATGACATAGCCTCGCGCAGCGGTGGATGGCGGGACTCCGACTTCCCCTCTTCACCGTGAGGGAATCCACAGAATTTATGGAGTTTTTCTTGAAGTCAATCTGATTTACCCGAGAGGGAATCCCCGAGTAAAAGATTGTAAATCAAGAAGGGTATCCTAAAATGTTGGGGAGGCTAGAACATATAAGAGAATAGACCCACCTCGTGACTCAGGACCGTCAGTGATCAAAAAGGAAGCAAACAAAAGCAAACAGAAAGAAAAACAGATCAAAAATAGCTTCTGTGAAGTAAACGGCAAGACCAGTGACGTCAAGTTCTTTAGAAATAAGTAAACGACATGATCGATGGACGCTGACTAGCAGTTAACGGCAAAGGAGGTTGACGCTAAGAAGAAATAAACGGCAGTAAACGTGGACATTTACCTGGATAGATGTCAAGATCGCATGACGTCTACCTGTGTGCAGGCTGAAAACTGCAGCAGCAGCAGTTGTCCCACCGTGATCACCAAAGGAGAGCTGCGGACGTTCGGTTTCGCTCCCGAATGGACTCCAGAGGTTCCCCGAACATTGAGTGGCTCTCTCGTAGCACGTTGGATGTTGATGGTTGACCCTTGCTTGATCTTTGACTCCCATTTGACCAGATTGACCAGAGAGAAGAACAAAGAAACCAGCAAATAAATGAGTGGGAGGTGATCGCCAGGGCCTTACCTGTGCCCAAGGAAGTGTTCTGATCGTGCCGGTGACGTAGCCTCGCACAGCGGTGGATGGCGGGACTCCGACTTTCTCCTCTTCGGCCGGCCAAAGAGAAGAAGCTCCGCGGTCTCGTTTAAGGTGTTCCTACAACAAAGAGAACTCTATTAGACTTTAGGGAAGTGTAGTAAATATCCAGAAGTAAAGAAAAACAACCCAAAAGGTAAGCCCCGTACCGGTTGTGGGCTTGAGAAGAGGGGTGGCCAAATGCTATGACCACCCTTCTTCCCTCCGTTTTTGGTTTGGAAAACCCCTTTTAGGTGTGTAGGAATGTGCACTACGTGCCTAGTGTGTGTGTGTGTAGTGAATAGCATGCAAGACTAAGGAAAGATGAAGGGAAAGAGAAGGAGAAGAGGGAGATGATCCTCATTTGTAGGCATGGGTGACTGCTTTGTGGGCTCCTCCAGCTCGTGGTGAAACCTCCTGGATGCTCCAAAGGTTGAGAGGCAGAGAGGAAACAAGGGTGGAAGCTCTCAAGGCTTGAAGTGGGTTTTCTCTCTCTTCTCTCAAAGCATCAAAGCATCAGCTCGTCCACCCTCTCCCCCCTTCACTTAGAAGGCTAAGGACCTTCATATATAGGCAGTGGGGGTAGAGCTAGTGAGCATAGGATGCTCAAGTGTGAGAAAACACACTTGAACATGTGGCAATCCATGTACAAAGGCTAGACCAATGGGAGGGCGCCAAGTAGGACTTTTACTGGGTCAAGGGGGTGCCAAGGTGGCCCATTTTCCCATTGGGAAAGGCCCCATGCATTGCATGGGCAAGGGAAGGGCGTAAATGGGAGATATTCTCGAGCAGTTGTACAGACCAAGTAAACCCAGGTTGATGTCCAGCGATGCTGCCGCCAACCCCATGCAGACGTCAACCCATGTGGATGTCAACCGGAGTCGATGTCAAGGGGGTGTGCCATCAACTTGGAGTCAGCGGCAATCGATGTTGACATTAACATGGGATCCGAGGAAAGTCAAGAAGCGGCCAAACAAGCCTTATTGGGCCATGAACCACGCGGCGATGGGCCAAATCTCGCGTCTACAAATGCCCCTCCGAGACATCTTATCTTGCAAGGGAGATGAGCGGACTGAAATGTTGGTGACTCGGTAAACAAAGGACGTGGAGATTTGATAGAAGGGCTATCTCTGAGGATAGGAATTCTAGCAAGCCACATGTATGAGTTAGGCTAGAAACAAGTGACGAATCATCTGAGAGACAAGTGTGAAAAAGAGGGAGGGTGATCTACCCGTGTAACTACAACTGCAACCCAACAGTAGGGTTCCCAGCATTGCCAAGGAGGACTTTTACCATTTTTGGTGTTGTCTGAGTCAAAGGAGTTGTAATATGACAGTTGAATCAGAGAAATCTCACAACCGAAGTCCGTCGGGACCCGCTGACATAATCAGGACGTTTGTCCAATCAGGGGGTTGTGAAGCGAAATGGATTGATTGTACTCTCAAAGGATTATCAAATATCTACTAACTGGAATCAATGTTTGGAAAGCCGGAAGTCCAGAATTAAGCTCATGACTGGAAATGGTTCACATGAACTCAATAAGACTGGAATGATAACCTTGTGATATGCCCAGTGGGACTGTTTGGATTGCTTGGAGAATAGGCAACAAAGACCTTATATCAACCATGATATTCAGGAGGTGGTGCTGATTCAGTTGGCCACTTGAGCTGAGTCCCACGCAGTAATTGAGGAAAATCTCCATTTTTTTGAGTTAGTAAAAAGGATGTTAATAGTGAAATCCTAAATGCATGTTGGTGTGGGTTTCCTATCTAAAATCCAGTTAGAACCAGAGGAAAATTCTAAGGCCAAACAAATAGCTGAGAGATCGCAAACCCATCATAGTTTTTGGTAAAGGGAACTCTGGGTTCACGGTCGCCAGTTATTTACCTCTGGTGACTAAACCTATGTTAGACATACCTATACAACACTCAAGGCCGCATGAGTGTTCTTGGATTTGAAGCGTCGTCTGTGCTTAAATATCCTGCAAAACAACTTGAAGCACAAGATGAGAAATAATGGCCATATAAACAATAGAGCTTGGAAATTTCACCGCGGTTGACGTACAGATCGATTGCTATCAACATACAGTTGATGTTCACATATGGTGCCATCTACAATAGTAAATGTCCACAGAAGTTGCCGTCAACAGTAAATCGACGTCAAACGATGTTGACGTCAACCTGCCAGTGGATTAAACCAAAAAAACAGCAATTGGGAGGCCATTATGACTCTTCTATCTTCAACCTCCGTCCTCTCTTCCTCAACTCTGAACTAGAGGGCTTTTGAATGACCTGCAGCAGCTATCCATGGCCTCCACATCAACTGGAAAGTCTACAACCATGAACCCGGGTGTTCTGAGCGAGATTCAGGGGCATCTGAGCACCCGACTTGCTAATGGGGAGGTACGTAATGCTTGTTCTTGCCCCTCCTCTTGTTGAAAATGCTGAAAATGCCCCAACCTTCTCTCATGATGCTTTCTGGATGTGCAGAACGTGCCCGCCTTCCCAAGACAGGGCCAGGTGCTGGCCTTCTCTTGGCTGATTAACTTGGTAAATGCAATAACGATCGACATGAGAAGCTACATTAGGGCATGGAATCTGAGCTTTATGATTGTCCTGGCCAAGAACATGAAGGACATGTGGTGGGGATTTGATGCCCTGGGAGCACTCGTGGAGCGCTGGCACCCACACACGCATACGTTCGTGTTCCAAGGATTCGAGGCGACGGTGCTACTGGAGGAGGTGGAGCTGTTTCTAGGCTAGAAACGCTGCCTGGAGTATGACGTGACGACTCCTCTTCTCCCATGGGAAGAGATTATGGCAGACATCGTGCGGGACAAGAAGGAGGTGCTGAGGATGATGAACAAGAATAGGATCTTCCTAGACCGGCTGGCCTGGTGGTTGATCCAGCATATGAGGGAGATAGGTGGTGAGAGGGCGACCCATGGGCTGACACTCTGCCTAGCTGGTGTGTTTCTATTTCCTACCAGTGGTGATTTCCTCCTATATGAGCATGTGGGAATTCTATCACTACTGTGGCATGGGCAGTCACTTACCTCTACAGTGCTGGCACACCTTTACAGCTCCCTCACTATGATGAGCTTAGGCAGACGCACCTGGGGAGCTTGTTCCTACTTCAGGTATGGATGGAGGCTCACTTAAAGTTTGATTATATTGAGAAACAACCTACCCCCTCCAGAATCTTCCTTCGAAGTTCAATGTACTTTAGCAGGGCATGGTATGAGCCAGAAGAGGAGATTAAGTGTGTGACAGCATACCTGAAGAGCAGAGATGCCTGGCGTGACTACCTCAGCTACTTCCCAGTGGAAGACTTCATAGTAAGGTCATTGTTCATGAGGACTATTGAGTTTAGAGTTTGCACCATGAAGGATAGAGACTTGTGGCTGACTGGTCCTGATCAGATGGTGGTGTACCAGCCACACCGGTGCCAGTGTCAGCTTGGAATACCACGGGAAATTCCCACTTCATCTCACTGCACTACCATGATCATTTTAGGAAGGAATGAGAAGCTGATGAAGAAAGCTAAGAAGACTTGGGAGAAATACATAGTTAGCCAAAAAGTGGGACAAGCAGTGCAAGAGAACTGGGAGTACATCTGGAAGTATGAAGAGTACATTGATACAATTCGCCCTATTTCATGTGATTTTTTCATGGCTCGTAGAGAAAAGTGATGAACTCTCCTCATTTCAATAAGTGTAACACAAGTTTTAGTGAATAAACAATGAATGGAATTGAGCTCAATGTTTGAATGGCTTGGAATGGCTTGAATTGAGCCTTGAATTTCCTTGCATTGTGTTTTTTGAGATGGACGTCAACAACAGGTAAACGGCCACATGGTTGCCGTCAACACCAGACAGAGGATACACATCCAGATCGATGGACGTCTACAGGAAAGTCGACGTCCACCACAAGGTCGTCGACCGTGGTACTGGGTCTGACAGGGTAACCTCGAGAAAAGATATAGACGGCCACAATATTGACGTTAACCTGAAATCAACGGCCACCATGTAGACGTCAATTTCAAAACGTAGCTTTTTGCTACCCGAGGCAACCTCTAGCGTCTCTTTCACACCATTCCAAACTGCCAAAGTCTGTTCAGCTTCCCTTCACCTTTCCTCACCACTCTTTTGCCCTCTAATCTTCCATTCTTTCTTCCTAATCTCTTCAACTCACTCTCCTTATATACTCGATCCCATGCCATGAGATTTTAACTGGAGACACTGATGGTAGTTAGGCATCGTTTGCCCATGAAAGCCCTAATTTTCATCCATCATACTGCGCAAATTAAATCTTCTATTTTCATTGTACCAAGCTTTGTGATCTTCGTGCATATTCATGATCCAAACCTATCAAGACCATGGTTGTTTTCAAATTCCTAATTAATGTGAGTACTCTTGCATGTCTAGATTAGTTTAAAACTGATTTCATGAATTTTCATTGTCGGTACATCGAGTTCTTGATTTATGAACGACCCTATGTCAAAATAAGGAAACATGGACCGCAATTCAAGGCCTGTCCTTTTCCCGCTCGAACTCAGGCGTAGGACCTGAGAACGCGACGGCCTGATAGGTTGCGTTCTCAGAGCTAATCGCGACATAGCTACCAGTCGCATTATGAACACGACAGGCAGTGGCATCGCATTCTGGCCACCTGTCCTGCTCAACCCGTCGCGATCCTTGAATGACCCTGTCGCGTTCTGACTGTATTCTGTCGCGACCTTTACAGGGGTACGTCACCTTCTGGAGTTTTGCATGGAAACCCCATATTTCTGCAAATCTTGATTTTCTACAGTAACTACATGCCCTGTTAACTGTTTTAAACACAGTAAACGAAAATGGATATGTTTTAATTAATTAAAAGTCATTCACATAATCTTTTCATATCCATGATTCTCTATGTCACATGCACACACTTGAACCATCCAATATAACTTGGCTTGACATGAAAATATCTCATAAAATATCTGGTAAATTATTGCAATGTTGTATTTAAATTGTCCCATTTATTTTAATTGGACTTGTCTTCATTTTCTCGCGATGTTTGGGAATACCGTTACCGACGCTCCACTGTTCTAGCATTCCTCTAGATCGTCGAGCACTTGTTTCTATATACACATTTTCTTGACTTGGAGAAACTCTCCGTCGGATATTCCTTCTGCCAGACTAGTGAATCCATGTTCAAGGCTTCCGTAAGTCTCCTCTGTCTATGGATTCCCACATGGTCGACGAGCTGGTTGTACCCTAACGCCTATAATACCCTTTTAGGGATCGGTAAGATCCAATCGGCCTTAGAAAGATCTCGCTCTTATCTTGAATCACGTCGGATCTCTGGACCTATGCATAACATGGCCAGTGGAAGGGTAGTGAATTCCACCTGACTGCCAACACCAATCGCGCATGTTGTGCAACTGTTACTATCGTCGTTTACTCGATGTTTCATGTGTAATTGACCCTTAGTTCTCATCTATACTCTACTTACTCGTCTATTCACGTTCACTCTACTATCTCGTCTATTTCATCACTCATTCTCATCTATTCTTGGTACTCTATTGGCCATCTTGTGATTGTCTAAGATAAAAACATGACTATGCTAGGCAACATTAAAAGGGCCCGATCTGGTCCTTGGAGAGCTCCGAAAGGCTATAACTCGCAGGGGTTTAATGATCTGGGTGTTTGGCATGCACTTACGCATGGCTCGGAAGATTTAATCTATGACAGTCATTAATCATTCATTTATTCAGGATATATATATATTACTTGAACTCGTGTTGAAAGAATATCGACCAATACGTGCTATCGTGACTTGTGCACTATTGTGCAACTTTACTTATTATCTCGTTATATGGCCAATCCGTTATCATACTTGTTGTGCTATACTCTCGTGCTTTGTGCTATTGTTTCTCATATCATGTGACATTACTCTCTAGACTGGACTCGTCATTCTCTCTAGTTTTCCTGTTTGATAAGACATTAATCAGTTTAAGCATGCTTGTTTACATGAGATTTAAGTCCTACTGGGCGTTATCGCTCACCCTGCGTTATTGTTATACGTGTTCTCAGGTGACACCGAGGATGACACTTACACTCAAGAGGATGGGAACGACCAAGAGTGAAGTCAGGGTACCCTAGTGTATTAGTACTATGTTAGAGTCTGAGTTAGTCTTTTGCTTTTATTCAATGTAATTGGGCCCTATTGATCGGCTCTGATATTAGTGGTTGTAGCTAGACATTTGAAAAAGTATTAATGAGATGCAATTGATTTAGTATTTATTCTTTGTCCCATGGGTTGATGTCTATTACATGCTCTGTACCCGTTTATTTGCAACTGCCTCACGTTCCGATATTCCGTGTCAGGGCGTGACAGTTTTGTGGTATTAGAGCCTAGGTTATTCTTAAGTATAGGAAGATCTAGGTTTGACTTGCCTCGACTTAGAGTCTAGTATGTGAGAGATGGATAGAACCTTGGGTAATAAGTTAAAATAAACTCACACACGCACAAACTTAGTGCAATCTCGATATCTTACATTAAAATTCTCTTTTAAAGGAAACCATAGCAATGGCAGTGGAGCATGCACAACTCCGTGACATGTAGCAAACTATCCAGCAACTCACTCAAGCACTACTTCAGGCTGCTGGAGCATTGTTGAACCCTCTATACTTTACCCTTATATTTTGGTGATAACAAAACTTATGATTAATTAAATATTATTAAATACATTTAATATCAAGTTTTCCTAATAAATATAATTTATGGAATTATCGTTGTGTGTTTTGCACGAAAAAGCTAAATCGATGTCCATTCAATATACATCGATTTCAGTTCACAAAGTGCAACATCGATTTGCTTTAAACATGGATTTGATAAGTGAAACATCTATTTGCTTCAAACATGGATTTGATAAGTGAAACATCGATTTGCCTCTCACATTGATTTGATAAGTAAAACATGGATTTACCTCTCACATCGATTTGATAAGTGAAACATCGATTTGCCTCTCACATCGATTTGATAAGTGAAACATCGATTTGCCTCTCATCGATTTGGTAAGTGAAACATCGATTTGCTTCAAACATAGATTTGGTAAGTGAAACATCGATTTGCTTCAAACATGGATTTGATAAGTGAAACATCAATTTGCCTCTCACATCGATTTGACAAGTAAAACATGGATGTGCCTCTCACATCGATTTGATAAGTGAAACATTGATTTGCCTCTCACATCGATTTGATAAGTGAAACATCGATTCGCCTCTCACATCGATTTGGTAAGTGAAACATCGATTTGCTTCAAACATGGATTTGGTAAGTGAAACATCGATTTGCTTCAAACATGGATTTGATAAGTGAAACATTGATTTGCCTCAAACATGGATTTGATAAGTGAAACATGGATTCGCTTGAAAACATGGATTTGCTTCAAACATGGATTTCATAAGTGAAACATGGATTTACTTGAAATAATGGATTTCACTTAAACATCGATTTCCTTTACATTTCAAAATGTTTTGGCATCTAGTGAAAAGTCAAATATACTTCTGACAGAAGATTTCTTTTACCTTTCTAGATCTCTTCTCTCTTGTCAGAATAAAAAGAGCTTACCTACCACTTCTGGGAGACAACAGGAAACATAGAGGTATGAACCTTTTTGACAGAAACACTCTTTTATCTAAACACTTTCTTCTATGCTTGCAGACCTCATAGACCACAAAATATCAGAAGAAAAAGAAGATGAGCAACGGCTCGAACTCCAACGGATTTGTTCAAAGCTGCTCATATAAAAGATGAAGCAAGACTGAAGAAAAGAAAGAGAGCTTTCCTGAAGATTTTTTTTAAGAGTGTACATCCAGAAGAAACCTCAACTCCACATACACTCAAAGGAAAAGAGAGAAAGAGCCGAGCCCAAGAAGAAGTGTTCAAGCAACTGAAGCACTCAAGCATTCAAGCTCCTTCTCCTCTCTTCACTCTCTCTGTGTGCATCTTGTAAATTTGGGGAGAGTGTCTTTTCGCTAAGAGTTTCTCTTAGTTGGTGTTCATCTTTTCCAACTCTCAGTGTTGTTCTTTCTTTTCTAAGAAGATCTTTGTCCAGCTGTAGGACTGTATACAGTGTAGAACCTAGCTAGGGGTTTGTGTCTAGCAGAACCACACTGGGGTTTGTACTAGAGGTTGGCTTCTTGACCTGTAAAAGAAGTGGGCTGCCTTCTTGCCCGGGAAAGAGAAGAAGACCAGCTGGGGTGCTGGGTGTTGTATTGTCCTTGAGGGGGACTGTACCCTTGGTTAGTAAAATCCCAAGAGGTTGCTTGGGACTGACGTAGGACTTCCATGTGGGATGGCCAAACCAGGATAAATTCCTTGTGTCCTTTCTGTGATTGTTTATTTGCTTCCGCACTGCTATTCTCTATCATACTCAACTAACCAAACTTTCAAGTGATAATTTTCTGTGTTTAAGTTTTTATTTCAGATTTCAGAAAAACCTATTGACCCCCCCCCTCTAGGTTAGCTTGCTGTCGTACCAAAAGGGCCAACAAGCTTGTGGAAACCAAGGAGCCAGAGATCTGCATAGGAATTTCTGCAACTTGAACCCGCCTCATTTCAGTGGGACTACTGATCCCGACGAGGCAGAAAACTGGTGGAAAGAGATAGAACGCATCTTCCGTGTCATGCAATGCGCGAATGGTGATAAGTTATTGCTGGCAACCTTTCAATTAGAAAGAGACACTTGTGCGTGGTGGGAGTCCGTGGACGCCACCAGGGCCAATGCACAGTTCACCTGGGAAGAATTCAAGGAGCACTTTAACTCCAAATACTTTTCTAAAAGAGTCCGAGAGGAAGGCCTCTGAATTGTTGCACTGAAGCAGAGGCACCTTACCGTGCTGAGTATGAAGCGCAATTTTCCCGATTAGCACGCTATGCCATCATCCTGTCAGCACAGAGAAGATGAAGGCGAGGCGATTTCTTAATGGGCTTAAGCCTTCATATATTACACAACTTGCACCACTCGACATCCAGACTTATACCGAGATGGTAAAGAAGGCACAGCTGCTGGAGGATGCGACCGACCTTACCGACTGCATCAAGGGTAGACTGGTCAAGAAGGAACTAGCATCGGATCCTCAAGAAGCCCACAAATTGTTGCCCAGTTGACGAGCCTAGAGGGGGGGGGGGGTGAATGGGTCTTTTAAAAATTTATTTGATTAGTACCTGTACTTAAAACATTCATAGAAAGATGTTCTTCGATGAAGGTTAGAGAAGTTAGTATAAAAGACAAACACACATAAGCAATCACACAACACAAGGAATTATCCTGGTTCAGACCTCCTCTCCTTAGGAGTCCTATGTCCAGTCCCTGAGCAACAACTCAGGATTCCACTAACTAGGGTACAGTCCCCCTACGGACAATACAACACCCCAGCTCAGCTGGTCTTCCTTCACAAGAAGGGAACTACAACACCCTGGATCCCTCACCAGGTCTTCCTTCACAACAGAAGGGAACACAACACCCTGGCTCCCCACCAGGTCTTCCTTCACAACAGAAGGGAACACAACACAAGAAGAAATAGGAATTCAAGCCCCTAGATCAAGCTTTAGCAAGTCAAGATCTGAAGCTACTAGCACTGAGAGCAGATAATGTAAACAAGGCACTCTCTCAGAACTACACTGGCTCTCTTAGGATTTCTATTATAGCACGGAGAGCAAAGAGCTAAAGACACACTAGAATTGAATTCTTGGCTCTTGGATTCTTTCAGAAGATCGGCAAAGCTTGTGTTCTACGATGGTAAGTCTCTCTCTTCTATATATTTTCTTCTGGAGCTACTATCTTGAATTTATATCTCCAATTTAAAATATAGTCTTTGAAGTAACCATTGTCTCTTAGTTTGGTAGACGTTAGACTGCTTGACACTTGGAAGCTTCTAGTCAACAATCTTTTATCCATTTGAGCACGCAAAGAGATAGGGTCTTCTGGCGTCTATATGGTCCAACGTTGTATGATAGAATGTCTTTAGTGCCCTGCATACATTAAATGCTAGAAAAGTAGACGGCTACGCTGTCTCTTGTTGTCAGTAAATGTTGATGTGAATATTCACCAAGAATAGTAATTCCATTTTGCTATATTAAAAAGATGTTAGCAGAGTATGCACGATAATGGAAAGATCTCATCTGCATGCATGCAGAGATGCGTTCTGTCTTCATTAAATGCACAGCAGTCAGACAGATATGAGAAGACTTTGACTATTCAATGCTTTCAGAAATAATGTAAGCATCAAGTCGATATAAACTATAAAGTCGTTGCCTATATGACTTATGAAATCGTTATGATCAAGTGTTTACTGAAGAAATCGTTATGATCACTTAACAAGTCATTATAGAAGCAAATTGTTATATTCATTAAGGAATCGTTATGAATACTGAAGAAATCGTTATAGAGAGCAAATCATTGTAAGCACTAAAGAAATCATTACACGAAGCAAATCGTTATGAGCTCTAACAAAATCATTGCGCGAAGCAAATCGTTATGAGCCCTAAAGAAATTGTTGCGCGAAGCAAATCATTATGAGCTTTAAAGAAATCGTTGCACGAAGCAAATCGTTATGAGCTTTAAAGAAATCGTTGCGCGAAGCAAATCGTTATGAGCTTTAAAGAAATCGTTGCGCGAAGAAAATCATTATGAGCTTTAAAGAAATCGTTATGCGAAGAAAATCGTTATGAGCTTTAAAGAAATCGTTGCGCGAAGCAAATCATTATGAGCTTTAAAGAAATCGTTGCGCGAAGCAAATCGTTATGAACTTTAAAGAAATCGTTGCGACGGGCAAGTCGTTATGACGTCTTAAGAAATCGTTGTGATGACTTAAGGAATCATTACGACGGCAAATCGTTGCAACGTCTTAAGAAATCGTTCCGATGACTTAAGGAATCGTTACGACGGGCAAGTCGTTGCAACGTCTTAAGAAATCGTTATGATGACTTAAGGTCGTTACGATGGGCAAGTCGTTGCGACGTCTTAAGAAATCATTGTGATGACTTAAGGAATTGTTACGACGAGCAAATCATTGCGACGTCTTAAGAAATCGTTGCGATGACTTAAGGAATTGTTATGACGGCAAGTCGTTGCGACGTCTTAAGAAATCGTTGTGATGACTTAAGGAATCATTACCACGGGCAAGTCGTTACGGTATCGACTTGTTAGCTCTATTGAAACCATCATACATAAAGGAAATCGTTGTGGCTTTCAACAAAAGTCGATGTGGACTTAGAGAAATATAACCTTGAAATGATTAAAGCTTCAGAGAGGTGATACTTATCAATATTTGCTTGTTTGATCTTGGTATATTTCCTTACTTAAGACTTATGAAATATATGTTAGAAATTTTGATAGGGTTTGTTATCACCAATAAATATGTAATTAAAATTACATGGGGACAGACTGATCATCACAAATGGCAAGAAGCAGTCGTTCAACATCACTGGAGGTCCGAATCAAGAAAGGAAGCCCAAGATACCTACTACCCCCAAACACCAACAAGACCAACTGCGAGCATTGTAACAAACTTGGTCATACTGCCACTGAATGCTGGAGGAAAGCAGGCGTTTGCCTACGCTGCGGAAATTGCAATCATCACATTTTCGAGTGCCCTGTGCTGAAGGAGCAGGAGAAGAGAAACGCCCGACTGGGCAAAAGAAGTCTGGCCGACTACAAGCTGTCCAGGAAGTGGAGACCACCGAGGAGGGTGGAGTTGTGGAAGGTACCCTACAAGTTTTCTCTCTATCAGCATTTATTTTATTTGATATTGGAGCAACTCATTCATTCATATCTCAAAACTTTGCTGATACCTTGAATGCTAAACCTATATCTATGGGATGTGAATTCTCTATCACAACGCCACTGGAGAGAAAGAGAAATTAAACAAATACTTTCCATCTGCCGATATAATGATCGGAGAACATAACCTAAAAGCCGACCTGGTGTGTATGCCCATGGAAGGCTATGATGTGATTTTGGGAGCCGACTGGTTGTCCACTCATGGGGCAAGTGTCGACTGTAAGAAAGGAAAGTTACATTTAGTGATTTTCCTAAGTTGTCATTCACCAGGATTAGACATAAGAGACAAATGTCTCTAGTCTCTAGTCTCTGCCATAAAGGCCCACAACATGATAAGGAAAGGTTGCATTGCTTTCCTTGCGGCCGTAATATTAGAAAAGAAGGGTTCTAAGATAGAAGACATACACATAGTCCAGGACTACCCCGATGTGTTTCCCGAAGACCTGCCAGGGATTCCCCCGGAACGTGATGCCAACTTCGATGTCTAGTTGATTCCTGGAGCTGCCCCGGTATCGCGTCAACCGTACCGGATGTCACCCTCAGCTAAAAGAGTTGAAAGCACAAGTAATGGAGCTGCTAGAGAAGGGTTCATCAAACCAAGTACTTCCCCATGGAGAGCACCTGTGCTGTTCGTTAAGAAGAAGGATGGTCGATGAGGCTATGCATAGACTATTGACAACTCAATCAGCTAACCATCAAGAACAAGTACCTATTGCCTAGAGTCGATGAACTATTCGACCAGATATCTGGAGCTCAATATTTCTCTAAGATCGATCTTCGATCTAGCTATCATCAAATGAGGATCAAGGACGATGATATTTTCAAAACGGCTTTCAGAAGCAGGTATGGACACTATGAATTCGTTGTTATGCCTTTTGGTCTAACCAATGCTCCTGCATCCTTTATGCAACTCATGACCAGAAAATACCGACCATACCTTGACAAGTTCGTGGTTGTCTTCATCGATGACATCCTCATATATTTGAAGACCAAAGAAGAACATGAAGAACATCTGAAGATCGCACTACAAGTCTTGCAAGACAACAAACTGTACGCGAAGCTGAGCAAGTGTGAATTCTGGCTCGAAGAAGTGTCTTTCTTGGGCCATGTCATCTCGAAGGATGGCATCTACGTTGATCCCTCCAAAGTCGAAGCTGTACTCAATTGGGAGAGACCAACTAATGTCACCGAGATCAGAAGCTTCTTAGGACTGGCTGGTTACTACAAGCGGTTCATAAAGGACTTCACCAAGATCGACGTTCCTCTCACGCGTCTAACACGAAAGGAGAATCCCTACTCCTAGAGTAAAGAATGTGAGAGAGTTTCCACACTCTAAAAGACTGTCTAACCTCAGCACTTGTCCACGCTCTTCCAATAGAGGAGAGGTTTCTCTATCTACACCGACGCCTCAGGAATTGGGCTTGGCTGTGTATTATTGCAGAAGGAGAAAATCATTGCCTATTCTTCAAGACAACTGAAGACGCATGAAGTCAACTACCCTGTGCATGATCTAGAGTTGGCTGCCGTAGTGTAGCAACCCGGAAAATTCAGTATTAAAAAATTTGAAATAATAAATTTCTATAAAAATAGAATAATAGAAACATACATACTATTATCGTATGTGTAAGAACATATCTAAAAATTCCGTAAAAATTATAAATCAACCCCCAATATTATCCCTAAGTGTTCCACGAAGAAATTCGTGTAACAAAAATCCGATTGGCAAGCATATGTCACAACGTGACTAGTTATCCAAATTAAGAAACTAAGTCGGAAAACTGTTAACATGGAAAGATAACGCGCCCAAAAATTAAACGAACCTATCGGAGAGACTTCCAATGTCATGTAATGATGACCCATTAAGAAAATTGGGCTTAGAAAAATAATTCGAACCAAGTTTTAGAAATTTAGGTGACTTATTATTGTAATTAAGGAATAATTCAAAAAACCATTATCATATGCCAAGTAGATTAACAATTTAAAATAAAATGATGGGTAGACTCCAAACAATTGTAGACGCGAGATTTGGCCCATCTCCCGCAAGGCTATTTGGCCCATTAAGCCTCGTTTGACCATGTGTTGACCAGCATCGGATCCCATGTAGACGGCATCATCGATGGCCGCCTACTTCTTGTTGGCGTCAAGCCCCCTGGACGCTGACCCATGTCGACGTCCACCTCGATGGACGTCTGCATGAGGTTAGCGGCCTGATCCATGGACGTCAATAGGGTTTACCAGGTCTGCGCAACTAACCCGAGATTCCAGCCCACTAGCGCCCTTGTCTCGGCCATGCAACGCACATAGCCATTCCCAACGGGCATATGGGCCACCTTGGCAGTCCCTTGACCCAGTATAAATCCCATTTGGCCTCTCCCTATTGGTTGGAGCTTAAACACATAGATTGCCACATGTACACATGTGTTTCTTCTTCAGACTTGAGCATCCAATGCTCTCAACCCCGAGCTCACTATCTATATACTCCCCCTTGGTCCCTCTGAACAAGGGGGGAGAGCTGGACGTCCATATGCTCAAGCTTTGAGAGAGGAGAGAGAAAATTGCACCCAAGCTTCACCAAGTCATCCTCTACTTCCTTTCAACCTTTGGGACGTCCAAGGAGGCTTCTCTGGAGCTGAAGGAGCCTCTGCAACGAGCTAGCATCACCAACAACGAGGATCACCTCCCCCCTCTTCCTCTCTTCTTTCCTTTTCTCTCTTAGATACTTGCATGTCACACACCCTTTCCCACACACTCTAGGCACGTAGGGCACCTTCCTACACACCTAGAAAGGGGTTTCCCAACCAAAAACGAGGGAAGAAGGGTGGTCATAACACTTGGCCACCCCTCTTCTCAAGTCCGCAACCGGTACGGGACTCTCCTTTTGGGCCTTCCACATTTCGTTTTGAACGTTTGCTGCACTATTTAGGGTCTAATTGAGTCTTGTTCTGTGGCAGGAACGATCCGAAGAAGACCGTGGAGCTCTCTTCCTTTGGCCGGCTGAAGGAGGGGAAGTTGGATCTCTACCATCACCCGCGACGCGAGGCTGCTACATCAACGTGATCAGAACAACCCCTTGGGCACAGGTAAGGCCCTGGCGATCGCAACTATCTCCCTTATATCACTGGTTTCCTTGTTTTCTTCTCCTCAGTCAACGTAGTCAACTCGGGGTTAACGGGGTCAACCGGCACATTCTCCATCGCCAACGAAGGAGCGGCACGTCCGTGAACCACCGTCGAAGAAGGCCACCAGTCGGCATTCGAAGACGGAGGCGAAACGAAGCGTCCACAACAATATGTAATGATAATCCATCATGAGAAATTAGATCAATGACCTCCCATAGCCCATAAATAAAATTCGAAACTCTAATATTCTCTAATTTAAAAAAGGAATTTTATATGTTAAAACACATTAACAAAAAGAAGTGGTGGGCTTTGTTAAATGGATCATATAAAAGTTATTGGGCCAAATAGGGATATTTAAAAGATAATAATAGGAAATACCCTAAATTCATAACTATTATTACTTCAATAGAAAAGGGGTATTTAATGCATTAAATATGAAGTTTGAGTTAGAATTGGATTCCTAACCTACCCTAGTTGCTTGGCTATGAATTTGGCTCCCATCCTAACCCAATTAGAATTTCTCATACTTAGAAAGGGGAGAGAAAATAGGAAATTCGGAATTAATAGGAATTAGAGTCCAAATAGGAAATGGAAAGAGAGAAAGCATAAATACTCACTTAAAACCCCCATGGCCGGCCCTAGCTCATACCTAAGGCTTGCTGGACTAGGAGGAGAGGCCAAGGAGGAGGAGATTTCGTGGGAAGAAGCCTCTCTCAAGCTCTCTCTCTCGTTCTTCAAGTTCTAGCTCTAGAAGAGGAAAACGATTAAAGGTAGGCATTTTCATGAGCCAAGTTAATGAAATTTCGACTGTAGGTTGTTCCAAGCATCAGGAACAAAACCTCTTATGTTTCATAATTTTTTGTTCACTCAATCTTTTGTTCTTAATTTTCAAAGTTCTGTGAGCTTCATGACCCCGATCCCTCTTCTAAATTCTTGATCTCCTTGTACACTCACCCCATGCCATGAAATTTTTGTTTGAGATACTGATGCATGTTAGGCGTCTTTTGCCCCTAAAAGCCCTAAATTTCATCCACCATGTCTTGCGAAATAATTCTTGCATCTTAACTGTTCACAGTATTCTATTCTCCATGTTTGACTTGATTAAAGCTTGTCGAAACCATGTTTGTTTTCAAATTCTTAATTACTGTAAGTACCCATGTAAGTCTAGATCAATTTTTAACTAGTTTTAGGATATTTCATTGACTACACGATTAGTTATGATTTTCTGAATGACCCTGTGTCAAAATAGGGTAAGTTTGGTCCGCAATCCAAGACATGTCTTTTCCCTGTCGGACTCAGGCGTAGGACCTGAGAATGTGACGGTCCGATAGGCCACGTTCTCAGGGCTGTCGCGACAGCATCTCCCGTCGCGAACTAATCGTGATAGGATACCCCGTCGCGATCTGCCTGCCCGATCTGACAAGCCCGTCGCGACCCTCAAGCGACCCCATCGCGATCTGCCTACCCTAACTAACAAGGCCGTCGTGATCTGTACAAGGCCATGTCGCGTTCTCAGTTGACCCCATCGCGACCCTTACTGGGGTGCGTCACGATCTTAAATTTTTGCATGGAAACCCCCAATTTTCGATGCTCTGACTCTCTACGGTGCTTGTACACTTGGTTAACAGTCATACACCAGAAAATACACTTGTCATAAATAAACGTTTATGTGTGATTAAAATACATGCACATGATCTTTTTCTATCTACAATTTCATGACACATGCACACACTTGAACCATCCAATTTAGCTTAATTCGGCATGAAAATATTTCATAATGTATCTGGTAATTTATGTAATTAAATTGCCATATTTTAAATAGACTTGTCTACGTTTTCTCGTGATGTTTTGGGAATACCATTATCGACGCTCCACTGTTCTAGAATTCCTCTAGAAATGACGTCGGACCTCTGGACCTCTGCTTAACATGGCCAGTGGAAGGGTCGTGACTTCCACCTGACTACCAACCCCAAGTGCGCGTGTTGTGCAACTGTTACTATCGCCTGTTTACTCGACGTATTATGTGCAATGTCCACTAGCTCTCATCTATACTCTACTCGCTCATCTATTCACGTTCACTCTACTATCTCGTCTATTCATCTAGTGCTCTTATCTATTTCTTGGACCTCTCTATTCGACATTAATTGATTGTCTAAAGATAAACACATACCAATGCTAGCGCAATAGGGCCCGATCTGGTCCTGGGGAAGCGCCAGAAAGTGCCATTTGCCCGCGAGAGTTAAATGATCAGATGTCGGCATTACATCCAAGTGCCATACTATCAAGATTAATCTAAGACAATCAACACAAAGTGCTATATTCTCTCGATGTCTTTGGCAAAACAAAAGTGCTATATTCTCTCGTTGTCTATTGACGACAAAAGTGCTATATTCTCTCTCGGCTATCAACGGATAACCAAAGTGCCATTACTATTTCAATTGACGAAAGTCAATCAAAAGTGCTATACTATTTCGCTTGATAAGAAAATCAATCAAAGTGCAATTTACTCTCTATATGGCCAACTACTTTCTCTCTCCTTGCTATACATGTTGCTTGCTATCGCTTGACGTTGACGTTATTGCCATCGTGTTGTTATCATTTCTATCGTGACTTGACTTTAATCATCGTGCTATACTTGATTCATCTGCTATCTGAACCATGTTACTTATGCTATTACTTTCTCAATTTTACATGACTCGCTCTATCATCAGTTACTCTGCCTTTTAAAGCACTAATTATTTAAAGCCTGCTTGATTCACGAGATTTAAGTCCTACTGGGCGTTATCGCTCACCCTGCGTTATTTGTTATTGTGTCTCAGGTAAGTCGGACAATGACGTTACACACAACAATGGGACAGGACCGGAGTGTTGAGCGACCTGGAGTCAGTTGATGAAGTTACCCTAGTACAATGGAGTCTAGTAGTTATTACTTTAGATTTCTTTTCAATGTAATGATGTCAATGAGCTCAATGTAGTGGCTCTGATTAGTGGTTGTAATAGTTTTAGTGATTTCAATGAAATGAAGAGTTTATTCCAATTATTGTTCATTAGATACTCTGAATCATTCACTGTTGTACATTCTGCTCTACTATGTACTTTGCTCACGTCTCCCCAATTTATTCCGCTGCTAAATTGGCGGGGCATGACAGTTGGTATTAGAGCCTAGGATGTCTTAATGGATATCTTTGGTTAAGATGTTCTAGGATGTCCTCATTGGATCTCTTAGGTATAAGGTGTTTTAGGACGAACTGCCATGACACGTGTCTAAGTCAACCACCATACCTATGTGAGGCTTGGGTAGGACCATAGTTAAGATTTGAATACATTTATCTGTATGAACTTATATTACTTTAGCATCCTAATGCCAACCTTATTCTTGAAGGACTCTTAATGCGCCGACATGGGATCAACCCAGAGGCTAGTTCTGGCATGTCAGCAAGCCGCTCAACTGCTAGAAAGAGATCTGGAAGTGACTAAGGAGATTAAAAAGGAGACCAATCAGAATGGGAAGAGAAGATTTAACCATGGCAAGAAGGCCAACAAACAAGTGAATCGTAATGATGAGATCATCTGCCTTCATTGTCACAAGCCAGGTCATGTGGCCAAGGAGTGTTGGCGAAAAGTTGGTGCATGCCTATGTTGTGGCAACTCGAGACACCAGCTGCGAGACTATCCACTCTTAGAAGAATCAGCTACTAATGTGGAAAATCTCAATTCTATGACAAAGGGGAAGTGACCAAACAATGGTAAAATGAAGAATAAGAAAGGTGTTGAAAAGGGAACGTGCTACTCGTTCCAATGGTAATAATGGAGAAGAGACAATAAATAGCAAGAGAATGAAAGGGGAAGTGGAGCGGAAGGAAGTTTGTGAATTTTGTGAAAAGCCAAGGCATCAGGTTGATAAGTGTTGGAAGAAATTGGGCAGATGCTTGCGATGTGGAAGTCAACAACATCGAGTCATCGATTGTCCAATAAAGAAGAACCAAACTCCACGCCAAGGATGATCAAGCCCTTGTAGATTTAAATCATGCCAGTGAAGATGGACAAGGTATCATCACTAAACCTTAGTTAATTTCCTATTATTTTCACGATAGTAAAGCCCTAAGTGGGGGAGATGATAGAATGAAATACTCAGAGTAAATGGTAATCGTATCATATCATATGAATTTGGGACCAAATTCTTTTTAAATGGGGGAGGATGTAGCAACCCAGAAAATTTAGTATTAAAAATTTTGAAATAATAAATTTCTATAAAAATTGAATATAGAAAACATACATACTATTATCGTATGTGCAAGAACCATCTAAACATCCGTAAAAATTATAAGTCAACCCCCAATATTATCCCTAAGTGTTCCACGAAGAAATTTGTGTAACGAAAAATCCGATTGGCCAAGCGTACGTCACAACGTGACTAATTATCCAAATTAGGAAACTAAGTCAGAAACCGTTACACGGCAAGATAACGCGCCCATAAATTAAATGAACCTGTCGGAGAGACTTCCAACGTCATGTAATGATGACCTATTAGAAAGGGAAAATTAATTGGGGGTCCCTGTCAGAGGTGGTACTTTTTTCCTCATCCCTGTCAGAATACTGGTAGACGTAAAGTCCCTACTTTTCGCCCAGTTTAATTTCCAGTCCCTACTTTTCAGACGTCACCATTTACGACCCTCGACCCACGGTTTCCGTCTCTTTTGCATCCGTCACTTTTTCCAATTCCTGTCTTACCCCTTCCATCCTTTCGAATCCCTTTTTCCCAATCAACGCTAACGCTTCGATCCTTTCGAAGGCCTGTGAACTCTGATCGATGGGAAGTTTCTCTTACATAACGTGTCGAGCACACTTACAGCACCCATTGACATCAGTTACACAGGTCCTTCGCCCGTGAACCGTTCTGCACAACTATAAAAGGAACCCAGGGCCGTATACTATCCTTCACAAGCTTCTCTGACTCTTCTTCTTCCTATCTTTCTTGCTCGTCTTCTTCCTCTTTA
>CM024756.1:111712618-111834188 GCA_014218235.1 Colocasia esculenta | reverse complement strand
TTCTAGTTGGCATGTAATAATTGGCCTTTTTGGTGGTTTGGAATTAGTTTATAGTATCACTTTGTATTTTCTTAGTTAAGTTTCATTTCATTTAGTTCAAAAAACAAATAAAAATAAAAATTTTAAAATCTAAAAAAAAATCAAATCGCTCTTTCATGTCAGCCGTTTGATTTGTAAATTAAAAATTTCATCTGTTAAGATTAGAAACACTTGTTTTAGGATATTCATCATTTTAATTGTCATTTGAATTCGATTTCTTTTTCTGCATTGAAAAGTGCGGGGGAAAGGTAAGGTTTTTAACTCTTGTTTCATGCATTAGACTAGCATTAGAAAATCCTTGTTTGGACTTGATTGTTGCATTTCACATTTGCAAAGGGACTGCTTAAGGGCATCACCCTTTCCTTTGCCTAAAAATCACAAAATTTTTCCACATTCTTGCATTTGCCTAAACTTTCAATAAAAACCAGTAGACTTGGCCCTAGGGTTCATAATTAGATTTATCATTTCTTAAATTCATGACTTCTCTTTAAGTCTGGTGTCTAGGATTAGAGGTTAAAAAGCTTATGCTTAAGTGAGCTAGAGGTTATTTAATTGGGTCCTTGCAAAAGCAAGGGGGGCCTCCCTCTACTCCACCTCTTACCTGGCCAGTACAAGAAGAGTTAGGATTGGATTTAAGCAAGTATAAATCTATTTTAAGAAAAATAACATAGGTCCAAGGAACACTTAGTGCTTAGGTTAACTTGTTTTGAAAGTGTTTGTTTGTTTGTGGTTGTTCATAAAATTCAAAAAAATCAATAAAAATTTAAAAATTCAAAAATCATAAATAGAAGGCTTTTCAACTGTGCATGCTTGTAGACGTTCCCTGGACATAGATTTGGCTCAACCTATAGACGAGATTGAAAGATTCTTTCATAGGATGGCCAACCAAGACCAAAACCAAGTTGCTAGGAATGTAGAGGAGGTCGCACCCAGACAGATGAAGGAGTACTTTATTCCTTCTGATTATCAACCTGCTACTTGCATCAGGCCGGAAATTCCTGCAAATCATTTTGAAATCAAGCCAGGAACCATTCAGATGTTGCCATCCTTTTATGGCAATCCCAATGAAGACCCTTATAAGCATATAGATGAGTTCCTAGAGATTTGTTCTACTGTCAGAATCCAAAATTTCACTGAAAATGCCTTGAGACTGACCCTATTTCCATTCTCTTGAAAGATAAGGACAAACATTGGTTAGGAACCATAGGGAGAATCATCAGAACATGGCCAGAAATGCAGCAAGAGTTTCTGAAAAAGTTTTACCCCATTGTCCACCACTAACACCATGAGAAGAGCTATAACTGGATTCTCCCAACACCGAGAGAGTTAATGCATGAATCATGGGAGAGATTAAAAGAGTTGCTTAGAAAATGTCCCCACCATGGTTGTCGAGGTGGCAAATAGTTCAAGCTTTTTATGAAGGTCTGACAGAGTCAAATAGGTAGATGGTTGATGCCTCGTGTGGAGGAGCATTCATGACTAAGAGCGAGGATGAGGCATATAATCTATTTGAAACATTGAGTGAGAATTCTTCAATCATGCCTCACTCCACTTTTACGAGAGAGCACTAGGACCATCAAAGAAGGTAGGGTTGTATGAATTAAGAGGGAGAGAAGAGTCAGATTCGAGGGTAGAAGACCTATTAGCTAGACTTGATCAAAGATTGGAGCAAAAGTTGAACAAAAATTCGATCAATTAATGTCTTTGAGTGGGCAAGCACACTCAAATTTTCTCAACCACCTGAAACTTGCGCTATGTGTGCTAGCCCAGCTCACTCTACCAATGCTTGTCCCACCACTGCCCAATTGCCTCCTTTTATTAAGAACAAGTCCAAGCTGCCCAAGGTTTCTACAAACCCTCCTATGATCCATATTCTAACACATATAACCTAGTTGGAGAAATCACCTGAATTTTTCATGGAAAAATCAATCTGAACAAGTGTCTCAACCTTCTTTTAAGCAATCCATGTATGGTCAATCCTATCCCAATCAGAATTCGGGATTTGGCCAATCTTCTTATTCCAAACCTCCACAAGTCCAAGGAAATCAAAACTCCAATCAATTTTCTTACACCAATTTCCAGCAACCTTCATATAATCAACCACCACCTCCTCAGCCCAATTGGGAAGATAAAATGAATCAACTCCAAAACATGATGGTGACTCTATGCCAAACTGTGCAAGAACAACAAAGTCAATATCAAAATCAAAACCAAAATTTTCAACAAAATTGGCAAGGATAGAGTCTCAAATTGCTGATGTATGTCAAGGAGGAAGCAGGTCAGTGCAAGTAGCTGTAGCAAACCCAAGGAACAACCCTCCCGGATTTATCAGAACCAGCAATACCATCAAGCTCAGGGATACATACCACCTGCTAGACCAAATGCCCTCCACCACCAAACCCACAACAAGCTTTTTCCAGAATATTCCAGCACCACAAAACCAGAATCAACCTATACAATAGGACCATCCTCCTGCCCAAGCTAGGGGCCCCCAAGTAGAAAATGTTAAAACTGTGTCAACTTTAAGAAGTGGAAAAATCAGAATAAATCCTCACCCACACATGTCAACATTGCATGAGGAAGAAAAGAAATGAAATTGAAATTGAAATTGAAGAAGAGATTGAAGAAAATGTTGAAAAAGAAAAATCCAAGGGAAAAGAGAAAATGACTGAAGAACCTCTAGACAAAATTAAAATGAGTGAAGACCCAAGCTGTTACATTCCAAGAGTCCCTTTTCCTGAAGCTTTAAAGCCAAAATCTAAAAACAAACCAACGGTAATGAAGAACTCTTGGAACTCTTTAAGCAAGTTCACATCAACATTCCTCTCCTTGATGCCATTAAGCATGTGCCTACTTATGCCAAATTTTTAAAAGAAATGTGCACTCCAAAACGTGAAATGAGAAATAAAACTGAAATAATCATTCTTCCAGAAACTGTGAGTGCCATTATCTTGAACCAACTCCCTAAGAAGCTGAAAGATCCAGACACTCCACTAATTCCTTGCACCATCAGTGGAGTCACTTTTGAGAGCGGCCTTGTGGATTGGGAGCCAGTGTCAATTCCTACCTTCTGCTATTTTTGAGAAATTCAATTAGGAGAATTAAAACCCACTTTTGTTGTCCTTCAACTAGCCGATCGTTCTGTCACACTCCTAAAGGCTTAGTTGAGGACGTTATTGTGAAAATCAATGATTGTTACTTCCCTGCCGATTTCATCATTCTGGACATGAACACTCCTCAAGATTAACTCAGTCGACCATCATCCTTGGTAGACCCTTTTGGCCACAGCAAGAGCTAACATGATTGTGCTACCGGGATGGTGGATATATCATTTGGGGATAGGCGAGTTAGTATCAATATTTTTAGGCATCCAGGTACCATGATCAAGGAGAGAGTTGTCTCTAGTAGACTCCTTGGAGAAATCTTGTGAGGAAGAAACAATAGACCAACCCTGTGCTCTAGGGTTGATGGAGAGGAAGGACAATTTAGTTCTATGTTTCAGGCTAATGATCCATCATTTCCATTAGAGTGTCCTCCTAAGGTTGAGCTAAAACCACTCCCTGCTAGTTCAAAGAACATCTTTTTAAGAGAGAATGAGACTTGGCCCATCATAATTGCTAGCAATCTTGTAAAGCCAAAGCCAAAGCCAAAAATCTACAAAGCCAAAGCCAAAACATTCCATGATAAACACTCATAGAAAAACTTTTCAAGTGCATGATAAGGTTTGACTATTTAATGTTGGGTTGAGTGTGTTTTGCAATTTCCTAAAGTTGTATTTTAATGATGACCAATGCACATCACTCATACTTTGATTTTGATGATGACATATGTGATTTTGATTATGACTTATTGTGATTTTGATGATGATATGTTGAACATGTTATACATTTTATACATATCACAATAATGCTTAAACAACATGTTTTTAATGTTAATATCTCATACTTTATTGATAATATCTTGTACTAATGATTTATGTGTTAAATTTCAGGTGTATACAGATTTTGTCATGGTAGTGTCGACACACCTATTGATGGTGTCGACACTGGGTCAGAGTCCTTGAAGGTTTTTCATGAAGATAGGGTCAAGTGTGTCGACACAACCCCTGATAGTGTCGACACTAGTCCCAGATTCCAGAAGACCTAGTTGCCAGACTGGACAATGTGTCGACACAGCCAGTGAGTGTGTCGACACTAGTCCCATCTCCAGAAGACCTGTTTTGTGCAATTGGGACAATGTGTCGACACACTCAGTGACTGTGTCGATACACTCCGGCTGAAACTCAAAATCGTGATTTTATCTGATGTAGGAGACACAAGTTGTGTTCTCCGAACCACCTTAAAATCTTCAGTGCACTGTGGTTTGATGTGTGTTTTGTTGTTTCTATTCGCTATACTCACACACCACATTTGGATCTGATCGAATTGTGTGTTTTACTTATTTTAATTCCGCTTCCATACACACAATTTCTTAGTTTTTTTATCAAAGTCACCTATCCGATCCCCAACAACTGGTATCAGAGAAGGTCAGAGTCAAATCTATACTCTGAGGTGCTTTGGTGAATTTTCTGTGTTTCAGATTTTGATCACTTGCTCAAATTGCTGTGTGTTTTGGTTTGATTGTCTTTATCATGGACTCTAGAGTTTGTTGCTGAAGGTCATTCAATCAATAGGCCTCCATTTTTTGATGGTACTGACTATCCTTACTGGAAGAATAGGATGATGGTTTTTCTTAGAGCACAGAACTATGAAGTATGGAGAATTGTTGAAAAAGGACCAATGAAGTCACTGGAGATGAAGATCAATGGACCAGGGAGCAGATCAGAAGGGTCACCCTGAACTACAGCGCCATGAACATGCTGCAATGTGCCATCCATCCAAAGGAGTATTGCAGAATCTCTATGTGTAAGTCTGCCAGGAGATGTGGGATAAATTAGAATTGCTTTATGAGGTCACATCTCGGGTCAGGGAGACTAAGGCTAACATGTTGTTTCTGATTATGAGTTGTTTATCATAAAATCTAATGAAACTATATCTGAGATGTTTGCTAGGTTCATGGTATCATAAATGGACTTCGAGCCTTGGGTAAGGAATTATCAAATGAAGACTTGGTAAGAAAAATCTTGCGCTCATTATCTCCTGTATGGCACACTAAAGCAACTGTCATTGAAGATTCAAAGGATTTATCCAAAATCACATTGGATGAACTCATTGGATCATTAATGACATATGAGTTAAACCTTAAGAGATCAGAAAAACACATGCTAAAAAAAAAAACCATTGCTCTTAAAGCTTCATCAAGTAATAAAGGAAAATCTAAAGAAAATTCTGATTTTGAGAAATCTGAATCTGATCATGATAATCTTGCTTTCATCACTAGACAATTTAAGGCATTTCTGAAATCAAACACGAAGAATTTTGGTAATAAGCAAAATGCCATGTCTAGTAAAAAGAAATATTTCTCTCATGTTGATCATAAGAAAACTGATGAAATTCCTGTGTGTTATAGGTGTAACAAATCTGGACATATGAAGGCTGATTGTCCAGAAGGTAAGAAGGAAAAGCACATAAACCACAAGAAGGAGTTCCACAAAAAGAAGAACAAGGCCATGGTGGCTACATGGTCAGATGATGAAAGCTCAGACTGCAATGAAGAATCCTCAAGTTCAGAAGGGAATGAAATCTGCTTCATGGTGGAAGCAGCGAAGAATAGGTAGATATATCCTTTGAATATTTACCATTGAAGATTGGCAAGAAGCATATGGTAACTTGGTTGAAAGTATGTCTGAAATTAGAAAAGAAAATAAATACTTGAAAAGAAAAATGAAAGCATTCTTCATGATATTCATCATCTGTAAAGATTTCTGAATTGGAAGCTCAAATTTCAACCAAATCAAAGAAAATGATGAACTGTTATTTTTGTTGATGATCTGAAATTGAAAATTCAAAAATTGAACAAAGAACTCATCAATTCTATCAAGAAATTTGAAGAAAAAGAAAAGGAAAATCATGATAATTTGAATCAAATTGAAAAACTCAATATTTGCATTAAAGAAAAGAAGATATCATCAAGAACTTCACTCAAGGGAAAGACAATTTGAATGCTCTACTTGGAGTTAAGATGAATTCAAACAGTTTGGCTTAGGTTTTGAACTACAAAATTCAAAGAAAATGAATCATCTCCAAAGAAAATAAAATCATCAAAAATCATAATAAAATTTGTCAAGGCAAGCTCATCTGAAAACAAAGAAAAAATACAAAAAAACAAAAAGAACCTGAGAGGTCGACATATACCCTACCTAGGTCGACACACACTATGCACAGGTTGACCTATCCCAGTCAGAGGTCGACCTACCCTCTTATAAAAATCACAAAAACTTCAAACCAATCAATAATCATCTTTCTCATGGAAATTGGAATGTTTTCTCCTCTTACAATTCAAGATGGAATAAGTTTTGGAACCAAAGGTACAATGGTAACCAATGGTTCAATCCTTATTTCTATCATTCACATTTTCCTGCCATCAACAGCAATACATACAAAGTTTTTCACAATGGAACAAACCAACTAAGAGGCATAATGTTCAGAAAATTGAAAAAAACAAAAAGTTGAATCTTTTGTTTCAAAGAACACTGTGAAGAAAAATACAAAATTTGGGTTAGAAAGGATTTGTGTCTCTTCTCACTCAGGATGTTGGTACCAATCTCATGTGGGTACCAAAAACTTTTCTTGTCTAATTTGGTATGTGCAGGAAAGCCGTGCATCCAATTCCAACAACATCTGGATTCTTGACAGTGGATGCTCACGGCACATGATAGGAGACATAAATAAATTTTTATGCTTGATTGAAAAGGAAGGTGGATCAGTCATCTTTGGAGGTAAGAATAAAGGAAAAATAATTGGCAAAGGAAAAATTGGTAAGTCTTGCATTACCTTAAGTGATGATGTTTGTTAGTTGAGTGTCTGAATTACAACTTGCTTAGTATTAGTCAATTGTGTGACAATGGTCACAAGATTCTTTTTGAATATGATTCATGTAAAATAATTGACTCCTCTTTTGAGAAAATTAAATTGATTGGAAAAAGAGAAATAATGTCTACATGATTGATTTGTGTGATAATTCCTCTTTAAATGTTTGCTTGATTGCAAATAAAAGTGACACTACTTGGTTGTGGCACAAAAGGTTGGGTCATGCAAGTTTCACAACCATTAGTAAACTCATAAGAATGAATCATGTAAAAGGTCTTCCTGAATCTTTCCCAGTCATTGACAATCCTGTTTGTGGGATATGTGCTCAAGGAAAACAAACAAGAAAATCTTTTAAAGTGTTCAATGAAGTACTTTCATCTAAACCACTTGAGTTACTTCATATGGATCTTTTTGGTCCAACCAGAACTCAAAGTCTCAGTGGTAATTGGTACGCGCGCATTGTTGATTGTGCAATTCCGTTGTCTAGAGTTCCTTGCACATAGCAACAAGCTCACCTCCTCTAAACTGTCTCACAGATTTAAAGTAGCAAAAAGGAACTAGCACAATGGTGAGAACATGTCATTTCCACGGAGAGGCTGAATAAAGCTTGAATTAAAACTACTTTGACTTGAAATCTATATTCTATCGACAATGCATTAAAATGAATGTGTAAACAACACCAATCAAATCCCGCACATTCTTGACAAGTCAAATAAAAGGAAAGAACAAGCTAAATGAAAAAAATAAAAGAAATTGATAACACTGTACCCTCTCAATTGAGGGATCAAGTAGATCAACGGAAATCTGAAATAGACATTCTCATATGACTGGATGAACAGATTCAATCAAAGCTAGCCAAAGAACACGCTCACCTCTCCGAATGCTCAATCCACAATAGAAAATTATGCACAGAAGCAAACTCTCATTCCAAACAATCCGAACCTCAAAAGCGAATAGCAGAACAATATCTCAACAGGAAATTACCAAACTAAAGTACCCATATAGCTCAGGGAATCAGCAATCAATATCGACTCTGCACAAACACTCACTATCTCCAGAACTTAAAGATCAAACAGAAAATTAGAAACAGAAGTTTACTGTTGCAAACAGAATTTTATTGTTGCTAAATTGGAATTGCTATGAAGAACAGAAATAAGAACAAAATTAGAATACCAAGAAGCTCCGGAATCCTTCAAGAATTCAAACTATCTCTGCAGCAACAAAAATCTGAACTCATGAATTATCTACGAATCTGAACTATGTGAACTTTTGGAATCCCTCTAGAAGATGTCGGACCAAGGAAGAAACAATTACTAGATTGATCTCCCTCAGCGCAACCAATCCATTCACACAAAAGGCAGAAGAAATAGAAAACTCCAACGGAAGAAATGAAAAATTAAATTGGATCACAATCTCTCCAGGCCCTCTCTGCTGTTGCAGTGATCTCTGCTCAGAGCAAGAAAAAAATTTCCCACAATGGAAATAGCTAAACTATCTCAGCTGTCAAACAGGAACAAAGCCACAAACCTGAACCCCAAAATCCTCTGATCTCCGGAAAAAACAGGAAGAAGCTAAAATCCCATATTAATCAAACTAACCAACCCTTTGATGCCGAAATCTCCTCCCAGCTCAATCATCCACAGCAAACAAAAATATATAATAACTGATCTCTCACAGCATGAAGAAATGGAAGAAACACTTCGGATTGATCAAATGAAAATCTAAAACAACTCATGTGCTCAAAACCCCCAGAAATAGCAGAAGCTGTCACCCTCCCCTGCTCTACTGGAAGAAAATTACAGAGAAAATAAACTAAAATTCCTAAGGAACTCCAACCCCCAATATCAAGATCACTCCTGCTCTCTGAAAGAAGAAGTACAGATGAAACAAATGGCAAACTAAAATCTCTACTGGCCGACCATCCCCTGCTCTTTACAGAAGAAACAACTAAAACTAAAAATCCTCCACAGCTCGAACCAGCAACAGAAGAAAAAATACAAGAAAGAAATTGCAATCTATGCAGCCGAACTCCTCCCAAATTGCTGAACAACAAGAAGAAGGAAGAAGGGGAACACCGGTCTCTCACACAGTAGACAGAACTGAAGAAAGCACAGAAGCAATGGAATCAAAATTAAATGCAACAAACGCCACTGGATCAAACTATTCTAAGCACAGACGAAATGGAAATTAATTGCAGAAGGAAGAAATTAAAATCTCTTAATCAATCTCTCCAGCCAACAGCAACAAAGAGAAGAAGAAATTCAGAAAAAGAATGCTCAGACCTTCCAAATACCAAACTCCGATTCCAATCAGTAGAACAATGTAGGAACTGAGGGAAGAACTCCCCAACATGCTGAACCAGATAAATCTATCAGAAAATGGCAAACCCTTTACAGTAGAAGAACAGAAGAACGAAGAACACCACCCCTCTGAACTACTCTACTGCTTTGACAGGAAACGAAAACTACAGAAGAAAAATAACAAGAAATCCTCCAAATCGAACCAGAGAACCCCGGAGATGAGGACCTCGGGTCCTTTTATAGGCCTCAGGACCTCTGCTCTGCTCTGCCCCAAATCGCCTCCGCACGGGCACAGGATCGCCAACGTCGCACGACCTCCAGCTCAGCACCGCATCTGGTCCAACGGCCTCACCTCTGCCGCTCATGGTCTGCATCACCATGATCCAGCTCAGCACAGCCCGAGCTCCATCTGCTTCGGCTTCACGAACCAGCTGCATCGCCCATCGCATGCGCCAGCCATCAGAACCACCCCGCCGCGCACGGCGCACAGCGCACCGGCCTCAGCAGTCCCAGCCGCTCGAGCCCGCCATCGCACAGATCTGGCCACGCGAGCCGGCCACCTCAGCGGATCCACAAACCAGCCGCCAGCGCACAGCACCCCTGCACCTCCCAGCCCGCAGACCCAGCTCAGCATCTCCAGGCGCATCGCCAAGCACCAGCCGCCTCCACCATCGCGCCATCCAACAGATCTGGCCGCGCCAACACACATAGCAGCCCCATCGTCCAGCCCCGGCAAGCGCCAGCGCGCCAGCTGCGCACCATGCCTCCACCTGCAGCAAGCTCAGCAAACACCGCCCGAGAGACCTGCTCACACCGCCCAAACCCCTGGTTCCAGCTTCCAGCAGCTTTCGGCTACTTCCTTTGCCCTGGTGGAGAGAAAAAAAGATGTCTAAGTGGGGTGCGTGGTAGGGTGAGGCATTTAAAATGTTTTTTTTATTATTTATTTTTTTTGTTTATTTAATGAAATTAGATGGAGGTATGTGGAATGACGGTATTTAGGTAAATACTATTATTTAACTAAGACTTAAAATTTGATTTAAAACTAATATTTACAAAAGAAAATCTAATATCAATGATTATTTATATACAATGTACATGTAAATGAGAAAACATTTTTATTAGTCAAATTATTATAAGGTATTGACTTTAAAAAATCTAACTATGTGATCTACCCAAAATCTTAACTGAAATGCTCAAATTTTTATTTATGGATGAAATGACAATTAAAATAAAATGCATATCATTTATAGACAACTGATGTCTAAAATCAACTATATGTACGAAATTTAACGCTAAAAATTAAGTAATTATCACTCCCCCCTACTTGAACATTGCTACTCCTTAGCAATGAAAATTACTCCAAATGTAGGACTAGAAGATACAATGTCTCATGCTAAACAACCATCATGTAAAAGATTAATGTAGAAATATGTCTTTCCTAATTGTAAAGGCTTATGGCAAGAAATTAGTGCACGAGTGGTAGCTCACTTAAGAGTTCACATCAGCCCTTCTGAAGCTTCTTGTTTCAGCTAGTATTGATATTAGATTGATTTGAGGGAGAAGAAAGAATTGTGGAATAAGATCCTTGCTCAGTCAGATCTGGTGTTTCTCTCAGTTCCATTCTGCTCATCTTCCTTGAGGATTATTTCTCTGAGTTGAGGACTTTTGTCCTTTTATTTGCACTTTGTGCACTCAGAATTTCTCTTTTTCATCCATAATGCTGCACAACCCATCACTTTTCAAGAGTAACGAGTCCAACTTTACTCAGATCCGGGGCATTTTTCATGGATAATTTTTTCTTTTTTTGCTTTTGCTTTTTCTTTTCTTTTCCTCTGAACAGTCAGGTTCCTTGATCACATGCCTTCACTTCATTCGCAATTCACTTAGGGGGAGGGGAGAAAATCAATCACCTCTCTCTACTAGCCTTGACAAATTTGCTACATTCGGGTTCAGCTAGTCTAAGTGGCTGTGTGGTGTGTGTATGAAACTTCTTGCCATAAATCCTTACATAAGGTAGACGAGAAGTACAAGTAATCTTTTACTAGAGGCTATTTACATGGATGCTTGCAAGGGAATGTGACAACTACAAAATTTTAATGGTTAAAGATCAGACACATAGTCTAGATGGCGCAATGCTACGCATTATTATTCAAAGATGAAACATTGTGAAATTTTTTTGTTTTTATTGCATATGTACAAGCTAAAAAGAAAGAAAATAAAGCATTGGTTAGGGGTGGGGACTATGCATGCTTTATTCTACCTCTCCCCCCTACTTATTTGCAAGAAAAGAAAGCAAGATAGAAAATTACCTGATAAGAAAAATCTGTACACTTGGGTTGCCTCCCAAGAAGCGCTAAGTTTATCGTCTTCAGCCAGACGCAATTAGGCTTCACTTGGCTCATCTAGCTTGGTAGACTCAACTTTCAAGGAAGACGGGTTTTCAAAAAAATGCTTTAACCTCTGCCCATTAATAGTGGACGATTGTCCAGTTTTAGGGTCAAGAATAACGATAGCGCCATTGGCATAGACTTTGACAACCATGTAAGGCCCATCCCACCGGGACTTCAATTTTCCCGGAAAAAGACGAAGCCGAGAATTAAATAGCCAGAATGTGTTGTCATGGAATGCTTTGGCCTTGGCTTTATAGATCTTGGAACTTTCGTAGGCCTCATTTCTGAGCTCTTCTAGCTCATTCAGATGAAGGGTCCTTGTTGACCAGCTTGGGCTAAGTCAAGATTGACTTGTTTAATAGCCCAATAGGCTCTATGCTCAAGTTCGACCGGCAAATGACATGATTTTCCAAAGACAAGCCGGTAAGGGGACATTCCAATGGGAGTTTTGAAAGCAGTTCGGTAGGCCCACAATGCATCATCTAACCTTTCTGACCAGTCTTTCCTATCAGGCCTAACCGACTTCTGATGAATGTTCTTAATCTCCCTGTTTGATACTTCCACTTGGCCACTAGTTGGGGATGGTAAGGTGTTGCTAGCTTATGGGTGATCCCATACTTCCTTAGGAGGGTCCTAATTGGGTGTTAATGAAATGAGGTCCTCCATCACTTATGATTGCTTTGGGCCACCCAAATCTAGAAAAGATGTTTTTCTGAACAAATTTGATAACCACCTTATGATCGTTGGTCTTTGTGCTATGGCTTCTATCTATTTGGACACATAGTCAACAGCAACTAGAATGTATGTGTATCCAAAGGATGGTGGAAAAGGTCCCATAAAGTCTATCCCCAAAACATCAAAAATTTCTACAACCAAAATGGGGTTAAGAGGCATCATGTCCTTTTTAGAAATGTTTCCCATGGTTTGCATTTAGGCAGGCCTTACAAAATTGGTGGGCATCCTTAAACAATGTGGGCCAATAGAAACCAGAGTCTAAGACCTTAATAGCGGTCTTCTTTCCTGAAAAGTGTCCTCCACAGGCGAGAGAATGACAAAACTTGAGGACACTTTGATGCTCACTCTCAGGGACACATCTTCTTATCACTTGGTCTGGTCCTATAAAATAGCTCCGGGTCCTCCCAAATAAGTACTTGTCTCTAGCAAAGAATCTCTCTCTCTCATTTTTGGTCCAATTTCCAGGTACTCGTCCAATGACTTTGTAGTTCCAATGTGTGCGTACCATGGAGATAAAATGTTGGAGACAGCTAAAATGTGCTCATCCGGGAAAGCATCTCTAATGGCATAGAGTCCGGGCAACTATTCTAGACAAGTGGTCAGCTACCACATTTTTTGATCCTTTCTTATCATGAATTTCCAAATCAAACTCTTGTAACAATAGAATCCATCTGATCAATCTAGGCTTGGCATCCTTTTTGGCAAGCAAATGCCTCAAGGCAGCATGGTCAGTGAAAACAATGATTTGGCTCCTAAGAGATAAGATCTGAATTTTTCTAAGGCAAAAACAACAGCTAGGAGCTCTTTTTCAGTGGTTGTGTATCGAATCTGAGCATCATTCAATGTTCTGCTTGCATAATAAATCACCACAGATCCTTTATCAGTTTTCTGGCCCAAAATGGCACCTACTGCATAATCTGAAGCATCGCACATTATCTCAAATGGTAATGACCAATCTGGAGATTGTAGAATTGGAGCTCTGGTCAAAATGTCTTTTAATTCCTCAAAGGCTTTATGAAAAGCTTCATCAAAAATGAATGGAGTGTCTTTCAACAAAGAAGTCAATGGCCTTGCAATTTTGGAAAATTTTGTATGAAATCCTCATTCTATAGAACAGCATGAGGAAGGATCGATTTGTTTGACAGAGTGTGGGAGGAGGCAATCAATCGAAATGAGATTCCCTTGGCTTTATCTACCTCTATCCCTCTCCTGAGACAATATGCCCTAGGACAATCCCCTCCTTAACCATGAAGTGGCTCTTTTCCCAACTTAAGACAAGATGGCATTAATGCATCTTTTGAGCACTTCAGTCAAATGGTTGAGGCACGAATCAAAGTCATTCCCAACACAGAGAAATCGTCCATGAAGACTTCTAAGTAATCACCGACCATGTCTGAGAAAATAGACAACATGCAACGTTGAAAAGTTGCAGGGGCATTGCACAGCCCGAATGGCATGCGTCTAAAGGCAAGGTTCCAAATGGACATGTGAATGTGGTCTTTTCTTGGTCATCAGGAATAGCCACTTGGTTATACCCTGAGTATCCATCAAGGAAACAAAAGAATTTTTGGCCTGCCAGTTCTCTAAAATTTGGTCAATGAAAGGCAAGGGGAAATGATCTTTCTTGGTCATCGCATTCAATTTGCGATAGTCAATGCACACTCTCCATCCTGTAGCCAGCCTAGTGGGAATGAGCTCACCCTTTTCAGTTTGAATCACGGTTAGTCCAGACTTTTTAGGCACAACTTGAGTTGGACTAACCACTGACTATCAGAGATGGGATAAATAAATTCTGCATCCAGCCATTTGACAATTTCCTTCTTAACAACTTCTTTCATGTTGGGATTAAGTCTTCTTTGCATTTCGATTGAGCTTTTGGCATTCTCTTCTAAGTAGATGCGATGTGTGCAAACTGAAGGACTTATCCCTCTCAGATCATCTATTGTCCAACCTATAGCTCTCCTATGACTCTTCAAAACATCAATCAATTTCCTTTCCTGCCCTTCCTCAAGATCACTAGCGATTATGATGGGCCATGTCTCATTTTCTCCTAAAAAGATGTATTTTAAATTTGCAGGGAGTGGTTTTAGCTCAACCTTAGGAGGACACTCAAATGGAATTGATGGATCATTATCTTGAAACATGGAATTAAATTGTCCTTCCTCTCCCTCAAACCCTAGAGCACAGGGTTGGTCTATTGCTTCTTCCACACAAGACTCTTCCAAGGTGTCTACCACTAGACAACTTTCTCCTTCATCATGATGCCTAGATGCCCTAAAAATGTTGATACTAACCCGCCTATCTCAAATGATATATCCATCATCCGGTAGCACAGTTAATATTGGCTCTAGCTGTGGCCAAAAAAGGTCTACCAAGGATAATGGGGACTGAGTAAAATCTTGTGGAGTGTTCATGTCCAGAATGATGAAATCGGCTGGAAAGTAACAATCATTGATTTTATGATCACGTCCTCAACTAGGCCTTTAGGAGTGGTAACAGATCGATCGGCTAGTTGGAGGACAACATAAGTGGGTTCAACTCTCCTAACTTGAATTTCTCAAAAATGGCAGAAGTAGGAGGTTGACACTGGCTCCCAAATCTAAAAGGCCACTCTCAAAAGTGACTCCTCGATGGTGCAAGGAATTAGTGGAGTGCCCGGATCTTTAAACGTCTTAGGGAGTTGGTTTAAGACAATGGTACTCACAATTTCTGGGAGAATATTGTTTCAGTTTGTTTCTCACTTCACGTTTTGGAGTACACATTTCTTTTAGAAATTTGGCATATGCAGGCACATGCTTGATGGCATCAAGCAGAGGAATGTTGATGTGAACTTGTTTAAATAGTTCCAAGAGTTCTTCATTACCAGTGGATTTGTTTTTGGATTTGGTTTTAAAGCTTTAGGAAAGAAAACTCTTGGATGTAACAACTTGGGTCTTCACTGTCTTGGTTTTGTCTAGGGGTTCTTCAATTATTTTCTCTTTTCCCTTGGATTTTTCTTTTGCAACATTTTCTTCAATTTCTCCTCAATTTCATTTCAATTTCCTTTTCCGTATCCTCATTTGACATGTGTGGGTGAGGATTTGTTTCTGATTCTTCCACTTCTTAAGGTAGACACAGTTTTTTGCATTTTCTACTTGCGGGCCCTAGCTTAAGCAATTTTAATACTGAATGTTTTTAAAATGATTTGCAAAACACTATTATAGGCACATGAGTGGCTTTAATATTTTCACATGTGTATGTTTAAGCTTTATTTTTACCACATGTTAAGAATAATTTTCTAAATTCGTAGTCATGACTTGTCTGGTCAAGCAAACATATTCTTGTAAAACATCAAAAGAAAATGATCAAAATGATCAACAATCTAGAAAGATACAAGTTGAGCAATGTAAATTTTGATTACTGAGTACTGAGTAACCAGGCCATTTCACCTAAAAAGTGATTTGTTTCGCGTTAAAAAGTGGAAATCAAAATTTTCAACTCTGTATAAGATAATGAAAGTTAAACCACTGAGTAATCAAGAGATCTTCCATCTAATCAATGTGATCTCTTGCACTGAAAAGTGATATTTAACTAATTTATTCTTATATCTTTCCCAGTTAAAAATAAAAGAAAATGAAATTGACAGGATGGAAAAGCTTAAGACCTTCATAAAGTTCATGTATACTGAGTTTAGACCTATTATTTTACATTGTGTTAAATTAAAGCTTCTAACATCCTTGTTAAATACTTTTACTCACTTATATAGATCACTTTATTTCACATTTGCATCATTATTTTAACCACATTCAGATCATTATATTTTGCTATACCATGTGTTGAGTGTGTCTTTGTGATTAAACTTTGCTGCACAATAACAAAAACACAATAATTTCTCTCATATGTAAATATCACTTTGCCTCATTTATTTTGATCATTTCTGACCATTCATTTCCTACATTTCATTTCTTGATCTCTTACAATCTTTGTTCTCTCTCTTATCTATCTTTTTGATGCTGTCAAAAAGGGGAGAGAAAGTTCCTAAAGGAGGAGAAAGTAAAAGTTTCTAGAGGGAGAAAGTTCTTAATGGGGAGAAATTTCAAAGGGTGGAGTTGTTGCAATTAAGAAAGTCAAGCTATTGGGAGATTGTGCTTATGTTTTGTCATCATCAAAAAGGGGGAGATTGTTGGGTGAGTGTGTTTTAGAATTCCTAAAGTTGTATTTTAATGATGACCAATGAACATCACTCATACTTTGATTTTGATGATGACATATGTGATTTTGATGATGATATGTTGAACATGTTATTCATTTTATACATATCACAATAATGTTTAAACAACATGTTTTTGATGTTTAATATCTCATACTTTAATGATAATATCTTGTACTAATGATTTATGTGTTAAATTTGTAGGTGTATACAATTTTGTCATGGTAGTGTCGACACACCCATTGATGGTGTCGACACTGGGTCAGAGTCTTGAAGGTTTTTCATGAAGACAGGGTCAAGTGTGTCGACACAGCCCCTGGTAGTGTCGGCACTAGTCCCAGATTCCAGAAGACCCAGTTGCCAGACTGGGATAGTGTGTCAACACAGCCAGTGAGTGTGTCGACACTAGTCCCATCTCCCAGAAGACCTGTTTTATGCAATTGGGACAGTGTGTCGACACACAGTGACTGTGTCGACACACTCCGGCTGAAACTCAAAATCGTGATTTTATCTGGACATGTGGCCACTTGGGGTTCAAGGGAATCTACCTAGGTTTTTGTGCCCACGTACCCTAAGGCTCTTATGGACATATGGGGCTATAAATACCCATACTTTGGTACTCCAAAGCATCCCACGCAAGACAAGAGCAAAGAGCTTTCTGGAAGAAGGGAAGGAGAGCGGAAAAAAGGCATCTACATCCAGAGGAGCAGAGCAGCGCCGCCAAGGGAAGAAGAAGGAGAAGAAGAAGGAGAAGAAGAGAAGGAGCCATGATTGCAGCAGTGCTGATCTAGAAGGAGATCCAGCCAAGTCTGTATTTGGTCAGAGTGTTAAATTCTCTGGGGAATTGTGTATGTGTTCTACACAGATCTCCAATTCTATTTGTCTCTAACATTTCTATTGTCTGAGATAGATCGTGCTAGAGGATCTATCTCTAAGTGTGCTTGTTCTAGCAAAACTTGGATCTATTGTGATCCAGAGGTTTGAGTACTTTGTACTTTTGTTTGGAGCCGTTGTGCTCTGGGCCGTTGTGCTCTGATGCTTGAGCCGTAGTGCTCATGCTTGAGCCGTAGTGCTCAAGGCTTGTGAATTTGCTGAAATCACAAGTGGTCTGTGGAGTAGTTGTCATGCCTATCTCCTGAGTTTCTTGAGTCGTTGCACTCAAAGAGGTGGAGTCGTTGTACTCAGTTTGTACTGCACTTGTGCTAGTGGTTCCTCCGTTGTGAGGAGGGGATGTAGGAGACACAAGTTGTGTTCTCCGAACCACCTTAAAATCTTCAGTGCACTGTGGTTTGATGTGTGTTTTGTTGTTTCTATTTACTATACTCACACACCACATTTGGATCTGATCGAATTGTGTGTTTTACTTATTTTAATTCCGCTGCCATACACATAATTTCTTAGTTCTTTTATCAAAGTCACCTATCCGATCCCCAACATTTAATTCTCAGCTTCGTCTGTTTCCGAAAAATTGAAGTCTCAATGGGATGGTCCTTACACTGTTGTCAAAGCTTATGACAATGGTGTTGTCATTGTTCTTGACACTAAAATTGGGCAATCATTCACTGTTAATGGGAAGAGATTAAAGCACTTCTTTGAAAGCCCATCTTCTCTTGAAAATTGATTCTACCAAGTTAGCTGAGCCAAATGGAGCCTAATTGCGTCCAGCTGAAGACGATAAACTTAGCGCTTTTGGGAGGCAACCCAAGTGTATAGATTTCTTTAATCAGGTAATTATCTGTCTTACTTTCTTTTCATGTAAATAAGTAGGGGGGAAGGTAGAATAAGCATGCATTCATAGTCCTCATCCTAACCAATGCTTCGTTTTCTTTCTTTATATTGAGCATGTGCAAATAAAAAGAAAATTTCACAATGTTTCATTTTGAATAAAAATGCATGGCATTGCGCAACCCAGACTATGTGTCTGATCTTTAACCATTAAAATTTTGTAGTTGTCACATTCCTTTGCAACATCCATGTTAGGTAGCCTCTAGTAAAGGATTACATTACTTCTTTTCTACCTTATGTAAGGATTTATGGCAAGATGTTGTTTACACACACTACACAGCCACTTAGACTAGCTGAACCCGAATGTAGCAATCTGTTAAAGCTAGTAGGTGAGAGGTGATTGGTTTTCCTCCCTTCCCCTTAAGGAAGTAAAGGCATGTGATCAAGGAACCTGACTGTCCATGCGTCCTTTAAGAGGAAACGAAAAGAAAAGAAAATAAAAGTAAAAGCAAAGATATATATTATATTATCCATGAAAAATACCCCGGATCTGAGTAAAGTTGGACTCGCTACTCTTGAAAAGTGATGGGTTGTGTAGAATTATGGATGAAAAGAAGAAAAATTCTGAGTGCACAAAGTGCAAATAAAGAGGCAAAGTCCTCAGCTCAGAGAAATATCCTCAAGGAAGTTGGGCAGAATGGAACTGAGAGAACCAACCCAATCTGACTGAGTAAGGATCTTATTCCACAATCTTTTCTTCTCCCTCGAATTAATCTAATCTCATTACTAGCTGAAGCAGAGAAGCTCCAGAAGGGCTGATGCGACTCTTAAGTAAGCTATCATTTGTGCACTAATTTCTTGTCATAAGCCCTTACAATTAGGAAAGAATCTCCACATTAATCTTTTACATGATAGCTATTTAGCATAAGACATTGCATCTTCTAGTGCTACATTTGGAATAATTTTTTTGCTAAGGGACTAGCAATGTTCAAGTAGGGGGAGTGATAACTACATAATGTTTTGTGTGTAAATTTCATGCATTTAGTTAATTTAGACGTCAGTTGTCTATAATAACGTACTTTTTTACTTTAATTTTCATTCTATGCATGTTTAGGTTTTTAACATATTAGTTATAATGGGGTTAGACTACACATGTGAATTTTCATTTAAATAAGTCATCTCTTACAGATTGACTAATTAGGTTCATTTTGAAAAATAAAAGATTTTGTGTGTAAATAGATATTATACATAATAATTTGTCGTAATAAATATTGTTGTAAATATTCTTTAGTAGTAAATAAATATAACTTTGTAAATAAATAAATAAAATTTTAAATAAATAACCCTTTATACCCTCCCAATCCCAAACAATCCATTTAAAAGTCTTATTACTTGTCTTTCCAACTGGAAGCAGAAGAACCTTCGTGAAGCAACTAGAAGCAGTGCTGGCTGTGAAGGGCTATGTACGGGCTGGAGATGAAGGTGGCCAAGGCTGGTGCTGGGTGTGAGGTGTGTGAACCAGGGGCGCAGCGACCTGGTGAAGCGGATTTGGTGCCCGTGCGAAGCTGTGGAGGCAGGGTGTGCTGTGGGTGTGCGGCGGATGGAGGCTGTGCGGTGCGGCCGGCGCATGGAGCTGTGCACGGCGGTGCGGAGATGGCCTAGCCTGATCCGGGCGTGCATGGATTCTGGTGCTGCAGGACCGTGCAGAGGCGAGCTGCTGAGCTGGGGTGTGTGCGGCCAGATGGTGTTGGCTGCTGTGGAGGCGGCTCCCAGGAGGTGTGTGCTGAGGTGGCGGCTGAGCGTGCAGAGCTTGTTGCTGTGCGAAGCTTGATGCTGTGCGATCTGAGGAGCGGCTGGAGGCGGGAACCTGGAGCTCATGTGCAGTGGCCGTGTGGAGCTGCTAAGGAGGATCCGGACACCTATATAAGGACCCAAGGTCGTCAGATGTTTGGGGGCTTTGCCAGGGAGCTTTTGGGGATTTTTTTTCTGCCATTTATTTCTTCTGTATTTTTCCTTTCCGCAGAGTTCTGAGTTCTAGGGCTTGGTTGGTTGAATTTTTAGGAATTTCAGAATTTTCTTTTCTTCCGGAGATGGGAATGAGGAGAGTTTTCCTGTATTCAGCATTTTGAGGGGTTTTAGATTCAGATTTTTTTTTTTGTGCTTTTGAACTACTGTGAACATTCTTTCCAGAGGTTTGGGGTTCGGGATTTAGGTGGTTTGTTCTTTGTTCTTTGTTCTTCATCTGAGATTTCTTCGTCTCTGCTGCTGTCAACATTCTTTCATTTCCTCTGTTTTAGAACAGATAGATCCAGTGTTTGCAATTTTCAATTCTGTTGTGTTTAGAGTTCGATCCAATTTATTTTCTCAGTTCTCTTCTGTGCTGCTTTTGCTCTTTCTTCTGTGTGGATTGTGCCATTTCTTCTATGCATAGAGTTTGATCCAGTTTAATTTCTCCTTTCTTCTGTGTTCTGTGAAGACATTCGGGACCTCAGCATCTAGTTTTATTTAGCATTCCGGGAAGTTCGGCTGTTGTTGGAGCTGTTGGAGGGGAGACCGATCCAGTGAATTTTCCTTTTCTTCTTCTCTTCGCTACTTCTGGGAGGAGGATCGAGGGGTTCCTTTCTTTTGTGTTATGTGAGAGATCGAGGGCTTCCAGAGATCGGGGCTTTTCTTCCTGTCTTCTGCATCTGAAGAATCTAGGAGGTGTATACTGCAGAGCTAGGCCAAGGTGACCAAGGGGATCTATCCTTTACTTGGTATGTTTTGGGTCTGTCCTGTGATGGTGTACAGAAAGCTGCCGGAGGTAGTAGTAGAGAGCATTTGAGAGACCAGGGAGCTTGGCTCCTCTTCTTCTTTTACTGATTTGGTTTTCTATTTCATTAGTGTTCTGTTTCTTTCACCCTGGACAATTTGGGAGCATGATGTGTAGTTTAAATTTCCTTTAATATTTTCTTTACTGAATTGCTCGAGTTGAGAGGGTACAATGATCTAAATGCTTATAGCTCATTTTTTTCTCAGTATAAAGAATGTTTAATTTGATCTCATCAAGAGTTTTTAGTTCAGTTTTACACATTGAGATTTAAGTTTTGTTGGTGCTTATTTGAATAGAATCATATATTCTTGTTCTTATTTCTGTCCAATCTTTGAGATGTAAGAGTAGTGATTTGTGCTTGTGAGATTTACTCTTGTTAATCGTTCATCCTCTGAGTTGTAGGGGTAAATTGGTCTGTATGTTCTAGCTTAGATTTTTGTCTACCTGTGTGATCCCTCAACTGTGAGGGTACATTGATATCATTCTCTTTCATTTTAATCCAGCTTGTTCTTTCATTAATTTGATCTGTCAAGATTGTGAAGGATTGGTCGGTGATGTTTACATATTTACTTTAATGCATTGTCGATAGAGGTTTCAAGTCAAAGTAGTTTAACTCAAATTCTATTCAGCCTCTATGTGGATATGACCTGTTCTCACCACTCTATTAGTTCATTTTTACTATTTTAAATCTGTGAGATAGTTTAGAGAAGGTGAGTATATTGATTCGTGCACGGAACTCTGGACAACGAAAGTGCACAGTCAATAATGCCGCGTTCAAGTGCACCTCACAAGCAACCATCTGATCAACTCACCCAAGCACTCCTAACTAAGGTGAGTAGATTGGAGAATCTCAAAAGGGTGTCCACTCCCAAAGATCCCTTGAACTGGCTCTTCCTGCCATGCCAATCTTCAATCTTCCCCCATCAGAACTACCTATCTACCGCTACCGCGCTACAACGGCACTGACAACCCATTTGTCCACCTTAAAGAGTTCATGTACGAATTCTCCTTCTGGAAAAATGATAATAAAGCACTAGCATTTCTATTCAGAAGGTCATTAGATGGTCCTATCTTGGAATGGTTCTACTCTTCGGAGCCAATGGATGCTGAAAATTTCAATGTTGTTCAAAGGAAATTTGTGCAAAAATATAGAGATCGGGTTGGTCCTTCCTTGTCTATCACAAATTTGATGGCCAACAAAATGAAGGTGGATGAAGATTCCTTGCACTATGTTGATAGGTGGAGAGGTATGGCTGAAAAATTAAGGGATCCATTATCTGAGTCTGCGTAAGTAAAGATGATAACTGCAAATTCTACACCACAGTTTAGACATATCTTGGCTACTGACAACCATGGAAGAGTATATGAGAGAGCTAGATACATTCAGACGCAATTGAAAGACTCTCCCATAATGTCCATATTTGAGCCAAAGTTAGAACATTCAAGAAGAACGATGGAAATTCCCAAGCTGATGGTCCCAAACTCAGGGGGTTATCAATAATGAACACGTGAGTGCAATGGGCAATCCAAACTCCACCAAATATCGCCCAACTCCAACCAAAGGCCTCAACAACCTCAATACCAACAACAACTGCAACAACCACAATTCAGGCCTAATAACCCTCCCATGTTGCATACCCTAGCTCCACAACCTCAGCAGCCCCCTCCACCACCACAATATCAGAAATATCAACAAGCTCCACCATAGTACCAACAATAGCCACCACCTCCTCAACATCCCCAGCAATATAACCAGTACCTCCTCCTAGAAACTACGATCCCCAATAGCCCAAAAGGCCTTGGTCCAAGAAGAGGGCAATATCCATCGTTTCTGGAGACTCTCCCTGACATATTCAATGCTCTTATGGACGCCAATGTACTCACTCTGCCAAGGGAATGACTACAATCGCCTCCCAATGTTGATACCTCTCGCTACTGTGCATTCCACCGGGGACCTGGTCACACATTAGAGGCATGCTTTCACTTCAAAGATTACATCTATGATCTAAATGGCCAGGGAGGGATTGATTGGATGAAATGAGAAAGTACATCAGAGAAATGAAGGCAAGAAGGCCACCCAGGAAAAATTTAAACAACAACAACAGCACCAGCAACAACACCAGCCACCTGCACAATAACCCCAAGTTCCCCTACAACAACTTAATATGAGCATTGTGCAGAACCCTACTCCAAATCATCAACTAAATGTTATCAGATCATCTCCCCAAACAGATAGAAGGCTAGGCAGGCATGTGGAAGCACCCTCCACCACCACATCACAATCCAGCTACTCATTACCTCCTTTCCTCTGCATCCCTACACCTTCCAACCCACTCCCGCCTTTTCTCTGCATTCCTACAACCCCGCACTATGTCCACCACAACCCAATCAACCGCTCATCCTCCAACCACCCACAACCTCCACATCGCAGGCCCCTAACCAACTCCTCTTTTTCTTCGCAAACCACCACGACCACTATGCCATCACACCCAACCCTACACTCATACGCCAACCCTCCACCACCCCCATCTCACAACCATCACCATCCAATCCACCTCTTCTTCGCACACCACCTTCTACCCCATCATTACCACTAACCCACAAGCTCCTTTCCTACGCACCACTACCTCCACCTCGATCCTATACCATCCCTTTCTCCATGCCACCCCCGAATGTGGTGAACATCAAACCACCACACCAGATGTTCAACATGAAACACTCCACCATCCACCCAGTCCCCACATGCCAAGCAAGCCACTGGTACGGGAAGTACACAGCGGGGGATGAGACTTAAGAAACTTTGGTGCTTTGGAGTGGGCGTATATTCAACACGCTATTCCCCCCAAAGTCAGGATCAGGCACCCCAGCAGTAGGAAGAAGAAGCACCAACTGAAGAGTCCATTCCAGGGACTTAATATGACTTGTTGAAACATCTAGACAAAATGTCGGCAAGAATTTCCATTCTGGAATTGATCAAAAGGTCACCCGTACATCAAGAAGCCCTGGTGCAGTATTGTGAGGGTGAATGAAGACTTGTCAGTGAATCAGATCAGCCCGTCTTAACCCCCACAAGTCAGCATCCGACCATCGAATTCCACGAACATAAACTAGCACCTGTGGAAGCCCAATGGTATGCCTTATGCTTAACTGTCAAAATCAACGGGACCTGCATGTCTCAATGTCTGGTGGACACCAGAGCTTCCATTAATGTGGTCTCCTCAGACACATTGAACTTGTGTGGGTTGCATTAGAATCGGTTCGGTACTCCTTAATTACAGTCACTGCCTGCCTAACACTAGTAGGCCGCCAAAAGGGTAGTCATACTGAAGGTGGGTTTGGGTCCCTCTGTAATAAATTGATTTCCACATTCTAGACATGGACCCAAGCTTTCGAATGATACTAGCAGACCATACAACTAGGCACTTGGCGTCGTCACCTCTACTATAAATCAATGTCTAAAGTTTCCATACAAGGGATGGGTCGTCAAAGTAACAAGTAAGCCAATGATCTTATAAGTGGACGCCATGTCCGATAACTTTGTTCTTCCATTTGGCCAAGCAACCAACCTCTCATGTCAGTACTAGACATGTATGGAACACAAGAAAACCATCACATCCATTAGTATCATCTACACGATCAACTACTACTGCATAGAAGAGAAGAAATAATGACTGATAAGGGCTGGCAAATCATGCTGAAGATGGGGTACCAGCCAGTAAAGGGCTGGAGGTATACTTACAAGGTAGGACCAAGGCAGTGCTAGATAAAAAGACAAGGCCCAGAGCAGGACTGGGGTACAAGCCAAAGAAGAAGACAATGAGCAGAGCGCAGTGTCAGCTAAACCTTGGTCAACAATGATGTCACAATGAAGATTGACAAGCAGCCACTCACATGACCTCTTTACCATCATTTCAAGAAGGGGCCTCTACAGCCAGGGATGAACACAAACTTCAGTTATCACATCAGAACTCTCATGCCATGACATGCATACTCGTCAGTTTGCACACCACATTGCACCCCTAGCTACATACAAAGCTCTAGAAAACCTCAAGCCCCAAAAATTGGGAAAAATGGGTGACTCTGAGTGTGAATGGTACGTTGGTCGACGTGAATGACATTGTTATATCCTTAAGTCGACTCTTCATGCCAACGAACCCCAAATGGCCGTCACTCATACATGACCTCCTGAAAAAGCCAACAACAATCACAACCAAGAGGCAGCTGCTGAATGACTAGATAGATGAAGGGGAGCCAAATGTCCCTTTGAAGAAGGCTTTACAATTGACAGGCTCTGGGCGGGCCACTTTTCCTTGGCATCATGATCACATTGCTTCAGGCCACCATGTGGCCTCTTTTCCTCTCCCTTAGCATTCCACAGGCACCAACGCCCTTTTTCATATTTCCCTACACTCACATGAGCAGACGCTCACTCTCCAACTCCCTCTTTCTGATAATCTCCCTTCAATTGAGCATACACTCATCTCCCAATTCTCCAATCTCTCAACTTCACCCCTTTCCCTTTTCATGGTAAACAAAAACCAAAATTTGATTAATTCTGAAAAAAGAGAGAGCCAATTTCCAAGTTTCTGATTCAATCGTCTCCATCGAGGAGACTTCTTATCTCTCCTCCGAGTGTGCCCCGCCGACCTACGGGCCACTCCTCCCTGTCTAATGACCAACCTCCTCTTTCCCTCCACGCAAGGACTCCCAACTCCCTCCACGTAGGGACCTCCATTTACTATTTTTCTTCCTCCCTCACCTCCTTCTGTAGGTTCTAGTAGTTGTAGTAAGAGTCTAGGTCTGGTTAGTGAAAGTCTAGGAGTAGTACCAAAGAAGAGGTCTACGGAGAAGAGGGTTCCTCACTACTTCTTAGCAGATCTAGCCCTTGGATGCAAGGCATGTCTAGCAATCCCTGAGTTCATTAAGGAGCCCTTGTTGTTGCCAAATATAGAATGTGAGGAGTCATTATCCTTTATTGATGATGGGTTTGGAGTCTATGAAATCATGGATGATAGTGACCCAAATGAAGAAGGGAATGAAAAGTTTGAGGACGTAGCTGATGCATTCGCAAGCAGGGTCAAACATTGATGAACCGTCAGCTACAGTAGAAGAAACCACCAAAGAAATTAATCTAGGAACCGAGGAAAATCCTAGGACCGTCCTCATAAGCAGCAACTTGTCACCAGCTGATGACGAGGCAATTATTGAGGTTCTCAGGGAATATAAAGACATGTTTGCTTGGAGCTATGATGATATGCCAAGACTAGACCCCACGTTTGTTGAATATCACCTTACACTTAAGCTAGGGTCCGTCGCCATTAAGCAGTGATTAAGATGTTTCCACCCATAAATGGCTTTGAAAATGAAAGATGAGGTCGACAAGCTCCAAAAAGCCAAGTTCATTAGAGTCATACTTTATCCCAAGTGAGTGGCTAACACCGTCCCAGTCATGAAAAAGACGGAAGATTCAGAATTTGCATTGACTTCCAGAACCTTAACCGCACGTGTCTGAAAGATCATTTCCCCTTGCCTCACATTGATGTGCTAATTGACAACACAGGGAGGCATCACCACGAGCTGGAGGAATACACCAAGCTGCCACAATAGTCACCAACGAGGATCATTTCCCTCTTCTTCTTTTTCCCTTCTCTTTTGTTCACAGTCTTTACATGGTAATCACTTCTTCCACACACACACATAGCACGTAGTGCACACTCCCACACACCTAAAATGGGTTTTCTTTACCAAAAATGGAGGGAAGAAGGGTGGTCATAGCATTTGGCCACCCCTCTTCTCAAACCCACAACCGGTACGGGGCTCTTCTTTTGGATTTCCTTCACTACTTACTGAACGGATATTTCACTTCTCCAAGGTCTAATTGAGTCTTCTTTTCATAGGCAAACAACTAAGAAGCAACGTGGAACTCTTTCTCTTTGGCCGGCTGAGGAGAAAGAAGTCGGCGTCCCCACCATCAATCGGTCATGAGGCAGCATCATCGGCATGACTTTAACACACCCTTGGACACAGGTAAGGCCCTGGCGATCACATCCATTCCATTTCATCATCCGTTTCTTGGTTTTCTTCTCTTCTCTTAGGTGGTCAAACTGGTCAAACATAGGTCACGAAAGTAAGACGCGACGGAACCAAGGAGAGTGTTCCACCTAGTCGGGAGCGTTCGAGATGGGCAAAAACAAAACGTCCACAAAAAGTCTGCCACATTATGCCTTGGATGGCGGTGGTATACACAGTAATTGCTTTGATGGGCTGCCAAATTCCTATTAGCCTTTTTTCAGAGGAAGTCTAAGAGCATTGATTGACATAAGAGCTGCAAAAATATCAGTTAGGGTTTCTGGGAGAGCCAGATAGTGAGCCCTTTAGGGGTCATTGGGCTTTCTAAGAGCATAGACATTTTTTGGTGGAGAGACTTGGTTGTATTGGCGCTGCTCCTATGAGGGTTTTGAGCTTGGGCAGGCTGTGGCTTGTTCTTCCATGGCTACTGGAGAGGTAGATTTTGGGTGTCCTAACTACCTGGCCTTGGGTATTGTTTACGGTACCCACTTGTTCATTGGTTGTACCACCTCTGTGATGGGACCCTGAGGCTTCTTGGGGTAACGAGATTTTATATTCTCAATCATGGTGTGTATAGGCGAGTCTTTGAGTTGTGTAGATGAAGCGAGCTCGGCTATATAGTTTGTGCATGGTAGAGATGTCATTCATGACCAATATGGATAGGTAGGTAGGGGTGGCATTGGCAATCAATAGCTTACCCTTTTCCTCTTCTGGCATAGAGCAACGAACACGTGCAGCCAAGGCATGCCGCCTATCAGCATACACATCAAAGTTTTCCTATGGTTTCATCTTCTCAGCCACTAAATCCACGAAAGAAGATTCGGGTCCGACCTGATCTTGGAACTGCTACAAGAATCTCTCTTGCACAATTTGAAAATCCTCGGCTTCCTCAAGCGGTAGGGAGTAGAACCACTCGAGGGCCCCCGGTCCATCCAAAGACTTCCTGAATAAGTATACCATGAGATGGCAGTCATACTTATGTGGCACAGACTCATATACAAAATCATTGATGTGTACATAGGGATCGCCTACCGTAGAGTATTGTTTGTAGACTGTAAACTCTGATTAGGCGGAACCCGAAGGTGTTGGAAAGAGGGGAGAAATGTCGGCCACCTTCTGAGGGTTCATCTGCCTTCGCAAATCATGCAGTTCCCTTTTTCATGGATGTCCACTCCGCAAGAAACTCAGAGGAAGATGAGACGTGGGGAACAAGGACAAGCAAGGCATAGGACCGCTCACAGGGAGAACGGTTGTAGTCGGCCTGATAATAAGAAGAATGAGGGGGAGACCTTGGCCGGACTTCCCGTGCCAGTGGGTAGTTGGGCTCAGAAAAATGAATGGTCTGCGGACAAAGAGGAGTAGAATCACCCATGATGGGAGGCGCATGTGGTGCAGATGAGACCATCTGATGGGAAGAGACCTGAGGGGACGGAGAACGGGGCGCTTGCCTTTGGTAGCCACCAAGAATTCCCGAACTTGGGCAGAACTCAACTGCGAGAGAACCTGACTGAACTGAGAATGTGGGTCATTTGCCCCAGAGGCAAAAGGGGGGCGAGATTGATCCTCAATGACTGTAGGAGGTTGAATCTGTTCCGCAAGGGTGGCAGCAGAGGGCTGGGTGTAGCAACCCGAATTTTAAAAATATAAATAAATAAGACAATTATTATAACATGTGAGATATGCAATGCAATTAAATGAAAATTTATGTTCAGACACTAAACAATAAATTACAATGGGTGATAAAGAAAGTGGTCAATACATGAATAACTGGGTTGGCCGATGCTGAGCAAGTATTAAGAAGAATAAACCCGATAATGATAAAAGCTATTATCACATGTGCAAACCAACTCTGAATCACACAAAAATTTAGGATGACAAACTAAATAATAAGATACAAATAATAGAAAAAAATTAGAGTCAAACAAACATGTTTGAGTTAATAAAACTGTAAACTTCGACTTAAGACGATAAAACCCGATAACGTCAGAACTCTTTATCACATGTAACTAACTCATGTGAAATAATGTTTGACGTCCAATCATGTTTATTGGGCTCAATAGGAAGCCAATATAAGAAATTAATATTTAAAATTTGTGATAACCAAATAACCACCCTTAAAGTGGGTTAATTAAGCATAAAAGTCTGTCAAATGGGTCATGGTATAAGTTTAAACCCTAGCCCAATTGGGGAGCAAAATTTGCTTCCACTTACCCTCTTAATTGGGGTGGGATTATAAGGAAATATCCATAGAAATGAGCTCTAATCATGGTAGGACTCCTACCCTCAGATTAGAAAACTTAAACTCATTTTTGCACAACTCTACCCTTATAAATACATCATAAACTCTCCATGGCTGCCCCCAACCTTCTCCTAACCTTGCTAGATGTGGATGGATTGGCTAGGAGCAAGAAGAGGAGCTCTAGAGCAAAGATTTGGGTGTTCTTCATAAAAAAATGTGGTTCTTCATCCCTTTTGCAAGAGACATTCAAAAGGTAGGTAATCTTTGGCCAAACTCTAGTTAAACTTTTTCATAGATACCTCTACATGTCCCAAGCATGTTAGACAAGTTTTCCTCAATTTATATCATGCATACACATCGAATTAAAGTCCCAAAATTTTAGTTTTTATGTTCATTCGAGTTGCATATTCTTAATCTCGTATCTCTTAAATAACTTGTCCAAACATCATGAAACTTTGACTTAAGATTATTTAACATGTTAGGAACGATTCCTCTCTATTTTCCCTAGTTTCTATACATTGGTTTGATCGTATTAAGTATTTTGTAAGCATGCTACGAATTAGGGATTCTTGAGCACAAAATTAAAATTTATGCATCCCTAGGTCAAATTGATTCAAATACAATACATAGGTACCTTCTCCATCCTATTTATGACAATTTTCATGTTGAAAGTTTTTCCTAAAAATGATGAGAAACATGTTTTTAAAGCATAACCAATAAATCACGTTTTCTGCAAATCCTTGTTCTTATCTGGGCACACTGTGTCATAGTGTTTGAATGAACCAGGTTAGCTTAATGCGCCTGCCCCTTTTGAAATCTGCATCCCACCAAAAGTTCCCCCCATGTGGCGGTGCACTACCCCGAGCTGGAGGCGCCCTCCTGTTTGGCACACTGCACCTATCACGCCCCGACATTTAGCAACGGAAATAAACGTCGAGAGCGTGAGCGATACAAGTATGAGTATCACAGTCGAGTAATTCAGAGTAACAACTAAGTATAACACAAGACATGAGACAATAATATTTCTAGCCAAATACTCTTTATTTCATACTCATCAAACTAATTTAAAACCTTACATGATCAGAGCCAAACATAGGGCCCATTACTGTATTTCAAAGTACATATGACATCAAGAAAGTAAACCTAAGTATTACAGACTCTATGAATGGATTCTAATCTCGATGGCTGACATGATAGGTACACTTGAGAAGTTCATCACTCTTCCCTAGTCCCGTCATTCTCTAGTTCTTCATAATCATCACATGAAAATATTAAGGAAAGCAGGTGTTAGCGTGCTAGTGTCCAGTAGGATTTATATCTCATGGTGCGGGCATGCTTTACGTGGTTAACATGTAATAGGTAAGATACTAACAAGCAATACTCATCACAATTACAATAGCGACAATTCCAAGCTATAACATGTACGAGGACGGTTCAATAAAACAAATTCAATAGCAATTCTCATGGGGGACAGAACGATTAACAATGAGATGGATGACAGTACGATCATTATCAATAGAAGAGATTCAATAACATGTAGCATGCACAATAGATATCTCAAGTTGGATTCCATAGAATTATAGTGGACAATGACATATTGGTTCAATAACGATGACATGTACAATAGATTTGGCCATTTCACATATAACAGTTCAATCAATCAACCAATCATTCATTAACAGTGTGGAAATTACTCAGATCAATCTTGTAGTCAATTAGGTGATTGCCAGACACCTCAATGGGTCATATACTCTCGCGATTTATAAGTATTTCAGGTGCTCCTCCCAGGACCAGACTGGGCACTATTTGTACAGGCATAGCTATGAACCAAAGTTCCAATAGTTTCTGGTAATTCCATTCATTCATTTATGGCCAATACGAATTCCAATCAACAGACAGTATGTACGAAAGATCATGTCAATGATTATAGAGAACAAGGCAAGTGGTCATGATCCCGAGTAAATTTCGATAGCATAATGACTTAATTACTTTAATTCAATCTTTACATTTAATGTCTTGGTTTCAATGTAATAAATCACTCTCAAGAGAAGTAGATAAGAATAGAGGTGCATTCTATCTTCTGGGAACTTCAATGGTACAACCAACTCAGTGTCCATGAGGGAATCCATGGAGTACGGAGAATTACGGAGGTCTTGGAGAAAAGGTCAATAGTCTGCTGATACGGAATGACCGGCCTAGAGTTTCCAAATCCCCAAGAGAGGACTGCCTATATGTGCAAAGTGACATGTAGAGCATGTCTCAATCCACAATCCATCGGTTTAATACAAGACAGAAAGCTATAACATGGATGCATGGCATGGTATACAATCACATGATTTCTGCACTTTTTAACATGTAGCAATTTCAGTTCTGAACAAGCTAGAATATGGACATAGCTCATATCAAGGACATGACAGATAGAATCAAACAGTCATTAAGAACACTTAGAATAGATGTTTATATTCTTATAGCTTTCATGTAGGTTAATCACTTTTAGGCCATTGCATAACTATATGACATGATATGACAGTGGGATATGCATATGATTAACTGTACATCTCAATAAAACAATCTCGGATTGGTCTTTTAATCGTGACGGGTTCAGTCGTTGCACTTCAAAGGACCGTACACAGTCAAAACATGACTCTGTGCAAAGTGGCTAATCGTGACGGACCTACCCGTCACGTTCAAATTGCAACGGGATAGATACTCGCCTTTTCCACTAGGAATCGATTGTCGAATCAATTATCCAATCAGAATCACGATTGTCCTGTCTGTCGCGTTCATAACGTGACAGATCGATATGTTGTAATGACTCTTGAATCGTGACGTTTTGATACGTCACGTCCAAGAGTTGACTTAAAAATCCGAATATAAAACAGTGCAAAAAGTTGGACGGGAAAAAGAGCAAATCGCGACGGCATGTGCTGTCGCGTTCAAGAGGGGTGTTGAAACCCATGCGGCACACAATTTCATGTGTCAGGGTTGACTGGTCAAACATCAAAATGAGACAGAATGGTCTGTCGCCTTTTCATAAATGCGACGGTCTTGTACGTCGCGTTCATGCAGTGATGAACGCGACGACTGGATCGGTCGCGTTCATTGTTCTTGCCCGAAAACGCACAAATAGCTACAACCCGTCATGATAGACTTATAACTTGAAATCTAGCGATCTTTAGACAAAACTCTGAACATGAAAAGTGTCGAGGACAACAAGTAGAAGACAACCACAATTTTGGTTTGACCCAATTCGGCCTCGGTTTGCATGAAACATAGCAAGAACACATAAAGCCCTAAACCTGCGCTACTCTTGAAAAATGCTTAATACGACTTACATTGTTCATGAAAATTGGGGAAAACACATGCATATGAAACTAGACTCGATGTTCTTTCCATTGGTATGTGTAAAGTTTAGATTAAGCCCAAGAACACCTACCTTGAGTGGATCTAATGGAGGTCAATGCACAGGTCGTAGCAGAGAAAGGTTGGGGAAGAAGCTCGGTTTCTTGGCCGTTCTCCTCCTCTCCTGGTGTCCTAGCTCGCCTCCTCACGACCCCAGCACGATGGTGAACCTTCCCAACTAGTCTTATGATGATTATTTATATGTTTAGGGTTAATTTCAAGTCCTAATGAGACTAGGAAGGGTGGGTTGCAGTTTTGGCTTGACTCCTTCCATATTTTGGGGATTCTTCACCCAATTGAAGTAGGAATGCCATTAGGAAAGCTCCTAACATGGTTGGTTACGAATTTGGTTGCCATGCATGGCTAATCACCTTTGTTTTAGCCCTAATTTTCCCTTTCCTATTTTTTGCACAATTATGGTTATGAATTTTGAGATTTAATGTCATTGGGCTTGTTCTTTGGCCCAACAAGAGTTGTCTTAGCCCAGATTAATTCAAGTGGTTGATTCCACTTCTTGGGAGTTTAACTATAACTTTTATTTTATTTTATTCAATATTTTTATTTATTTCTATTTTCCTATATTTTAAATCACTTAAATTTTCCAGGGAGTTACATCCTCCCCCACTTAGAAAATTTGGTCCCCAAATTTATACACGGTAGTATAGTATCATACCTGAGAATAATTTTGGGTGGTTTTTCTTCATTCTTTCCTCCGATTCCCAGGTAGCATTGGTAACTCTTCCCAACTCCACTGGACCTTCACCATAGGTATGGTACGATTCCTGAGTTGTTGCAACTTTCGATCCAATATTTTGATCGGTTTCTCCTCATAAGTTAAGTCTTCTCGAATCTCTAAGTCCTCATGGTGAATCACATGGTTAGAATCAAACACGTACTTCCTCAGCATGGGTGTGTGGAAGACGTTGTGTTCATTAGCTAGATGCGGAGGTAGTGCTAGTCTGTAGGCTACCTGCCCAACCCTTTCAAGAATTTCAAAAGGGCCAATAAATTTTGGGGGTCAACTTTCCCTTGATCCAAAATCTTTGAATTCCCCGTGAAGGTGAGACCTTCAGGAAAACATGGTCACCAACTTGGAATTTCAGCTCTCTTCTCCTTTTGTCTGCATAACTTTTCTGCCTTGACTGTGCTATCTTCAGACGTGCCCTAACAATTTGAACCTTCCTGACAGTCGCTTCGACTAAGTCGGGTCCAACCGATTGGTTTTCCCCAACCTCCTCCCAACAAAGAGGTGATCTACAACTCCTGCCATATAAGGCTTCAAACGGTGCCATTTTAATGCTTGTATGATAGCTATTGTTATATGCAAACTCAATTAGAAACAACTGGTCATTCCAGCGTCCCCTAAAATCAAGCACAAGGGCACGGAGCATGTCTTCCACTATTGATTGGTTCTTTCAGTTTGTCCATCCGTCTGAGGATGAAAGGCAGTGCTAAAGTTTAGTTTTGTGCCCAGTGCTGCTTGTAGCCCTTTCCAGAAGTGTGAGGTGAATCTAGGATCCCAATCAGATATTATAGTGGATGGAACCCCATGCAATCTAACCACTTCTTTGACATAGAGTGCAGCCAACACATCTACTATTCATGTGCTCTTAATTGGCAAGAAATGAGCTGACTTAGTCAATCTGTCTACTATTACCCATATTGTGTCTAATCCTCCTCTAAACCTGGGTAGTCCCATGATAAAATCTATACCAATACTATCCCACTTCCATTCTGGGATGTCTAGTGGTTGTAATCCTCTTGCAAGTCTGAAATGTTCAACCTTGACTTGCTAGCAGGTCAAGCAATGTGCCACATAGTCGGCCACATCCCTCTTCATATTCGGCCACCAATAAGACCTTTTTAGGTCTTGATACATTTTGTTGATTCGAGATGAATGGTATACTTTGATTGGTGAGCTTCTTTTAGCAGCTTCTTTTTTGAGGTCTTCCAGATCAGGTACATAGGTTCTGCCTTGGAATAGCATTCTTCATTTTATGTTAGAGAAAAATCTAGTATGTGCTCTAGCTTCTCCTTAATGTCAACTAAGAAAGGATCTGCCACTTGCTTCTCTTTGATTTCAGTGAGTAGATCAGACTGTACCTTGATGTTAGAAACCATCACTTGTTTCTCCTTCTTTCCCATGTCTAAATTTATACTTGCAAACTGTTCTAGCAACTTCTATTCGCCCAGCATCATACTAGCTAGCATAGCTCCTAGTTGTCTACTTAGGGAGTCTGCCACCACATTGGTTTTTCCTGAGTGATATTGAATGGAAAAGTCAAAGTCTATGAGATACTCTAACCACCTTCTTTGACTCATGTTGAGTTCCTTCTGAGAGAAAAGATATTTCAGGCTCTTGTGGTCAGAAAAGACTTTAAATTGTTCCCCATAAATGTAGTGTCTCCATATTTCAAGGTGAACACTACAGGTTCTAATTCTAGGTCATGTACGGAATAATTTGCTTCATGGGTTTTCAACTGTCTTAAGGGATATGCTATTACCCTTCCTTGTTGCATTAAGACACAACCTAGACATGTTATAGAAGCATCTGAATATATTTCAAATCCTCCCTCTTCAGTAGGTAGGGCAAGGACAGGAGCAGAGGTCAGACACATCCTCAAGCTATTAAAGCTCTCCTCGCACTTATCTATCCACACATATGGATTTTTCTTCCAGGTCAGCTTGGTTAATGGCACTACGATCTTTGAGAAATCCTTTATGAATGTTCTGTAATACCCTGCTAATCCCATAAAACTTCTGATCTCTGTGACACTTGTCGGTCTTTCCCACTTCAATACTGCCTCTACCTTCGATGGGTCAACAGCGATACCATCCTTGGTTACTATATGGCCCAAGAAGAATACCTCTTCTAGCCAAAACTCGCACTTACTCAGATTGGTGTATAATTGATTATCCCTCAAGATTTGAAATGCAATCCTCAAATGTTCTTCATGTTCTTCTTTTGTTTTGGAATAGATCAGTATATCATCAATAAACACCACAAAAAATTTGTCGAAGTATGGTCGATAAATACTATTCATCAGCTGCATGAAAACTGCAGGAGCATTTGTTAGTCCAAAAGGCATAACAATGAATTCATAATGCCCGTACCTACTTCGGAAGGTTGTCTTGTGAATATCTTCTTCTTTGATCCTCAATTGATTATAACCAGATTTGAGATCTATCTTAGGGACAGTGATCAAATAATTCATCAATCCTTGGCGAGGATATTTGTTCTTGATTGTTAATTGGTTCAATTGCTTGTAGTCTATACACAACCTCATCGACCCATCCTTCTTCTTGACAAAGAGAACAGGTGCACCCCATGGTGATGTGCTTGGTTGGATAAACCCTTCTCTAGCAGTTCCATCAGTTGCTCCCTTAATTCCTTCAGTTCTGCCGGGGACATTCTATAAGGTGCCCTAGATACTGGTGCTGCTCAGAGATCATCTCGATAGTAAAATCAACTTCTCGCTCAGGAGGTATACCTGGCAAGTCTTCGGGGAATACATCAGCATACTCGCTGACAATAGGGATGTTCCCAACCTGAACTTCCTTCTTCATGGTGATAACAGCAGCTAGAAAGGCTATACAACCTTTCCTTATCATCCTCTTTGCTTGTAGTGCAAAGATGAGGGACAGTCTCCTGCGATTTCTATCTCCCGAGAACACTAGCTTTGGATGCTCACTAAATGTTACCCGGCGTTTCTTATAGTTGACACTAGCCCTATGTTCAGACAACCAGTCTGATCCCAGTATCACATCATAACCCTCCATGTCCATGCATATTAAATTTGCAGGTAGATTTTGAGTTCCAATTAACACCTCACGAGATGGAAAATGGTTTCTAAGTTTGGTGCTAGGACCAATAGGGGTTGACATGACTATTCCAGATTTCATTGGAACGGGTTTTACAAGTAAGGTATCAACAAATGTTTGTGATATGAAGGAATGAGTAGCTCCCGTATCAAATAGAACGAATGCAGAACGGGATAGAATAGTAAGTGTACCATCAACCACACCACCTTCCTCTAATGTAGTTGGTTCTTGCAACGCCTGCAGCCCACCTTGGCGCTTTTGACCTCCTTGGTGTGTTGCCAGTGTCTGATTATTCATCCGTGGGCATTCAAAGATCTTATGGCTCTGGCTTCCACAGTGTAGGCATATCCCCAATGCCTTCCAACAGTCCTCAGACCTGTGACTAGCCTTGTCATAGTGTTTGCATCGTTCCCTGTTGATCGGGGCTTGTTGATAACCTCCATCCCTGAACTTCTTCACTTGTTGACTTCCAGTTTGGCCCATCGGCCTCTTCATTCCGACCACAGCTGGTGGCCTTTTGGATATCATCCCCGTTCCCTCTTCATCATGTTGTTCTTGATATTGTCAGCTATAGCTAGTGAGTCTTCAAGTAGTAGTGCCTTCCTTACCATCTCCGGATAAGTTTACAGATCCATCGGTCCCAGTTGTGTAATGTACTGGGGCCTCAGATCGCTCATCTCTTGGCCTTCAACCGCTTGGTTTGGACCAAGTGTGGGGTATAACGGGCCAGTTTAGAGAATTGAGCCTCGTATTCGGCCACAGAAAGACTCCGTTGCTTCAGCTTGGCAAACTCTACCGCCTTCCTCTCTTATATTCTATCAGAGAAGTACTTATTGTTGAAGTACTCCTAGAACTGTGCCCAAGTGGCCCGGCATCACCTAGTGTAGCCTCAATTGACTCTCACTAGGCGCGTGCTTCTCTCTCTAGCTGATAATTAGCTAGAGTAACTTTGTTCTCGTCCGTGCATCCATTACGTGGAATGCATGCTCCATCTCTTTGAGTCAGTGCTCAGCCTCATCCGGATCAGTGCTACCCCCAAACCTGGGCGGTTCATACTCTAGAAGTTTCTGTGGAGATCTCCCTGGTTTTCAGCTCTACCCTAGGTGGCCTATAATAGTGCTTGAGTCAGGGTCTTAATCATCCTATGCAAATCTCTTTCACGTGCAGCAGCCATGAAATCCTTCAAGATAAGAACGTCATCATCATTAGGTATTAGTCTTGTCTCACTTAACTCTAACTAGATGTCTTAGCCCGTGTTTCTACCTCAATCTCACTGCTGATTTTTTTTTTTTGACAAGTCTACACATGGGGTTTAGTCTTGGTTAAGCCTAACAATTTCCTATTTGCCTAGAACTTAAGGGAAAGCCTAGGCTCTGATACCAACTGTCACGCCCTGACATTTAGCAAGGAAATAAACGTCGAGAGTGTGAGCGATACAAGTATGAGTATCACAGTCGAGTTATTCAGAGTAACAACTAAGTATAACACAAGACTTGAGACAATAATATACCATCCAAATACTCTTTATTTCATACTCATCAAACTAATTTAAAACCTTACATGATCAGAGGCAAACATAGGGCCCATTACTGTATTTCAAAGTACATATGACATCAAGAAAATAAACCTATCTATTAAAGACTCTATGGATTCTAATCTCGATGGCTAACATGACAGGTACACTTGAGAAGCTCATCACTCTTCCCCAGTCTCGTCATTCTCTAGTTCTTCATAATCATCACCTGAAAATATTAAGGAAAGTAGTTGTGAGCGCGCTAGCACCCAGTAGGATTTATATCTCATGGTGCGGGCATGCTTTACGTGGTCAACATGTTAACAGGTAAGATACTAACATGCAACCCTCATGACAATTACGATAGCGACAATTCCAAGCTATAACATGTACGAGGACGATTCAGTAAAACAAATTCAATAACAATTCTCATGGAGGATAGAACGATTAACAATGAGATGGATGACAGTATGATCATTTATCCATGGAAGATATTCAATAACATGTAGCATGCACAATAGATATCTCAAGTTGGATTCCATAGAATTCCAGTGGACAATGACATTTTGGGTTCAATAACGATGACATGTATAATAGATTTGGCCATTTCACATATAATAGTTCAATCAATCATTCAATAACAGTGTGGAAATTAACCAGATCAATCTTGCAGTCAATTATGTGATTGCCAGACACCTCAATAGATCATATACTCATACGATTTATAAGTATTTCGAGTGCTCCTCCTAGACCAGACTGGGCCCTATTTGTACAGGCATAGTTATGAACCGAAGTTCCAATAGTTTCTGGTAATTCCATTCATTCATTTATAGCCAATACGAATTCCAATCAATAGACAGTATGTATGAAAGATCATGTCAATGATTATAGAGAACAAGGCAAGTAGACATGATCCCGAGTAAATTTTGGCAGCATAACGACTTAATTACTTTAATTCAATCTTTACATTTAATGGCTTGGTTTCAATGTAATAAATCACTCTCACGAGAAGTAGATAAGAATAGAGGTGCATTCTATCTTTTGGGAACTTCAGTGATATAACCAACTTAGTGTCCATGAGGGAATCCATGGAGTACGGAGAATTACGGAGGTCTTGGAGAAAAGGTCACTAGTCTTCCAATACAAAAGACTGGATGAGAGTTTCCAAATCCCCAAGAGAGGGCTGCCTATATGTGCAAAGTGACGTGTAGAGCGTGTCTCAATCCACAATCCATCGGTTTAAAACAAGACGGAAAGCTTATAACATGGATGCATGGCATGGTATACAATCACATGATTTCTGCACTTTTAACATGTAGCAATTTCAGTTCTGAACAAGCTAGAGTATGGACATAGCTCATATCAATCACATGATAGATAGAATCAAACAATCATTAAGAAGACTTAGAATAGATGTTCATATTCTTATAGCTTTCATGTAGGTTGATCACTTTTAGGCCATTGCATAACTATATGACATGATATGACAGTGGGATATGCATATGATTAATGTACATCTCAATAAAATAGTCTCGGGTTGGTCTTTAAATCACGATGGGTTCAGTCGTTGCACTTCAAAGGACCGTACACAGTCAAAACATGACTCTGTGCAAAGTGGCTAAATCGCGACGGACCTACCTGTCGTGTTCAAATCGCGACAGAATAGATCGTCGCCTTTTCCACCAGGAATCGATTGTCGGACCGATTATCCAATCAGAATTGTAACGACCCCGAGAACCCAACCCTCGGCCCACGCTGAGGACCCAATTTTCGCGGTCGCCGCCCACGGATCCGGAGACCTAGAAGGGCTATAATATATATCTAACAAGATATGTAACGGAAGTAAACGTCAACTGCTAAACTAGAAGAGTACAAGCGGAAACAGAAAAGAGAGCGAGACCGCTACATACCGCTCTAAGTACAGTCCCAACGCACGCACGCTAGTACAAGTAAGAGGCAGGGGAAAAACAGATCCCTTAGGGGCATACCCTGAGGGTGACGTACACTGAAAAAGGGGAACCACTGCTAGCTATGGGAACCTCCACTACCTCCTCGTCTCGTCTGCCCGGCGCGCAACCTACCGCTACTGAGAAGTCTCACCTGGGAAAGAAAGGGATGAGCTTCACAACAGAAGCTCAGTAGGGACTACCAATCTCCTACTGGCTCTAACAGGCAAAAGAATATATATATATATAACAAATAATTGACAGTAGTTTATATCTTCTACCTACAATCGGAAGTGCGGAAGCGAAGCTACAACTAGCGCGGTATGGAAACACAACACGTCGGAAACTCCGTATGACTACTCATCGTGACCACCACAAGGCTAGCAAAACAGACAGAGGGGACTCCGCCTGGACAAGGAACACTAGCTATGGAAGCACTACCACAAGTCAAAGGTCAGGTGCGCCCACCGACGTCTTACCCTCGACCCAAGTCCTGACCCTCACATCTCGTCAGAGCGAGGTAGGACACAAAGTACACAACAGTAACCGCCATAGTCTGGTCGGACTACGGTCCCACACCTTGTAACACCCCATATAAGAATATGTTAAATGAACTAAATCAGCAGACTACTAACAACTCGGACTAGTCATTTTCAGAGCTTGAGTAGGAAAAGAACTCTGAAGTTAAGTGTGCTCAGTTGGAGTAGTCCCATGATGGGTGACCTTCCTGGGAAGTCTACTAACTAGCACAGTTGTTGGGCCAGTTTGCTGGTTGGGTCGTCACGAATGGTATCAGAGCCTTGCCCAGCTAGAAGTGCAGGAACTAAGTGTCACATAGGGCAAAGTGCTACGCTATAGGAGCCACCTCTTGAGCCTGTGGGGGCCACCTCTAGAGTCCTGCCTTTCTGGGAATTGATTGTGTACTATATGTGAACAGCGACGAGGACCTCGCTTATATAAGAGGAGTAGATTGTATCACCGCATATAAGAATATGTTAAATGGACTAAATCAGTAGACTACTAACAACTCGGACTAGTCATTTTCAGAGCTCGAGTAGGAAAAGAACTCTGAAGTTAAGCGTGCTCAGTTAGGAGTAGTCCCAGGATGGGTGACCTTCCTAGGAAGTCTACCAACTAGCACGGTTGTTGGGCCAGTTTGCTGGTTGGGTCGTCACGAATGGTATCAGAGCCTTGCCCAGCCGGAAGTGTAGGAACTAAGTGCCACATAGGGCAAAGTGCTATGCTGAGCCACCTCTTGAGCCTGTGGGGGCCACCTCTAAAGTCCTGCCTGTCTGGGAATTGATTGTGTACTATATGTGAACAGCAACGAGGACCTCGCTTATATAACAGGAGTAGATTGTAACACCGCATATAAGATATGTTAAATGGACTAAATCAGCAGACTACTAACAACTCGGACTAGTCATTTTGAGAGCTCGAGTAGGAAAAGAACTCTGAAGTTAAGCGTGCTCAGTTGGGAGTAGTCCCAGGATGGGTGACCTTCCTAGGAAGTCTACCAACTAGCACAGTTGTTGGGCCAGTTTACTGGTTGGGTCGTCACACACTTGGCTTCTCCAAGTGGTTCTGGGGCCATAAGGAGCGAGACAGTGAGAAACAGGACTGGCTGGCCTGCGCTGGGTAGAACTCCTAACCGTCCTCGATGTCCCAGACCATCATGAGAGCTCTGCAAACGACTCAACGCCGCTGTCCTAACCACCGTTTTCCCCTCAGCTCTAGAGTTCGCCTGCTGGGCTGCCAACTCGAGCACGCTCATAGCCCGGAGTACTCCCTCAACAGGCTCCCGAGGACGGGGGTCCCAGGCAACGGTAACAACCTCTCACACGGGACAAGCCCTCAAATGCCGAGCACCGGACGAACAAATAGTGTAGGACCGTACTAGGGAACTAGCACAAGTTCCACGGATACCATAAAAGAAATGGAAACGATGAAGACCAAAACCTGTCTCTCGGCTGTAGTCGCAACGCATCGGGTCATCGTGACCTTGTCGCGATGCCCTTTCCTGTCGCAACGCTGTCGCGGCGGCCCTTGCTGTCGTGTCTAGGTCGCGACACCCAAGAGCGTCGCGATCATGTCACAACCAACCAGGCTATCGTGATAAGATCGCGACCTCTATAGTGGTCGCGTCTTCAGAAGAGGGGGGTCCAGAGCAGTCCCTCCGGGAACCACCACAAAACACAAAATAAACATTCCAAAGGAGGAGGGGAGCATGCTCAACATGTATTGAAAGCTGTAAATCCCTCCAAACCACCTTTAGAGCCCCACAACATGGATTCACATGAATCTACACTCGAAGGAAAACCTCACTCAACCTCGAGCATGGATTCCTCACACTCCCAAGCCCCAAACCACAAGGAAAACACGATCTAAAATGGGAAGGGAGCATGCTTAGAGCGAGAGGATCAAGGGTCCCTAACTCCACGTGTAGAGCCGACCCGTTGGGGCCTTCACGTAGGAATGACCACCTCCTCCTCACTCCACGCAACACGAACACAGCCCCTGCACGACCAAGGCGACACCATCTCAGCACAAACACCTCGAGCACGAAGAACGGATGAGAGAACCGCAAGAGAGCTCGGAGGGAAGGAGAGGGGAAGAAGAAGGAGAGAAAGGGGAGAGGGGGAGAATGGGGCGCGGCGTTTGGTTTTAAACCGACAGCCCCCAGAAGCGACGGGCCGACTCGGCATGACAACTAACGTGTCGCGATGCCCCTAGGCGTCGTGACCATGTCGGGACGGCAGCCCTCAGTGCGACCCCAAAAAGGTGGTCAAACATCGAAGACCAGAAAAGCAAACGCGATGGCTGACCAAGTCGCGTCAACGCTATGCGTGCCTGACACCCGACAAAGCCATTCTGACAGAAAGGATAGTGGTCAAGTCTATCAGAAAAGAAGTCGCGACGCCGTCAGACGCCGCGACAAGGATGCGATGGCTACCCCCGTCGCAACGAGAAGGCGACGGTCGGGTTCGTCGCGACCCGAAACTGTCACGGTGGGCCTCTCTGGCGTGACCACGTCGGGACCAGGGTGATGATCAGATTTTCCCCATGTAATTTAAATGAATTATATCTATTTTGGTGATTAACAAAACTAAGACAATGTGCATTTCTAACATATTTTCTATGAGATTTGAGCATAGGAAATCTAACAAAGAATACAAGCTAAACTGGTAAGTATACTTCATACCAGCATTTACAGTTCAAAGCATATAATTTCTAAGTACACAACAACTCTCTTGTTGTTATAACGATTTCTCATTAATTCACATCGATTTTGGTCCATAACGATTTCATAAGTCATCGCAATTCTATTGAAGTCTATCTCATAACGATTCGCTAAGAGATCGCAACGATTTGCCTCTCATAACGATTCGCTAAGAGATTGCAACGATTTGCCTCACATAACGATGTGCTAAGAGATCACATCGATTTGCTCTCAGAATGATTCGATAAGTGTGCACATCGATTCTGACCTCATAACAATTTGGTTATCGCATCGATTTCTTAAGTGAGAACAACGATTTGCTCTCACAATAATTTCAGTCTCATAACGATTCGATAAGTTACACAACGACTGGTCGCCGTAACGATTCGATACATCAAACAATGATTTGTTCACTATATAGACTCGATAAGTAAAACAATGATTTGCTCATAACGATTTGGTTATAACAACTTGCCCATAATGATTTGTTGATAGTATCATAACGATTTGTCTCTACAACGATTCGGTTATTAATGCATAACGATTTGTGTGTACATCGACTTGTTTATGAAAGTATAACGATTCACATGAACAACGACTCATCTTTACATCGATTTCATAAGTCATGATCATATCAATTTCATGGTGTATAACGACTGATATTCAAACCCATTCTCAGGTAGTTTGAAAAGTCAAAGTCTTCCTCGCTTTTCTCTCACACCATGCATTTATTATGACTGATCATATCACTGCACTGCATGCAAACGATATATTCTATTTCCATGCTTATACTGTAAACATATTTTTAGAAGAACAGAATGGAACTTCTATTTTGATATAAAATCATTCTAACATTGACTGACAAACAAGAGATAGCCTAGCTGTCTATTGTTTTAGCATTTAATGCGTGCAGGTCTCTGACAGCGCACCTCAATACAACGTTGGACAATATGGAAGGTAACAGACATCAAAGAAGATCCTCTCTCTTGTTGCGTGCATGGAAAGCTAAAGACTGTTGAACAAGAACCTCTACAGTGACATGCAGTCTAACATAAACAAAAGCTTAGAGAAAACGGACACTTCAACGTTCAACTTTCAAATGGAAGACATATGTAGAAGACTGAAGCTCCAAAAACACAACACTCACGACAATCTTTTACAAGCTTCTTGCGAGCATTTGAAGAGCAAAAAGCCTCACTCCTTTACTTGTCTAGCTCTTAGCTCTCTGCGTCATTGTGTTAGTCTTGAGAGCTTCTGTAAACTGAGAGTGTTCCTCATCGTAGAACTTTCCCTCTCAGTCGTTGCTTCAGATCGAGCGTTGGTCCTTATGCTTGATCTAGGGGCGTATCATCCCTTGAATACATTCCTGTGTTCTTTCCCTTCGTGTTGAAGGAAGACCTGGTGGGATCCAGGGTGTTTGTTTCCCTTCGTGTAGAAGGAAGACCCGGTGGGATCTAGGGTGTTGTAATTCCTCTTCGGGTTGTGAAGAGAAGACCAGCTGCGGCTGGGTGTGTAAGTGTCCTTGAGAGGGACTGTACCCTGGGTAGTGAAATTCTGAGTTGTTGCTCAGGGACTGGACGTAGGACTCCTGTGGAGAGGAGGTCCAAACTAGGATAAATTCCGTGTGTCGTGTGTTTGATTGCCTTGTGTTTGCTATCCTCTTTTTACTAACACTAACAGTCATCGAAGTGTGTTGTGTGATTGTTTTTCTGGACAAGTTTTAAAGTGATCAAAATTTTAAGAATCACACACCCCCCCCCCCCCTCTAGGCTTGCTAGCTGGGCAACAAGTGGTATCAGAGCTAGTCTCTTCGACAAAAAGAAGATCCAATGATCTGAAGAGAAAAGATCAAATGGTAGCCCAAAGTCACTTCGAAGGTCAGTCAGTAAACAGGCCACCACTGTTCGATGGTGAAGATTACACATATTGAAAAACAAGGATGGAATACTTCCTACAAGGATTCGATTTTCAAATATGGTCTATAATAGAAGAAGGTGATCTAGTTGTTCTAACAATAGAGAACATTGGACAGAAGATGATAGAAAGAAGATTTCTCTCAACTGCAAAGCTAAGAGCATACTATGCTGTGCACTTAGCAAGAAGGAGTTTAATAGAGTTTCAGCCTGCAAATCAGCAATGGAAATGTGGGAGAAGCTTAGAATTATGTATGAAGGTACAGATAAAGTAAAAGAGACCAGAATAGACATTCTGGTGACATAGTATGAGAGATTTCAGATGCAGCCAGGAGAGTCAATAACTCAGATGTTCAGCAGATTTATAGATATCACAAACGGGTTGGCTGGTCTAGGAAAAAGCTATGAAATGGGAGAGATATGGTCAGGAAGCTTAAGATCCCTACCAGCCTCGTGGACTCCAAAAGTGACAGCAATAGAAGAGGCAAATGACTTAAAGAGAATGTCGCTAGAGAAACTCATTGGTCACTCATGGCTCATGAGATCAATATGGAAAGATTGGGAGAATCTTCTAGCAGAAAGAAGCACTCCAACGCACTCAAGGCAGAAGAAGACGAATCAGAAGAAGGCTCATATAGCCAAGAAAGCATGAACATGAGTGAAGATGAAGAAGCAATGCTGTCCAGAAGATTACAACGAATACTAGCCAAGAAAAAGTAGTATCAGTCGGGAGAAGATACTTCAAGAAAGGGAAAGACCCGAAGGTTGAAGTCAAAGACTCAAAGAAAAATGAACCTATCTGTTATGAATGTAAGAAACCCAGACATATCAGGGCAGAATGTCTGAAACTCAAGAAAGCTGAATTCAGAAAGAAAGATAGTTCCAGGAAATTCAGAAGGCATAAAAAGAAAGCTATGGCAGCAGCTGGGACAACAGTACCGACTCAGACAGCGAGTCAAGCTCAAGCAATGAAGAAGAAGAAGAAGCAAACTTAGCATTCATGCCAACATCGAAGACAAGGTAACATCAGACTCATCTTTTTCTTCATGTAATGAATCAGATTCCGATAATTTGGAAGAAGCTTTTAATGAACTATATTGTAAATACAAAGAAGTATGTAAGTTACTAAAAACAAGTAAGAAAAACATCACATGTTCAGAAAATACTAACTCAGATTTAAAATCTGAAAATGAGCAAATGACAAAAAATACGGAACTAAAAAGAAGAAATGATTTGTTATGTGAAGATCTGAAAAATAAAAATGAACAGATAGTTAAACTAGAAAAATAGGAAACTCCAGATGAACTTAAAAAGGAGATTAACACACTAACTGAAGAAAAAGAAAAGCTATTAAGTACATTAGATAAATTCACAAATGGAAAACCATCACTAATACTAAAGAGCTAGACGGTCAGGTAGAAAGAAACATGGATTAGGATACACACCTCCAGACAATGAAGAAACAATAATACATCCTAAAACATATCCAACACCAAAGTTTATAGTTGAACAAGACACAGCATATAAATCAAATTTTAAATACATTCCAACTAAAAAGGTAACTAAGATGTCTTGTTGTAGCCATCGCAACAAGTTGGGTCATATCAAAGTATCATGTCCAACTAAATATAAAATATGGATAATAAAAAGAAAAATGATGGTACTGACCAACCAGGACCCAAAAGAACTTGGGTACCTAAAGCTTAGTGTCTTCATTGCAGGTAAACCTTCAAGCATCAAAATGGTATTTAGACAGTGGATGCTCAAGACACATGTCAGGAAATAAGAAGTCATTTTCTCATCTCAAAGCTGAGGAAGGCACAGTCACCTATAGAGATAATGGAAAAGGGACTGTGATAGGCAGTGGATCAGTGAACAGTAAAGGCAAAACAGTTATTGAAGATGTATTATGCGTCAAAGGACTGAAGCACAACCTCATCAGTATCAGCCAGTTGTGCGACAAAGGACATCAAATCAGATTTCAAGAGTCAAAGTGCAGCATTATGAAGGATGGTGCAGTCATCTTTGAAGCCAACAGAGAAAAGAACATGTATGTACTTTACCAAGAAGAACTAAAAGATCAGGATATCTATCTGGCCGCAAGCAAAGAGCAGTCAACGAAACTATGGCACAGAAGATTGGGCCACTGCAGTCTGGATGGCATGAGAAAGTTGATCAAGAGAAGCTTGGTGGAAGGCCTACCCAATGTTAGCACAAGAATGGATGGTGTTTGTGGGCCATATGCAAAAGGAAAGCACACCAAGTCATCCTTCAAGTCGAAGACTGTGGTAACAACCTCAAAACTCTTAGAAATCTTACATATGGATTTATTTGGGCCAATGAGAACCACAAGTCTTGGAGGAAAAAATTTCAGTGTGTTATAGTAGATGATTACTCCAGGTTCACATGGGTTTCTTTCCTAGAACACAAAGATGATACTTTTGACAGTTTTGAAAAATGGAGGGGAAATTCCAGAATGAGAGATTTGCTAAGTTTTGTGATGATCAAGGCATAGAGCACAATTTTTCAGCACCAAGGACGCCTCAACAAAATGGAGTTGCTGAAAGAAAGAACAGAACTCTATTGGACATGGCAAGGACAATGCTGTCAGAATATGATTTGCCAAGGTATTTTTCGGTGCGAAGCAGTTAATACAGCATGTTATATCATCTACCGAGTCATGATCAGGCCAATCCTGAAGAAGACTTCATATGAGCTATACAAGAAAAGAAGCCGAAGATCAGTCATTTCAGGACATTTGGATGTCCATGTTTCATCCACAACAACGACAAGAGAGACCTCGGTAAGTTAGATGCTAAATCAGATGAAGGTATCTTCATGGGGTATGCCTCTAAACCTAAAGGATGTAGAGTATTTAATAAGCGTATCTTATTATTGAACAATCAGTGCACATTATCTTTTATGAAACTAACCCTTCCTTGAAAGAGGAAGAAGATAGTGATGTTGATGATGCAGAAAATTTGTCTAAGAAATTAAAGGATACATCCATTGACGACAAGGAAAATCCACCTTTGGAAAACCTGCAACAAAAGGAAAAATCTCATGATAATCTTCCAAAAGAATGGAGGTATAAGAAAGATCACCCTCTAGACAACATCATTGGTGATCCGTCAGTTGGGGTAAGAACCAGAGGTAATGTAATCCTTGGACTATCTAGCTTTTGTTTCACAAATAGAGCCTAAGACAGTCAATGAAGCTCTTACTGATGAACTTTGGATTTTAGCCATGCAAGATGAACTGAATCAGTTCAAGAGAAACCATGTGTGGTCACTTGTTCCTAGACCATCAGATCATCCAGTGATTGACACCAAATGGGTGTTCAGGAACAAATTGGATGAAGCTGGTGTGATCATAAGAAACAAGGCTAGACTGGTAGCTCAATGCTATTCACAAGAGAAAGGCATAGATTCGATGAAACCTATGCACCAGTAGCTAGACTTGAGGCTATTAGAATTTTACTGTTTATGCATCTGCATTAAATTTAAAACTCTTTCAAATGGATGTGAAATCGGCATTTTTAAAATGGTTTTATAAAAGAAGAAGTTTATGTGGAACAACCGCCTGGTTTTGATGACATGGATTTCCGGATCATGTATTTAGATTGCATAAAGCTTTATATGGTTGAAACAAGCACCTAGAGCATGGTATGAACGATTAAGTGCATTTCTATTAGATCATGGTTTTGTTAGAGGAAAAGTAGATAGCACATTATCATTAAGTCCAACTCAAAAATGTGTTACTTGTTCAAATATATGTTGATGATATAATATTTGGATCTACTGATAAATCTCTTTGCAAGTATTTTGAGAAGCTAATGCAGGGAGAATTTGAAATGAGCATGATGGGGGAGCTTAACTACTTCCTGGATTGCAAATCAAATAAGGGAAAGAAGGCTCACATATTTGTCAAGCCAAATACACAAAAGAGCTGCTAAAGAAATTCGATTTTGAAAATGCCAAGCCACTGTCAACACCAATGAGTACATCAACAAGATTAGATAGTGATAAAGATGGTAAGAGAGTAAATCAGAAGTTTTATAGAGGTATGATAGGCTCTTTGCTTATTTAACAGCAAGTAGACCTGATATATTATTTAGTGTTTGCATGTGTGAGGTATCAGGCAAACCCTAGAGAGTCTCATTTAATTAGTGTCAAAAGAATTTTTAGATTTAGTAAAAACCCATGATATAGGTTTATCATATCCAAAATCATGTGAAACCAACCCAGTAGGTTATTCTGATGCTGACTACGCTTGTGACGGCCTCATTATATACGGTACGGTTATACCAACCCACGTCGGTATAGCGAGAGTCCTCACAGTGGGACATTTATCCAAACGATACATACAGCTGAGATACACACGAATATACAACAAAGTAGCGGAAGTAAAAGACAACTGTCTCCATTCATCATCCACATTTAACATACATGAAGTTTGCAATTAACAATAAAGAACTAAAAGTTCACATAATTCAAATTGCTGAAATAGAAATACATAATGTCCACACTTATACATTCCTTTCATGATACTCTAATACAACGTTCAAAATACATACTATGAAATACACAAGTCACAAATAACTCCAAGTCTAATCTCCGCGCTCGAAGTCCGTCTCCACTGTCTCCTCCAACGGTGCCACGTCACCAACTACACCTGTACGCCGAAGCAAGGAGTGAGTCTAAAGACTCAGCAAGCAACACTACTCATAACATACACGTTTAGGTCATAGCGGTTTCTACATGCGCATTCACAATTTTCCAACACATGGCATGCTAGACATTTGAAGGTTTCAACCTATTATGAAAGTTTTACAAATTTATACATAGATCATGCTTTCAGATTTCTAAGATTAAAACTTTACCTATCACATGCTCTCTATTCGATTTACTCATGAAATTTTGTCTTTAAAGGACCAAGACATGAGAGCTACCAACATGAACATTGTGCATATATGAAAGGAAAACACGACTAGCATGGATCTTACATGTTTTAAATGCATACATAGACATTTTCGCATGCTTTAAGTTGCTGGTTTCACATGGTTTAATGGCTGTAGACCTACACATGAGAGCTACAATGTTGCTTAAAACAAATCATGTGAACAACCAATCATGCTATTTGCACACGTGCTCATCAATTATCCCTAACATGGATTCTAGGCATCTTTGCACACATAAACATGACGATAACAACATGAATTTACTGATTTCACATGGTTTCAGATTTGTCTCACATGGATTTCAATAACATATTCTCACATCTTTAGTTTCACATTTTCTTTACACAAGTTTCCCATTTCACATGGTTGCACTTTCACATACACATTTTACACTATTCACTTACACATGAACACATACACATTACACATTTTAGGTGCCGTGACACATAGTCCAAACCACCAAAGAAGGACATATACACATCACATTACACATAGACGCCATCTAGGCATTCCAATGGCGACTCTTGGACTACGCAGACGGGAGAACAAGTCTCCACCCTAACCAGTGGTACTTGTCCACCTCCAGGATTTCCCCCTAATGCCCTTAGGGTCACTTACACATTGAACTTTCTCAGGGGGACTTTTCCCTGATACAGTTTCACTGCCCTCTACGGAAGCAGTGTCACATTGGCACAGTTACACATTTACACGTTTTACCGATTTACACATGGTTTTACACATAGCACTTTTCATCTCATTCACTTTCTCACTCATATGCATTTCTCTGTTTTTCCTGACATGGCACTACAGATTTCAGGAGTTTAACACACAGTCAATTTCACCAATCAAGTTGGGTTTAAGCAATATCTAATCACATTACGATAACATACATAGATTACTATATTTCACATGGAAAATACATAACTTCTTATGTACTGGTCCAAATGACCTGAAATTTTAACCACATGCTATTTTCGGGTTCTAGATCATACATTCAATTTTTTAGATTTTTTCTGAGCTAATTGGGATTTACAGTAAATAAAACACCTATTTAGCATGCCATTCATATTTAAGTTGATATGGACTTATACACACAAGTCAAAATTTTAGCAAGCTACTGTCTGAACAGAGATTACTATTATATGCATGATTTAAGAATACAAAATTACCCTAAATCATACAGCCATAGATCAATCATCACAATCTTTCTTGCATGTCTTTTTATTTACCGAACCGAATTTATTAGCAACTCATGCAAGCATGGACAAATTATCAAAATTTGAGTATACATACACTGACCCACTAATCCTCATGATCTGACAAAACTGGCATTCAGACTAGTTCAAATCATAAAGCATAGATTGGCAAGATTATCTACAAATCATGCTTACAATTTCATGGGATACAATATTCTAACATTCACCACCACACATCACACTCATCCACACACCACATTTGACAGTACACATAGTGTATAGGGTTACCATATATCCTCATCACGGAAATCATACCAAAAATAGTGTATAGGAAGGGCAGAACAGGTCACTGTTCTGTCCAGAGGAACTTGGCGGCGGTCTCTGGCCACTGACTCAGTGTCAGCGGCATGGTTGATGGACGCCAAGCATGATATCAGCGTCCATTGACCATGCCGTCAATGCAGGTCTGTGCAGAAACACAGACCCGAGCTCTCAAGTTTGGGTGAATGTGAGGGTCTAGGACTCGAGGGAAACTTCATAAAAATAGTAGAAACGACCTAGACACATACGGGGACATTATGGTTAGGTCACTTGCCTTTTAGAAAATGCCCAAAAGGATCAAAGGTGCTTGGAGAAGCCCTCCTTGGGCAGTCCCAAGAAGGTGCAGAACTCCCTCCTAGATCTTCTTCCTCCGAGCTCCTGGATGATCTTCACACTAAGGGGATGTCGGGGAAGCCTCCTCCTTTGCTCCAGCTATCTTCTTGTCGTGGGAGATGGCCGGATCAAACTCCAGGAAGTCGGATCTTTGGGTGCAAAGAGTGGGGTTTCTCAGTTTTTCTTCTAGGGTTTTCTTTCTCTCTTTTCTCCTCTTGCAAAGGTGAAGAGAGGAGTGGAAGAGGCAGATCTGAGTTCAGACATACGGGGAGACCTCTCTCCCACTCACAGGGTGACGAGACAGCTCTCAGAGCCGTTGGGACAGCTCCCAATGGGTGAGCTCCCTTGTTCCCGGAATTTCTGGCTCTGCAACGCATGCAGGCCAGAGAAATAGGCGTCCATATCACTAGACGCCAGGATTAGTGTTGGCTTCCATGTCTGGACGCTGACGCCACCTCAACGGCTAGGGGTTGACGCCAAGATGGCCTTCGGCCAGAAGTCTAAAATATGCAGAAAACCATGCATACCATGCATATATACATGCAATATGTATATGGTAGTGTATCCATACTATCACCATTCAATCATGCATTATTTACATATAGTATAAACACATTCACACGTAATTGTACTAAGTAATACGTACATAAGTATGTATATACATACACAAGCACAAGTATACACACACACAAATACAATAATGCGACGAAAATTCGAGGGCCTTACAACGCTGGATGCAAGGTAGATGGGAAAAGCACCAGTGGATGTTGTCATTTCTTGCAGGATGTCTGATCTCGTGGTCTTCAAAGAAACAAAATTAAGTGGCACTGTCTACAGCTGAAGCTGAGTACGTGGCTGCTGGAAGTTGTTGTACACAACTTCTATGGATTAAGCAACAACTTGAGGATTATGGACTCCAGATCAAGACAATTCCACTATTGTGCGACAACACAAGTACAATAAATCTAACCAAAAATCCAGTACAGCACTCAAGAACTAAACACATTGAGGTTAGAAATCATTTCAATCGTGATCATGTAGCAAATGGTAACATAGATATTTCTTTCATTGATATCAATAATTAGTTAGCAGATATCTTCACAAAGGCCTTACCTGAAGAGAGATTTACATCTCTTAGAAGGGAACGAGGCATGTGTAAATTGTGAAAGATTTATCTATATGAAAATTGAAATATTAATTTTCAGAATATTAATTACTTTTTCTCGCTGAAATTTAAGCAAAATTCCAAATATTGCCTGGTTGTTAATATCCTTGACGGTTCATTATTTTATAAGATTTTATCTCTCTCAAACTAGTCAGTTTGTCGTTTTCTGCCTTTATGGCACCTCAGACTTCGAAAAGTCACTTTATCCTTAATTCTTATATCCGGAAATCTGTGTGGCAACGATTCACATACCACCTTCATCTCCCTCTATCTGCCTGAGGTGATACCCTATCAACTCCGCATCGACTCTCTGAGATTTCAAGCTTCCAACTCCTTCCTGCGAGAAATTTCTTGAGGGTTTCTACTTCATCTCTTCTTCCAATCATCCAGAAACATTCCCCATTCTATTCCATGGCCTCTTCTGATGTTTCCGGCAGCGTCGGGGGCTACGGAGCTGAGTTTCTCACTACAGAGCAGCAAGAAAGATTTACCTCAATGAAGACGAAGCTGTGTGGAAATAAGGCTGTAGATGTTGCAGATTTGCTGAAAAATGGGATGGGCAATGTAGTTGCAGCAATGGAAAAGATGAAGTGGTCAAAGATAGCAACTCTATCAGAGGGGAGTTACCCAGATCTCGTCAAAGCTTTCTATGTGTGCCTGAAGACTGAGGAAGAGGGTCCTTGATCATCTATCAAAGGAACCCAGATTAGAATCTCATATGCTCTTTTGTAGTCTCTATTTGGAGTTTGCACCACCAGTCACAGTGGGGTTCACACTGTGGACACCTAGGCTAAGGCAGTGTTGGGACTGTGGGTGAAAAAGTAGAAATCAGAAAAATCTGATTTTACACCGTTTTATGACACATGGGAGATTGTAATGATGGCATTTTAAAATCAATATATCATTTGACAACAAGTGCAGGCATCCCGCTTTTGAGACTTTCATAACTATTATTTTAATAAGAAAAATTAGTTTACCCCATCCAAATGCTACTTTAAGGAGATGTAATGGTTTTTAATTCTTCCAAATCGGGCTGGACCAATTCAGAAGCGGCCTCCCTTCCACTTTTGATGGAAGGGAGAGAGAGAAAACAATGTGTCTATCTCTCTCCCTAACTCAAAAAGCACTTTGCGCCGATTCCCATGCAACTGGTCTTCATTTGGTAACACTTTAAATTTTGTCAGGGATTTTTTCCTCAAAAGCACTGCAAGAGGTGATCCCAAACACTGCCTAAAGGATTAGGGATTATTGGTCCCGAGTTTAAGCTTAAGGATGGGAAGTTGGATATCAACCAGATGAACGCCTTCAACCGCCTCTTGCACTTTATGGTTTGTCAGATTCTGGTCCCCAGAAGAGCCACTTTCTCAACTTGTACCAAGGCAGATTCAAATATGATGTTCTGGACCATCCAGAACCAAGAAATAAACATGGTAGAAGTTATTCTGGAAAGGTTGAAGTTGCATCTGCTCAGATTTGGGACAAAAAGAATAAATTAAATGTGTCTTCATATGCTCACCTACTCATCATGGTTTTTCAACATTGTGGTATAAATTTGTCTGGAGCAGTGCTAGAGAAGATGGGGCAGGCAATCCGCAGCAGAAATTTGAAGAAGAGCGGATTCTCTCTGGTTAATGGTATATGGACCAAGACTTCAGTGGTTGAAGGTGAAGCCATCATCGGCGAAGCCCAAGAGGTCCAGCAAGCAGTAGCAGCCACAACAGTTCAGGAAGAGGCAATTGAGCAAGTAGATACTAGGGCAGAAGCACCAGCAGAAGTAGAACCAGTAGTAGAAGAACCTGTAGCAGGCAGCAGAATAGAGGATATTCCTCCTGAGCACCTTGAACCTGTGAGCAATCGCAAGTGATTGCCCCTCCAACTTCTATGGTAGGGTCAATCCTCAGAAGAGTGCTAGACTCCATTCCAAGCACTCAAAGTGGGCCAGAGGTAGCTCTTAAAGAAGAAGTTGTCGCATCAAGCCACACTGCAGATGTGGTGATGGAGGATGCTCCCATTCAGGGGGAGCAGGAGATTGTGAGCGAAAATGTGCAAGGAGTAACCACTCCTATTCAATAAGAGCAAGTTGTTGAAGAGCAAGCAGCTTCTCAGGGGAAGCACACAGCCAATGTCCCCAGTGTTGATGAGTTCAGAGAAGGCATTGTGGAAAGTGCCTCAGATGACAGTGATGACTATGTGGAGCCCATTGAATGGGTAAGAGAAGTCAAGGGAAAAGAAGTGGCTCAGGAAAACCTCTCCTTACATGGCGGCCACATCAGAAGAAGAAGAAGCTGAAGATAAATATGAAGCCTGCTATCAAAAGACTGGATGAGCAAGGCAAATTCTATGCTCAATGCAATTGGATATCCAGTCAATCTTTCTTAGCCAGAGTTCAGTAGCCAAGGAGATTGGAGCCTTGACCTCTGAGATACAATCTTTGAAAAATGATTTTTGAATGGTCAAACAAGTTTTCAGATGGATGAGAAGTGAGTTTGGCAGTATCAAAAGCTTGTAACTAAAATTCTGCACCTCATACTTCTTTTGGGCCTTCAGGGCCACCTCCAGAAAAGTCAGCAAGGACATCAGGGCCATCTGAGAATGTGGTTGGCCATCAGGGCCAGTAGTTGTTGATCAGGTGGCAGCTGTAGAATCTGGGCCAACCCAGCCAGTGGTTACTGAAGCTGATCATGTCAGGGCAGAAGAAGAAGATATAGCTTCTGAGCCCCCAGCTCCTTCTCCCACTCAGACACCAGCTCCTTCCTCACCACCATCCTCCTCCACAGCACCTCCAGCTCCACCTACCTTCAAACAACCTGTACCTAGAACCATCTCATCTCCAACACCTTTTCCCTCTGCACCTTCCTCATCTCCTGTCATTTCTACATCAATTCCACCACCTCCTCCTATTCTTGAAGACCCTCCAGTCTCATCATCAGCTGGAGCCTCCTCTTCCTCTGGTCCTTCTTTAGATGGACTATCCATCACACCTCCTTCCTCCATCAATCATTTCTCCATCCTCCTACTCCTCCTTCCTTTGTCACCTTTATACCTGAAGGTGCACAACTAGAAGGTCCCTTTCTCAATAAATTTGAGGATGAGTTGGAAATTACCACCATCCGTTCAGTTCTGGCCGCCTCTCATGTCCACAGGACTGACTCTTCTAGTCCTGTCTCTAAAAAGAGGAAACTCACAAACACTCTTGCTCTTCCCACCGAACCTAAATTTCCACCTCTTTGGTTTTCCCTTACAGTTGAAAATCGGAGAAAACCAATCTACTGTGAATATCTCCAAAAATGTATCTTTGTCACCCTTTTTGGTGCTCCTTTTCTCAACCTCACCGATCACCTCAATGTTGTCCTTCCCTATAATCACTTCTCAAAAGCCGATCAATCCAAAATCTTCCAAATGGCTGATTGCAAGTCTGAAGATCAGTGGGTTAAAGGGCATAAGGCTCTCTACAGGAAGTTTCTTCTTATGAAGTCCGAGCAGTTTCCACCCCGGGATCATCCACTCACTCTCTCTGAGTGGTTTGTCATCCATCATCAGTCTACCTAGGCGCCTTTTATTCAAAAGGAAGTTAAGCTCATCAGGTACTTCCAGCTCTTCAATGACTATCGGTATCTTCACAAGCTACCTGAAGTGTAGCTGGGTCAATTCCAGGGAGCCATTACTTTGTTGAAAGTTGAAAATCCAGTCAATTGCTCCTCAAAGTGGATTTCGCTACCTTGCAAATTCCAGACACTGTGTTTCTCCCTAAGTTGCACTCCTTGGTCATGGACTCCTCAGTTGGTCCTGTAATTTTTTAGAGATTGCTCGTGTCATGGGTAGGATCTCAGCTCAGCAGGGTCGTCTCCCCTCCTTCCAAAGATTCATCTTCAGAGAATTTCATCTAGGCCATATCTCCTCTGAAGTTCTTGCTCCTTTGCTATCTGAATGTGAAAGGCTTTCTCCTACTGACTGGGAAAAGCATTATAACAGTCAGCCCTTCAGTTGGAAGCCTTAAACAACTCCTTGTTTAAGACAAGCAAGCATATTCTCACAGCTGAAGCCTTTTTGGATTTAAATTCATCCATCTAGTTCAAGAACTCTATGATCAGTGGGTCGAGCGGTACAAGCTATTTATGGCCTCGAAGAAAGATCTTCTGCAGCATCAGATCCACTACCCTATCAAGATCAACCAATTTCTTCGATTTGCCAGTTTTGGATCTTTTATTTACTTCAAAGAATTTTTGCAAAGATGAATATGCTAATTTTCTAAAAGATCAGCGCCAACTTCACATCAAAAGGATGCTTCCAGACATGGGTCATCTTACTCTATTGCTTTGGGGTTTTCTAGACCTATTTTGAGGAGCAAGAATGCAAGGCTTTGCGCATTATTCAGCGGCATGCCTCCCTTCTATCTCCTGCTTCTTACCTCCATGTAACCCCTCAAGATAAATAGCAAAGTTCTTGATCTTACTTCTCTCTTCTCCTTAAACTCTGTCTCAGTGTGATATTCTTTTGCTTAATGACAAAAAGGGGAGAAATATAAATATTTCTGAAATACATCTCTCATGTTAATTCCGCAATCTTACTTAAATTTATTTCAGAACTTCTTTGATTATTTCTATGTTTTGTCATCACCAAAAAGGGGGAGATTGATGATCAGATTTTTCCCATGTAATTTAAATGAATTACATATCTATTTTGGTGATTAACAAAACTAAGACAATGTGCATTTCTAACATATTTTCTATGAGATTTAAGCACAGGAAATCTAACAAAGAAATACAAGGTAAACTGGTAAGTATTCTTCATACCAGCATTTACAGTTCAAAGCATATAATTTTCTAAGTACACATCGACTCTCTAGTTGTTATAATGATTTCCTTAGAATCATAACGATTTCCTCATTCACATCGATTTTGGTTCTATAACGATTTAATAAGTCATCGCTATTCTATTGAAGTCTATCTCATAACGATTCGCTAAGAGATTGCAACGATTTGCCTCTCATACGATTCTCTAAGAGATCGCAACAATTTGTCTCTCATAACAATTCGCTAAGAGATCGCATCGATTTGCTCTCAGAACGATTCGATAAGTGTGCACATCGATTCCGAGCTCATAATGATTTGGTTATCGCATTGATTTCTTAAGTGAGAACAACAATTTTCTCTCACAACGATTTCAATCTCACAATGACTCGTTAAGTTTCATAACGATTCGATAAGTTACACAATGACTTGGTCGCCGTAACGATTCGATGCATCAAACAACGATTTGTTCACTATATCGACTCGATAAGTAAAACAACGATTTGCTCATAACGATTTGGTTATAACAACTTGTCCATAACGATTTGCTGATAGTATCATAACAATTTGTCTCTACAACGATTCGGTTATTAATGCATAACGATTTGTGTGTACATCGACTTGTTTATGAAAGTATAACGATTCACATGAACAACGACTCATCTTTGCATCGATTTCATAAGTCATGATCATATCGATTTCATGGTGTATAACGACTTGATATTCAAACCCATTCTCAGATAGTTTGAAAAGTCAAAGTCTTCCCTTACTTTTCTCTCACATCCATGCATTTATTATGACTGATCATATCACTGCACTGCATGCAAACGATATCTTCTATTTCCATGCTTATATTGTAAACATCTTTTTAGAACAGAAAGAATGGAACTCTATTTTGATATAAAATCATTCTAATGTTGACTGACAAACAAGAGACAGCCTAGTTGTCTATTGTTTTAGCATTTAATGCGTGCAGGTCTCTGACAGCGCACCTCAATACAACGTTGGACAATATGGAAGATAACGGACATCAAAGAAGATCCTCTCTCTTGTTGCATGCATGGAAAGCTAAAGACTGTTGAACAAGAAGCTCTACAGTGACATGCAGTCTAACATAAACAAAAGCTTAGAGAAAACGGACACTTCAACGTTCGACTTTCAAATGGAAAACATATATAGAAGACTGAAGCTCTAAAAACACAACGCTCACGACAATCTTTTACAAGCTTCCTGCGAGCATTTGAAAGAGCAAAAAGCCTCACTCCTTTGCTTGTCTAGCTCTTAGCTCTCTGCATTCATTGTGTTAGTCTTGAGAGCTTCTGTAAACTAAGAGTGTTCCTCATCGTAGAACTTTCCCTCTCAGTCGTTGCTTCAGGTTGAGTGTTGGTCCTTAAGCTTGATCTAGGGGTGTATCATCCCTTGAATACATTCCTATGTTCTTTCCCTTCGTGTTGAAGGAAGACCTGGTGGGCTCCAGGGTGTTTGTTTCCCTTCATGTAGAAGGAAGACCTGGTGGGATTCAGGGTATTGTATTCCTCTTCGGGTGTGAAGAGAAGACCAGCTGCGGCTGGGTGTGTAAGTGTCCTTGAGGGGGATTGTACCCTTGGGTAGTGAAATCCTGAGTTGTTGCTCAGGAACTAGACGTAGGACTCCTGTGGAGAGGATGTCTGAACCAGGATAAATTCCATGTGTCGTGTGTTTGATTGCCTTGTGTTTTCTATCCTCTTTTTACTAACACTAACAGTCATCGAAGTGTGTGTGTGTGATTGTTTTTCTGGATAGGTTTTAAAGTGATCAAAATTTTAAGAATCCCATTCACCCCCCCCCCCACTGGGCTTGCTAGCTAGGCAACACAGGGCGCCTGTCGCGACCCTGAGGACGGGGCCAAAGGGCCCAAGGGGCTGGGTCATACAAGAATCGCGACGGTCTTGTCTGTCGCGTTCTTAACGCGACAGATCGGTATGTCTCAATTACTCTTAAAATCATGAGATTTTGATACATCGCGTCCAAGAGTTGACTTAAAAATCTGAATATAAAACAGTGCAAAAAGTTGGGCGGGAAAATGAGCAAATCGCGACGACATGTGCTGTCGCGTTCAAGAGGGGTGTGAAACCCATGCGGCACATAGTTCATGTGTCAGGGTTGACTGGTCAAACTACAAAATGTGACAGAATGGTCTGTCGCCTTTTTCATAAATGCGACGGTCTTGTACGTCGTGTTCATGCAGTGATGAACGTGACGACTGGATCGGTCGCGTTCATTGTTCTTGCTCGAAAACGCACAAACAGCTACAACCCATCATGATAGACTTATAACTTGAAATCTAGCGATCTTTAGATAAAACTCTGAACATGAAAAGTGTCGAGGACAACAAGTAGAAGAGAACCACGATTTTGGTTTGACCAATTCGGCCTCAGTTTGCATGAAACACATCAAGAACACATAAAGCCCTAAACCTGCGTGACTCTTGGAAAATACTTAATACGACTTACATTGTCCATGAAAATTGGGGAAAACACATGCATATGAACTAGACTCGATGCTCTTTCCATTGGTATGTGCAAAGTTTAGATTAAGCCCAAGAACACCTACCTTTGAGTGGATCTAAGAGAGGTCAATGCACAGGTCGCAGCAGAGAAGGTTGGGGAAGAAGCTCGAGTTCTTGGCCGTTCTCCTCCTCTCCTGGTGCCCCAGCTCGCCTCCTCACGACCCCAGCACGATGGAACCTTCCCAACTAGTCTTATGACGATTATTTATATGTTTAGGGTTAATTTCAAGTCCTAATGAGACTAGGAAGGGTGGGTTGCGGTTTTGGCTTGACTCCTTCCATGTTTTGGGAATTCTTCACCAAATTGAAGTAGGAATGCTATTAGGAAAGCTCCTAACATGACTGGTTACGAATTTGGTTGCCATTCATGGCTAATCACCTTTGTTTTAGCCCTAATTTGTCATTTCCTATTTTCTGCACAATTATGGTTACGAATTTTGAGAGTAACGTCATTGGGCTTTGTTCTTTAGCCTAACAAGAGTTGTCTTGGCCCGATTAATTCAAGTGGTTGATTCACTTCTTGAGAGTTTAACTATGACTTTTATTTTATTATTCAATATTTATTATTGCTATTTTCCTATATTTTAAATCACTTAAATTTTCCAAGGTGTTACAGCACTGAACCCTACTGCATGGCTGTTTGCCTCACTTGGCTGGCTCATTAGACCGAGCCCTCCCTTTGTCTTGGCAACATGTTTTTTTTATTCTTTTCTCTTGTCTTTTTGCACAAAAACCCCTAACTCTTATTTATTATTGAAATAGGCCAACTAGTACTGTTTTTAAGCCCTGAATAAACTTGATTAAGTCTGATTTAGTTTGATTAAGGCTAATTAAGTCTTATTAAACCTAATTAAGCCCTTTTTAAGTATGATTAAGCCAAATTAAGTCTATTAAAGTATGATTAAGCTTGATTAAGTGTTATTAATACCTAACTAAGTCTAATTAAGCTTTAATTAAGCTTGATTAAGCTTGAATAGGCCTAATTAAGCTTGATTAAGTTTGATTAAGTCCTAATTAACTCTAATTAAATATTATTAATCCTTAATTAACATTGATTAAGTTCAATTAAGCCTGATAAGCTTGATTAAGTTCTATTAAGTTTTATTAAGCATGACTTTCATACTTCAGTAATATAATTTTGTTTAACCCATTTGTAAAGGCGTTAATAACTAAAAATCTTATTTGAATATTCTTAATGATATGATCATGTCTCTGTTACCATATGAGTGATCTTATTCATCATCTTATGCTTAGTTTATGGTTAAAATGATAACTTAAACTTGAATGAAAATTGGTTTGGTGATAATGGCATGCAGAGAACCTTACCTTAACCATGCATAGCTTTTAATTTATTCTACATGTACATACTGGTCTTGCTTTATTTGGACTTTCTTGATTTTGAACTTGTCTTATTAGTTACTTCCCATGTTTGTCATAATTTCCTTACTATTCTATATCACACTTGATTGGCAAGTTTTCGATATACGTTACACTTGTACACTTGCACAAGTTAGGAAACCCCTTCTTGACAAATTGGAACCTCTATGTTGGACATTTTGTTCTAGCAGACTAGGAACCTTTTTGTAAGGCCTCCATAAGTCTTCATACTCTATGGATTCCTCATGGAGACTGAGCTGGTTGTACCATCGAAGTTCCCTAGAGATAGAGTGCAGTTTTCTTTCTCATCTACTCTCTCAGCATTAGTCCAAATTGAATGACAACTACATTAATGGATTGTTAAACTTAATTTACACTTGATTACGGTCTTGATAATCGTGATCCTAAATCTTTGTCCTTGACATGATAGTCTTTAACTTTCTTGACCAGTCCATCATTACTGACACACCTTCTTGTGATACAATCTAGAAGTGCATTCTAATGATATGAATAAGATTGGAGTCATGGACTCAAAACACATTCTTGCTACCCATGAGTCGACGGGCTCATGGGACATATGCCAGTATTGCACAATACAAACTTGACTATGGGCTTATATCTTGTAACGGCCCACTTCTGCCCGGTACGGCTATACCAACCCACGTCGAATAGAGCAAGTCGCTACAGGGGAGAAAACCCCAACGATGGTCACATGGGCTGAGATATACACAAATAGAAAGAAATATTGCAGTAGAAATGAACAACTCTTATTCCATCAACTTTATAATCCACATACCACTGTCTATATAGTCCAAGCAAAAGAAATAATATAACATAACATCCACTAATTTAGCCAGTTCTAAATACAATAAACCAAAGTCCATATCATAATTGTATCACATACTAAGAAATAAACTATAAATCTTCAATCTACTCTTCACGCTCCACGTCAAATCTCGCCAACCTCCTCAGCTTCTAAATCTCTGACTCTTCCTAAAATGTTAGCAAGGGTGAGTCTACGCAATAGACTCAGCAAGCAACTTAGAATTACAAACCATGCACTTACCACACATGCTTCAAACAATTTAACACTTTACTAATTATCACATTATCATAACTTACTAATAATTAAAAATTAAACTAACACATACTCATGCTATAACATGGATAATTAAACAGGGATATATTAAACAAAGCTTTACTAACTCATGTATAACAAGAATTCTAAACATGGTCACTTATAACATGGTGTCACTAACATGAGAGCATTCATATAATCACTTGCTTGCAATTCTTACTTTCACATGACACTAACAAATGGCTTATATTAAAATCTATAACATGATACTACTAACATGCTCATCAAGTAATTACTAACTCATGGACATAATAAACATACTTCTACACATGGTACTAACATGATATCACAATTATCATTTAACATAAATCACATTAACACATGCATTACCTTTCATGACTATTCACATGCACTTTTACCTTTGCTTTCACATGCATTTATTCTCAATTTATCATATTCACTTACACTTGGTTCACATAGCTTTCACATAGTGAAATTCACGATCACGATCAATATCACATCACTTGCACATACCTCATGCCACACGTTCACATATCACTTTACACATTATTCACTTTTACACAAGCTGAGACATAGCCCAAACCACCACTAGAAAGATCACACAATCACATACACATACTTAATCTCCAGGCAAAATGATCAAGTCTTGGTTACTGAGCGCAGAATCGGAGGAAGCCCTCCACACCATTACCAGTGGAACTTGTCCACCTCCAGGATTTCACACGACCCGTTGCCCTGGGTATCACATATCGCAATGAGCCTTCCCATAGGGGCACTACTACAGTATGGCTCCACGCATCTATGGTGGCAGTGTCTCATTGACACAAATTTTATCTTTCACATTAACATTATTTTATGTACACATGTCACATATTCTCTCTTTTCCATGCACATGCACACATATATCATGTAACATATATTAATCACTTCTATATACTCAGATTAATTATGAACAGTAATTAACAGAACCTAATCATGATGTTAATCACATTTTTAAACATATTTGAGACTTATTATTAAAACATGATACTGAAAGCTTCAGAAATTTATATCTAATTTTACAATAATCAGAACATTATCAAATTTTAACGATGGGGTACATGTACTTGACAGAACACACCAGTAATGTTCATAATTTTCGGAGGAGGACAACTATTTTTCATAATTAAAGTCAAAAATCAGATTATTATTCACAAAAAGTATTAATTATCATGAACAGAAATAAAATGTGGTAAACAAATCCTAAATCATGCTTAAAGTAGTCTAACAAACTGAAGTATAACATATCATGATTTATAACATGTATATATCATGAAAATCAAAATTATCAAGAGTTTACATGCTTTTTATATAAACAAAAATTTAAATAAATACCATAATTAAAAAAATTAATCCAAGATTACCCAAACTCATCTTGATGATTAACGTCAAGATAGCAAGAAAAGAACTCAAAAACCATCACATAATCTCACAAAACCATCATAAATGACGAAACTGTAAATTTTTGACAAGATGAACTTGACGTCAACATCTGTTGCCGTCAAGTTCGGGTTAACGGCACACTTGGGGCTGTCAACCTCCCAGACTGCACAAAATGCAGACTGAGGGCAAGAAACATGACAAACGACATCGAAATAATTTTCTAAAAATCTAGAAAAATAGGAAAACCCTAGGGGATAAGTCCACGGAGAGAACCCTAAGTTACGTGCCTCAAGAAAATTCTACAACAAGAGAATTTAGCCGATGAAGCCCTCTTTCGTACTCAAAGAGGTATCCTCGAAGCATGATCAAATCCTTCATCTTGAGCATGATCAGGCCACGATCTCCTCGTCCAGAGCCTTCCTCTCAGGTCGTGGAAGCTTTCTCTTTATAGTAGCAACCTCGAACAAGTAGCAACATGGCTGATCTACCCTCGGGATAGCCCTATCTCTCTCCTCTCACAACACCCAAATCTTAGCAAGAGAGCAAAAGTTCTCTCCCCAAAACGAACCCTCTCTATATATAGAGAGCCAAGGTTGTGATTGAGGTAAGATCCTTGCCCTAACACAACTCTATTCCTTCAAACATATCCAAAGAAAATCACAAGTTTCGGAGGAAAACTCGGACTGGAATACGCAGAAGTTGACGTCAACAAATGTTGCCGTCAACAGAAATGTGACGTCAGAGATCCAAGAAAACTTGACGTCAAAAAATGTTGACGTCAACACAAAATAGACGGCAATCTAAATTGCCGTCAGAACAAGTAGCCAATTGACGTTACACATCTTGACATTAAGAGCTCCCTGGCAGCAGACCCCTAATTTAGCTGAAACATGTCGCCTGGGGTCTCAAATGCCGACCAAAAAATTTCTAAAAGTGCAAACCTGTGAAAACTTTATGGGGTTTACATATCTAGTCCTGAAGATTCTGGCAAAATCGTGTTGCCTATGGGTGTGATGTAGGATTTGCTCCCAACAAAGTCGTGCTTACCCCAAGGTGTTGATTGCATAGTTTCCCAAATATGTTCGTTACCCCAGGTGTTGATTGTTAGGTTGATCCCCTAACAGAGTCATGTTGCCTGGCATGGTGGAATCATGATTGGTGCTTGGCATGGCACGTACTTGTTACATGTGATACACTTGACTTGACTTGTTACTAGCTACTGTATGCTGGTCCTTAACCTGAGTGGTAGAGAGGACGTACTTGCTTGAGGCACTAGTAGACCCTGATGATATGAAAAGTACATTCTTGTGGAGTGCCTAGAATGGGTTACTCAAAATGCTTGCTAGTGAATTGTCCCGTGTGCTTGCACTTACATTGCTATCTTGATCTCTGAAAGATACTCTAGTGATTTCTTGCGTGAAAGAACTTTCTTATATAATCCTGATTGTTCCCTCTTCAGTGATATTGACACATAGTTATCTTGACCTTCTAAACTATTGATCATGTTTATTACTTCCAATATGAATGCTCTCCTGTACATGTGATACACTTTCTAGCGTGACAATCTCTCTACTTGATTGTTCTTCTTACATAATATCCGGAATCATTGGACATCTCTTGAACACATTAGCTAATTACGAGAATTACATGTAATCAGTTCATCAATCTCCATTATTACATGTAATATGTTAATTAAGGCCATCCTCAGTTCAGCTCCTTAAACAATAGTGTGTCACACAACCATCTAGCATAATAGCACACGAAGAGTAAAACAACTTTGAGCTTGAGACTAGAGTGGGGGCTCATTATAGGCCCCCAGGCTGACCTCATCATTAGGCCCAGGTTTAATGGGCTCAGCCCAAGCGTAGCCTCTCGAAGAGAGAGTAAAGTGAGGAAGAAGATTAGGTTCCGAAAGGGGACATCCATATTTGATGTCACACTTCTCTTTACCTCGTAGCCGCCTTTAAAGAAAGACCAACAATCGCGTGTAAGGTCAAGGAGAATACGTATCAAACAAGGTACTAATATATACTTTTCTCATCCAAACTCTTCATCTTCATCCTAAGACGGAGTTCAACAAAGCGTTGACTAAACTGTCAAAGGGCTGATGTTGACAACACCTGCTCATGATTAAATTCTCTATCAATAGGCCTTTGTTCTTTCTCATATCCATTGCTCAAAGTCCCAATTGGAGTCCATTAGAAGTCGGCTGCCCCTTGAGTCCTTCGGATTAGATCGACCCATTAAGAACCATTATTTTGATTGAAATAGTAAATTAGTGATGGTATTCTGGTTGATTTAGTAAATTAGAGGTGTTTCTTTGTTTAAAGAAAAACTTTCTAGGTGGAACTAGAAATGGTAGGACATTAGCATGGAGGAGGTGCTTTGTAATTAATAATAAAAGATTGACCGGCAGAACTAGAAACTGTAGTACAGGAGTATCGAGGAGGTGAGTTCACCGAAGTTGAGGATATAGAAGAGTTTCTGCTCTCTCCCACAAAAAAAAAATGTGGGCGCGTGATAAGGTGTAATGACGCGGAAGGAGACTCCGGAGAGCGGCCAGCCAGCCACCACCATCTCCTGTTGCCACGGAGAAGAGAGAAAAAGTCCCCTCGTCATCACCACCCCCCACCCACCCACCAAAACACCGCGACCCTTCACCTCCCTCTCCCAACCAAAATCTCCAGGTAAGTATCCCGCGCCACAACTCATCTGCTGCATACACAGCCTACGCTCGTGGGAGAGCCGAAGGGTGAAGAAGACGGCCATCGAACAAGAGAAAGGAAGCCAACAAGCCATGGGCTGCCGGCGATCGTGCTTTCTCCTCTTGCTGCTAATCGTGTCGCCGCTGTGCCTCTCCATCACTCATGGTGCGATATGTAGCTTCATCTTTACATTCGATCTCATTTTATGATTATATAGGATGTCTCGGGAGTTTCATCTTCGAGAACCTTGTGATTATCTTACCTTCAACCTGTTTTGTCGATCTAATAGGGTATGCAAGGAACATCAAGATCATGAGAACATTCAGCAGGGAGTACACGGCGATGCCTCTGGAGAGGTGTGTTTCCCTCCCTCCTCCTCAGTTTCTTTTTTTTTTTTTTTTTTTTGATAACGAGGAAATTCAGCTACCTGTTATTTTGTGAGTTCAAGAATTGATTTTCTGAATTTTAAAATCAAAATTTGACAGCTCCTATTTTTCGTATATCCGTATTATCTTTATTCCACTTGACCGGCCCATACCAAAATCTTTTTCGGTTGACTATTAATCTGAAGGTCATTAATCCAGTAAATAAACTATGCTGCTTTATAGCATCATATATATGTAATGCATGTGGTGGTGATGCGTGGTATATATATGAGCTTTAATGCATGGTCTTGTGATACATTCAGGGAGAGGAGGTGGTGGTACTAACGGGGAAGGGCAGGGAGATGGCGGAGGTGGACTTGACGTCGGCGGTGGACTACCCCCAGCCGAGCGCCAACACCAATCCCCGGGCGGGCAGCTTCTGGGGCGCCCCGCCTCCGCCCGCTCCAAAGCAAGGCATGCATTAATTAGTATACAACCGTGCCATGTGAAGCAGCTCCAACCCAGCCAGGGTCGACGTTGAGCAATGGCTCCTCTTTTTTCGGACTGCTGCACCAGCATCGTGTTGTGGTCGAGTTGAGGATATAGCGATCCATTTGTTGATAATGGACTAAGTTGCGATCGAGCACTTTTTGTTTAATTTGTTCCTTTATTCCGATCTGAAATAATATTCTCCTAATCAACATGTTTGTTTGACGTAATTGTGGAGAACTAAGGATATGCACACTCCCAATGAAGGAAGTATTGTCATGGTCCAATTCTTCACTGTGTTCTTTACTGTTTCTATTTCATCTTGCCAGATTTTTGATGTTCAAGTAATATGAAATAATATTTGGTACACACCAATATATGCGTCTAAGTGCCAATCATCCTTTGTTTTTTCATCCCGTCTGCATACGGGATGAAAGGAAAAGGTATACATTACATATATTGATGATAGAGGTATTCTACTCATTCACACGGGATAAACAGAAATTACACATTGGTTCACTTTAAGTGCTTGTTGAACAGGGGAGAGATCCGTGATGATTCCCAACACCACCTACAGGTAAATCATACGAGAATGTGCGAGAAAGCTGAGTGGGTAAATAGTTGATACTTACATCTCTACAAGTTTTTAGCTTTTTGGATACGGAAGAGAGGACGATCTCAAATCTTTGTGCCGATCATTAGATTGTTTTGGGATTTATTAAACTAAATGGTACTCGAGCTCTCCAAAATTGGAACTATGAGGACAAATAAAAAATCAGAGGTCCAGCTGGAAGGTGAGTCCTAGGGATAATCTTTCAATACCTATGTCAGAGTGGGCAAGAGCGTAGGACAAAGGAGAGGTGATTTGAGAACATTCTCCACCAGTTTCATTGCACTAAATGTCTTCTCTCTTTTGGAGGGCTATTCTTAGGGATTATAGAGGTAGTCAATTATCTCATACGGTCTTTTACAATGTGTCCACCATTAAGGCCGATAAGTAGGTGTAACCTCTCAGGGGAGTGGCCATCATAGGAAGTGTGGCTCATTGGGAGGTTCATAGATCATGATTGTGGGGATCGTGCAAATCTCTCCCTTTATGGCTCCACATCCTCAGGATAACCATTGACTTAGTGAGATCCACTGACCTGTAATATCAAGCGAGAGCACTGATTGCTTCGCTCTCTTCCAAGCTGAGGTAAGAACTTGTAGGGTTAACTTCTCCTATCTTAGCACATTCCAAAGACATTGCTTTGAGAGCTTGCGGCTTGGCTCAGGCTATCCCTTAAGACTCAGTGTCGGGTTAGGGGGCAATCTACATGGGCGACAATCTGAGACTCTATATTGCTTCTTGTGTTGTACTTGTTATGCAATTATTTTTAAAAAAGCATACTTAATTGTTTTGATTATGACAAAATCATTTCAGTTATACTAAACCCCTATTTCAAGTAATAAGAAAATTCATTTGATTATAACATAATGACACTTTACTTAGTATTGTATTTGATGTGTTAAGGCAAAGACATGCATGTATTATACTCTACAACCATTTATAGTCAATGGTGTCAACACATGATTGTTTTCTAATGACACTTATCTATCTCCAGTAAAATTTTCTAAGTTCACAACTAGTATAAATATCATGTTGACTCCGACTCCTGGATAGTCGAAAGAGATATCGATTGATCAACAAGGTCATTAGTCGAAGCCCAACTTCGACTCCTGGACAGTCGAAGTAAGATATCGATTGATGAAAAAAGGTCATCAGTCGAAGCCCAACTTCGACTCCTGGACAGTTAAAGTAAGATATCGATTGATGAAAAAAGGTCATCAGTCGAAGTCCAACTCCAACTCCTGGACAGTCGAAGTTAGGTATTAATTGGTGAACAAAGGTCATTAGTCGAAGTCTCTCTACGACTTTCGTGCAGTCGAAGTTAGGTATCGATTGGTGAACAAAGGTCATTAGTCGAAGTCTCACTGCGACTTCCGTGCAGTCGAAGTTAGGTATCAATTGGTGAACAAAGGTCATCAGTCAAAGTCTCTCTGCGACTTCCGTGTAGTTGAAGTCAGATATCGATTGATGAACAAATATTACCAGTCGAAGTTCTACATAGCGATTGATGAAGTATTATTTCGATTGACTTTGTAATCCTTTATGTAATATTTCTAAACATTCATTGATGAAGTTCTACATAGACATTGATAAAGTATTATTTCGGTTGGCTTTGTAATCCTTTATGTAACATTTCTGAACATCGATTGGTGAACAAATCATAATATGTTTTAAAGATATGTCTATCCATTAATAAATAATAATCTTCTAAATATCTTTAAACTTACTTGGATCATAGTTTTTCACTTTGACTCTTGCAAAGGTTTCACTAATCAAAATGCATTCATTATTATATTTACGTAGTTTGGACTCCAATCTATCTATTACATAGCCTGTACTTCCTTGTTCTGTATATTTTGATTTAATATTTTTCTTAAGAACATATCTGAAGCACTGTAGTTAGATTGTTCCCAGGCAGCTATTTGTTATGCAAGATATCCGCAAGTGTCCTTCAAACTAACAAATTTTCAATTTTTAAGGAAAACTTTTTTGTAGGTGTACTGTGCACCAAGTAGGTGTCCATACCTCCTTGAATGCTCACCTACCCCAGCACAGTTTAAGTAATGACCTTTTCTCTGGAGTAGTTAGATATCCTTTCAAACGACTTATCTCTTGCTTTCACTTAATATTTTATTTCTTACAAGTCTAACCATGAGGAAGAGAAAAGTCATTGCATGGGTATGGTGTTTGCAGACATTTATTGCGGTTGTCTACAGAACCATGTGGCTATCCATATAGCTAGGAAGTCGTTGAGTATCCCAAGATCTGAAGATGGATCTCTCAAGCTGTCTTCTAATTCACAACGTTCAAATTTTTAAATGGCCATATTCCAATGGGAAACAAAGTCTCTAAAATCTATATAGAGAGCTGAAGTTTTTCTTTGAAGTATGAAGTACAAAGCAAAAAGAAAAACAAGAAAGAGAAGAAGTGCGCACACAGAAAATTTGAAGGAGAGCAATCTGTGCAAGCAAGCCGACTCTAAGCCTTCCTACTCTTCTGCATTCAAGAAGCTTGTCTGTGGGTGGTTAGAAAGTCTGAGTTCATTTTCTTAGTCCACCCTTTAGTTAGAAAGAGTTCAAAACATTCAACTGTATTTGTATATCTCTTTCTGCTCTTCTATGTTTGCTCATTCCCTGAGTAAGCACTCTGTCTACACCTTATTCAGAGTAGAAACTAGTAGGGGGTTTGTTCCCTATAGTTCCCCTTTTGTAGAAGGGAAGACCTACTTCGGTAGGAAGTTGTTTGCTATAGCAACCCTAAATTTTTGGGAAAATAAAAATTTAAATATTTATATTATTTATTAGGGAATCAAATAAAGGAAGATGTAGGAAATCAAATAAGAGAGAATTAAATAAAACTCATTAAAAGAAAATGAGTAACGGGCTTTGCTATATTGACCCATTACAAATTAGTGGGCTAAAATAGAGATTTTAAAAGGGGAATAATAGAGAAAATACCCTAAATTCGGAGTTTAATTATCTCCTAATTGGAAAGGGGTTATTAAAGCAATAAAAGTGGCAATTAGAGTTGGAATAGGATTCCTAAACCTACCCCATATAGTCTAGCACGAATTTAGATACTATCCTAACCCAATTAGAGGTTGGAAAGCAAGAGAGGAAAGGTGGAGTTAGGAAATCTCATAATTAAGAGGAATTTGAGTAATAGTAGGAATAGGAACTTGTATTTATATAAATACACCTCTTAAATCCTCATGGCCGGCCCTAGCTCGTGCAAAGGGGTTCTTGGATGTGGAGAAGAGGCCAAGGAGGAGGAGAAATCGAGGAGAGGAAGATCCATCAAGCTTCTTCCTTCGTTCTTGGAGTTCTAAGCCATATAAGATAAATCGAGTCAAAGGTAGGCATTCTCACGAGCAAAATTAAATTAAACTCGTCTGTAGGTAGTTCCAATCACCAAGAATAAAAGCCCTCTTGAATCCCTCTTTTTCATCGAGCCAATCTTTTGTTCTTGATTTTAGAAGATCTGCAAACATGATAACCCCGAGATGTCATGTTTAATTCAATCTCCATGTACACTTGATCCCATGCTACGAAATTTTTACTGTAGACACTTCATGTTGTTAGGGATCTTTTGCCCCTAAAAGCCCTAATTTTTGTTGAGCATGTTGCTTGAATTAAATCAGTCTTGCTCTCTGTGTCATGTTCTGTGTTACTCGTTATTGTTCATACTCAAACCATGTTCAAACCACGCTCTCTCTCTAATTCCTATTGACTGGAAGTACTCTCGCATGTCTAGTTTCATTTGCCACTGGTTTCATGATTTTTCATCGTGTATACAATTAGTTATGATTTTCTGAATGACCCTGTATCAAAATCTGATATCTCTGGACCGCAATCCAGGACAGAGCAGAACTCTGTCAGACTCAGTCCACGGACCTGAGGACGCGACAGCCCGATAGGTTGCGTTCTCAAGCCCGTCGCGACACCTCTTCTTGTCTCGTTCTGAACGCGACAGGAGACCCCGTCGCGTTCTGGCCGCCTGAGCAGACAGCCCTGTCGCGACCCGTACAGGACCCTGTCGCGTTCCATCATACCCCTGTCGCAATCCTTACTGGCCTACGTCGCGATCACAGGATTTTGCATGAAAACCCATAAGATTTATTACTCTCACTTTCTAAAATATTCTTACGCCTTTTTAACAGTCATACACGCAGTAAAAACACCTATTTTAAAATGGAGCTATATTGAATGCTTTAAAACACATATCCACGACTTCTTTTCTATCTATGATTTCTCTTACACATGCACACACATGAACCATCCATATATGGCTGAAATCTGGCATAAAATATCTCATAATGTACCTGGTAATTTACTGCAATAACGTATATTAATTGCCCTATTTTAAAGGACTTGTATTTGTTTCTAGCGTGTATTTGTTTCTAGCGTTGTTTATATACCGATATTGACACTCCACTGTTCTAGAATTCCTCTAGAACGTCGAGCACCTATTTTATATACACACTCTACTTGGCTTGTGGTGAACTCTCCGTCGGATATTCCTTTCGCCGGACTAGTGAACTCTTGCACAAGGCCTCCGTAAGTCTCCTCTGATCATGGATTCCCACATGGTCGACGAGCCGGTTGTACCCTAACACCCATTACACCTTTAGGGATCGATATGATCCAAACGGCTATTAGAAGTTCGCTCTTACCTTGAATCACGTCGGACCTCTGGACTTGTGCATAACATGGCCAGCGGGAAGATCATGAATTCCACCTGACTGCCAATACGACATGCGCGTGTTGTGCAACTGTTACTATTTCCTGTTACTCGTTGTTTTACGTGATGTACCCTTAGCTCTCATCTATACTCTACTCGCTTGTCTATTCACGTTCTCTCTACTATCTCGTCTATTCATATAGTGCTCTTAACTATTCTTGGTACTCTATATTGGCCATTGACTGATTGTCTAAAGATACAATATAACCAATGCCTGGCAATATATAAAGGCCCGATCTGGTCCTGAGATGTGCACCGAAAGTGCTAGTGCCCATGGGAGTTAAATGATCAGAGTGTTTGGCATTACACTCAAGTGCTATCTATCTCGACTATCTATATGACAACCAAAACACAAAACGTGCTATACTCTCTCGATGTCTAGAATGACAAACAAGTGCTATACTCGTCGTGCTATTATTATGCTTGTGTTAGTTGTGCTATGGCCATCCTGCTATTCGTGCTATACTTGATACTTGTGCTATTTTTGGAAACTATACTCGATCTCGTGCTATTGTGCTATCCTGTTACCTGTTGTGCTATCTCCTGCTATATTTTGACTCTCTTGTACCTGCTATCTTTAGATACTCTGCCATTAAATGCGTTAATTATTTAAAGCCTGCTTGAGCCTGAGATTTAAGTCCTACTGGGCGTTATCGCTCACCCTACGTTATTTGATGTTGTGTTCTCAGGTGAGACCGAGGATGACACATACACTCATGAGGAAGGGAATGACCAAGAGTGAAGCCAAGAGTACCCTCGAGTCATTATGTCATCTTAGAGTTGTAGTTAGTTATTTCCATTTATTGCAATGTAATTGGGCCCTATAGAATGGCTCTGATATTAGTGGTTGTAACTAGACATTTGAAAAGTTATTAATGAGAAATATTTGCTTTAGTATTATTCAATGTGCAATGGTTTGATGTCTAGTATACGCTCTATACCTTTTCTTGCAACTGCCTTCGCGCTCCGATATTCCGCGTCGGGGCGTGAAACCCTTTGGTAAGGGAAGACTTGCTAGGTAGCAAGTAGATGTATAGCTCTCATTGGAGAGAAGGTTGTATTTGGACTAGTTCATTGTGGTATTCATTGATGATATTCTCATCTACTCCAAGTCTAAGGAGGAGCATGAAGAACACTTGAAAATTGCTCTACAAGTGCTTAGAGACAATCAACTTATGCAAAACTTAGCAAGTGTGAATTCTGGATGGAGGAAGTATCTTTCCTTGGCCACATCATATCCAAGGAGGGAATCTTTGTAGACCCTTCTAAAGTATAAGCTATGAAGAACTGGGAGAGGCCGACAACTGTGTCAAAAATTAGAAGCTTTCTGGGTCTGGCTAGTTACTATCGTCATTTTATTAAAGACTTTTCAAAGATAGTTGTACCATTGATCAGACTTACCATGAAGGAGAATCCATTCACATGGACTGCCGAATGTGAAGATAGTTTCATGTCATTGAAGGAGCACCTAACTTCAGCACCTATACTAACGTTACCGATAGCCAGAGGAAGCTTCAAGGTATACACACACGCATCAAGAATCGGCATTGGCTGTGTATTGATGCAAAATGGGAAGGTGGTATGTTATGTGTCCAGACAATTGAAGAAGCACGAGGACAACTACCATGTGCATGACCTGGAGCTAGCAGTGTAGTCTTCACCTTGAAGATATGGCGTCATTATTTATATGGTGTGAAGTTCATTGTATTTTCTGACCATAAAAGTTTGAAATATCTGTTTTCACAGTAGGAATTGAACGTGAGACAGTGGAGGTGGTTGGAGTATCTTAAGACTTCGACTTCACTATCCAATATCATCTAGGAAAGGCAAATGCCGTGGCGGATGCTCTTAGTAGGAAACCCATGGTTACCTAATCAAGCCTCATGGTAGGAGACTGGCAGCTACTTGAGGAATTTACCAAGCTGGACATAGATGCTGATGTTAAGGAGAAAGGATGCCTAATTGCTAATGTTAGAGCACAACCCGCCTTGCTTGAAGACATTCGAGCACTTCAAGATAATGACCCCATGCTTGTAGAGGTAAAAGGTAATCTGGACCAAAGGCCATAATTTTCCTTAGCAGATGATGGAAGGTTATTGTTCAGAGGACGAGACTATGTACCCAACCATACGGAAACGAAGAGAACAATCATGGATGAAGCTCACAAGACTAGGTATACCATTCACCCTGGAACTACTAAAATGTACCAAGACTTAAGAAAAGAAGTTTTTGGTGGCCTAATATGAAGAGGGAGGTAGCGGAATATGTCGCTAGATGCTTAACCTGTCAGCAAGTCAAAGCAGAACACTTGCGACCTGCAAGAAAACTTAAACCCCTGGAAATTCTAGCATAGAAATTGGAAGGTGTAGGGATGGACTTCATCTTCAGATTGCCCACATCTAGAAGTGGATTCGACGGAATACGGGTGATTGTTGACCGTTTGACCAAGTCCGCTCACTTCTTACCAGTTAAGAACAAGTGGACAGTAGACGTTCTAGCCCCATTATATGTGAAAGAAATTGTCATACTACATGGAGTACCTGTGTCCATTGTGTCTGATAGGGACCCGAGATTTACATCCCATTTTTGGAAAGGTTACACTATTCCTTGGGATCTAAACTAAACTTCAGCACGGCTTCCATCCACAGATTAATAGTTAGACGGAAAGAACAAATCAGGTGATAGAAGACATGCTTAGAGCCTATGTGCTAGACTTTGGAGGCAGTTGGCACGAACATTTACTCTTGTGGAATTTGCCTACAATAATAGCTACCAGACTAGTATTTAAATGGCACCATTTGGAGCACTTTATGGCAAGATCTGTCGATCTCCAATCTGCTAATATGAGATCAGTGAAAAGCAATGTTAGGTCCGGAAATGGTAAGAGAAACTACAGAGAAGGTAAAGCTCATTAAGGAAAGAATGACAGTGGCACAACAAAGGCAGAAGACTTATGCAGACACCAGAAGGAGGGATCTGGAATTTTAGGTTGGTGATCATGTGTTCCTAAAAGTATCACCAAACCATGGAATCAGAAGGTTCGAAATAAAAGGCAAGCTATCACCAAGATTCATCGGCCCTTTTGAAATCATCGAAAGAGTTGGTGAAGTTGCATACCGTTTAGTATTACCTCCACAATTAGATGGAGTACACAATGTGTTCCACATATCCATGTTGAAGAGGTACGTACGTGATCCTTTTCATGTCATCAAATATGAGTTTCTGGTGTTCCACAAAGATGGGACTTATGAAGAGAAGCTGGTTAAAATCATAGACCATGAACTGCGCCAGTTAAGGAACAAGGTTATTCCCTTGGTTAAGGTCAGGTGGAATCAACGCCTAGACGAGGATGATACATGGGAAACCGAGGAAGCCATGCGTAAGAGATTTTCAGAATTGTTCATAGGTAAGTAAATCTCTATTGTCTTATTTATGAATTTGGGGACCAAATTCTCTGAAGTGTGGAGGTGTAGCACCCCGGAAATTTAGTGATAAATTGGAAATAACAACTTAATATTTACCGAAGTGGTTAAAACATACGCATTATGATCGTATGTGTGAAAGGTGAGCTTAGAATGAAATAAATGCCATGGTTAGTCTTCTAATGAGACAAGACAACTAATGGGTAATTTTGGCTAAACATACGCCCTTAGCTCAAAGCACAAGAACCAAACAACAAAAAATCCCCAAAATTTATAACCCTAATTGAGCAGAAAATAGAAAGGGGCAATTAGGGCAAAATCAAAGGCAATTAGACTTACATAGCAACCCAAATTCGTGCACAACCATATTATGGAGTTTCCTTATGGTTCTCCTACTTAATTTGGGATTGAAATCCTTACAATAGGGAAGGAATTAACCAAAACTTGGAGCTCTCCTTTCCTAGTCACATTAGGACTTCTAAACAACCCTACACACTTAAATACTCGTCATAAACCCCTTGGGGACAAGTTACCAACTTGCTTGGGTCATGAGGAGCAGAGTTTGAGCACCAGAGGAGGTGGAGATTGCCCCCAACCAGAGCTCTCTTCCCCGACCTATGTTTTGCATCGACCTGCAGAAGACCTCTCTAGGAATCGATCAAAGGTAGGTGTTCTCGGGCCTAACAAGAATGAATCATATGCCATGTTAAAGCTCATCGTGTCTAGTTTCATATGCACTTATTTTCCCTAAATTTCATCGAGCATGCCATGAATATTAAGCGTTTTCCAAGAGTTGCGCATGATTAGGGCTTTTCATGTAAGTACCATGTTTCACGCTTCCCAAGACCAAATTGAGTCAACCAAAAGCATAGATCTCTTCTACTCATCATGCTCTACAACTTTCATGTTCATACTTTTGTCCCAAGAGCCCTTGATCTCGAGTTATAGGCCTTACATGCATGATTGCTACGTTTTTCACTATTTTTGGGTTGAACCCTAATTCGCGACCACTCCAGATGTCGCGTTTTAGAGACTGGTATCGTGACAGGCTAACTCGTCACGATTACCTAAAGGTGACAGCCAAGACTGTTGCATTTTCCCTTCCATTCTGACAGGATCCGATTGCATCAAACTGTGTGCCCCTTGATTTCAGCGGATGTCTAAAATGTGACCACATATGGCGTCGCAATTTGACCCGTTCCTACCCTTGATATTAGTGAACATTTTATATTAAGATATTTTGAAAACTGCATGAACGCGACTTGCTAGACCATCACCTTTTTGAATCACTATCTTTTAAACGGATTGTAATATTCCGTTGTGACTTGAATGCGTTAGGTACTCCCGTTGTGATTCAGACAACCGACCGTTTACTTGTTTTAACTGTTAACAGACTTGTAATAGGCGACGACTGAACCCGTCATGTATTTGAAGGCCTACTCGAGACCTATGTTCACAGTCTAAAGTGTTAGTCTTGCATTCTATGTGTTATAGAAGCACTATTCAATCTGTCCAATGGCTTAAAACCTGTTAACCCATGAAGAAGACATAAAGATCTGAATGCTTATTCTAATTGTTCTTATTTCTTGATCTCTTCCTCTTGAAATTGATATGTTCATCTTGATGACCTAGCTTTTTAATGTGAATGAATATCATGTTAAAATACTGCAAAACATGTTGATATAATTGCATGTTCTATATCGTGTCATCATGCAACTTGCTTTCCACTTTGTTTTAAACCGTTGGTGGTGATATTGAGACATGTTCTACACTACACACTTGCACATATAGGTAACCCCTTCTTGGGGGATTGGAAACTCTCTACTGGTCATTCCGTATTAGCAAACTAGGGACCTTTCCTCTAAAACCTCCGTAAATCTCCGTACTCCATGGATTCTCTCATGGAGACCGAGTTGGTTGTACCATTAAAGTTCCCAGAAGATAGAGTGCACTTCCTCTCTCATCTCTTTCTCATGAGTGTGATTTATAATCATGGACTCAAGCCACTAGCGTAAAGAGTTAACTAAAAGAGTAAATTGCACCGTTATGCTGCCGAAATTTTCTCTCGACTATTGTGATCATGTAATCATGTTCACATGACTTGCTTTTCTTGAAATCATCATGAAGGTGATATTGAATCATATACTTCTTGGAACTCGTGTTATTGGCAATGAATGACTGTGGGTATCTATATTTGAAAATCGTGAGATGCTGACAGGGCACGGCGTGTGTCCAAGGGCTCCAGTCTAGCCCCAATGATGGAGAGTCATAAATATATTGTTAACCATGGGGTATAATGATTACTGGCGTTGCATCTGTGCTAGAAAATAGTGTCGTGTTAAATGCTAGATACAATAACCACATACACGTGTCCTAGTGTGCATTCCACGGTGGCATAGTTCTTTAGTGCACATTAGTGTCTTCGTGCCTGATTAAGTGTTATGTGTTAACAGTTCTTGCTTGTTCTTGCTTGCTCGCGTGATATGGTCATTCTGCGTTCTTGCAATTAAGTGATATCTTGTGTGCTTGTTCATACTACTTTATTGATAGTTCTCTCTTGTTACACCTTTTTAGATCTTGTTCATTCATTCTTGTTCAATCTATCTTGATCACGTGTCATGCTTAATGGATTTTATCGTCATGCATATATATAGATAGTCTTGCCTGCCTAGTTCTAAAATGCTAATCACTTAAATCATCGCCCGTACATTGAGATATAAATCCCACTAGGCTAGTTTGCCCATTCCCTACTATTCAACATCATAGGTGACATGGACGTGGAAGAAGAAGGCCAGGGCATGGTTGGGAATACATTTGAGTGAAGAGTGTGTTCCAACTACCGTGTCTACTATTAGTTTACTTGGAGAGTTAGATTGATGTAGTAGGTAGTGAGGAAGTACAAACTCTTTTAATTTTCCCTTTCTTGAGTCATTATTAGTTCAAAGTCAATGAAGTTATATTTGACATTATGAGTTAATGGATGAGAGTTATTTGTGTTCATTATATGGGCCCTTATGTTTGTGTTTATACACATCTAATGCTCGCTAGCTAGAAACTTATTTTCTGACTGTTCACGTCACGGAATATCGACTTTTAACTCTAAATATTTTCGCTGTGTAATTCTCGGAACGTGACTGTAGACACCCAATTCTGGCCCATAAGTCGGACCATATTTCTTGCTCTCTTAATGTGCCCCAAGTTGGTCACTCATTTTTTAGCCCATTTGTTAGCCTTGTTTTGAGCCCATTAAGCCCAATTCACTTCTAGAGTCCTTATCCTAGGGTTTCAGCCCTAAGACCTTAACGCGACGGCCTTGGGCGTCGCATTCCTATCACTTAATCGATTATAAGCCTTGGATAATCGATTTTCATTAACGCGACAGGTCGTGGCGTCGTTCCCTCATGGTCGTCGCGACAGCCCATCCATATCCTTTCATGTGCTTTCAGAGTCGCGACCTCCTTGGCCATCGCGACAATCCCTGTCGTGTCCCTACGACCCGTCGCGACATCGTTCTGCATGGCTGGCTTCGTAACCACCTCCCCTCTATCTTTCCTTGGACTCTAGCTCCATCCACAACCACTCTCCAACCTCCCAGCGGGGTTTTAGGTTCCATCTCATCTTAGAACCCTCCTAGGACTCTGCCTATGTAGATTTACTTGCCTTTTTACCATTCTCATGGGCCATTATCACTTAAGGACGAGATACTCTCTCTCCTCTCTATATAAGTGACCCATCTCTTCCAGAACGAGGTAAGACCCCAGAGCACACGAAGTGCTGCCGAAATCCCACCAGAGCTTCCCCTTAGCTCGTAGCCCTCCCATTTCCTCCCATTTTCCCCTTATTCCCTCATCAAGTCACATCATTTCCTTCATCCATGGAGCTTGGCGGCTAGGAGGGTGACTCTCACGACCTTCAGGAGTTGCTGCATGGCCCAAAGAGCACATTTTCAGCTAGGGAGTCACCCCTTTTGGGGTATTTTCTTCCTTCTTCCCTCTCATTCTAACTCTCATGCATGTTGTTATTTCCTTTTTAAATAGTTGCACATAGTCATTCCTACATTTTTTCACAACCCTAGGGGTTTCCAAAATGCCCCCAGGTTTGTTCCCTCCATGCTTCACTTCTTTCTTTTCACTTTGGATAGATGCATCACTTAAATATGGTCTAACAAGGTTTCTTTTCGTTGTTTCGTTGTCTTGGCAAGTCTATCTACAAGAGCAGATGAGTAGCTCTCATCCTCTAGCCGGCCGGAAGATGGGAAGGAGGTCCCTCCATTCATCTCCCGCACTGCTGAGAAGGCGACAGGGTCCCCGGTCGCGACATCAAGAACACGACAGGTCTGGATGCTGCGACCAGCTTCGTATCGCGACGGGGGCCTTCTCACCCCCCCCTTTCCTAGCACGCTAGCCTTTAAACTTTGTTTATATCTTAAGGCAACATGCTAGGTGGTGATCACATTCTTTCCATCATGCCATGATACCTTTCTATGTGTTTTGAGGGGCGCGCAACCCCGTGATTACACCTTTTGGTGATCACAGTGGGACCTCCACTGCTTGCCTCGTTGTCTCTTCTTTTTACCTACCATGTTTGTGTGTTTATTTGTTCATTAGAATCCTGTTAGGGTTGCTCCTTCATCCTTTGTTCATTTTCTGTCTTCTGTTATTATCGTGTCTGATCATAGCGCCGTGATAAGATCACGTCCATAAAGGCTGATGCGACATCAGGTACGCGTCATTCTTCCTTTCTTTCATCTTAGAGGGGATCAATCAAAACTAAAAATTCAACTTTCCTAGACACATTAGGACTTCTAAACCACCCTAAACGCTTAAATACTCTTCCTAAGACCCTTATGGATGAGTTTACCATTAGCCGTGGTCGTGAGGAGGACTACTAGAGCACCAGAGGAGGAGGAGATCACCCCCAACTGGAGCCATCTCCCCTACTGTCGTTTCGCATCGACCTACAGAAGACCTTGCTTAGCATCGACCAAAGGTTGGTTATCTCGGGCCAAACAAGAACAAATCACATACCCTGTAAAAGCTCATCGTGTCTAGTTTCATATGCACTTATTTTCCCCAATTATCATCGGGTATGCCATGAGTATTAAGCGTTTTCCAAGAGTCGTGCATTAATGGGGATTTTCATGTTAATATCATGTTTCACGCATCTTGAGACCAAATTGAGTCAACCCAAGAGCATAGTTCTCTTCTACTCGTCGTACTCTACAACTTTCATGCTCATACTTTTGCCTATAGAGCCTTAGATCTCGAGTTATAGGCCAAGCATGGTTGATTGCATTGTTTTTATGGTTTTCAGGTTGAACTCTAAACTGCGACCGGACCAGACATCGCATTTTAGAGTCCGATATCACGACAGGCAGACCCATCTGATTACCGTAAATGAGTCCGCACGATCCATCGCATTTCTGATCAGTTTGACCAAGTCCGACGCCTCAAACTGTGCGCCGCATAGTATTCAATGCCTGTCTGAAATGCATCAATATACCTTGTTGTGATTTAGCCCATTTTTCTCACCCTTGTTTTTGGTATACAGTTCATATTTTGAAGGTCACATGAACGCGTCGGTCAACCCCATCATGATTTAGTAGTCACCAATCGGTATCCTACCGATTACCCTTAACGCGACCATCTGGTGTGTCGCGATTATGTTAGTCATACCGATTGTCTATGAACATGATCGTCAACCCCGTCGCGATTTAGAAGATCGACTGTACACCTGTCTTAACTGTTTAAGCCTTTGTAATAGGCCACGACTAAACCCATCGCGTATTTAAAAGTCTACCCGAGACTTGTTTTAATAGTCTTAAGTGTTAGTCTTGCATACTATGTGTTATAGAGGATTGATCAGTCTGTCCAGTGGCTTAAAAACTGTTAACCCATGAAAAAGTCATAACAATCTGAAAGTTATTCTAATTGTTCATAATTGCTTGATCTATTTCTCTTATGATTGATATGTTCATCTTATTGATCTAGCTTGTTAAAGTGAATGAATATTCTGCTAAAATACTTAAAGGCATGTTGTTATAAATGCTTGATTCTATATTGCATCATCATGATACTTACTTTCTGCTTTGTTTTAAACCGGTGGATTGTGGATTAAGACACGTTCTACACTATACTCTTGCACATATAGGCAACCCTTTCTTGGGGGATTGCAAACTCTCGGTCGGTCATTCCGTATTGGCAAACTAGTGACCTTTCCTCTAAGACCTCTGTAAATCTCCGTACTTCGTAGATTCCCTCATGGAGACCGAGTTGGTTGTACCATTGAGGTTCCCTGGAGATAGCGTGCACTTCCTTTCTCATCTCTTTCTCATGAGTGTGACTTTATAATCTTGGACTTAAGCCATTAATGTAAAGATCTAAATAAAGTGTAAATTGCTTCATTATGCTGCCAAAATTCTCTCTTGATTATTGTTATCATGAAATCATGTTCACTTGACTTATCTTCTTGCAATCATCATGAACATGATATTGAAATGTTACATCTTGAAACTCTTGTTATTGCCATGATTGACTGTGGGTATCTTCATTTGAAAATAGTGAGATGTGACCAGGCTCGGCGAGTGTCCAAGGGCTCCAATCTAGCCCCAATGACAGCGAGTCATAAATATACTGTTAACCATGGGGTATAATGATTACTGGCGTTGCATCTGTGCTGGGAGTACTTGCGTGTTGAATGCTAGATACATAAATCACATACACGTCCTAGTGTGCATTCCAAGGTGGCATAGATCCTTAGTGCACATTAGTGTCTTCATGCTTGATTACTGTTACATGATAAAAGTTCTTGCTCGTGCGTGCTTTCTTGCTTGCATGATATGGCCATCCTGTGTTCTTGCAAATATTGATATACTGCGTGCTTGTACATATTGCTCCACTACTAGTTCTTTCTCATTACATCTTTCTAGATCTTGTTCAATCTATTTTGTTCACGTATCATGCTTAATTGGATTTATCGTACATGCATATTTAGACATTCGTGCTTGCCTAGTTCTTAAATTGTTAATCACTTATATCATTGCCCAGACATTGAGATATAAATCCTACTAGGCTAGTTTGCTCATTCCCTACTTTTCAACATCATAGGTGATATTGAAGTGGAAGACGAAGGTCGAGACTATGAAGGAATGCGTCAAAGTGATGAGTGTGTTCCAATCTTAGTGTCTACCATTGGTTTACTTTGAAAGTAGATTGATGTAGTAAGTAGTGAGGATACATGTAATTTTCCCTTTATTGAGTCTAGTCCTGTAGTTCTACAATGAAAGAGTATGTATTAGTTCTATGTTGAGATGAAACAAAGTGTTTGAGATTTGAATACATGTTAGTTGTGTTCATCATTTGGGCCCTATTATTATGTTGTGTTGATACACATTTAGTGCTCTCTAGCTAGAGGCTTATTTGCCGACTGCTCACGTCTCAGAATATCGACTTTAAATCTCTAAATATTTTCGCTGCGTAATTCTCGGAACGTGACACCGAGCCCAGCTACTTTCTGGCACGAGAGGTTCGACCCAAATCCCCTCCACATTCTTCATACTATCAGGACGAACACAACACTCTTCCCCGTGAGAGGTCATATTCTTTGGAGCAGTTGTGTTCCCTTGTCCCTGCTCACCACATCTCGTCCCCTTCCGACTTCCTTACAGAATGGACGTCCATGAAAAGGGAGTTGCACGATCTCCAAAGGCAACTGGACCCTCGGAAGGTAGCCGACATCCCTCTTCCCTCTTTCCAGCACCTCCGAGTTCTGCCCCAGTTAGAGCTGCCCGTCTACAGGCGATATTCTGGGTTAGGCGACCCTTATGTACACATCAAAGATTTTGTCTATGAATCAGCTCCACACAAATATGACTGCCACCTCATGGCGTATTTATGTAGGAAGTCGCTAGATGGGCTGGCTCTCGAGTGGTTCTATTCTTACCACCGGAGGAAGCTGAAGACTTCCAAATTGTACAAGAAAGGTTCTTACGACAGTTCCAAGATCAGGTCGGACCCGAATACTCTTTTGTAGATCTAGTGGCTGAGAAGATGAAGATTGACGAAGAGTTTGCTGTCTATGCCGACCGGTGGCATGCTCTAGCTGCGTGGGTCCATTGTCCCATGCCGGAGGAGGAGAATGTCAAGCTTTTGACTGCCAATGCCACGCCTACCTACCGATCCATCCTTTCCATGAACAACATCTCCACCATGCACCAATTGTATAACTGAGCTCATTTCATTCAGACACAACTCAAGGACTCGCCTATCCATGTCATGTTTGAAAATCCAAAGTCTCGCTACCCCAAGAAACCACATGGTCCTGTCACCGAAGGGGTACAAACCAACGAACAGGTAGGTGCTGTCAACCACCCCCAAGGCCAAGTGGTAGACCAACCTACAATCAACCTCCTCAACAGCCATGGAACAACAGACCACCACCTCCTCAAGCTCAAAACCCTCAGCAGAAGCAGCGCCAATACAATCAAGTCCCTCCACCATAAAATGGCTACACTCCTAGAAAACCCAATGGCCCCAAAAGAGCTTAATACCCTCCTCTCCCAGAAAGTTTATCTGAGATTTTTGTAGCCCTCATGTCTCTCAATGCCTTAGACTTCCTCCGTAAAAGGCCAACTAGAACATGGTAGCAGACCAGACCAAGTATTGTGCATATCACTGCAATCCAGGGCACAATGTATCAGACTGCTTTCAATTCAGGGACATGATATATGATCTTCATGAGCAGCAACAAATTGATTGGGCAGAGATGAAGAGGCTAATTCAGACCCTAAGGAATCAGCAGGGGCAGAGACAACAACAACAACAATAGCAGAGGAGACAACCACCACCACCACAACAGCCACAATTCCAACAGCAGTAATTCTAGCAACAACCACAGCAACCACAACAACCAGCTCATGATCTTGGCATGGTCCAAAACCCCATGCCACAACACCAGCCCGCTCCAAACCCCCAACCTACTCCACCACCTCCACCACCCTCTCAAGTTAATCCTGTTGTCCACCATCCACCACTAGCCTCTGCTTAGGCCTACGATGATGAGCATGAAGTAGGCCAATTATTTCTTATTTCCCATACCACCATCACCTCCACCACACCCACCATTGCCGCAATCACCTCACCACTATGCAACACTCCCATCATACCACCCATTAGTCCATCACCCATCAACATCCCACTTTTCCCCATGCCAGCGCCAATAATAGCCAACACATCCATCACTGATACCACCCCACCTCCACTTCAACACAACCTGCCCTTCGAAGTGGGCGAATGTTTCACCGAATGTTTCCTAATGCATCCGTGTCTATGCCAGGCAAGCCGACCCACAACTCCAACTCCAACAACCAACAAAAATAGCAGGACATCGAAGAGGCAGACCCGGTCCCAGGCACTCAATATGATATTCTGAAGCATCTGGACCAGACTCCTGCCAAGATTTCTATACTTGAATTGATTAAGAGGTCTCATACCCATCAGGATGCTTTGAGAACTTTTTTGCAAAGGGTCATGGTTAGTGAGGACATGACCCCGGAGACATTGTCGTCGGTCCTATCTATCGCCACTAGAGGACCAACAATTACATTTTCTGACAATGAGCTTGCTCCCCCCGAGGCAAGGAGAATGCCTCTATGTGTAACTTCGACAATAAACAAAGTGGCCATTGACGCCGCTTTAGTTGACACCAGAGCATCAATAAATGTGTGTCTTCTCAGCACTCTCCAGTCATGCAACGTATCCGAGTGCCGCTTGCAGCCAACTCCCACCACTATTGCGGCTTATGATAATTCCAAGCGACCATGCCATAGTATAGTTTCTCTGCATGCGGAATTGAGGCCGCTTGTGATGACTGTAGAGTTTTATATGCTTGATATTGATCCAACTTTTAAAGCTATTATTGGTTGTCAATGGATTGAGGCACTAGGGGAAGTCCCCTCTACAACCCATCAATGTCTAAAATTCTCATTCCAAGGATGGATCGTCAAGGTGAAGAGTGCAGCCACTACACACACTATCGAAGCTATTGAGAAGATACTACCGACAGTCTAGCCCTCCAATAAGCCCATCATCTCAGTACTTGATGTAAATTATCCATGGGCTTAAACTTTTGCCTCCAGCCACCATGTAGTGTCCCCATATGTAGCGACTGCCAAGAGGGCGACACCATCTGATACAAAGGGGTGGAACATCATGTTCAAAATCGGCTATCAACTAGGGAAAGGGCTTGGAGCTCAGCTTCAAGGAAGAACTCAAATCATCTCTAACTCCAAGCAAGTCACTAGGCGAGGTCTCGGTTACAAAGAGGAAGTTCAGCCATGGACCGCCTTCTCCTCCACGCTAAAGCCAGCCCGACAACCACTCATCTGGTCATTATACTGCCATTTTGTCAAGGGACCAGTACAGCTAGGGTACAACACCATTGTCATAAGGGTAGACTTCTCCGACTATGATGTCCATAGACGTCATTTTGCCCGACACATGACACCCATGCTCAGCCTACTCACTGCCTGCAACATGAGGAACATGCCTCAACAACTGGACGAACCTCTAGTGGTACTGAGTAACTATAAGATTGCCCTGAACCAACTCATGGAACCGGTCTCGTCTCTCACATCGAGCGTAGGCGGGGAAGTACTCACCGTGAAAGACCTCCAAAAACTGCTACCAAGTGATCTGATCCAAATGCTGCCCCTGGAAGTGGGTCTGCCGCTGAACTCTCCACCACTCATGGGCTGCTTCGTAGAGCTGATACACCGCCAGTCTAACCTGGTCCTCCTCTGCGCACTCCATAGTCTCGAATGTGCGCTCCATCTCATGTGTCCAACTCTCAGCCTTGTCTGGATCATACTCACTGAAGAACATCGGTGGTCGGAGGCGCAAGAACCTCTCCAAGAGGGTGGTCCATCCTCAACTCCCGTACCCCGCGCCTGCTGAACTGCTGGCTGCTCTAACTTTGGATCTGCCTGCTACCCTGTGCCGATGGGGGAGGTACTGGAAGCTGACCTCCTACTGCCGCCTGCCCAGGCTGCCACGCTCCCTGGTACAGGTTTCTGAAGACTGCACCTAGGGAAACCAATCTGCATACTGCTTTGGCTGAGGCTAGTGCTCCTCCTACTGCTGCCCAATGGCTGCTCCCTGAGGCTTCCAGTGACTCCTCTGCTGACACCTCCTCCTTGACTTGCCCCTGTGTAGGTATATCAGCTCATACCTACTGCTCTATCAGGTCTCTGGCCTGCCTACGCCTATGCAGAGCCATATCCTGTGCGGCACACACCACAACCAACAAGGTTAACAATACCAACTCAGGCAGCAAGCAGTGTACTTGTACTATTGTTGGGACTTTCTGTCACAGTTTAAATCCACTACAAGTCCTGTTAGACTCTCGCTCTGATACCAACTGTAACGACCCTGAGAACCCAACCCTTGGCCCATGCCGAGGACATGATTTTCGCAGTCGTCACCCACGGATCTGGAGACCCGGAAGGGCTATAATATGAGTCCAACAGAATATGTAAAGGAAGTAAATGTCAACTGCTAACTAGGAGCACACACACGGAAGTAGAAAAGAGAGCGAGACTACTGCGTATCCTCTAGGTACTTCCCAACACACAACTAGTACAAGTAAAAGCAGGGGGATAATAAGTCCCTTAGGGGCATACCCCGAGGGTGACATACACTGAGAGGGGGAACCACTGCTAGCTACGGGGCCTATGACTACCGCTCCATCTCCTCCGCCCGCGTGCACCCTGCCACTGCTAAGAATCTAACCTGGGAACAGGAGGAATGAACTTCACAACAGAAGCTCATAGGACTACCAATCTCCTACTGCTCTAACAGGCAGAAGATATATATAACAATTTAAATATAGCAGTTATATCTTCTACCCTACAACGAGAAGTGCGGAAGCAAAGCTACTACTAGCAACGGTACAAAGTACAACATGGTCGAAAACTCCGTACGACTGCTCATCGTGACCACCACACGGCTAGCAACATAGACAAAGGGAACTCTACCTAGAAAAGAACACTAGCCTGGAAAGCACTACCACTAGTCAACCGGTCAGGTGCGCCCACTGACGTCCTATCCTCGACCCAGGTCCAAACCTCCACGTCTCGTCAGAGTGAGGTAGGACACAAGTCACAATAGTAACCATCATAGTCTGGCGCGAACTACGGTCCCACGGCTGGCCTCTCTAGGTGGTTTCGGGGCTGCAAAGAGCGAGCAGTGAGAAAAAGGACTATCTAGACTGCACCGAGAAGAACTCCTCAAAATGACCTCGATGTCCCAACCAACTACGAGAGCTCTGCAAATGACTCAACGTTTCTGTCCTAACCACCGTTTTCCCCTCCGCTCCAAAGTCCATGACTCGAGCACGCCCGCCGCCTGGAGTACTCCCTCAATAGGCACGTGGGGATTGGGTCCCAGCAACGGTAACAACCTCTCTCACAGGACAAGCCCTCAGGTGCCGAGACTGGGCGAACGACTAGTGCAGGACCGTACTAGGGACCCAGCACAGGTGCCATAGGTACAGTAAAAGCGGAAACGACGAAGACTCCACAAAAACATGAACTTCGCAAGACCTTAACCTGTCTCTCTACTGTAGTTGCAACGCATGGACCAGTCGTGACACTGTCGCGATGGCCCAAGCCGTCGCGACCAGGTCCTCGACACTCAAGAGTGCCTCGATAATGTCGTGACCGCAAGGCAGCCGCGACATCATCGCGACCTCTATAGCGGTCGGGTCTTCAGCTTGGGGGGGGGGGGGGGGGGGGGTTCCGGTGCAGTCCTCCCGGAGACCACCCCAAAACACGATACAAGCATTCCACAGGGGGAAGGGAGCTGCTCAACATGTAGGAAGACATTAAACCATACAAACCACCTTAAACCCCACAACATGGATTACAAGAATCTATGCTTGATGAAACCTCACTCAACCACGCGCATGTTGGCCCTTTTGGTACGACAGCAACCTAACCTAGAGGGGGGAATAGGTTTTCTGAAATCTGAAATAGAAAACTTAAACACAGAAAATTATCACTTGAAAGTTTGGTCAGTTTAGTGTGATAAAGGGTAGCAGTGCGGAAGTAAATAACAATCACACAAATAACACAAGAGATTCATCCTGGTTCGGCCCTTCCCACATGGAAGTCCTACGTCTAGTCCCCAGCATCTCTTGGATTTTCTACCAAGGAGGTACAGTCCCCCCAAGGACGAATACAGTACAGACCCAGCCCCCAACTGGTCTCTTCTCTTTCCCGGGCAAGAAGGCAGCCCACTTCTCTTACAGTCAAGAAGCCAACCTCCTGGTACAAACCCAGTGCGGTTCTGCTAGACACAAACCCCTAGCTAGGTTCTACACTGTATACAGTCCTACAGCTGGACAAAGATCTTTCTTAGAAAAGAAAGAACATGGCTGAGAGTTGGAACAGATTAACACCAACTAAAAGAAACTCTCAGCTAAAAGACTCTCTCGCCCAGATTACAAGATCACACAGAGAGAGTGAGAGAGAGAGGAGCTTGAAGTTGGAGGCTTCAGATGCTTGAACACTTCTTCTTCTTCGGCTCGGGCTCTTTCTCTCTCTTTTCCTTTGAGTGTATGTGGCATTGAGGTTCCTCACAGGATGTACACTCCTTTAAAGATCTTCAAGAAAAGCTCTTCTTTGTTCTTCAGCCTTGCTTCATCTTTTATATGAGCAATTTGAATAAATCCGTTGGAGTTCTAGCCATTACTCATCTTCTCTTTCTTCTGATATTTTGTGGTCTACGAGGTCTGCAAGCATAGAAGAAAGTGTTTAGTTAAAAGAGTGTTTCTGTCAAAAAAGTTCATACCTCTATGTCTCCTGTTGTCTCCCAGAAGTGGTAAGTGACCACCTTTTTGTTGGCAGGAAAAGAGATCTAGAGATATAAGCAAAAAGATCTCCTGTCATAAAGATAAAGGCAAATCAAAAATATTGACTTTTTTACTAGATGCCAAAAATATTTTGAAATATAAAGGGAATCCATGTTTAAGTGAAATCCCTGTTGAAAGCAAATCCATGTGAGAGCAAATTCATGTGAGAGTCACTTATCAAATCCTTATGAGAGCAAATCCATGTGAGAGCAACCCCATGTGAGAGCAAATCCATGTGAGAGTCACTTATCAAATCCCTATGAGACCAAATCGATGTGAGGGTCACTTATCATCTTTATGAGACCAAATCGATGTGAGAGTCACTTATCGAATCCTTATGAGACCAAATCGATGTGAGAGTCACTTATCGAATCCTTATGAGACCAATCGATGTGAGGGTCACTTACGAATCCTTATGAGACCAAATCGATGTGGCACTTATCAAATCCTTATGAGACCGAATCGATGTGGCACTTATCAAATCCTTATGAGACCGAATCGATGTGACTTTTAGTGAATTGAAATCGATGTATATTGAATGGACATCGATTTAGCTTTTTAGTGCAAATCATACAACAATACTATCATAAATTTATATTTATTAGAAAAACATAATATTGAATATATTTAATTAATCATAAGTTTTGTTATCACCAAAATACCATAAATTTATATTTATTAAGAAAATATGATATTAAATATTTTTAATAATATTTAATTAATCATAAATTTTGTTATCACCAAAATATAAGGGTAAAATATAAGAGTGGTTCAACAATCTCCCCCTTTTTGGTGATGACAAAATTTACGAGAATTTTCTGACAAAAATACTTAAAGCATAGAAAATACAAAAAATTCATAGATAATTCTCTCCCCCTTTTTGTCACTAACTAAAGGGAAGGATCTTACCATGCATTCATTCCATTTGTGAAAATTTCTTACCACTGAGAGGTTCAACAATGATTGACATTAAAGAATACTCCCCCTTAGTCTGTGCTCCCCCTAAATGAGAGACTCCACCTGATGAGACTTGCAATAGTTGTTAGTAATATTGTAATTTAAAAAATAAATAGTGACTACTCCCCTCTTCAGATGTGAGTTAGATGAAGAGCTGGCAGTCATCAGTGCCTTGAGCATCCTTTGTTCCTGATGCTCCAAGGATATCTGGCAAATAAACTACTCAGCAGTAGGTACCCAAATTTTTGGGTCCTTGATGGTTAGATGCATAAAATATCATTTCGAGATCCATACTAGGTGCCTTGTTGTGCAAGTGTTTACTGTGTGTCCTAATTTATTGCAATGAGACAACAATGAATAAATCTATTTTACAGTTCTTATTATTTTTATGATGTCTGTTTTAGAACACAATTTTTGGAAACCTTTTCCTTTACAGGGGCCTTTTCAGAGGCATCTTATTTCTTTTATAAATTTTGGTAATGGATATTTTTCAGGAATTATGACTTGTTTTCCTTTTTAGGAGGTTCATATCCAAGACCTTGCTTGTTATTTCCAGATTTTGACCCTTTTAAACATAGAGCTAGAGATGTTTTTCCTTTAGTTAACTTCCTAACTGATTCTTTAAATAAAGATTTTCTTCAGTTATAGTTTTTAATTTTTCTTCTAACTCTAATTTTTCATTGTCCTTATTTTTTAAATCTTCATTCAAAAGATAAATGTTATCTTTACTGTCCTTTAATATTTTTCTAGTTGCTCCATTTGGATTAAGATCAGAATTGGTGTTTTCTAAGCAAATAGTGTCATTTTTCTAATTCTTTAATTCTTTTACAATATTTTTATGTTTTTCATATATTCATTAAATACTTCTTCTAAGTCTTTAGACTCTGACCCTGAATCCATGCATGAATCAAAAAGTGAGTCAGAATGTACCTCATCTAGTCCTACTATGAGGCTAGACTTACCTGCTCCTTTTCAGAATCTAAGCTTGATGATTCTGAAGTTGTGGCTTCTTCATTTTCCCAAGCAGCAGCCATGGCATTTCTTCTAAATTTCTTGTGCTGCTTCTTAGATTTTTGTGGTTGACCAGTCTTCTTTATTTTAGGACAATCTGGTCTTAGATGTCCAAGTTTTCTGCATTCATAGCAGACTGGTTCTTTCTCTCCTTTTTCGCTTTCTTTTGAATCCTTCTTAATCCATTTTTCTTCTTCTTGAGATTTTATGAAGCTTGGATAGTACAACATCTACGTCACTGTCTTCAGAATCTGCATTTTTAGAACTAGAAGAAGAAGTCAAAGAGCAGCTGCAACTTTAAGAGCATTAGTACATTTTTTCTTTGATGAGCTTTTAGATAGTCGCTCCATATTAATTTCATGTGCCATGAGAGAACCTATTAAGTTATCAATAGAAAGTTTGGTTAAGTCATGGGCTTCTTCAATAGTAGTTACTTTAGGTGTCCATGAAAGAGTTAAAGACCTAAGTATCTTTCTAACGGTTTCCTCATTAGAAAGAGTTTTACTAAGATATTTAAACCTACTACTATACTTGAAAATCTATTATACATAGTCGTAATATTTTCGTTTGGAAGCATTTTAAATTGTTCGTATTATGAAACAAGAATATCTATCCTAGTTTGTTTTACTTTATCTATTCTTCATAAGTTATCTGTAGTTTATCTCATATTTCTTTAGCAGATTTACAAGCAGATACTCTACTAAATTCCTTTTTAGATAAGGCACAACATAGTAGTTCTTAGCCTTAAAGTTTAAAGATAGTTTATTCTTATCAGTGTTGTAATGACAGTAGTACCTTCAGCAGGAATAACAACAAAATCACCTACCTCTATTACCTGCCACAGATCAATGTCTATGCCTCAAATGAAGCATTCCATTCTCATTTTCCAGTATTGGTAGTCTTCTCCATCGAAGAGTGGAGGTCTGTTGAGTGATGGCCTTCAGCAAATCCGTGTGCTGCCATGGATCTTCTCTAAGATCGTTGGATCTTCTTGATTGATCAGAGAACCTCGCTCTGATACCACTTGTTGCCCTTTTTGTACGGCAACAAGCTAACCTAGAGGGGGGTTGAATAGGTTTTTCTGAAATCTGAAACATAAACTTAAACATAGAAAATTATCACTTGAAAGTTTGGTTAGTTTAGTGTGATAAAGAGTAGCAGTGCGGAAGTAAATAAATAATCACACAAATAACACGAGATTATCCTGGTTCGGCCCTTCCCACATGGAAGTCCTACGTCCAGTCCCCAGCAATCTCTTGGGATTTTACTAACCAAGGGTACAGTCCCCCTCAGGACAGTACAACACCCAGCACCCAAGATGGTCTTCTTCTCTTTCCCGGGCAAGAAGGCAACCCACTTCTCTTACAGGTCAAGAAGCCCACCTCCTGGTACAAATCCCAATGCAGTTCTACTAGACACAAACCCCTAGCTAGGTTCTACACTGTATACAGTCCTACAGCTGGACAAAGATGTTTCTTAGAAAAGAAAGAACACGACTGAGAGTTGGAACATATGACACCAACTAAAAGAAACTCTCAGCTAAAAGACTCTCTCCCTGATACAAGATGCACACAGAGAGAGAGTGAAGAGAGGAGAAGGAGCTTGAAGGAAGGCTTCAGATGCTTGAAAACATCAGAGAACTCACAAATAATAGGCACATCAGAAACCCGACCCGCTAGCTCCAAGGAACAAACAGAAGCAAGATATGCTACATAGCATCACAGATAAAATGACGAGCTCACAGAAGAAAATAAAAGGTCGACGGGCAGACCGGATACCTCGGAAGCAAAGAACAGGCGCTCCAGGTATCTCAAACCGAATAGTCTTCTGTTGACAATCCACCATAGCTGAGTGAGCCTCCAACCAGTCCATGCCCAGGCTGACGTCAAAGTCACGAAGTGCAATGCGTACAACCTGCCGGCAGCTGGTGTCCTTAGACCTCAACTGTGACACCCTCCAGGTAACCAAAAGAATGCATATAATCACCGACGGGAGATCGACCATCACATCACACTGCTCTCAGGGGGGTGATGAACCAGAGACTCGTAAAACTCCTCAGAAGCAAAACAAAGAGAGCACCGGGGTCAACCAAAACATGAGCAGCTCTACCAAGGATAGTAGGGTACCTAATTAGGTCGATGCCTCAGCCTGCTCCCTGGTAAGTGCCATTACACGACCACGACCACGACCACGCCCACGCTGTGGCGCCTGCTTGTATGCTGCTGCTACGGCGACTGTTGGTGCTGTGGAAATGTTACTGCTACTGGTACTGCTAGAACTGCTGAGGCTGCTGGTACTGCTGAGGCTGCTGCTGGTACTGCCCCTGCTGCTGCTAACGGGGAGCCTGCTGCTGGGGAGGGAACTGGTAAGGAGGTAGCTGCTGCGCATACTGTACTGGCTACTGCGACTACTAGACTTTCCCCATGGGCAATCCTCCTGAAGTGGCCGGCAAACCACAAGTGTAACAGACTGCCTCCTGTCTACCCTACTCAGCTCCCTGTTGGACTGACTACTCCGCAAACCTCGACTGATGCCTCTACTGCCGGCTCCGTCCACCCCCGCGAGTAGACAACTGCCTGAACTTCGAGCGAATCTCAGAATTGCCTGAACTGCCTGAGCCCGAAGAAGAAGAAGTCGTGCTACCGTGACTCCTGTAGGACGCTGGTACGGAGAGGACCTGGAAGAGGCTCCTCCTCTGCTGCTGCTGCTGCTGCTGCTACTGCTGGGGCTGCTAGGTCTCTTCTCTCAAGGCGGTGGCCTTAGCCACGGCCTCTCCTATGGTGGCACACATGTGAGCAGTCACGCCCCACCTCAAATCTAGAATCAGTCCTACAATCAATCTCTCTGAACAAGCCTGCTCACTGCCTATAACATGAGGAACATGCCTCAACAACCGGACGAACCTCTGGTGGTACTGAGTAACTGCGAGATCGCCCCAAACCAACTTGTGGAACTGGTCTCGTCTCTCACGTCGAGCATAGTCGGGAAGTACTTGCCGTGAAAGACCTCCAAAAACCACTGCCAAGTGATCTAATCCAAACACAGCCCCTGGAAGTGGGTATCCGCTGAACTCTCCACCACTCATGAGCTGCTCCCTTGAGTTGATACACCTCCAGTCTGACCTGGTCCTCCTCGGCGCACTCCATATCCTCGAAAGTGCACTCCATCTCATGCGTCCAACTCTCTGCCTTGTCTGGATCATACTCACCGAGAACATCGGCGGTCGGAGGAGCAAGAACCTCTCCAAGAGGGCAGTCTTGTCCTCAGTGACAGCCGTCCTCCTCTGACTGGCCCGGGTACTCCCAGTACTCAACGCCTGCTGAACTGCTGGCTGCTCTACCTCTGGATCTGCCTGCTGCTCCAGTGCCATTGAGGGAGGTACTGGAGGTTGACCTCCTGCTGCCTCCTGCCCGGGCTACCACGCTCCCTGGTACAGGTTTCCTGAAGAACTGCTAAGCTAGGGGAAAGTAAATTGCATACTGCTGTGGCTAAGGCTGATACTCCTGCTGCTGCTTTCCATCGGCTGCGCTGCTGCCGTTGCACCCTGAGGCTATGCCACTGACTCCTCTGCTGACACCTCCTCCTAGACCTGCCCCTGCGGCGGGCATATCAGACTCATCCTGCTGCTCTATCAGGTCTCTGGCCTGCCTACGCTGCGCGGAGCCATATCTGTTGCCCAGCTAGCTAGCCCAGAGGGGGGGGGGGGTGAATGGGTTATTAAAAATTGATCTTTGATTAAAACCTGTTCACTAAAAGGATTACACAACAACTAAAACGAAGGTTAGAGTTAGAGGAAATGAGACAGCAAACACACAAACCACAACCACAAGACACACGTTTTTTATCCTGGTTCGGAACTCCTCTCCACAGGAGACCTACGTCCAGTCCCTGAGCAATACCTCAGGATTTCACTATCAAGGGTACTATCCCCCTCACGGATCCTTACACCCAGCCTCAACTGTCTTCCTTCCACCTAAAGGGAAAAACAACCACCCTAGATACCACCAGGTCTTCCTTCACCCAGAAGGGAACACAACTAATGAAAAGAAGTATAAGAACAAGCTTCAGGAGCTAGCTCAAACAGCTACATCTGAAGCTACAAGAGCAAACAAGCCTCGAGAGAGAAGGAATTTTAACACTGGTTTCTCTCCAAAGACTACACTGGCTCTCACAGGATTTCTTCTTGAACACTGAGAGCTAAAGAGCTAAGGTGGATTGAAATGGAGTGCTTCGCTCTTGTTTGAATCACAAAGACTTGAAGGATTGGCGATGCTTTCTTTTAAATAATATCTTCACAAGATTATTATCCTTCTCAGTCTTGAGTCTTGTATTTAAGCTTCTACTTGAAATTTGAACGTTAAAGATCCGTTGTCTCTCATTCTGGTGTACGTTAGACTGGTCTGCAAGGAAGCTTCTGATCTTCAGTCTTTTATCCTTTAGTACACGCCAAAGAAATATTTTGATATCTTGAATCTTTTGTGTCCAACGTTGTACAGATAAATCTTGTCAGGTATCTGCAAGCATGTCAACAATAAATAGGAGACAGCTAGGGCTGTCGTTGATCGTTAGTCACAGTTTGGAAAAGATATTGCTAGTTTTAGCAAAGCTCCTTTCTGTCAAAATAAAGATGTAGACAGAATAGCGCAATGGTGGAAGATATCGTCTGCATGCATGAGAGATACGTTCAGAGTACATTGAATGCATAGCAGTCAAACAGACAAGATACGACTTGGACTATTCAACGTATATCAAAGAGTGTTGATATAATAATGAAATCGATATGAACAAAGCTGATGCCTTTATGACTTATGAAGTCGTTATAAGATATAAATCGTTGTATTTCTGAAGAAATCGATATGAAACACTAAACAAACTTTATGAGATACAAATCGTTATGTTTCTGAAGAAATCGATATGAAACACTTAACAAATCGTTATGAGATACAAATCGTTATGAGCAATACATAAATCGTTGTAAGTTCTAAAGAAACCGTTACGACATCTTATGGAGTCGTTGAATTCTAAAGAAATCGTTACGGCTAGAAAGTTGTTGTGAGTTCTAAAGAAATCGTTATGAGAACTTAAGAAATCATTACGGCTAGAAAGTCGTTGTGAGTCTAAAGAAATCGTTACGAGAACTTAAGAATCGTTACGGCTAGAAAGTCATTGTGAGTTCTAAAGAAATCGTTACGAGAACTTAAGAAATCGTTACGACAGACAAGTCGTGTGAGTTCTAAAGAAATCGTTATGAGAACTTAAGAAATCGTTACGAGACAAGTCGTTGTGAGTTCTAAAGAATCGTTGTGATGTCTTATAGAATCGTTGCGACGGTCAAGTCGTTACACTTTCCAAAGAAATCGTTGCGATGTCTTAGTAAATCGTTATGAGATCTTTAAGAAATCGTTACGGTATCGATTTGTTTGAAACATCACGATTTTTTCGATCAGAAAGGAAATCGATCATAATGCTTATGAGATCGTTATGATGACTCTATTGAAATCGATATGAACTTATAAAGGAATCGTTCTGATTATCAATAGAAGTCGATATGAAGTATGAAGAAGTCGATACAATGACTTGGAAAAATTATGAAATGAGAGTCTTACCTGATTGTCTTGAACTTTCTTTTACTTTTTGTTTCCTGTCCTCAAGGCTCAAGTAATTCATTAGTAATGTTTGTTTTCTGTCCTCAAGGCTCAAGTAATTTATTAGTAATTTTGTTACATCAAAATTATATATAAATAAGTGAATTAATTTATATGGAGAATGTTTGGTCATCAATCTCCCCCTTTTTGATGATGACAAAATATACTAAACAATATAAAGAAACAACATGTTTTTCAGAGTTGCATTAGTTTTCTCCCCCTTTTTGTCAATAAGCAAAAAGATAGTCGATGAGACAAAGAATAGAGAATGCTTTGTATTATTAGGAGTAAGATATACACCGGATACAGAGAGAGGCATGCTGGGAAATGACAGCCCATGCCTTGATCTCCATATCTTCAAAAGTCTGGCGGAAAACACCAGGAGCAACTGAGAAGGAAGAACCCATGGTTGGAGAGATCCTCTGAATGAAAGCTGCCGCTGCTCTGCCAGGATTCTTCATACTGATCTTTGTCCAGTATGAATCTGAAGTAGGTGCTCTTTCCAAAGCTGGCACGATGGAGAAATCTGTCCAGGGAGATTGGATAAAAAATCTTCTGATCAAGAAGATCTTCTTTAGGGCATAGAAAGCAGTATATCTGGCTGCCCACTGAACATAGATCTCTTGAATGGGATTTATGGAGTTGAGATCCATGAAGGCTTCGGCTGATAGAATAGGCTTATCTTGATGGACCAAGGAACTGTTGATGGCTTGCAACTGAAGATAGGTTCCTTGTAGAGCGTTTCCCATATGGTGGGAGAAAGCCTCTCACACTCAGAAATGAGTGGAGCCAAAACTTGAGAGGAAATGCGGCCAGAGTGGTATTCTCTGAAGATAAACCGCAAAAAGGAAGGCATTCTACCATGCTTAGCTGACATTCTGCCCATCTGCTTAGCAAACATCAAAGGCATGGGAGCCTGCATCTGAGTCAAACACTAAGGAGTGTAGCTTCGGCAGAAGAACTGAAGAGTCAACTTTGAGGTTGGCAAAATCCACTGTGAGGGAATTTTTTGGACGTTCTGATCTCAGCATCACTATGGCTGAATGAAATTGGTAGAACTGGACTTCAGGCAGCTTGTTCAAGTAGCAGAAATCATTGTACAGCTGGAAGTTCTTGGAATTCTAATCTCTTTCAAAATGAAAGGTCCCCAAGAGTTTTTATGCTGAAGAGTAAACCACTCAGAAAGAGTGAGTGGGTGAGCTCTATGGGTAAGAGATTCTGCCCTGGCAGTCAAATATTTGGTTACTGAGCTTTGTTGCCCTTGACATTGGCCCACTGATCTTCAGTCTTGAACTCAGTGCCCTCAAAGATTTTGGATTTTTGAGGGTGGGACAGCTGGGTAAAAGGAAGAACAGTGTTTATATGCTCAAGAGGTGAGGAAAGGAATACCATAGACGGTGGAGAGGATGCATTTTTGAAGGTATTCCCTATAGATAGGTCTTCTCTGAGGTTCGAGGGTAAGAGAGTACCAAAGAGGAGGAAATAGGTGAGGAGGGGATGCTGACAGAGGATGAATGTTTCCTCTTTTTCTTGGCAGGACTGGGAGGATCAGTCCTGTGGATATGAGTGGCAGTGGAGAGAATGGAGATGAGGGTATTTCTCTCAATTCATCCGGAATATTTGTGTCAAAGACACCAAGAAGTTGAGGTTTTCCAGAATGAAGGTGACAGAGGAAGGAGGAGTAGGAGGATAGAAGAGGTGTTTGGGATTGAAGGATGTAGACGGTTGAACTGGAGTGGTTTGAGTGAGAGGTGAAGAAGGTGAGAATGATGATCGAGCTGAGGTGTGAGAAGAAGTGGGAGAGAAAGAAGGTTGAGATGAAATGAGAGAGGAAGAAGGTTGGGTGCGAGACAAGGGTGTTTGAGAGTTGGTGGTGCTGGAGGGGCTGTAGAAGGAGATGAAGGTGAGGAGAGGGTTGGAGTTGCAAGAGTAGAAGTGTCAGGGGCCTTGGTAGCTTCAATGGGCTCTTTCCCTTTTGCATGACCCTCTCTGACAACTGAAGATGGCCCAGATGGCCCTGATGCTGGCACTGATGGCTCCTGGTGGCCCTGATGCTTGAGCTGAAGGCCCTACTGCCGAGACTCTTGAGCTGGAGGCCCTGGTGGCCGAGGAACAGCTGCTGATCTGCTCTGAGAGCTGCAGGAGAAACACCACTTGACCTTGATAGTACAGATAACAAGATTTCATGTCTGCCATTTCCTTGTGAACCACCTCATAGCATTTCTGACTGAGGATAGTTCAGAAGTAGTTGAAGCTTGGCTGGCAATATTCCTTGAACACTAGACTGCACTGCTGACAGAATCTCTCCCTGAGCTTTCAACAATTCCAAAACAGGTTTCAGATTAACTTTCCTGTGGCTCTTTCTCTGCTTTCTGTGAACCACCCTCTTCCATTTCCTCTGAGGTGCTGGTTCTTCATAGATTGCTCCCCCTGAGCAGGAGCTTCCTTTTCAACTCTTATTTGCTCCCCCTGAGCAGGAGCTTCCTCTTCAACTGGATCTACTGGAGCACTGGACTGCTCCCAGGAATAGATTCTTCAATGTGGCCTTCTGCCACAGCTTCTTCCATTTCAATTCACCAGACTGTGAGTGGACTGGTGTGGAGAGCTGATTCACCAAACTCCTAAGAATTGAGCTAATTATTGAGGTAGGCAGATCACTGCTTTATCCGCTACTTCCTCCTCACTACTGGAGCTGTAAGTGGTTCTGGCTCAATTGCAGGTGCTACTGCCTGCTGCTCTCAACTGCTGGTGACTGCTTGCTGCTCTGCTACTTGACTCTACTGCTTGCTGCTGTGTTGCTGGTGCTTCTGCTTGCTGTTCTGCTGCTGGTGCTACTGCTGCCATTTCCTGAACATCAGGAATTTCTACATCACCAATTATGGCCTCTCCCTCGGCCACAGTGGTCTTAGACCATGCACCTTCATACTGAGAAACCACTTTTCTTGAGATTCCTGGACCTTATATACTGGCCCATCTTCTCCACAACTGCCCCAGATAAATCTACTCCAAAATGTTTGAAACCTTTGTATGTAGATGTGCATAGGGCAATGAGACATTCAACTTACTTCTTGTATCCCATATTTGATCTCGGGCAATTTCATCCTTTCCAGCATGACTTGGGCCATTAATCTCCTTTTGTTGAATCGCCCAAAACATCATATCAGAATCTGCCCTAGTGCACGTTGAGAAGGTGGCACTGTGAGGAACTAAAATTTGGCAGATAATGAAATGAAGAAGACGGTTGTATGCATTCATCTGATTAATATCAATTTTTCGTCTCTTAGCCTGAACCCTGGACCTATAATGCCAAGGCCCTTTGCTTCATCGTTCACTGAGTGAACCCCACTGAATCCAGACGTCTTCACTCCAAATAACATGTGCAACAACTCATGATCGACTTTAATTTGGATTCCCTTTACCGATGATACAAGGGACCCATCTGCCTCTGACCTTAAACACACAAAAATGCTTTCACCAGGTCGGGATAGCTTACCTCGGTGAAAGTGGCAATTTCCATCCACTGCATCCTTCTCAGAGTTTTTGCTAAACTTCCATGCCATTCTTCTTGAGATTCTGAACATCCACTGCCTTGTTTCCGCATATCTTTGTCTTCACGAAGGTGAATCTTTCCTGCTGCTCTGCGGACAGGTACTCAGCACTGTAGCCCCCTACACTTCCGGAGATCATCGGAGCGGCCATGGGTAGAGAGAAGAAAACGGTTCTGGAGAAGGGAGATGATGGAAGAGATGGAAGCCCTCGAGGGATTCTTCGCGGGAAGAAGAGAAAGCTTCAAATCTTGCAGAGAGTCGATGCCGGAATCGTTAGGGCATCGGCTTTGGGCGAACAGATAAAAGAGAAAGGGTAAAGGTGGAAGAGAGTCGTTCCCAGAACGATTTGACTAATTAAAATTACTTTATCAAAAACAGAAAGCGCCAAAAGGCGGTAACGGCAGAAGCGACAAAAAGGTTTGACGAGTCAAATTACTTTTAACGCAATGGCGGTCAAATAAAGTAAATAAGCTGAGTTTTGCTTAATGCCAGAGGGAGAGAGAAATTTCATTTTAATCTGAAAAATTTATATGCCAATTTAAATACAGAAATCTTTTCACAAATTGCACATCCCTAATTCCCTTCTAAGAGATGTAAATCTCTCTTCAGGTAGGGCTTTTGTGAAGATCTGCCAATTGACCATTTGTATCTATAAAAGAATTTCTAAATTACCACTAGCTACATGATCTCGAATGAAATGATATCTAACCTCAATGTGTTTAGTCCTTGAGTGTTGCACTGGGTTTTGGTGAGGTTGATGGCACTTGTATTATCACACAGTAGTGGAATTGACTTGATATGAATCCCGAAATCCTCAAGTTGTTGCTTTATCCATAGGAGTTGTGTACAACAACTTCCAGCAGCAACATATTCTGCCTCAGCTGTTGATAGAGCTACTGAGTTTATTTCTTGGAGACCAAGATATCAGACATCCTGCAAGAAACTGACAACAACCACTGGTGCTCTTTCTATCTACTTTGCATCCAGCATAATCAGCATCAGAATATCCTACTAAATTAATTTCACAAGATTTTGGATACCAAAGACCTAAATCATGAGTTCTAGCTAAATACCTAAATATTCTTTTCACAGAAATTAAATGAGACTCTCTAGGGTCTGCTTGATATCTAGCACACATGCATACACTAAATAAATGTCTGGTCTACTTGCAGTTAAGTAAAGTAATGACCCTATCATACCTCTATAGTTCTTTTGATCTACCTTTTTACCATTTTGATCACTGTCCATTCTGGTTGATGTGCTCATTGGCGTTGACAGTGGCTTTGCACCTTCAAATCCAAATTTCTTTAACAGCTCTTTGGTGTACTTGGCTTGACATATGTGGGTGCCTTCCTTCCCTTGCTTGATTTGCAATCCAAGGAAGTAGTTTAGCTCTCCCATCATACTCATTTCAAATTCTCCCTGCATAAGCTTTTCAAAGTACTTGCAAAGAGATTCATCAGTAGATCCAAAATAATATCATCTACATATATTTGCACAAGTAGTATATGTTTGACTTTTGATTTTATAAATAGTGTGCTATCTACTTGACCTCTAGTGAAACCATGATCTAATAAGAAAGTACTGAGCCTTTCATACCAGGCTCTAGGTGCTTGCTTTAAACCATATAAAGCCTTATGGAGTTTAAATACATGATTTGGAAATTCGGTGTCATCAAAACCTGGAGGTTGTTCAACATACACTTCCTCTTTGATAAAACCATTTAAAAAGGCTGATTTGACATCCATTTGAAACAATTTTAAATCTAATGCAGATGCATAAGCAAGTAAAATCCTAATAGCCTCAAGTCTAGCCACAGGTGCATAGGTTTCATCGAAATCTATGCCTTCCTCTTGGGAATAGCCTTGAGCTACCAGTCTGGCCTTGTTCCTTAAGATTATTCCAGACTCATCCAGTTTATTTCTGAACACCCACTTGGTGCCAATAACTGAATGATTGGATGGTCTAGGAACAAGTGACCATACTTGGTTTCTCTTGAACTGATTTAGTTCATCTTGCATGGCTATTATCCAAGATTCATCAGTTAAAGCTTCATTGACTGTCTTAGGCTCTATTTGAGAAACAAAGGCTAAATAATCACAAGGATTACATTACCTCTTGTTCTTACCCCTACGGATGGATCACCAATATATTCTCAGGAGGTGATCTTTCTTATGTCTCCATTCTTTTGGAAGATTTTCATGTTGAATTTCAGTCTGCTGCAGTTCTTCCAGAGGTGGATCTTCCTTGTCCTCAATTGAGGTATTCTTTAATTTTTCGGACAAGTCATCTGCATCATCAATGTCACTAATTTCTTCCTTTTTCAAGGAGGGGTTAGATTCATCAAAATAACATGCACAGATTGTTCAATTAATAATGAGCGTTTATTGAAAACTCTATAACCTTTGGGTTTAGAAGTGTACCCCATAAAGATGCCTTCATCAGATTTGGCATCTAACTTACCAATGTCCCTTTTTCCATTGTTGTGGATGAGCAAGGACATCCAATATTTTGAAGTGACTGATCTTAGGTTTCTTTCCCTTGTAGAGTTCATAAGCAGTCTTCTTCAGATTGGCCTGATCATTACCCTATTAATGATGTAGCTTGCAGTGTTGATGGCTTCGCCCAAAAATATCTTGGCAAGTCATATTCTGATAACATGGTTCTTGCCATATCCAAAAGAGTTCTATTTTTCCTCTCAGCAATTCCATTCTGTTGAGGTGTCCTTGGTGCTGAGAAGTTGTGCTCAATTCCTTGATCATTACAGAACTTTGCAAACTTTCATTCTGAAACTCACCACCATGATCTGATCGGATAGAGATAATGGTGAACTTCTGATCTTTCTGAACTTTCTTGCTGAAGCTGACAAAATTATCAAAGGTGTCATCTTTGTGCTCTAGAAAGGATACCCAAGTAAATCTTGAGTAATCATCAACTATGACAAATCCAAAATTCTTTCCTCCGAGACTGGTAGTCCTCATTGGCCCAAATAGATCCATATGAAGTAGTTCTAATGGCTTTGAGGTGGTCACTACTGTCTTTGATTTGAAAGAGCTCTTGGTGTGCTTTCCTCTTGCACAAGGTCTACAGAGTCGATCTATCCATTTTTGAGTTGACTTTTGGCAATCCTTCCACTAGATTTCTCTTTCTGAGCTTGTTCAATCCATCCAACTGCAGTGGCCCAGTCTTCTGTGCCACAGCTCTGTTGATTGATCTTTGCTGGCTGCCAAACAGACATCTTGATCCTTGAGTTCCTCGAGATAGAGAACATACAAATTTCTTTCTCTATATGCTTCAAATATGACTGCTCCATCCTTTAATATACTGCACTTTGATTCTTGGAACTGAATCTGATGGCCTTTGTCACACAACTGGCTGATGCTGATGAGATTGTGCTTTAATCCTTTGACCAGCATTACATCTTCAATAACTGATTTTCCTTTGATGTTCACGGACCCACTTCCTATCACTGTGCCTTTTCCATTATCTCCATAGGTGACTGTTCCTCTTCAGCTTGGAGATTAACGAAAAGCTTCTGGTTGCCTGACATGTGCTTGAGCATCCACTGTCCAAGTACCATTTGGATGCTTTTGAGTTTCCCTGAAATTTAAACATTAAGTTTTAGGTACCCAAGTTCTTTTTGGGTCCTGATGGGTTAGTATCATTATTTTACCTTTTATTATCCATTTTTTATGTTTTGTTGGGCATGTTATTGCGATATGTCCTAATTTGTTGCAGTGATCACAGCAGGATAATTTTGTTACCTTTTCTATATACTTGAACTCAGCTTATATGCTATATCTTGTTTAGGTATAAACTTTGGTGTTGGATATGTTTTAGGGTAGACTATGGTTTCTTCATTATCTGGGGGTGTATATCCTAACCCATTTTTCTTCTTACCTGCTCTTCTAGCACCTTTTAATATTAGAGAGTTTTTACCATTAGTAAATTTCTCTAGTGTGCTTGATAGTTTATTATTTTCTTCATTTAAGTTTTTAACTTCTTTCCTTAATTCATCTGTGCTTTCTGTTTTTTTCCAATTTTGTTATTTGTTCATTCTTAGCTTTTAGGTCTTCACATAACAATTTATTTCTTCTTTTAAGTTCAGATATTTGTTTTTCTAATTCTTCATTTCTGTTTTTAGATCTGAATTAGTGTTTTCTAAACAGATTACATTTTTCTTACTAACTTTAAGTAATTTGGATACTTCTTTATATTTATCATAAAGTTCATTAAAGGCACTTTCTAAATTATCAGAATCTGAATCATTACAGGAATCAAAAGAAGAGTCAGAAGTTACCTTGTCTTCGTTGTTGGCCATGAGAGCCAGGTTGGCTTCTTCTCCATCACTGCTTGACTTGACTCACTGTCTGAGTCACTGCTGTTCTCCCAAGCAGCTGCCATTGCCTTCTTTTTATACTTTCTTGAATTTTTTGAAATTATCCTTCTTCTTGTGATCATTCTTCTTAAGCATTGGACAATCTGCCTTGATGTGTCCAGGCTTTTGCATTCATAGCATATCACTTCTCCTTTCTTCGAATCCTTTACTTCCTTTTCTGAGATCTTTATTTTTCTTGAAAAATCTTCTCCCAGACTGAACTTTTCTTCTTTGCTAGAATTCTTTGAAGTCTTCGAGACAGCATTGCTTCTTATCATCACTCTGTCCTTACTGCTTTCACTGTTGTCCAATGATTCTTCTGATATATCTTCATTTGCCTTGAGAGCGTTTGATTGTTCTTTCTGCTGGAGGATTCTCCTAATCTCTCCATATTTATCTCATGAGCCATAGGGATCCTATTAACTTCTCCAATGACATTTGTTTTAGATCATTGGCTTCCTCAATGGCTGTTACCTTTGGAATCCATGAGGATGGCAGAGATCTGAGGATCTTCCTGACCATATCTGATACAGCGTAGATTTTTCCTAATCCAGCTAATCCATTTGTGATATCTGTGAATCTACTAAACATTTGGGTTATGGATTCACCTGACTGCATCTGGAATCTTTCATATTGAGTCACAAGAATGTCGATTCTTGTCTCCTTTACCTTATCTGTCCCTTCATAGGTAATCCTGAGCTTTTCCCACATTTCCATTGCGGATTTGCAGGCTGAACTCTGTTGAATTCTTTCTTGCTGAGGGCACATCAAAGGATGCTCTTGGCTTTGCAGTTTAAGGAGATTTTTCTTCTGTCTTCATCTGTCCACTGACCCTTTGCATTGGTGACTAGAAGATCGCCTCTTCTCTACAATGGACCATATCATGTAATCATGGCCTTGTAGAAAGTACTCCATTCTTGTTTTCCAATAGGTATAATCTTCTCCATCAAACAAAGAGGTCTGTTGACTGACTGACCTTCGAAATTACCTTGGGCTGCCATGGATCTTTACTTTTTATCGTTGGATCTTCTTCTTTGTCGAAGAGACTCGCTCTGATACCACTTGTTGCCCAGCTAGCTAGCCCAGAGGGGGGGGGGTGAATGGGTTATTAAAAATTGATCTTTGATTAAAACCTGTTCACTAAAAGGATTACACAACAACTAAATGAAGGTTAGAGTTAGAGGAAATGAGACAGCAAACACACAAACCACAACCACAAGACACAAGGATTTTTATCCTGGTTCGGAACTCCTCTCCACAGGAGACCTACGTCCAGTCCCTGAGCAATACCTCAGGATTTCACTATCAAGGGTACTATCCCCCTCACGGATCCTTACACCCAGCCTCAACTGGTCTTCCTTCCGCTAAGGGAAAAACAACCACCCTGGATACCACCAGGTCTTCCTTCACCCAGAAGGGAACACAACTAATGAAAAGAAGTATAAGAACAAGCTTCAGGAGCTAGCTCAAACAGCTACAATCTGAAGCAAACAAGCCTCGAGAGAGAAGAATTTTAACACTGTGTTTCTCTCAAAGACTACACTGGCTCTCACAGAAATTTCTTCTTGAACACTGAGAGCTAAAGAGCTAAGATGGATTGAAATGGAGTGCTTCGCTCTTGTTTGAATCACAGAAGACTTGAAGGATTGGCGATGCTTTCTTTCAGAATAATATTCTTCAGAAGAAGTTATTATCCTTCTCAGTCTTGAGTCTTGTATTTAAGCTTCTACTTGAAATTTGAACGTTAAAGATCCGTTGTCTCTCATTCTGGTGTACGTTAGACTGGTCTGCAAGGAAGCTTCTGATCTTCAGTCTTTTATCCTTTAGTACACGCCAAAGAAATATTTTGATATCTTAATCTTGTGTCCAACGTTGTACAGATAAATCTTGTCAGGTGCTCAAGCATGTCAACATAAATAGGAGACAACTAGGGCTGTCGTTGATCGTTAGTCACAGTTTGGAAAAGATATTGCTAGTTTTAGCAAAGCTCCTTTCTGTCAAAATAAAGATGTAGACAGAATAGCGCAATGGTGGAAGATATCGTCTGCATGCATGAGAGATACGTTCAGAGTACATTGAATGCATAGCAGTCAAACAGACAAGATACGACTTTGACTATATATCAACGTATATCAAAGAGTGTTGATATAATAATGAAATCGATATGAACAAGTTGATGCCTTTATGACTTATGAAGTCGTTATAAGATATAAATCGTTGTATTTATAAGAAATCGATATGAACACTTAACAAATCGTTATGAGATACAAATCGTTATGTTTCTGAAGAAATCGATATGAAACACTTAACAAATCGTTATGAGATACAAATCGTTATGAGCAATACAGAAATCGTTGTAAGTTCTAAAGAACCGTTACGACAGCTTATTGATCGTTGAATTCTAAAGAAATTACGGCTAGAAAGTCGTTGTGAGTTCTAAGAAATCGTTATGAGAACTTAAGAAATCGTTACGGCTAGAAAGTCATTGTGAGTTCTAAAGAAATTGTTACAAGAACTTAAGAAATCGTTACGGCTAGAAAGTCGTTGTGAGTTCTAAAGAAATCGTTACGAGAACTGAAGAAATCGTTACGACAGACAAGTCGTTGTGAGTTCTAAAGAAATCGTTACGAGAACTTAGAAATCGTTACGACAGACAAGTCGTTGTGAGTTCTAAAGAAATCGTTGCGATGTCTTATAGAATCGTTGCGACGGTCAAGTCGTTACGCTTTCCAAAGAAATCGTTGCGATGTCTTAGTAAATCGTTATGAATCTTTAAGAAATCGTTACGGTATCGATTTGTTTGAAACATCACAATTTTTTCGATCAAAAGGAATCGATCATAATGCTTATGAGATCGTTATGATGACTCTATTGAAATCGATATGAACTTATAAAGGAATCGTTCTGATTATCAATAGAAGTCGATATGAAGTATGAAGAAGTCGATACAATTTGGAAAAATTATGAAATGAGAGTCTTACCTGATTGTCTTGAACTTTCTTTTACTTTTTGTTTCTTGTCCTCAAGGCTCAAGTAATTCATTAGTAATGTTTGTTTTCTTCCTCAAGCTCAAGTAATTATTAGTAATATTTTGTTAATCATCAATTAATATATAAATAAGTGAATTAATTTATATGGAGAAGTTTGGTCATCAATATCCTGCGCGGCCACACACCAACAAGGTTAACATACCAACTAAGGCGCTAGCAGTGTACTTGTACTACTGTTGGGACTTTCTGTCATAGTTTAAAATCCGCTACAAGGTCCTGTAGACTCTCGCTCTGATACCAACTTAATGACCCTGAGAACCCGACCCTCGCCCAACCAAGACGCCTAGACCCAATTTTCACGGTCGCCGCCCACGGATCCGGAGACCCGAAGGGCTATATCGTATGAGTCTAACAAAATATGTAAAGGAGTAAATGTCAACTACTAACTAGGAGCCCACACACGCGGATGGAAAAGAGAGCGAGACCACTGCGTATCGCTCTAGGTACAGTCCCCACACAACTAGTACAAGTAAAAGTAGGGGGATAACAAGTCCCTTAGGGCATACCCCGAGGGTGACGTACACTGAGAGGGGCCACTGCTAGCTATGAGCCCACGACTACCGCCCCGTCCCTCTGCCGACATGCGCCCTGACACTGCTGAGAAGTCTCACCTGGGAAAAGGAGGGATGAGCTTCACAACAGAAGCTCAGTAGGGACTACCAATCTCCTACTGGATCTAACAGGTAGAAGAATATATATAACAATTTAAATACAGCAGTTATATCTTCTACCCTACAACGAGAAGTGAGGAAGAGAAGCTACTACTGGCAACAGTACGGAAGTACAACACGATCGGAAACTCCGTACGACTGCTCGTCGTGACCACCACATGGCTCGCAACACAGACAGAGGGAACTCTGCCTAGAAAAGAGACACTAGCTACGGAAAGCATACCACTAGTCAACCGTCAGGTGAGCCCACTAACGTCTTATCCTCGACCTAGGTCCAAACCTCCACGTCTCATCAGAGTGAAGCAGGACACAAAGTAACACAATATTAAACGCCGTAGTCTGGCCGGACTATGGTCCCACGCCGGCCTCTCTAGGCGGTTTCTGGGGCCGCAAAGAGCGAGGCAGTGAGAAAAGGACTAGCTAGACTGTGCGGGAAGAACTCCTCAAATGACCTCGGTGTCCCAGCCCAACTACGAGAGGTCTGCAAACGCTCAATGTCATTGTCCTAACCACTATTTTCCCCTCCACTCCAAAGTCCGTGACTCGAGCACGCCCGCCGCCCGAGTACTCCTCAACGGCGCGCGCGGGGGGATGGGGGCCCAGGCAACGTAAACACCTCTCTCACGGGACAAGCCTCAGGTGCCGATCACTGGCGAACGACTAGTGCAGGACTGTACTAGGGAACTAGCATAGGTGCCACGGGTACAGTAAAAGTGGAAACGGCAAAGACTCCACAAAAACACGAAACTTCGCAAGACCTTAACCTGTCTCTGTGTTGTAGTCGTGACGCATCGGGCCATCGTGACCTTGTTGCGACACACCAGACCGATCGCGACACTGTCGCGATGGCCCAAGCCGTCACGACCAAGTCGTTGACGCTCAAGAGTGCTGCGATGATGTCGTGACCATCAAGGCCGCCGCGCATCATCGTGACATCTATAGCAGTCGCATCTTCAGCCGAGGGGGGGTTCGGTGCAGTCCTCCCAGAGACCACCCCAAAAACACAATACAAGCATTTCACATGGGGAGGGGAGCATGCTCAACATGTAGGAAAGCCATTAACCATGCAAACCACCCTTAAAACCCCACAAACATGGATTTACAAGAATCTACGCTCGATGGAAACCTCACTCAACACGAGCATGGTTCTCACACTCCCACACCCCAAACTACGAGGAAAACACCATCCCAGGAGGAGGGGAGCATGCTAAGACGAGATGAAACGAGGGTCCCTACCTCCAAAGTAGAGCCGACCCATAGGGGCCTTCACGTCGGAATGGCCACCTCCTCCTTGCTCCAAGCACCATGAGCACATACCCTGCACGAACAGGGTGACACCACCTCAACACGAGCACCACGAGCACGAAGAACCCCAGAAATCACAAGGAGCTCAGAGAGGAAGAGAAGGAAAGAAGAAGAAGAGAGAGGGCGAGAGGGGGAGAATGGGGCGCAGCCTCAGTTTTAAACTGACGGCCCCCAAGATGTGACGGGTCGGCCTAGCGTGACAACAACCATGTCGCGACGGCCACCCTCAGCGTGACCCCAAAAGCAGTCAAACCTCGAAGACCGGAAACCAGAATGCGAGGCCTGATAGGTCGCGTCAACGTTGTACGCACCTTCCACCCGACACGACCGTTCTGACAGAGAGGACAGCGGTCACATCTGTTAGGAAAGCAGTCGCAACGCCTCCAGACTCCACGACAAGAACGCGACGCCCACCCCCGTCGCGACCATGTCGCGACGGCCAGGTGTGTCACCACACAAACTATGTCGCGACGGGCTCCCATGGCGTGACCATGTCACGACAGGCTCCCCTAGCCGACCATGTCGCGATCAGGGTGCTTGCAGTGACCCTGAGACACGGCCAAGGGCCAAGGAAGGCGGGTTCTTACAGGGAGGGTGAAGACATTGGTGAGCCTGATGTGCTCTATGAAGACAACAACTTTGTAGACAAGCTCTGGCCGAGGTATTCCTGGCCTCCCAACACTCCATATTTTCGATTCTTGTTTCTAAATTCTCCTTCGTCCCTCGTTCACCTCCCCTTATCTTCCAACTCTCATCTGACGCTCTTGAGTGGTAACCATCCCTCTCCCCTTTGCTCTTTCTTTTAATGGCACAACACTTTCCTTCTCCTGATGCCTACAATGTAGGGTAGTTTGTCTTTATTTATAGGTTAGTATGTTTTTCTTTATTTACCTAAAAACAAAAACTCCACTCTTTCCCTCACTTCGTCAGCAATCAGACGGCGACCCCGTCTTTCCTTCTCTTTCATCGGATGGCGATCCCTGTCTTCCCTCCTCCTTCATCGGACGATGATCCCCCATCTTCCCTTCTTCGCTCCTTCTGACGATGACCCCATCCCTCTTTCCTCATTCTCTATGACGGCGATCCCCATCTTCCCTCCTCCTTCATTGGACGACACTCCTCATCTTCCCTCCTTCGCTCCTTCTGACGGCGATCCCTGTCTCTTTCCTCATTTCCTCCAATGACGATCCTCGTCTCCTCTTTCCATTCACCCTCTCAGGCGGCGATCCCCATCTCCATTCTCCCACATCCAAGCTTCTGGCGGTGATCCCTGTCACTCTCTCACCTCCCTTCTTCGGCGGCGATCCCCGCCCTTTTCTCTTCTCCTTCACTTACAACTGGAGCAGCGATCCCCCACTCTCTCACACACACACTAATCATCATGGACTCACCAGGTGAGGGGCCTTCTGTCCCCCTATACCATGACTCTGCTCCAGGCACCCTGAGCTCGGGTGGCCCGCTTCCACCTCTGGAGGCCCCCGCGGCTACCCCGCATCCCTTTCTTTCCCTTTCAATAAGCCTCTGGACCCTCCCCCAGAGTGCTCCTTAGGTTCTAATCCTAGCTTATGTTCAAGGTAGAATCTAGTAAGTCCCCGTCCCCGTCTAGGAAGAGCAAGGGTAGTACCATCCCCCGTAGGTATCTTGTAGATCTGGCATAAAGGTATGGCACTCTTCTAGTTGTCGAAGAGTTCGTCCGAGAAGTAGTCATTTTGAATATGGAAGCTCACCATGAGGAAAGTGGCTAGACGACGGATTCGAAATCTATGAAATCATGAATGATGAGGACCAAGTGGATGAAGAAGATGGTGAGGTAGAGGATGCTGCCAAAATGTATGCTAGTGGTATGAGGAGATTTGATGAGCCTACATCGACAGTGGATGAGCCTACCAAAGAGGTAATATTGGAATAGCAGAGAGCCCAGGTTGCTAACCATAGCCTCTTGTCTCCCTTCTGAGGAAAAAGAAGAGCTCATAGAGATGCTGAGGGAGTATAAAGACTCGTTTGCCTAGTCGTATGAGGACATACTCGGCATTGACCCTGCATTAGTGGAACATAGGTTAATCTTGAAGCAAGGGGCAAGGGCCGTTACAAAAATTGAGATGATTCCACCCTCATATTGCATTGAAGATGAAAGAGGAGATTGGCAAACTACACAAAGCTTGTTTCGTCTGTGTAGTGCTCTATCCCCTATGGGTGGCCAACATAGTCTCGGTTATGAAGAAGGGAGGAAGAGTGCGGATTTGCATTGTCTTCCGGGACTTAAATCGAGCATGTCCTAAAGATGATTTCCCATTACCTCACTTGGATGTATTAATTGATAACACTGCTGGGTTCGAACTTCTCTCGTTCGTGGATGGTTATTCAAGCTATAATTAAATCTGTCTAGCCCTGGAGGACCAAGAGAAAAAATCGTTCACCATGCTCTGGGGAACTTATTGCTATGTGGTTATGCCATTCAGATTGAAGAATGTCGACACTACTTATCAAAGGGCAATGATGGCTATCTTCCACGATATGATTCATATTCATGTTGTGACGACTCAACCAGCAAACTGACCCAATAACCATGCTAGTTGGTAGACTTCCCAGGAGGTCACCCATCCTAGGACTACTCCCAATTGAGCACGCTTAACTTCAGAGTTCTTTTCCTGCTCGAGCTCTAAAAATGACTAGTCCAATTGTTCGTAGTTTGTTGATTTAGTCTATTTAACATATTCCTATATGGGGTGTTACAATCTACCCCTCTTATATAAGCGACGTCCTCGTCGCTGCTCACATATAGCACACAATCAAACCCCAGGCAGGAAGGATTCTAGAGGTGGCCCCCATAGGCTCAAGAGGTGGCTCTCACTATGTAGCACTTTGTGCCATTATGGCCTCAAGAGGTGGCTCCCATAGCGTAGCACTTAGCCCTGTGTGGCACTTAGTTCCTACACTTCTGGTTAAGCAAGGCTCTGATACCATTTGTGACGACTCAACCAGCAAACTAACCCAACAACCATGCTAGTTGGTAGACTTCTCAGGAAGGTCACTCATCCTTGGACTACTCCCAATTGAGCATGCTTAACTTCAGGTTCTTTTCCTGTTCGAGCTCTGAAAATGACTAGTTCGAGTTGTTGGTAGTTTGTTGATTAGTCTATTTAACATATTCTTATATGGAGTGTTACACATGTTAAGGTTACATGGATGATATTTTGGTGAAGTCTCGGACCAGAAGTGAACACTCTCCGTACTTGCCAAAGTGTTCCAACGCGCATGAGGTATCAATTGAAGATGAATCCAAAGAAGTGCATATTTGGGGTTTCCTTGAGCAAGCTTTTAGGGTCTATAGTCAGTAAGCGGGGGATTCAAATAGACCCGAACAGTGCCAAGGCAATAGGTGAGATGCCTCCTCCTAAGAACATATCTGAGCTTTGAGGAGTGTCGGTCGGCTATAGTTCATAAGGAGATTTATCTCTCAACACTCCCAAAGATGTCGTCCCTTACATGACTATTGAAAGGAGGGGTAAATTTTGAATGGAAAGCTAAATGCCAAGAAGCCTTTGATGAGTTCAAGAGCTACCTAATGAATTTGCCCGTACTGCAGGCTCCTATCCCAGGAAAACCCCTGATCTTATATCTGTCAACTATTGAGGACTCCATAGGAGCTATCCTTGCACAACATGATGAAACTGGTAAAGAAAGGTCAGTCTATTACTTGTCTAGGCTATTCAATCCTTCTGAGCTCAAGCTCACCGCTATGGAGAAAACTTGTGCAGCACCAGTGTGGGTAGTGCAGAAACTGAAGCACTACTTCCTAGCCCATTAGGTGAGTTTGATCTCTAGGATGGATCCCATAGATACCTCCTAGAGAAGCTAGTCCTCACCGATAGACTGGCACGATGGCAAAGCTTCTTATCTCAGTTTGACATCACATTTGTTGGTCAAAAAGGCTATAAATGGGTACGCTATCGTCGAGCACCTTGCTCACCTTCCTCTTCCTCACAGTGACACGGTCCAAGAAGATTTTCTTGATGAAAACTTGTCACTTATCTCTCGCAATTCCTTCTGGTCGCTTCATTTTGATGGAGCTCTGAATTATAGGGGATGGGGCATAGGTGTTGTTTTGCTCACCCCAGAAGGAATGACCATTCCCTTGGCATATCAACTTCAATTCTCTACCACCAACAACATCTTCGAGTATGAAGCTCTCCTGGCTGGTCTCAAACGCGCCTATCTCCTAGGCACGCGTCAACTCAAGATAATAGAAGACTCTCAGCTCATCCTTCGGCAGGTCCCTTCTACCTACACACGCGTGACCCTAAGCTCAAGCCTTATCAATATTTGGTCACATTCCTAGCTAAGCAATTCATCAAGCTCATCTATTTTCACATTCCTCACTCTCAGAACATCTTGGCTGACCCCTTGGCGTCTCTAGCCTCATCCCTCTCCTTCCCTCTCAGCCAGAGTGTGAGACTATCATTAATCCAGAGGTTAGAAACACCATCAACTCAGGTCCTTAGTTTGACAACCTCAGGAATACTTCATTGTGAAGGCAGAGAGGAGAGCAGCGAAGGAAGTGATGCTTATGAAGCTAGGAGAAATAATAGAAGAAGAAAGGCCATGGTACCACGAGATTGAAAATATTGCAAGGACGGTACCTTTCTAGAAGAAGCAGAATCTGAGGATAGGAGAGCCATCTGTAGGGCAGTGCTAAGGTATACCATTGTTGGAGAAGTTCTATATAGACGCGCCCTAACGGGATGCTCCTTAGATGCTTGTCTGACGAAGAAGCTTGGAGAATAGTGGAGGAGCCCATGCCAGTGAGTGTGGAGAGCATTTGAATAGTCAGATGCTAGCTAAGAAGATCCTTAGGTAGGGCTATTACTGGCCAACCTAGAAGAAGATTGTGCCATCTACGTTCGTAGTGTGTCAAGTGCCAGCTCCATGCCGAAAAAAATCCATGCCCATCTTCCTCCTACATCCTCTATCATCTCCTTGGCCTTTCTCCATGTGAGCCTTTGATATCATTGACCCCTGGTGATCCTAATGCGTAAATCAAACAAAAATCATTCATCCTCACTGCAACTGAGTATTTCACCAAGTGGGCCGAAGCTGAAGCATTCGTAGAAATCAAGGTTCAACCGTGTGCCGGTTCATCATGAAGAATATCATCTCACAGTTTGGAGTGCCAAGTGACATCGTCACCGACAGTGGACCCCAGTTCATATCTCAAGAGCTTCAGGACTTATATAGAAATTCAATATTTCTATGCATCATTCATCTCCATACTATCCACAGGGCAACGGTCAAGTTGAAACCATAAATAAAAACGCTTTTGAAAATTTTAAAGAAAACTTGTGAGTCTCACAAATTTATTGATTGGCCTGAGAAATTGATTAAGGCTCTATGGGCCTACATCCTCTGTCCGTACGCGCCCACGGGGCAAACTTCCTCCTTTTCACACTTATGTTGTGTGGAGGAGGTAGTTCCACTATGAGATACTCATTACCTTCGCTAAGGGTACAGCTGGACAAAGACTTATTCGATTTTCGATAAATATCGAGAGGTGTTACTTACACATGTAGAACTCTTAGATGAACAACGTCTGGCCGCAGCCCTCATGTGCTTTCATATCAAAACAGACTCTCAAGACTTTTCAAAAGAAGTGATTTGAACATAAATTTCAGGAAGGAGAGATGGTTTTGAAACGAATTTTCATAAAACATGGAGGTCCTAGGTCCAAATTGCAAGCTAATTGGGAAGGTCCGTATGTAGTCAAAGAAGTCTACCTTGGGAACGCTTACAAGCTAGTGAATGTCGATGGTGAGGAGCTCTCTCACCCATGGAATGGTTTGTATCTTAAAAGATTCTACCCTTAATAATAGAGTTTCTATAGCAGCACTACCATACAAGGAGTACCAACGGGTTTGGGATTTCTTATCCTTTGATGGTTGTCAGATAATCCCTCTGCTCAGTCAACACACACTACACGACAACCCATGGTCGAGTGTCCTCTAGACAAATGTGTTCCTACTTAGCCCTTGTGTAGGGGATGTGAAGGTCTATATAATCTTACTCGCACAAGGCGTAGGGGCAGAAGGATCTCTAGTTTGAAGACAGAGAAAGGGGGGGTAGATCAGTGTGAATGAAAAATAGAGACGGTCAGTTGAGCCTGCAAAAGAAATGAAGAAAAAATATATAGAAAAGCAAATGAGTCAAAATGAAGAATAGAGGCATGGCAAAGAGTGGCAGTACATTTCCCGTGGATGCCCTTGAGCCCGGTTGTACGCATGCCCCAAACAAGACAAAAAGATCAATGAGCACAAAGTCTCTGGACAACAAATGGAATCCATATGATATACACCCATCCAGTCAACAAACCAGCATCCTGAGAAACCGACGCTAAGTCTTACCCCAACATCTTCCTACCCTCACTAATGGCCAAAACACTCCCTCACTAGGTCTATGTAGGAACACTGACAACTAGGGGCAATCAACCAAAGGGTGGCTAAAAAAAAAAATAAGCACACACTGCACTCAGGGGATGTCTGACAACAAAGGAAGGGAGATGAAGTTCATAGCTAATCACTCAAATGAGGTATGTTGCTATAGAAAGTCCAAAGAAATCTAAAAACATAGAAAATCCAAAACAATAGAAAATCCAAAAACATTTAGGTGTACATATCATTCTTTTAGCATGCATTGTTACTTTCCATTTTCGCTATTTATAAGGCTCAGCCCCTTGACTATCATCAAGTTAAAGTCAAAACCTTGATTAATGCAAGGGCTGAGCCAAAGAGCAGAATCTAACTTGGTTTGTTAAGTGTGCAGGGATAGGACGTTTTGAGTAGAACAACGATGTACTCAATATTCTATCTCTGAAATCTCACTTCTCACTCTTGTCAGTCATATTCTATTCAACACAATCCCAACATTGGCACAAAGCAAAAGATCCACTAACTATTGAACTCATGTACAAGATAAGGGGGAGGTGGTTCACAAACTCCTCACTATCACCACCACTCTCCCCGGATCCCTCGTGTCTCTCGGGCGGAGGGTGTATCTCTGCTACCCCACACGCTCCGAGCACTCATCTCCCCCTCTCAGTGCTTCTCCTCCTCCCCGTTCCTCTGACGGCTGGAGGAACCTGCCAAATACTACTTCACCGAGGCACCGCTCGCTCCGCTCCTGCCTACTCCGGCTCTGGCTGATCGTTGTCACCAAGCTCCATAGCTCGTCGATGTGGATCTGTTGCACGGACGTCTCAGCACGCAGTTGGGTTAGCTCCGCCTGGTCCACTGCAGACCCTTGTAAAAGTAGTGTCGCCAACATCCCGCGGACAGCTCCCCCACCTGTGCCACTATCGTCTCCGCCTGGAGGTGCCACTGTGTCGTCGCTGCCACCGCAGCATCGGCCTGCTCGTGCCAATGGCTCTCCTAGACGGTGGCGGTCCCAGCTCTGCAACCTGTGTCACATCATGTCAGCACATATTCTTTAATTAAGAGGTGATCAGTTCGAGTCACACTTACCCTCTCCTCCAATGACGCCTCCACCCCTTGCCCTCCTGAGGGCACCCTCCAACTGATCTACAGAGTCAGACTAGGGACCCCCCAACTACTTCCTGAGCCGAGGACACACCCGCCTGGGACGTTCACAATCTCCCAGCTTCGCATGCCTCACAAAAGCACTTGTCAACATCTTTTAGCTAAGGATTTTGGTATTTACTGAAGTCTGAGTGGGTACTTACCAGCTGATCGGCTTCTCTCCTAGCGATGTCCTGGTCCTGCACAGTGGAGTGTAGCAGGGCCTAGAGTGACACAATATGTCCGATCACATCTGCCTGCAGGACACCAGAATCATGTCAGATCCAATTCAATCAAGAGCTCCACAAAATCTAAGTTTGGAATTCTACCTGTCGTCGAGCGCCCCTGTAGACCCTCGCCCCATATTTCAAGGCGATGGACTGAAGGTACGCCTCTTTGCTCTGCATGTTGGACGTGACTCAGCGCCCTCGGTGCTCCCAGTTCGCAATCTACTCACAGGCCCTCTCGCGCCAGTCGGTCGTGTCGTGAACCCCCTGAAGCTCCGGCCAAGTCTCGGCATCTTGCCTAGGCTGGGGAACTCCACGACACTCTGACGTAGCTCGAGTGCCCGCTGGGTCAGGTGCAGATGGAGGGGAAGCACCAAGTTGAGAGCATGCACCCATGTCGCCCTACCGAAGTAGGGGCGGGTCTGCTCCAACAAAGGATGTCTCTCATCTCCCTCCTCCTGATATTTCTGCCACACCACCTACACAACAAAGAGCACACCTTGTCAGTGTCCAAAGCATTTAAGGAAATCAGCTGGAAGCAAGAAAGGGAATAATACTTACATCAAGCTGAGGGTAGACGTCGATAGCATCCTAGATGGTGCCAGCTGCTCCTTCAGGGGGTGTGTGTCTCGGCACGACACCCACCATCTCGCAAGGGGCACTAGGCCCGGTCTCTCCAACGTCCCCTGTCCCAGGCCTGGGAGGTGAAGATAGGTCCAGACTTGCAAGACTAGCACGTGATCAGATCACATATGCAAGAATGAAATTCATGAATGGAAGGAGAAAGAAGTAGGTGTACCTGAAGGAAGGGGAAGAAGCCACTGATCTCCGTCTACCGGTCGGAGGCCCCTAAGCTGTTGAACTGGTGCCCCAGAAGGGCAGCACCCCAAGCATAGTCTCCTACCCTGTCTAGGTCCTCCAGCAGCGGCAAGAACCGGCAATGGACTGTGTCGCTCCTCGTGGCAAATAGAAGTCTACCAAGAAAGAACGTGAGGAAGCAACGCAAGTCCAAATCTGCCTGAGCTCCAGGCTCACTGACTAGGGTCTCCCTGCACAATCTAACCAGCCTATCTACGTTCTCATCCACGGTCTCACCTACCTCGCGCCCCGTCTTCCTCAGTCCTAGACTCTTCTGAAGATGTACCCTAGGGACTAAGGAGGACCTGCGCTCGACTGTCAATCCCAGAAGTCTATGGGCCAACTCCCTGTAATAGGGGTATGTGAACCCACTCACCGGGTGGCCATACACTCTTAGCCCGATGATACTTCTGACATCCTCAAGGTCGGGGATTAAATGCCCCCACGGGAACATGAAGGTCGTCGCCTCGCTGTCCCACTTGCTCTTTAATGCCTGGATCAATGGGGCGTCCGCCCTCATTATCTCCATCCTAAGTACCTCACCTAACCCCATCTCCTCTACTCTCCCCCTCTGAAATGTCGGGAGCGCCAAGTATATGGCCAACACCAAGATCCATGACAAATTGGCCCTCACCTCACCTTGCAAGCACAAAAAGAAGCAACCGGTCAGTGAAATCATGCAATTAAATAGCTCTCGGCTAAGGTCGCGTCGACCCAAAGGGTCGCGACCTTGTCGCAATGCCCAGGCGGGTCGTGACCTTGTCAGGACGGCCCTTGACCGTCATGACAGTGTCACGACCCCTAACCCCGTCGTGACTATCCTTGTCACAATGAGGTGGGCCATCGCGTTCTCATTTGGTTGGCCGACCGGAGCCCTCTATGGGGCTTCCTCATCACACACCAACAATAAAATCAAAGAGTTTAGGGTGATGGGGCCTACCTTCTTCATGGCATCCTCCCGGGCCGCCGCCGCCACCTCCACGTCCATCGCCGGAGCTTCTTCCCCTGCCATCTCCACCTCCAGCGCCTCTTCTCTCACCGGAGCCGTCTCCTCCCGGCGCCGAAGTACCCTTGCCGCCGGTCGCTTCCTCCTACTGCCGCCTTGGGACCCCTCACTGCCATTCCCACCTCCTTCCATCACCATAGAGAGAGTGTGAGAGAGAGAGAGAGACAGTGCGAGAGAGAGAGAGAGTCGCTAGAGAAGCTCAGAATCACCAGAGCCAAGAATCGCCAAAGCTAGGTGCCTTGGGCGTGGAAAGAAGAAAAGAGGGGGCCACTGCATTTTTTAACTCCCGGGTAGAGTCATGATTACTATAGACGATGTGTTAAGGTCACGACGGCCTACTTGGTCGCGACCTGGTTAGGCGTCACGACATTAAGGCGACGTCTGTACCTGTTGCAACAGTGCCAGAATACACAGAATAGTGAATAAAATTCAACTTTCATTAATTCAAAGCTCCAAATACATCTCTAATCATGTCCACTCTCAATGAAGCACAAAATAACAATCTTTTCATGTCCTATCTACCACCTATTACAACTCCTAATCCCTCAAGTCTGTCCTCCGGTGTGTGCCGCCTCCGCCTTAGCGTTATCCCCTCGTGGCCGGATCTTCCTCAACTT
>CM024756.1:111376958-111712518 GCA_014218235.1 Colocasia esculenta | reverse complement strand
TCTCCCCACCAGTGATTCATATCGTCTGGTCCTTATAAAAGGAAGAAGCACCCCATGCAGAAGAGATACACTATCAAAACACTGATTCTCCTCAATCCATACATCCGATCTGACTTAATCGTCGGAGTGTGCTCCCACCGAGATCCCTCGTGATTTTTTATAGGTCGGAGATCGTTCATACTCGTCGGAAGGCGGTCCTCCATCCCTTGGGTACATCCTCTCGGCCTCGGCCGATTTCACTTGCTGTTACAACAACATTTAGTGTGCTCCCACCGAGATCCCTCAGTGGTTTTTTGCAGGTCGGAGCTCGTTCCTACTCATCGGAAGGCGGTCCTCCATCCTTTGGGTACATCCTCTCGGCCTCGGTCGATCTCACTTGCTGTTACAACAATAATTTCTACACAAAAGAATCCAATTAGATATACAGTTTTTCGCGTGCACACACACACACACTCTTTCGTCTTGTGCCTGTCCTATCTGTGATTCCCTCGTTCCTCTTTGGCCAGCTCTAAATTAAATTCCCGGTACTACTATGTCTAGCTACATATTTCAGTAAGTAATAAGAAGTAAGATACTTCAAAAATCCAAATTAAGATTTGTGAATTTCATCAAAAGCTTGTGAGATGATGTCAGGGTTGTGGGGTTTCCAAGCTCCTTCAAATGCTGTTCATGTTAGCGTTAACGTTATGGCCGAAGAGGTGGACGGTAGACTCTATCAAGAAACTGTTAAAAGGCAGGCACCTCTGCCTGAGTCGCGGGGCAGAGCCCGATGCACACGCACATCAACTTGGCCACCGGTGTCCTAGTATGGAGGCTTGTGTTGACCAGAGGCGCTCATACGAAGAACGTGGAGGCCCAGACTAGTTGGATGGTGGCGCGTAACCACTCGGGACTCGAGAGAGAGAGAGAGAGAGAGAGAGAGAGAGAGAGAGAGAGAGAGAGAGAAGAGAGAGAGAGAGAGAGAGAGAGAGAGAGAGAGAGAGAGAGAGAGAGAGAGAGAGAGAGAGAGAGAAGCGTGTAGCCGGGTGAGGAAGACCCGTCTATTCGAGTACACCATATGAGCCTCCTCTGCCTTGGGTACATTTTACACCGAGGCCTATATAATATCAATTCTTTGATTTCTAATAAAGGTTTGCCACCTCCTCATGACATGTGATATTATAATATTTTAATATCATGATCATTCAACCTTAAAACATTGGGTGGCAAATCCTCATTTGATTTGCAAGTCAACAAGACTTTTCCATCTAATATTGGGCCACGGCAAGGTAGTTTATGGGTCGCGCCGACCCATGTAATCTTTTAATCTCAGTAGAAAGAGTACAAGTGTTTCACTTGGTGCACAATCGCCAATGCATTAGGTCCAGTGCGCCGCCTGTAAACGCATCCGCTTTTTTACTTCTTAAAAGTTATTGTTCAATATATCTCAACATCACCTATATGTCTGGGCAATTTGATTGCTAATCAGATGGTAGAACGAATGAAAAATGCAAGATTGTTAACCACAGTTACTTCCATCAATAATGTCTTTTAAATACATTATTTTTTTCTGTTATGCATCTAAACCAAGAGGGTTTAGAGTTTTAAATAGATAAATTCTAACCATAAAACAAATTGTTCATATAATTTTCAATGAAACTAATATCTCCACTAAGGAAGAAAAAGAGCATGATAGTGATGTAGAAAAACTAAGTAAGGAACTCGAAGGTACATCTCTGGATGATGAGAAACAAAGCTAAATGATCTACAACAGATGAAGACAACTCCTGATGATCAACCAAAAGAATAGAAATTTCTCAAAGATCATCCTCAAGACAATATTCTAGGACGGCCAGACTACAAGGTAAGAACAAGAGGTATGTTAAAATCCTATGAATATAGTGCACTTGTTTCTCAAATATAACCAAAATCAATAAATGAAGCTCTCAATGATGCATCATGGATTATGGCAATGTAGGAGGAACTAAACCAGTTCAACCGCAACAAAGTCTAGACTTTGGTTCCTAAACCTCAGGATCATCTAGTTATTGGCACCAAATTGGTGTTCAGAAACAAATGGATGAGTCTGAAAATATTGTAAGGAACAAAGCCCGGTTTGTGGCTCAAAGTTATTCACAAGAAGAAGGAATTGATTATGATGAAACATATGCACCTGTAACTAGACTTGAAGCTATTAGAATACTACTTGCTTTTGCTGCTTTCCGTAACATGAAACTTTTCCAATGGATGTCAAAAGAACATTTTTAATTGGTGTTTATCAAGAAGAAGTTTATGTAAATCAACCTCCCGGTTTTGAGAATATAGAATATCTTAATCATATTTTTAAATTAAGTAAGATACTATATGACCTAAAACAAGCCCTACGAGCGTGGTATGAAAGACTCAGTGCCTTCCTTCTATCACATGAATTTGTAAGAGGCAAATAGATAATACACTATTCACTAAAACTATCAAAAATAATATAATTATCATTCAAATATATGTTGATGATATAATATTTGGTACTATCGATGAAGTCCTTTGCAAAGATTTTGAAACCTTAACGTAAAGTGAATTCGAAATGAGTATGATGGGTGAACTCACCTACTTTCTTGGCCTTCAAGTAAGTCAAACTGTAACGTCACGATCGTTCGGATCTAGTTTAACGGGTTATGTGTGTGGTGCTCATGACCAATGTGGGGTTATAGAGCCTTGTTCGTGGTCTTTGTGCCTTGTGTGGGTGCTCTGGGCCAGAGGTTTGGGCCCAAATAACTTACAAATTTTCTGGTGAAGAAGGCGACGAGGCATGTCGTCGCATTTTGAACATGACTGCTTCCTACGTCACGATTCACCAATCACCTTTTCGCGGCGTGGCGCGATTGGCGACGACCAAGTCTGTCGCGTTTAAGGTGTTTTAAACGCTCCTGGGCGATTTTGGCTTCCAGGTGGTTCGTGCGGTGCGATTTCCACGTGAGGATGGTGTCCGGAGTGTGGGTGCACTGGTGGTGTGGTGTCCTTTGCGTTTTGAGGGTCCTCCGAGTTGGTAGGGAGACTTCCTCTTTTAGTTTGTGTTATTTAAATGGTTTACAACTTTAAGAGCATGAGATGATAGCATGTGGTAGCTCAGGTTCCGTTTTATGAGCTTATGTATGAGTTGCATGGTGTGTGGAGTGGTTTCTGGAGGAGGAAGAAGGGTTCATCCGCCTGCCTGAGAAGGCGACGGACTGAACCGTCGTGTTTTGGTTTGGAACACGACGCCTTGGGCCGTCGGGTTCATGTGTTCCAATTAGGTTGGACCGACTGGTCTGAACGCGACCACTTGACCCATCGCGTTCGTATTGAACACGTTGGTGTGGTCCGTCACAAATTGGTGCACGGTTTGTTGTGGTCCTTGTCGAGATGTGTCGTCCCGTCATGATTTGCACTTTGACTGTTAGTGTTTGATCGTTTGGCTTGAATGCAATGTATCAGGCCGTCGCGTTCGGGTCACGATGCTGGTCCCTGTCTCATTAGGTTTGGAATCGCGTCTGGGCAAGTCGTCGCATTCTTAAAGGCGACGCCTGTGTTCGTCACGTTTCAGCCTCCGAGATGTGTTTGTGGTGGTTGGGCTGTGATGGTCCTGTGTGGACCTAACCTTGGCTACTTAAGGTGGTTTTAAGTTATTTTAAGATGGTTTATGTTAGTAAGCATGTTATAGGCTTAATGATTTAGATCGTGATTATTTAGTAAGTTAAGTTAATTATGTTAATTATGTTAAAGATGTGGTTAATGTGCATTATGGTATAATGTTGCTATGGAGGTCATGTGTTGACCAATGACAAGCAAGTTTACATGTGAATGGTCATGGTTTATTAATGAAGCTTGTATAAGCATGTATCGTGGTTCGTGTGTTTGACAAGTTTGGTGGTCCAGTGCCTATTCCGAAATGCCTCTTCAGTCGGGTACCCCAGGTTCTTTGTGAGCCAGACACGTTGTGTTTGTTGTGCTCGGGGTTTGTCCTGGTACTGTGTGTGTACCGTGTAGGTTTGTGTCGTCTTCTTGGACACTCTCACTCCTGTGTTTGAATTGTACATCTGGATGAGGGAAAGAAGGCAATGGGGCAACGACTTGTGTGTTGTGGGTGTTATCGATCGCTTGTAGGGCGCTCGTGGTTGGGGGTACGGACACCAGTAGACATACTGGGCCCTAGCTAGTCCTGTTTTCTAGTGCCTCACTTTAGAGAGCTCATGCCAGAGTCTCTAAAGGTGCCAGGCATGGGCCTGTAGTTGTGTGGTCTATAGGTGTGATGTTGGTTGGTCTCCACAGTCCTTTGACTTTCGTTGTTTGTTTATGGAGCGACAGTTGGACCGTTCATCCTGGACTACGAGACTGAGAGATAGTTCTTGTGTTGTGTTGTCTAGGTTGGATACAAGCATCATGAACTAGTAGTCTTTATCCATGTGGCGGCGTCATTCCTTTCTAGCTCGTGCTGGCCAGTGGTTGTGGCTTGTGAGTGGTGACTCACCGGTTGTGGTTCCGACTCGTTGTGGCTTTCCTCGTTGTGGCATTGTGGTGGTTGTGGTTCTATGGCGGTACCTCGTGGTGGTAGGTACCTGTACCCTTCGTGGGTAGCCGTTTTGTGATGGTACGCCGTGTACCAACCTTTTCAGGTGTTGAGGTGGAGCTGTGCTCTGTGGAGGTCGTGTCATGTGACCTTCCACTCGTGTTGTACCCTCCTGTGGGTAGTCCTCTAGTGTGGTGGACTAGCTCCTTGTTGGTAGTCCTGTTACCTTAGTGTTCGTGGTTTGCCTGCGACGCTTTGGCCTAGGCGTTTCTGTTGTCGTGGTGGACTAGTGTTCCTGTACTAGTCCATTTGGCTTCTTTAATTCCTACTGACTGTGTTAGCATGTGAGTTTTAATTAATTGTAGTTTAATTATGTTTAATGAGATGTTATGGTTTGGCTATCTGTGTTGCTAGTGAGACCCTTTGTGGTTGAGGTCTCTTCAGGTTTCAGTTGCTTTTTTTGGGTGGTCCCTACTGAGTTTGTGACTTGTTGAGGCTCACTCCCTTACAGTTCTTTCCAGATGCTAGCCGTGTGTTGGCTCGCAGTGGCATTTGTGGTAGACTTGTACCACCAGCAGTTGAGTCGTAGTTTTGTTTAGTGTAAGCTTTTCTCTCTCGAGATATACCGCAAGTAGTTGTACTTTTCTCTTGGGCATGTAATAATGTATTGGAACAGTATAACATGTTGTTTATAGGTATGAGCACATGTACTTTCTTGTGGCTTATACTCTTGTGGTTGTCTTTTATATTTTTACTGGACACTTGTGTGAATTATCCCTTGCGAAACTTTGGTCCGATCGCAGGAGGCAAGTCTGGATACATAGCCTTATTGGGCATAAATATCCAGGGTCGCTACAGTTGGTATCAGAGCAGGGTCCAGTTAGAATATGAAAAGACATTAAGGTTACAATGTCCCAAGACATGGTTTAATGTCCACTGCTAGTAGTAAGTTTGTGATTTTGTGTGATTTTTAGTGTGGTTTTCACATGAGTTTTTAGCATGTGCATTGTGTCCATATGTTTGTCAGATTGGTAGTTATTAGTGGTGGCAGAGAAATGGTGTGGTTGGTAATGGTATAGTTTGCTGAGTTATGCTCGTAAGTTGGTTTGTTGCAGAATGGTATGATTGTGTAGAGATTTTCAGTTGTGGAAAATTGAGGGAGTTGGTAAGTTTAGTTGTGATACTCAGTAAAGATAGAGTTATGTTCTGAGAAGGATATGGTAGTGTGATGAAGGTATTTTAACAAGGTAGAGAATCAGCGAAGACATGTATAAGGTAATGGTTGTGAATATGTGGAGGAGGAAGTTATTGCAGAGATAGTTGTGTAATGAAGTTACAGCGGGAACAGTGTTGTAATGTGGGACAGTGTGTGTTAAATATTGGCAAATGTAAGGATTACGATTGAGAAAGTCAGCAGAGATAATTGATATGTTTGAGATTTATGTTAGTAGGTGTTAAGAAGCAGTTTAAATGATAATGTGATTAGTGATATGGAAGATTTTGAATAATTAAGTGAGGCAGATCAGCTTCAGATGAGGTTTTAGTAAATAGAGGAGCAGTGATTTGTGGCAGTAAGGTTAAATGTGTTTTGCGATCAGAAATGGTTATAGCAGAGAAAGTTTTAGAATAATGTTGTTATAAGTGATGATGGTAATAGGAAGTTTGATATAAAGCTTAATATAAGTGTGTGCAGAGGTGAGTAGTTGGAAATAGAGGGAGTAGAGGAAGATTAGTGTTTAGTTAAATTTTTTGAGAATTTGAAGAAAATGTATTCAGTTGGTAAGTGACAGTTTGTGAAGATTCAACAGAAGGATTTGTTAAAGGTTGCAGTGTTAAAGATAAGATCAGTAATGTTTAGCAGTTGTGTACAACATGAGGAAAAAGAGAGGTAAAGTACGTATTAGAAAAAGATTGAAGTTAAAGTCAAGAATGTTGGGAAAAAGATAAAGCTATGTGAATAAGAGTAGAAAGAGGCAAGGTAGTTGAGAAGCTGATAAGGGAATGTCAAGTTGAGTAGAACAGAAAGGCAGATTGTGAAAGGAATTAAAGTAGAGGTTTGAATGAAGAGGATATTAATGGGTATATCGTAGCAGTGGTGTTTTTAGTACTTAAGAATAAAGTAGTTATTGCAAGGTAATTGGAAAAGTAGAAGCTGAAATTGTAAGGTAGCAGTGTGAAACAGAGAAATTAGGCAGAGCAGATTATTGTGGTTAAAGAAATGGGTATTCGAATTCTGGTTTTGGCAGTGTTACAGTGAAAGGTAATTGTGTATTAAGAAGAGTTATAGTGTAAGTGGTACAGTAAGATTGGCCAGTTAGTAGAATAATTAAAGGAAGTATTTTGTAAAGATGGTATTATGTTCAATGCAGTTGGCAGTAAAGTTAAAGCCCAGTGTTATTGATTAGAGGAAGAAAGAATGTGACAGATTATGGAATGATAATAGTCAGATGATTCAAGAAATGTGTAGTAAAAGTTTATGTGGCAATGTATAGTAAGTGATTCAGATGAACATAGGAGTTTTATTATAAAGGTATTTCCAGAGTTTCATGTAAAAGCCACAACATATCAATTAAAGAATAGTGAGTAGATTAAATAATGGCAGAATAGAACAGAAAGAGCAAGAAATGCATGGAATTGGATTTTTTAAAGTCAGTAGATTGTAGAATATAGAAAGGAACAATGTGATTAGTTAAGTAGGAAAGAATTTGGGGTCAAATGACACCTAATTGAGAAGGATTTTTTAAAGTGGAAGGCAGAGTATGTGCAGAGTTAGTTGAACAGTTTTATTTTCCCGATAAGAGAGTACAGTGTCACGGTAATGAGAATGGATATTTTGAAGGGTTATGGATTTGATTTGTTGAGTCAGTCAAAGAATATTACTTGAAGTAAGAAAATATGCAAAAAGTAAAGCATGTCAGTAGCAATATGGCAAGATTCAGAATTCAGTGTGGCACAAATAGAATTGAAGCATTAAAGAAAGCAGCTTAAGAATTTAGGTATTTCCTCCCTGTGAAGAGAATTAGAAGCAATAATGAAGGCCGAATTTATGGAACAGTTTGGCAAGTATTTGATGAAATCAGAGTGGCGTAGCAGAAGCATAAATGATTCAAGACTCCCAGGTCATCAAAAGTTTAATTGTTTGAAAAAGGAATTTGAGGTGTTTGCATAGCTAATTAAAGAGGCAGTGGTTCTTAATAGGACATGAGTTTAAAGTGGTATAACCAGACTGATATACAGAGGCAGGAAATTCAGATATGGTATTTTGATTTTCTTCAAGAAACTAATAGTTGAGAATATGAGTACAAGTAAGACAGAGTAACAGTTGGCAGTGATAGGCCGATAATGGAACAACACCAAGTAACAAGAAATTTGAAGATGGTTTAATATGACGGAGCACCTAAGGGTGGTAGTTTATGGTAAAGAGTTTTAGGTAAGTGAAGCAACACGGAAAGGAATGTTGAAAACACAGCCAGGAAAATGTGGAAGTAGGTTGAGTCCAAAAAGATAATGCGCCAACAGTAAGGTAGAATTGCCTACAGTTAAAAGATAAAGAAAGGTAGTTTGAATCGATAGAGCAGAGCAGTTGTGAAATGAATTAAAGAGAAAGAAAAAGCGAAACTAGCACGGAAATGAACAAATGGAGTCAGTCAGCACAGAATGGTTAAAAAGGCAAGCACAGAGAAAGGGTATCATTTATGCTTATGACTAGCTTTATTTCTTTTTAGGTGATAGTCCGGCTTGCTGTGGTTTTGTTCTGAATGTCGAGGATGACATTTCTTTTTAGGTGATAGTACTGTAACATCGCGATTGTTTAGATCCAGTTTAACGGGTTATGTGTGTGGTGCTCATGACCAATGTGGGATCATAGAGCCTCGTTCGTGGTCTTTGTGCCTTATGTGGGTGCTCTGGGCCGGAGGTTTAGGCCCAAACAGCCCACATATTTTCTAGTGAAGAAGGCGATGGGGCAAAACGCGATGGCTTCCTACGTCGCAATTCACCAATTGCCTTTTTGCGGCGCAGCGCGATTGGAGACGGCTTGGTCTGTCGCGTTTAAGGTGTTTTAAACGCGACATCTGCCTCCGTCGCGATTTTGGTTGTGCATTTGTTGCTCTGTTTCAGCCAGATAAAGCAGAGGAGCTCTATCCGGTGGTAGAGGAGGCTGTTGAGGCATCTCCTGGGTGATTTCGGCTTCCAGGTGGTTTGTGCGGTGCGATTTTCACGCGAGGAGGGTGTCTGGAGCGTGGGTGCAGCAGTGGTGTGGTGCTCTTCACATTTTGCGAGTCCTCCGAGTTGGTAGAGAGACTTCCTCTTTTAGTTTGTGTTATTTAAATGGTTTACAACTTTAAGATCATGAGATGATAGCATGTGGTAGCTTAGCTTCCGTTTTATGAGCTTATGCATGATTTGCATGGTGTGTGAAGTGGTTTCTAGAGGAGGAAGAAGTGTTTAGCCTCCTGCTTGAGAAGGCGACGGACTGAACCGTCGCGTTTTGATTTGGAACGCGATGCCTTAGGCCATCGCGTTCATGTGTTCCGATTAGGTTGGACTGACTGGTCTAAATGCGACCACTTGACCCATCGCGTTCTTGTTGAATGCATCGGTGTGGTCTATCGCGATTTGGTGTGGTCCTTGTCGGGACGTATCGTCTTGTCACAATTTGCACTTCAACTATTAGTGTTTGACCGTTTGGCTTGAAGGTGACGTATCGGGCCGTTGCATTCTAGTCGTGATGTTGGTCCCTGTAGCGTTAGGTTTGGAATCGTGTCTGGGCAGGTCGTCACATTCTTAAAGGCGACGCCTGTGTCCGTCACGTTTCAGCCTCCGAGATGTGTTTGTGGTGGTTGGGCTATTAAGGTTGTTTTAAGTTATTTTAAGATGGTTTATGTAGTAAAGCATGTTTTAGGCTTAATGATTTAGATCATGATTAGTTAGTAAGTTAAGTTAATTATGTTAAAGATGTGGTTAATGTGCATTGTGGTATAGTGCTGCTATGGATGTCATGTGTTGACCAATGACAAGCAAGTTTAAATGTGAATGGTTGTGGTTTATTAATGAAGGTTGTATAAGCATGTATCGTGGTTCGTGTGTTTGCCGAGTTTGGTGGTCCGTCGCCTATTCCGGAATGCCTCTTCAGTTGTGTACCCCAGGTTCTTTGTGAGCTAGGCACGTTGTGTTTATTGTGCTCAGGGTGTGTCCTGGTACTGTGTGTGTACCGTAGAGGTCTGTGTCATCTTCCTGGACACCCTCACTCCTGTGTTTGAGTTGTACGTCCGGTTGAGGGAAAAAAGGCAACGGGGCAGTGACTTGTGTGTTGTGGGTGTTATCGATCGCTTGTAGCGCGCTCGTGGTTGGGGGTACGGACACCAGTAGACATACCAGCTAGTCCGTTTCTATGGTCACTTTAGAGAGCTCAGGCCAGAGTCTCTAAAGGTGACAGACATGGGCCTGCAGTTGTGTGATCTACATGTGTGGTGTTGGTTGGTCTCCACAGTCCTTTGACTTTCGTTGTTTGTTTGTGGAGCAGCTGGACCGTTCGTCCTGGACTGTGAGACTAAGAGGTAGTTCTTGTGTTGTGTTGTCTGGGTTGTTTACTGCCATCATGAACCAGTAGTTTTTACCCGTATGGCGGCGGCGTTCCTTTCCAACTCTTGCTTTGCCAGTGATTGTGGCTTGTGAGTGGTGACTCACCAGTTGTGGTTCCTACTCATTTTGGTTTGCCCCGTTGTGGCACTATGGTGGTTGTGGTTCTGTGGCAGTACCTCGTGGTGGTAGGTACCTGTACCCTTTGTGGGTAGCCATTTATCATGGTACGCCATGTACTAGCCTTTTCAAGTGTTGAGGTGGAGCTATGCTCCGTGGAGGTCATGTCGTGTGACCTTCCACTCATTGTGTTGTACCCTCCTGTGGGTAGTCTTCCGGTGTGGTGGCTGTTTAGGGTATGGTGGACTAGCTCCTTGTTGGCAGTCCTGTTACCCTAGTGTTCGTGGTTTGCCTGTGACGCTTTGGCCTAGGCGTTTCTGTGGTCGTGGTGGACTAATGTTCCTGTACTAGTCCTGTTGGCTTCTTTAGTTCTTGCTGGCTGTGTTAGCATGTGAGTTTTACTTAATTGTAGTTTAATTATGTTTAATGCGATTATGTTATGGTTTGGCTATCGGTGTTGCCAGTGAGACTCTTTGTGGTTGAGGTCTCTTCAGGTTTCAGTTGTTGTTTTTGGGAGGTCCCTACTGAGCTTGTGACTTGTTGAGGCTCACTCCCTTACAGTTCTTTCCAGGTGCTAGCCGTGTGTTGGCTTACAGTGGCATTTGCGGCAGACTTGTACCACCAGCAGTTGAGTCGTAGTTGTGTTTAGTGTGAGCTTTGCTCCCTAGGGGTATGCACCAGGTAGTTGTACTTTTCTCTTGGGCTTGTAATAATGTATTGGGACAGTGTAACGTGCTGTGAATGAATATGAGAATATGTACTTTCTTGTGTCTTATATTCTTATGGTTGTCTTTTATATTCCTACTAAACATGTGTGTGAGCTATCCCTGGCAATACTTTGGTCTATTCGGGGGAGGCGAGTCTGGATATGGAGCCTTATTGGGCATAAATATCCAGGGTCACTACACAAACTGAGGATGGAACTCATATTTATTAAGCCAAATATATAAAAGAATTACTCAAAAAATTTGCCTTTGATAAATGTAAGTCCCTGAGCACACCTATGAGCTTATCCACTAAAATAGATAGTGATTCTCTTGGCAAACCTGTTGATCAGAAATCCTTTAGAGGCATGAAAGGATCACTACTCTCTCTTACTGCCAGTAGACCATATATTATATTCAATGCATCCTATGTGCTAGATATCAAGTAAACCCTAAAGAATCTAATTTAAATGCTGTAAAACAAATTTTTTTATATTTATCTGGTACATGTAACCTAGTCTCTGTTTATTCAAGAGGCTAATCAAGTGGCAGATGGTTTAGCTAACTTTGGTTGTTTGTCCAAGGAAAACAAGGTGTTTTGGGGGTCTAGTAGTTCCTCATACTTGTAAGGTCCTTTAGTCTGGATAAAACCAGTCTCTTTCATGTTAGATTACTGTGATCGGTTGGTCCTTTTATATTCCCATTCATTATATATTTCCCTGGCCCAGGTTTTCTCTGGTGGAGTGAGAACATTCTTCTCTTTTGGGAAGGGTGCACTCTCCTAGACATGGAACTTGAGGACCTATTTTACTAAAAATAAAAAACAAAAAAAAAGTCTCTGATTTCCTAAATATTCTGATTTAATTTAGTTGGTTATAGTGATGTTGACTATGCTGGGTGCAAGCTGGATCGAAAACGCACTAGTGGAACATGTCAATTTCTTGCAGGATGTTTAATCTCATGGTCCTCCAGGAAACAAAATTCAATAGCCTTATCCACATCAGATGCTGAGTACATGGCAACAGGGAGTGTGTGCTCAACTTCTGTGGATACAACATCAACTAGAGGATTACGGCCATAAACTCAAAACATTCCTGTGTGTGACAGCACAAGTGCCATCAACCTAACAAAAAATCCTATTCAGCATTCTCGCACAAAAATATTGAGGTCAGACTCACTTCATCAAGATCATGTAAGTTTTGGAAATATGTTAGTATTTTGTTGACACTTTACATCAACTAGCTGATATTTTTACCAAACCACTAACTATAGATAGATTTTCAACATTCGGAGAGAAATTGGTATGTGTAATTTATAACTAAAAAAAAAAACTCTCTCCTGAACAATCTGAAGTCAAATATCTTTTAAATCATATCATTGTGCTTATTATTAACTTCGTCATCCGATAGCCCTTCTTGTCCCCTCGAAGCTAACAACTTCGTCATTCTCGTTAAGGCATCCGATATATCCTTTTTGATTGTCAAAGTTCACTTTTTGGAATATAAAATAATTTCATTTACTTACCTCATTTATATATACACGAAAAGTCGAAGACCTTACCACCTCTTTCTCACAATTCGATCATTCCTCTTCCCGCGCTTGTCTTCTTCTCTGCGCTTCACTTTCGAAAAAGGACATTCCCAACACTCTAGTAAGCCTTACCAAGTTTTTATTACTCTCATCACCTTATCACCTTGGTATCATCTCTCGTTCTCATCCCTATCTCATACTTCTCTCAATTGTTCCCTCCTTCACATTCAGCGATGGCAGGTTCTGAAGCATCCAACCCTAGTTTCTTCACTCGCCGACAATTCAGACTCTTTGAAGAAACTCCTGTCACCTATAGTGGATGCAAGTATGTCAAATTTGGCGAACTGAGGAAGCACAATCTCCAAGAGGTTGAAGACATCACCCGACAGATGAAATGGCTGACTATTTACTCAAATCAACATGCTCTGTACCCCGATGCTGTCAAAGCTTTCTATACAACCCTCAAGGTACATCCTGCCCATCCCAATACTATAATTGGAAAGGTCAAGGGCACTAAAGTAGTTATCACTCCATCCCTGTTGGAAACCCTCTTTGGTATTTCCATCATCGGTCATACCTTTTTTGAAGTTGTCTCCGAGGACCATCAAAAATTAAGTATTATTGGTCCTCTATGTTAGATGAAAAGAGGCACCATTGACATTAATCAGCTTTCAACAGTTAAATGGCTAATTCACCTTATAATTAGCCACATCCTACTCCCCCACGAAGGCAATCATGATGTGATCACTCAGCGGGATGGCAGTTTGTTATTCTGGGCAGTTCAAGGACATTAGATAAATTTTGCCTCCTTCATTCTTTAGAAAATACAGTTAGCAACCCAATTAGCTACAACCCTTCCTTATGGTCCGATGCTTAGCATCATTTTTAAGCATTTTGAAATAGACTTAGACAATGAAATGGCTGTTCCTCAGATTGAGCCACTAGGAATATCCAATCTAAAGAGAAGTCAGTTTAAATTGATTGATGGGCACTGGACCAAAGGCAGTATTCCTCCATGTTCACATCAAATCTTTGAAGAGCACTCTGTTACAGCTCCAATTCAAGCATCAACTGAAGCCTTAGTGAAGGATCAGCTACAGCACCAGTCGAAAGCCCAGCTGAAGGACCAACTGAAGTATCAGCTGAAGCCCTAGCTGAAGGTCCAGTTACAGAGTCAGTCGAAGCTCCATATATAGATATATCTAAAGCCCCCACCTCTCCTGGTGTTCCATCAACTACAATTCCCTCTGAAGTCCCACCTGGCGACTCCAATGTCTCTACTGAGGAAGGCATACTATCCCACACATTGGAAAGGATCTCTCACCTCAATTTTGAAATAGCCTCAGATTCCAATCCTCATGGGGAGACCAGAAACTCTTCTGAGCCAAAACCTTCAGAAATTCCCCCTCCAAAAGAGCGTCAAAACTCTTACCAACCCCCAATTGATGATCCCTCCACATCTCAAGGGGAGAAACCTCAGGCCACTGAAGAAACATTGAAATCTGGTTAGTCAGGCAGAGCTTAGACCAAGGCACATGAACAACACAGAACTAAGGAGCCACCCACTCAAGACTCTTGGAAACAAGAAATTGCAGACTTCAAAATTTAGGTCACAAAACTTGGGAGTCGGATGGAGTCCATGAGGTCAGAATTCTCCTTTGAATTGGGAAGCTTACATACTGCCATGAGCACTCTAACCACTCTGGTCAGAGAAACTCTTTGCTCCTATCCTACAACAACCCCTTCCGTGCCCAAGCCAATTCCCAGAAAGAAATCCACTGCCAAGAGACCCCATCCTACTCGGGAACATGGTGAACGTTCTCCCACCCAACCAGACACCTCTCCCCTTATAGATCTAGAGCCTCATCCATCCTCCCTACCCCCACCTCCTGAGCCCTCACAATCCCTGACTCTTGAAAAATCACCACCTCCACTGCCTCAGAACTCACCACCCCCAGCTGCTGAGCAATCCTCCCCTCCACCTACAAAGGCCCAACCACCACCTCCAAGCCAACCTACTCCATTGCCGGTTCCCTCTCCTCATCCATCATCCCAACTAACCCCCAACCTGCAGGCTCCACCCGAGGTTAAAACTGAAGACATTTTTTTGATGCCTCTCTGGGTCCCCAAGCCTCCTCTTCAAGGCCATCCAAATCCAAATGTCAGAAGCCTGAACCAAATGAACCTAAGTAACCCCCACTGACATATCACTTTATTCACCACCCAGGAGCAAAAAAATTTTAGAGAGTATCACAAAATTTGGAAGTATCATCTGGCTCTTGGACTCCCAACACTGGACCTCAAAGAATGGCTATTCATACTAGTGGATTTGAAACAATTTGATGGAAAAGAACTGCAACATATTCTGGATACAAATGAGCATCTGACATAGGAACAATGGCTTAAGCAACATCTAGATGATGCCAGATCCTTCTTCAAGATCAGATCCAGAACAGGCCGACCGACAATCAGCTTGGATGAATGGTTTGAGAAACAAGCTCACTTTGACCACAATGATTATCATGAACGGGTGACATGTCTCTGCACTCGACTCCTCAACATCAACAAACAAAGGCTGGCTCTTAAAATCCCTCGCATCTCTTATCATTAGTATGAAAGACTTCTAACTTCAGTGCTCATCCTGATCCTCCACTTCTCATATTCCTCAGCCTGACCAATATCCATCTCTCATTGGAGACATTGCAGCAAGTCCCACCCTCACAAATTCTCACAATGGCCATAAGAACTCAATGCAGGAAACTAGTCAAATACCAAATCTCTCTCTCACTGTTTGAATGTCTCCTTCTTATTTCCAGAAAATACTTCTCTCTTCCTCATTCCATTCAGATCATTCTGGCTCAACTAGAAAGACTCTCTCTATATGAATGGCACAAATGCTACCCTACTCTATCTACTGAGTACACTTCCTTTGAGGGTAACAATGAAGACTACTTTATTCACAAATATGCCATCCTAGGGGGACATTCCACTCCAGTTTGGACTGACAAATTTAACCTATACTATAAAGCCAAGCGTGATGCATAGGAAGAATGCTACTTATGGGTTATGACCTCTACTTTCTTCTTCCTTCAGTCCAAAAGACAAGAATTTCTTTTTATCAGATTTCATCTCACACCTCCAACTCCCACAACTATCCACACTCTTTACAAAGGCATCTTGCTTACCATAAATGCTCTCTCGGTCCAAATGCCCATGTGGAGGCTATTTCTAGCCTCCTAGGCCCGTAGGCTCATCACAACCCAGTAAGGTAGCAAGGCAATGGCTATTCAACCACGTGTCCTCGGAAACTGCTTCAAGCTTCCGAGCACGCCTCCACCACCACGTGCCTAAGGGTTCCTAGACGCCTAGTTTCCAAACACCTCCGAGCATACCCGAACAGAGTTAGATCACTGAGCACCCTCGGTGTAGTAGGCAGCCACCAAATGCCAGGCAGGCTTATGGTCTTCTGCTCGAACCCCATAAAGGGCAATGATGAGTAGCCATCCTTGGGCCCCACAACGCATTTAATTGCACGACGCGTCACACTTCCCCATCGATGCAACGGTCTTGGAGCGGAGTCCCTAGGCCTTGGCACGAGATCCTCAAGAGACGGCCTGAGCGGATGTCCCTTAGCCTCGAACTCCTAACTGTCGCATCTCGCCCCTTGCCATTGGGGGAGGGGGTGCTGGGACTCGTCAGATCCCTGTACCTATATAAGGGGTAGGTAGCCTCCCATGGAGAGGTATAAGCAATCATTCCCACACAATCGCCTATGCGCAAAACCCACACACCCAAAAGGAACCTTTCCTTCCTGCCTTTTGTGATACATTTCTAACTTAGGCATCGGAGGGTTCCTCCAGTTCTTCAACTGGCCCTCCCTGACGCACGTTCTGGTCTTGCAGGTCATCGTCCGCACCGGCGATCGTATTTTCCATCTCTTCTAGTGGAGGCCTATTCGGCCCCTTATCAATAGGAAAAAAATGCCACCACATTTGGCGCCGTCTGTGGGAACCACCGACTGCCATGGCTCACAGACGATCCTCACACCCGAACTACGGTGGCGGAGCGACGCGATCCTGCCAGTCCCAGGAGGACTCACGCGATCAAGCCCCTCTCATCAACGTCAATACTGTCCCCACCAGGAAAACCACCAATGGACCTACGGTTGAAACTCCAGTTTTGGCCCAGGAAGTGGCGGAACTGTAGCACATGGAAAATTCAGTAATTTAAAATTTTAAATAAATGAAAAAAATAATTTGCATATTATCGAAATGGTAGAACTTACGTACCAACATAACAGAGACGAAATCACATGAGAAAATTCCATAAAATCATAGTTCAACTCTAAACAATACTCCCTAATGACCCACGAAAAAGTTCGTGCAAAGAAAAATCAGATTAGCCAACTTTAAAGCGTTTTGCTACTTATTATTGTAATTCATAAATAAGTAAAAAAATCATCATCACACGTGCTTAGATGAGTCAAAATTAAATAAAAATCATAGATGGAATCATTAAAAAATATCCTATAATGACCCATTAAGAAATTTGGGTCAATAAAAATCATTTGGGCTAAGTTTAAGAGTTATTGTGACTAATATCCTAATTAGGAAACCAAGTCAGAAAACCGTTAACACGGAAATATAACATGATTACAAATTAAATAACATGTTGAAGAGACTACCAACATCATGTATTGATGACCCATTATCGGAATTGGGCTAATGGATCACTATTGGCCCAATAATTAAATGGAGTAAGAAAAATACCCAGAAATTCGTAACCTTAATTGAGCTGAAAATGGAAGGGGGTAATTAAGGCAAACCCCAAGGCAATTAGCCTTTATTGACAACCCAAATTCGTGCTTAACCATGGTGGGAGGTTTCCTAAAGCCTCACACACTCTATTGGGGTGAGAAATCCTCAAAATAAGGAAGGTGGAATGCTAGAACCGCACCTTGCCTTTCCTTCACCCAAAGGGACCACCCAAGGAGGAGGAATCGCCCCCAACTTGGAGCTTCTTCTCTGCTCCGTTCTGCATCAACCTGTGCAGATAGCTCTCCTTGAAGTCAACCAAAGGTAGGAAAAACCTAAACCAAATCGTGCAAGACTTATACCCTGGAATAGGGTCAAGTTTAGTCCTAGTCCCACTGTTTGACTATTTTTCATTCAGTGGATCGGGTGCAGTAAGCGTTCTCCTCCAAGTGGTCTGAACGTGGGTTTCTGAAAAAATGTGACTTCTTCAACCCAGAAGGTAGGCGATCATGGGAAAAGCATATACTAATGTGTATATCATCAAGTCTACATTCATGTCCAAGTGCTTTCATCGAATTCCAATGAGTACATCTTGAGTTATAGGCGTTTTGCCAAAGTCGTGCATGTTAGGGACTTTTTATGTTCATGTCAATTTATTGTGCATCCCGAGGCCGTTTTAAATTATTCAAAAATCATATTTCTCTTCTATTCCATGTTCCCAACAACTTTCATGTTGACACTTTTGTCCTAAAAGCCCTAGTTTAGAAGATATAAGCGTTTCATGGATCGAGCCCTGTGTTTCTGAGTTTTATGCATTTTCGGGCTGAGGTTTGAACCGCGTCCGGACCAGGCGATGTGATTCCAGCACCTGGTATCGCATCAACCTTGGCCGACGCGATTCAGTAAATTGCAACCGTGAGATCCGACGTGATTCTCGCGCTGACCAATCAACGGGGCACGTGAGACTTCGTGCCGCGTGGGAGTTTGTGCATGTCTAAACCGTGGCGGTATACCCCGATGCGATTCAGGTGGTTTTCCTGCCCATTGCCATATTTAATGATTTTTCATGAATGCATCGGGTTCCCCCGACGCGATTCACATCAAATGGCGGCCACATAGGTGGAGGCAATTTACCTTCTTCATAGTTTCGCCTGTTTTGACTGTGCACTATGTTATGAAGTGCGTCCCTTGTGTAGGACGCGTATTTCCAGGCTTATCCAAGGATTGTTTAACATGGTATTAAGTGCATGATTTGTATATCTTGGTTCTAATCATCTCATGAGGTCTATTTAATGGCTTAAAAGTAATTAACCCATTTAAAAGCTATAATTACATGAATGTCATTCTAATTACTCCCTTAATGACGTGACCATTCATGTAACTTGTGATTCACTCTTCTTACTGTTCTAGCTTATTAAAATGATAATTGTCATCTTAAAATATTGCAATCAATGTTTAGTTAAAGTGCATAGTTTCATCTCATGTTATCATGTTAAATGCTTTCCGCAAGTTTGAAACCGGTGGATTGTGGATTGAGATGCGTACATCACTACACACTTGCACATCTAGGCAGCCTTTCTTGGGGATTTGGAAGCTCTCTATCTCTCATTCCATATTGGTAGACTGGTGACCTTTTCTCTAAGACCTCCGTAAATCTCCGTACTTCGTGGATTCCCTCATGGAGACCGAGTTGGTTGTACCATTGAAGTTCCTTGGAGATAACGTGCACTTCCTCTCTTCTCTTGTTCTCGTGAGTGTGATTTGTAATCTGGACTTAAGCCATTAATGTAAAGAGTGAACTAAAGTATAAAGTGCACCGTTATACTGCCGAAATTATCTCTTGACAATTGTATCATGAAATCATGTTCGCAGTTACTTATTACTTATTCTCATCATCATCATGAACATGACGTTACACCTGCTTACATCTTGAAACTCTTATTGGCCATTAATGACTGTGGGTATCTACATTTAAAATTAAAATGAGATGCTGACGGGCACGGCGAGTGTCCAAGGGCTCCAGTCTAGCCCCAATGATGGAGAGTCATAAATATACTGTTAACCATGGGGGTATAATGATTACTAACGTTGCATCTGCACTGGGAGTACTTGCGTGTTGAATGCTAGATATAATAACCACTTACACGGGTCCTAGTGTGCATTTCAAGGTGGATCTTTTCTTGGTGTACATTACTATCTTCGTGCCTGATTAGTGTTACATGATCGTGCTTGTGCGTGCTTGCTTGCTTGCGTGATATGGCCATCCTGCAATCATTGCAATTTAAAGTGATATCTTGCGTGCTTGTTACCTGCCTCACAATGGATAGTATCTTGCGTGTTATATCGTTCTAGATCTTGCTCTATCATGATCACTCTATCTAGCTTGTTCATGTATCATGTTTTAATGAGTTTTATCCGTACATGCATATCATGACAATCATCGTGCTTACCTAGTTCTAAATTGTTAATCACTTAATCATTGCCCGCACATTGAGATATAAATCTACTGGGCTAGTTTGATCATTCCCTACTTTTAACCATTCTAGGTGACTATGAAATTCAGAGGAGGAGCAAGTCGAGGATAGGAATGCGTCGAGTGATGAGCGTTCCAACTATGTGTCTAGCTATAGTTAGTTTGCTTTGAGTGTTAGATTCATGTAGTAGGAAGTGAGGAATAATGTACTTTTCCTTTTATTGTCTTAGGCCTGTTGCACCATAGTTAAAGAGTTGTATTAGTTTCCACTTTGATACAACGAGAGGAGATTTGAATACAATTTCCATTGAGTTCAATATTTGGGCCCTATGATGATGTTGTGTTGTTATACACAGTGCGTGCTAGCTAGAGGCTTATTTGCCGACTGTTCACATCTCGGAATATCGACTCAAATTATCCGAATTAATATCCACTACGTAATTCTTGGGATGTGACAGGAACTCCGGGGACAGCTTTAGTAGCTGGTGGGGGTCTTCCAGGGCCTTCAGACCCAGTTGGCAAAACAGCCAGCCCCGACAGTCCCCCCGGTGCTGGAGCAGCAGGCAGAGTCATCCCGACGACAGTCGCCAGCCCCGTCAGTGCACTAGTTCCCGAAGCGCCATAGGGAATCAGCCCCTCGTTTGCGGCGTGCCCCGTCGACCCACCGAACGCTCGAACACCGTGGAGAATTGCCTTGAGGGTCCGCCGCGGTCCCACCATCTCCGAGGTCTGTTGTTAGCGTGAACTCCATTGGTTCCCTCCAAGGAGGCTCCGCGCACTCCGATCTAGAGCAAGAAAGGTGACTCAGTCGCGTCGTCGAATTGGAGTGACAGATGGAGGACCACGCCTGTCAGATGGACGTGATGGTTCACAGGGCTGGGGGCATAACTCCCACGGACGAAGACTTGGACTTCCGCTTTCTGTTTACTACGGAGATCCTGGAAGCTCGGGTTTCGCCGAAGCTGTCGTTGCCTTCCATTGCCCCTTACGATGGCACCACCGACCCGGCGGGCCACATCCACCGGTTCGAATCGCACATGATATTCCACGGAGCATGAGACGCGACCAAATGCCAGGTCTTTTCGGCCACGTTGAAGGAGACCGCGAGGGCCTTGTTTAAAACCCTCCCAGCGAGCTCCATCACCTCCTTACACCAGCTAAAGAAGTCTTTCCTTGACAACTTCCTGGGCCGAAGGTCTCAAGCCCTGTGCATCCCACGCATGGACGTCCCCCTTGCCACTAGTGCCCTCATTCAGAGCACAAGAGACGGTTTCCTCTAACAGACCCTGGGGGTGCAACAGCCGACGACCTTGGCAGAGCTCTTGTCAACGCCCAGCGCCATAGTGCATGCGAGGAGAGCCTGGTGGCTAGTCGAGCCGACCAGGGTGACCAGGCAGAGAAGAAGTGCCTTCCGACAACGGTTCCGACTGAGAACGGAAGAATGGTCGGTGCAGCAGGATTCACCGCCCGACCACAGCCCGTTCACCGAAGACACTCCCCTCGTGGTAGCCCCCAAGCAGATTTTGGCCGAAATCCGCGACGAGCAATATGTTCGGTGGCCCCCCCGGATGCGCTCTGATCCTCGTAAGCGCAAAGAGGACAAGTACTATCGCTTCCACCGTGATCACAGCCACGACACCTCCGAATGCTGCCAACTCAAGGATGAGATTGAATCCTTGATCAAACATGGCTACCGTGGATGATACGTGCACCGAAATGAAGACCGCCCGAGACATTGAGAAAGGATCCCCGAGCAGCCCATCAACAACGAACCAGACGGGCAAGAGATCAATGTGATCGCGGGAGGCCTAGGCGTGGGAGGCGAGAGTAGCCAGAACCACGCAACTACGCTCGGTGAGTGCACCAAGTGGAGCAACCTCTTGCACCATGCCCCACTCCTTATCCACTAAGCTCGGCATGCGCACAGTCTGAGGAGGCTATCACCTTCTCGGATAACGACCTTGTAGGAGTCACGACTCCCACACCGATGCACTGGTCCATTTCAGCCACCATCAATCACTGTAATGTGCGGGTATACTAGTGGATAATGGAAGTGCACCTAGTGTATTGGCGTACAACTGTTTCCTTCTGATGGGCATGAAAGCCAAGCAGCCGTCTCCAGTAGAAACGTCATTGTTCGGATTCTCTGGAGTTTTGGTACATCCGATGGGTTGAATCCGTCTGCCCATTACTTGGGAACAACGCCAAAAGGAGTGACCAAAATGGTAGACTTCTTGGTGATCAGAAGCATGCCAGGGTACATTACCATCATCAACAGAGGTTTGATCAGCCGTGTTAAGGCCGTACCCTCATCATTGCACTAGAAGATGAAGTTCCCTACCCTGTAAGGCATAGGTGAGATGCTCGGAAACCAGAGCGAGTCACAGCGGTGCTATGTCCTCTCCTTAAGAGACAAATAGCCTGCAGTAGAAGACCCAGTGGTCCCCCTGCACCTGCCGAAGAGGCTTCGACCAGCCGTGAAATGCTTGCCGAAGACCTGCTGCCGATCTAGGTGGACGAGCAACGATCCTAACATCCTCCACATTGGCACACTACTACCAGAAGCCGAGCAATGTCGCTAGAAAGCATTCTGCTCGCCAACTTGGATGTATTCACCTGGTCGGATGACGAGCTGCCAGGTATTCCCCCCAGAAGTGATCACTCACCATGTAAACCTGGATCCAAGGGTACCGCCTGTATAGCAGAGGAGGCGTCCCGTCAACCGAGAACGACAGACCGTGATCTATGATCACGTTGCCAAGAGCCGATCAACCGGCCTACTCTGAGAGGCCCAGTACCCAAGGTGGATCTCTAACGTCGTCCTCGTCCGCAAGGCCAACGGCAAGTGGCGGGTGTGCGTAGACTATAAAGATCTCAACAAAGCCACACCGAAGGATAATTTTCCTTTGCCACGCATAGACCAGATGGTAGATGTGATGTCCAAGAATGAGCTTCTCAGCTTTCTGGATGCCTACTCGGGCTATCACCAGATTAGCATGCATCACCTAGACCAAGATGCCACAACATTCGTGACCGACCTCGGCCTCTACTACTTCACCATTATGTTGTTGGGGTTGAAGAATGCAGGCACAACATATCAACATCTCATCAACAAGTTGTTCGAGCAGCAGATCGGGCGCAACATGAAGGTCTATGTTGATGACATGTTGATCAAGACACATCCAAGCACCGGTCACCTCGTTGATCTGGAAGAAACTTTCACAATTCTACGGAGATACAACATGAAGCTCAACCTAGCCAAGTGCGCCTTCAGAGTCCGATCGGGAAAGTTCCTTAGATTCCTCATGTCCAACAGAGGAATTGAGGTGAACCCCAAAAAGATTCAGGCATTCTTGGGGATGAGCTTACGCGACGTCCAACGACTCACCGGACGGCTCGCGGCCCTCAACCGGTTCATGTCCTGGGCAGCAGAGAGGAGCTTCCCATTCTTCAAGTTGTTGCGAGTCCCCAAAGGCGCCTTACCACAAGGGGGGCAGGTGCTGTGGACCCGAGATTGTGAAGCGGCCTTCACTGAGCTGAAGAAGTTCCTTGCTGCTCCGCCAATTCTTTCAAAACCTATTGTTGGAGAACAACTGTTCGTGTACTTGTCAGTCACCAAACACTCTATCAACATGGTACTTATAAGAGAGGAGGCAGCAGTGCAGCACCCAATCTACGATGTCAGCAAAGTACTACAAGAGAACGAAAGGAGGTACCCCCAAGCAGAGACCTCGTGCTGGTGCTCATCACGGGTGTGTGAAAACTCAAGCCGTACTTCTAGGCCCATCTGATCATGGTGTTAACCGACCAGCCTCTGAAACTCATTTTGCAATGCCCAGAGACATTCAGAAGACTTATCAAATGGGCTATCGAGCTCAGAGAATCGAAATCAGTTACCGCCCAAGGACTGCTATCAAGGCTTAGGCGCTAGCAGACTTCGTGGAGGAATGTACTCTCCCTACCGAGATGGACCCTTCACTGGAAGATGAACCACCGTGGGAGCTCTACATGGACGGATCCTCTTGTGTCACAGGGAGTAGTGCAGGGTTGGTCCCCACCTCCCTAGAGGGGTTGGAATTCCAGTTCTCCCTCAGGTTCTGCTTCGCTGCCTCCAACAACACGGCCAAATATGAAGCACTACTGTCTGGAATCAGAATGGCTAGGCACCTCAGAGAGCTTCGACTGCGAGCCTTCAACGACTCGCAGCTGGTTGCCAGCCAGGTCAACAGACAGTTCGAGGTGAGGGAGCCCCGCATGGCACAATACCTCCAACAAGTCAAGTGCTAAGTAGAAGGCCTCCTCTACTTTGAGGTGGTGCACGTCCCTCGAGAGCAAAACATGAAGGCAGACGTACTAGCTAGAATAGCATCTTCAGGTGACATCGCTCACTCACGATCTATCTTTATTGAAGAACTCACCTCACCGAGCATGGGGATAGATGTCGCAGCTATAGGAGACATCCGACCAGCTCCGAGCTGGAAGGATCCTATCCTATTTTATCTTCTTCGAGGTGAGATTCCTTCCGACCAGGCTCAAGCTCGTAAGGTTCAATTACACAGCCAACGATTCACCATCATCAAAGGTTAGCTCTACTGACGCTCCCTTTCCAAACCTCTCCTGAAATGCCTTAGTCTTTCCGAAGTGACACCAGGGATGGAAGAGGTGGATGAGGGTCTATGCAGTAGCCACCTAGGTGGAAGGTCCCCAGCGTGCAACATCCTTCGAGCAGGGTTTTGGTGGCCAACTTTTCAAAAAGACTGTCTGTCCTATGCGAAGAAGTGTCCAGAATGTCAGAAGTTTGGTCAACTTATTCATCATCCTGCCGAACAACTACATTCCCTCTTGGAGCCATGACCTTTTGCTCGGTGGGGAATTGACATCATGGGACCATTCCCAGAAGCTCAAGGTAGAAAGAAGTTCCTCCTGGTCGCCATCGACTACTTCACCAAGTGGATCGAAGCAGAACCAGTCACCACCATCATCGATCAGGCAACGTGGAAGTTCGTATGGAAGAACATCCTGTGCCGCTTCGGCGTCCCGAAGGTATTTACAACCGACAACGGGAAGCAGTTCGACAGTACGTTCTTCAAACAGAAATGCTCGGAGCTCGGTATCTACAACCACTTCACCTCGGTAGCACATCCCCAGGCAAACGGTTTGGTGGAAAATGCCAACCGAACAATGCTGCACAAGAAACGCACGAGGGTGGAGGTAGCAAGAGGCTTGTGGATAGAAGAGCTACCTAATGTACTCTGGTGCCACCGAACAACTACTTGGGTTGCCACCGGAGAGACTCCCTTTCACTTGGCCTACGGCACAGAAGCTGTGGTGCCCCTGGAAGTCGCTCTTCCAACACTCCGAACAAGCCACTTCTGTAACACCCCATATAAGAATATGTTAAATGGACTAAATAAGTAGGCTACCAACAATCCGGACTAGTCATTTTCAGAGCTCGAGTAGGAAAAGAACTTTGAAGTTAAGTGTGCTCAGTTGGGAGTAGTCCCAGGATGGGTGACCTTCCTGGGAAGTCTACCAACTGGCACGGTTGTTGGGCCAGTTTGCTGGTTGGGTCGTCACAAATGGTATCAGAGCCTTGCCCAGCGGAAGTGCAGGAACTAAGTGACACACAGGCAAAGTGCTACGCTATGGGAGCCACCTCTTGAGGCCATAATGGCGCAAAGTGCTACATAGTGGGAGCCACCTCTTGAGCCTGTGGGGGCCACCTCTAGAATCCTGCCTGCCTGGGATTTGATTGTGTGCTATATGTGAGCAGCGACGAGGACGTCGCTTATATAAGAGGGGTAGATTGTAACACCCCATATAAGAATATGTTAAATGGACTAAATCAGTAGACTACCAACAACCCGGACTAGTCATTTTCAGAGCTCGAGCAGGAAAAGAACTCTGAAGTTAAACATGCTCAGTTGGGAGTAGTCCCAAGATGGGTGACCTTCCTGGGAAGTCTACCAACTGACACGGTTGTTGGGCAGTTTGCTGGTTGGGTCGTCACAACTTCGATGAAACAACCAACAACTGCGCACTATGGGAAAACCTAAACATGCTCAGTGAACGTTATAACGATACCAACATAAGGTTGGTTTCATATCAACAGTGACTCGCACAGTATTACAACTTCAGAGTTCATGAACAGCTCTTCTTCGAAGGAGGTCTGGTGCTACGCCGTTGCTCCACTTCGGATCCCTGAAGAGCAACAGGCAAACTCGCCCCAAAATGGGAAGGACCTTATAAGGTCATCCAATTCCTCGGAAAAGGTTCCTACAAGCTGTCTACCCTCGACGGTGAAACCATACCAAGGACCTGGCCTGTTTCGAATCTAAAGGCCTACTATTCGTAAGAAGGGCCTCTTGTACTGCTTATTAGAAAAGTTAATTCCCTACTTCTCCATTCCTTTTCTAACAGTTTTTGGGGGGAAAGGGGTGTTCGATACAACCCTTGGCCAAAGCTCTTCATCTCGGACGGCTTGCGTGGTACTTGAAAGCCCCAGAAACACCCCAACGAATTCCGATTTAGTAAAAACCTGACACGAAAAGGAAAATGATCGAAAAGGGATAACACTTTATTTTTCATTCATAAAAAACTTGTACATAGCCCAAGAAGGCAAATTACATGTCAAAAGTAAAAAAATATAAGTCCTAAGGGGCTTGGCTAGAGGGGCCAGCATCCTTGAAGTCAGAAGGCATCCACTCAGAGCAGAAGCTAGCAAAGCGAATCCCGTCAAGGCGAGGATCTCGCATCCGCCGACGACATTCCCGAAGAGCGGCGTTAAAAGCTTCTGTGGCGTACTCCACCATAGCATGAGGATGCCCATTTCGGTCCCGGACTTCGAGGCCGACCTCATAGCAGGGAACACCGTATTGCTCCAAATTCTTTTGGAACTCTGGGCTGGCCTTGTACGCGGCAACACACCAAACCTCGGCCTCATGGAGTACCACGGTCACACCAGTCTTCTTAGCCTCGGCGATGGTGAGCTTCAGCTGGGTAGCCCTCAATGCAGCTCGGAGGCCTTCAATCTCCCTTTGCTGCTTGACTTCCCGCTGACGGCTCTGCTCCTCCCGTTCCACCGAAGCCATAACTTCAGCATCACATAGGACCTATTGAAACTACGTCCGCGACGCTAGCTTTCAGAGCGCTTCCACCGACTGCAGAATCCCGTCAGCAAGCTTGTCGGCATTGACCTCGGCCTCATCCTCTGAGCGGATCCTCTCCTCCGTCTGCTCCGCGGTCTCCTCCAAGCTCGCCATTTGGCACCCCATGAGCACTTCCAACTGCTTGGCAGAAGGACAAGGGGCAAGCTCCTTATCGAAGGAGCTACTCGGAGGCGCCCCAGAGCAGCTTCCAAACTAGCCTTCAAAGGCAGAGCAGGGGCCTTCAATGTGAACACCCTCGTCAGGGGCACACGATCATCGTCCAGCTTCGTCCACGAGCTGGCTGACCCGAAGGTCCGTTCGGGAAGTGTTGGCTCTTCAGTCGCCTGGTCAACGACCACGTTCACCGCCGCGGTCTCCAGGTCCTCAGCATCCTCCACAGGAAACCCTTGTGGGATCATTGCCTCTTCCTGATCCGCCGACTATTTGGCAGATACCACGAACGTCCGCTCTACAGCAGACCTCGTCGGCCCCTCCCCCGTGGTTGGTGTTGAGTTATGGTTATTTAAATAACCATACTCACTGACTTGATCATTGCTTTAATCTGTTTTTGATGATGACATAATTCTGGTCAATCATGTTAAGCACACAACTTCAAACATATTGTGTTTTGATGATGACATTTGTGTTTTTTATGATGACATTTTGTACACAGTCTAATGTCATATTGTATATGTGGAAGATTGTTGAGTTGTGTATTCATTTGGATAATGACTAAAAACCTTCATGTTGATGATGTCTACACACCCATACTTTGATTTTAATGATGACTACAACAATTGGTATCAGAGCAGGTTAATGTCTGATTCTGATCTGATTTGATTGCTTTTGTTTGATCTTAATGAAACATCATCCGATCAGTTTGAATTGCTTGATTACTTGAATATTGAAATCTTGCTTGATCTGTTTGATCAGATTCATCTCTTGATCTTTATTGATTTTGCAGTCTTGAGCAAATTAGGTGATTGTTAATTGGTCTAATCATTTGAATCAAACTCGATAACATGATTGGATTTTCAAGTATCATAAATAGACCTAAAATTGTTGTGTTTGATGACAATGATGATAACATAAAGTTTGATAAATTGTAGGACTTTATATGAAGACAAACATGATTGGAAAGAAATCCAAGAACAAATGCTTCATGGCTCATGACAGCTCAAAAGGTTCTCCTAGCTCAGATAAATCTGAAGGATCACATTTGTCAGAAAAGTCAAGAAAGTCTAAAAAATCAGATAAATCTGGTTCAGACCCATTTGATAGATCAATGTCTGATACTGAATGCTATGAGCACATGTGCAAACATTTTAAAAAGGTTAAATATCAAAATAAGAAGCTGAAGGATCAATTGGAGATAAACGAGATGAAAATTGATAACCATCAAGCATTCTGTGAAGAAAATGAAGAACTGAAAATTTGAAAATGAAATTGAAAAGTTAAATTCTGACAAAGAGAATTTGAAAAATGAAGTCAAAAATCATGGAAACAAGTTGTCTAAATTAAAAGAAAATCATGATCAGTTGGAAAATGAAAATCTTGATTTGAAAGATGAAAATGAAAAATTGATTGATCATAATGAGAATCTTAAATTTGACAATGATCAATTAAACAAATAGATTTCCAACATGGCTCATGTTCATCAAATAAATGAAAGATGCAAACAACTTATTGAAAAAAATAGTCATTTGAAAAGGAAGATTGAATGCTTGTTGCATGACAAACCATTAGACAATGACTGTAGTAATTTAAGTAATAAAATACTGATTTGGAAAAACAAATTGCTCAATTTGAAAATGAAAAGAACAAGATGAAAAATGGTTTGGATGTCATACTAAACAACATCAAATTCCAGAAAAAGAAGTTGTTGCATTAAAGGCTGAAAAATAGAAGCTTCAAAATGAATTGAAGAATACTACAAACACAAGCCTTGCTTCTGTGAAAAATAAGGAAAATAAAAAGAAAACCAAAATAATATTTGTTAAAGCTGCTTTGAACAAGAACTCTGATATCTCTAATGAAAAATCAGTGAAAGTTCATGTTCAGAAAAATATTCAAAAACAAAATGAGAAAAAAGGCAAAAATGTTGCTAAGTAGAAGAATCATGTTTATGTGAGAAACCAGAAAATGAAAACAGAAAAACAAAAACCATTGTACAGGATTCCTTTACCTCCTTCAAAAGTCAGGACAGCTTCAAAGAAAGTTCAATATTCACATCATGCCAAGAGCCACCAAAAGGTACCTCCTTCTCCTCATGGTAAGCCTCTTCACAGAAAAAGGAGATTCCAGCAAATGCAAACATGCCAAGGTAAGTACTAGGTAAGAACTGATCTCATTTGCTTTAACTGCAATAAACTTGGTCATTTAGCCAAATTTTGTTGGAATAGAGATCAACATTTCCATAAATATGTCAAACCAGTCCAGTGCTTCACTTGTCATAAATTTGGGCATATTTCTAGGAAATGTTGGCATAGAATTGATAATCATGTGCATGCTCCCATGTTTCATGTTAATGCACATAAGAATAAAGATCATGTTCATGCTGAAAACACTTAGAAATTCCATGTACATGAAAATAGAACTGTTGCACAAAAGATCTCTTCTGAATTTCATGTTAAAAATCTTAATGATAAAAATCTGAAAAATAGAAAACAAAATGTTCAGTATGTCAGTGGTGCATTCTATACTTATAACTCTAAGATTAGAAACCAAGATTCTAATGTTTCTAGTCTTCAGAAAAATGCACCTAATATAAAATCATTTTGGATTCAAAAATCGTTGTTGTAGATTCATGGAAGATCCTTATGACCCAAACAAGTTTGGGTTCTGAAATGTGCTGCTAGAATGCTGGATGCAGGGATCCTTGTAGTCAATTTCAAGGTGAAGGCTTCATGGCTAAGGCTACAAGGAAAGTAAGTAGAGAGAATGAAAAATAAAAATTTCACCAGGTAAATACTTCTGAGAGATTCCCTGCTAAATAAAAACTTCTTGTTCTCTTGAATAAACTACTTGATGATTGAAATTGAATGCTAAAATGAAATCATGATGAGTTATATATCTAGATCTCTTGGTATATAAAATGGTGAAATATGGAAGGACAAGTCATGCTTGTTTGGAAACTATCACTATGCGTGAGAAAACTTCTCCGCCGAGTACCAAGAGTCACTCCTTACTTAATGCTAAATGTATGCATAATCATGCTTGAATTACTTGCAAACGTTTTCACATCATGCACATGTAACTAAGAATCATGATTTTGTTGAAAATGCTCAGAAACTCCATGTGAATATAAATTGAACATTTCATGAAAAACATAGGTGCATTAAATAAAGAATAATTGCGTTATGGAACTAATGCTGCTCATAGTTCCATTAATGACAAAAGTGCATCTATACCAAAAAGAAAATTCTCTTGGATTCGAAAAGTTCAGTGCTGCAATCTAACTCTTGCTCCACTGCAGGACCCAAGTAGGTATGGGTCCCAAGGCCGGCTTGATCAGCAAGTTGATGAGCCTTGTAGCCATATCTTTTCCATCTGAAATCAAGACAATGGCTATGCAAGGCAAGAAAAATTGGAAACCACAGGTAAAATCCAAATGAAGACTGTTCAGGTAAAACCTCATATCATTTCCAGATTGAACTGCTTAAGTTAAAGAAAATTCTTAGTCATATCTGAACAATGAAGAGTGTGTTTTGATGTTGCTCCAACAATAACTTTGTGTCATAACAATTGGAATCGTTTGTATTATCATGCTGCTTAACTGTGCTCATGATTCTGTGTGCATATCAACTGCTATGACTTTTGGTATATCAAATGAGACATGTGGGAAAAACAAGTTATGCTTGTTTGGAAGCTATCATTATGCATGAGTAAAATACTCTGCCAAGTACCAGAAGTCATGTTATGCTTAAAGCTAATTGTGTGCATAATCATGTGTGAATTGCTCGCTAGCTTTTTCATTCCAGCACATATTAAGGGGGAGTAAATTTAAAAAAAAAGTGCAAAAATATTCTTGAAAATGCAATGAATCATGCTAAAACTAAAGAATAATTGACTTTTTACAGTGACTATGTGGTATATCAAATGGTGAAATATGAAAGGACAAGTTAGGCTTGTCTGGAAACTATCATCATGCGTGAGAAAAATTCTCCGCAAGTATCAATAGTCTTTCCTACATAAAGGTCATCAAGCAAAATGAAAATCTCAAAAACTTTTTTTTAAGTCGTTGAAAAACTTCTCTCTTTCGATAAATTGTCTGATGTATGTTTGATCATGTTCATATTCTTTCTGTGCGCACTGCTTGGAATGAACATATCTGAATGCTTAAATGATCATTTCATATCATGCATGTCTTATGGGGGAGTCAGTCAAAGACTCTTTGAGTGAAATGTTGGAGAAATATTCTTTCATATCTGATTATCGACAACTCCATTCAGTTTGTTGACAAATGTTCTTGCCAAGCTGCTAATAAAGTCAACATTTGTTAAACCATTGAAAAAACCCATAAAAATGACTTGATCATACTCAGGTCGACACACAAAGGATTTGTGTTGACACATTATCATCTATCTTTTTGAAATCTTCACATATTCAGGGGGAGATGATTCTTTCATAAATCATCATGATAACATCCACTCAAACTTATGCTTGAAAAATAGTTTCATTTATTCCTGATTCTATCTTCTTGACATTTCATATCTTTTATTCAAGTCTTGCATCAGGATAAATGAGTTCTTTATGATATTCCTATATGAGAGATTTCATACATAAAGACTAAAATTGTGCACTCAGTTTAGTCTTAAAGATACAATCTAAGAACAAGGTTATGCCAAGTTTTTAAGCTGAACTCATTTAAACTGTGTTGCAAAACACTTGTAGGCACATGAGTAGCTTAGTGTTTAGCATGTGTATGTTTTAAAGCTTTATCCTTAACACATGTTGAGAATAATCTCTCTACACTCACGATCATGTCTACTCTAATTAATGTAATTCTGTTCTTAAAAATTTCAAACAGAAAGTGTTCAAAAAATAGAGAGATATAAACAGAGCAATGAAAAGTTCATTTCATCACTGAGTAACCGAGTTCATTTCACCTAATCAAGTGTTTTGGCTCGCGTCAAAAGGTGACAAACAAGTTGTTTCAACTTGTATAAGGTAATGAAGGTTGAACCACTGAGTAATAAGGAGGTCTTGCATTGGGTAAATGTGACATCTTGCACTGAAAGGTGTGATTTGACCAATTTACTCTAGTATTCTCTCTCACAAAATGGAAAAAAAAAAAAAAAGAAAAGAACAACATGTACATTGACCTTGATGAAGTTCATGTTAATTGGGTTTAGAGTTATTTTTCTACATTGTGTAAATGTTTAGCTACTAAACTCATGTGAAAACACTTTTGTGAACTCATATAGGTCACTTTCATCACATTTGCTTCATCTTTTTACTGCATTCAGGTTATTAAAACTTTGACATATGTTGTGATTGAATGTGTCTTTGTTATTAAACTTTGTTGCACAATCCAAAGACACAATAATTTTTCTCTCATATTTTAATATTAAAGATCTTATTGATTCTGATCATTCTGATCATTCATCTCTCAATTCCACCCCTTGCTTACTGTCAGTCAAACTTTGATCTCCATCCATTGATGTTCTTTGGTATCACTTTTTCCTCTTATTTCATTGACACCATCATAGGGGGAGAGTGTTATACCAAAGGGGTGACTATACTTGTTGATAAGTGGGTGAGAAGAGTCATTTTGTTGTTATAAAAAAAGGGGAGAATTTGAGGGAAACAATATGATTGCAACGGCATGCTTCTGTAATGATTGCAATTTTTAATGAAACAATCCATGCTATCCTTATTGTCCATGATTGCAAAGTTCATGATATTGATCTCAACAAATGTTGTACATAACCATTGTGATTTCTTGACATTTATATGTTTCTCTTCATCTTTTTGATGTTGTCAAAAAGGGGGAGAAATATGAATGTATTTTTGTCATCATCAAAAAGGGGAGAATATTGATTATGGTTATTTAAATAACCATACTCACTGACTTGATCATTACTTTAATCTATTTTTGATGATGACATAATTCTGGTCAATCATGTTACGCACACAACTTCAAACATATGTGTTTTTGATGATGACATTTGTACACAATCTGATGTCATATTGTATATATGTGGAAGATTGTTGAGTTGTGTATTCATTTGGATATGACTAAAAAACCTCATGTGAGGATGTCTACACACTCATACTTTGATTTTAATGATGACTACAACATTTGGTTGGTATGATGTCCAAACACTCATACTTTGATTTTGATTTGATCTTGATGATGACACATTGTACATATTACAATGATGAGTGAACATTTTTTTAATACTTATATTCATATTTTGATGATAATGACATGTTTTGATGGTTCACACTTCATATATACAAGTTCACAATAATTCTATTAAAGTGTGTCGACACAAGAAGTCAGTGTGTCGACACACCTTCTACATTCAGGTAAAAAAGAGTCAGTGGTGTCGACACTGTGGATGTTGTGTCGACACAGTGTATAATTCAGAAACAGTGAAGGAGCAGTAGCCAGTGGTGTCGACACAGTCTGCTTGTGTGTCGACACTCACTGTCCCTCCCAGAAGCCTGTTGTGAAGCTAGTAGCCAGTGGTTGTCGACACAGTCTGCCTGTGTGGTCGACACACTTCGACTGAAGCTCAAAAATGGAATTTTTCTGACACATGTCTGCATGGAAATCAAGGGAATTGGCCTAGATTTTTGTGCCCACGCACCCCAAGGCACCTCATGGACATATGGGGCTATAAATACCTATGATCCTCGTACTCCAGGGCAAGCAACCCATACATTCTCAAAAAAGCTTTTGGGGCGCAAAGAGGGTCTCTCCATTGCCTTGCTCAATCTCAGAAGTTGACCAGCCTTTCAACATAGAGGACGTGGGAATCAAGGCCAAGCTCTGGAGAAGAAGGGGTGTGCTCAAGAAGAGTAGATCTGAAGAAGTGCAGCAGCAGAAGAAAAAGAAATCGCAATCCAGAAGCTACTGAAGTAGAGCAGTGTCGATCAAGAAAGAAGAAGAAGAAGAAGAAGGAAAAGAAGAAGAAGAGGAGCAGTATAGAATAAGGAAGAAACATATGGATATGTGATCGTGAAGATCAATCAATAGTCAGAGAGATATTTCTTCTTCATTCACACCATCTCTTAATTCATTTCAGATTTGTGTGTGTGTGTGTACTGAACTAAGATCAGTACGTGGATTCTATGCGGATGTTTTTTTTCTGATCTGTACAAGTGCTTGGTGTTGAGCAACTACCTCTAAGAAATCTAATGACTTTCTTAGATTTTATAAAGCTATGTTTTTGCTATGACAAAACTTTAAATATATGTTTTTACCCACAAAATCTTTTTCAGGAAAGAGTATCCTAAAATTTTCTAAGGCCACAACTATCTCTCAACATACTGAATCCGACTGCCATATTCAACTCCTTCAGAATAGCGTCAGAAATCAAAGTCCACATCGTTACATAGTATTCGACTCTTACAGCCGAATACCTTTATTCTGCATTCGACTCATACAGCGAAAACTTTGTTCTGCGTTCGACTCATACAACCGATATCTTTGTTCTGCATTCGACTCATACAGCCGAATATCTTATTCTTCATTCGACTCATGACTTCGACTCTTACAGTCGAATGTCTGCTAATACCTTCAATGCCTAAATCGAATACTTTAGAAATACTTAGTATTCAATGTAGTCAATCATATTGATCTCTCATGAGTCGAATCACTCTTACTTCTTCAATCGACTCATCTGTTCACATTCGATACACTGACAATTCTGTACTTTGTACTTTTCATACACTGTCAGCTCTATATGAACATCATCAAATCTAGTTTTGTGTATTTTTAACAACAAGATTGCTGTATGCATATTGTCTTAATAACTTCGAAAATTATTATTATAATTTCTAACAGGATCTTGACATGAAAGCTCTCAAATTAATTATCCTGTGTTCTGAAAAGTGTCTCCTTAAATTTTTCAGTACTGATGTCCCCACTTTACCTTATTGTTAGCTTCACAAAGACACATAGCATTTATGTAGACTCAGACGCATGGCATCTGAACATCTCACCTACCACTGACAGACCCATACTTTAACTTTTTGTCTGTCTGTCTGCTATCTGTAATACTGGTGATACGAGGTTCCATACTTTGTACTAAGCTTTTCTGACCCCCTACCATAAGGGTATGGAGATACGTTTTTGTCTTGTCCTTGCAGCAGGCATTTATTGAGCATTTGTTTAGCGTGCCTCTCCCTCAGCTATTTGCTACAAGAGCTTATCTTCTAGCTGTTAACAAAAAAAGACCTCGGGAAGAAGCTAATTTGAAGACCTGCTGGACAATATCTTCAGGACATAAAGAAACTCAGATTCCTCCTCAAACGGCTATATTGCAAACGGCCACAAGCTTGAATGGTCATCTTCTCAAACGGTCATAATTTGAAGACTATAAAAGGAGCTCAAGAGGAAGAGAATTTACACACAACATACTGAGAGATACATACAGTGATACATAGAATCCACAGTGTTTCAACTCCTACAAGAGCCATTCGACTTCCTCAAGCTCTCTGAAGCCTTCATGCTTGATTTCCTTTGAGAGTTTCCTTGTGCTCAGATATGAGAAGTTCTGTCTGTGGGTGGCAATGTATTCAGTGTCAATTTCCTCTAGTCCACTCCTTTCTTCAGATAAATTAAAGTCAATTTATATCCGCCGTTGTATCCATCTGAAGTCTGTGTGTTTGTGCTCAATTTTGAGGTAAACACACCTCTGTCATATTTCCTTGTATTTATGCAGAAATCTATCTCTGCACTTTGCCCTCTTGTAGGGAAGGCCTTGGTGAAAAAGGCAGTATTGTACCCTGTATAGGGAAGACTTGCTAGGGAGCAAGTGGGTTTGTAATTCTCTCAAGGGTGAGAGAAAGCCAAATTATTGGAAGCATAGTGAAATCTCAAGTGGTTGGCTTGAGGACTGGATGTAGGACTTCCATCTGGGAAGGGCCGAACCAGGATAAAATCTGTGTCTAATTTCTTTGTGTGATTGTTTCCGCCAAGTCTACACTTGAATCACACACATCACTTTGAGTACTAACCTATTTATTTAGTGCTGTGATTTTCAGAAGAAATTTTAAAAGATCAGAAGTCCTATTCACCCCCCTCTAGGACTGCTTAGCTTCCATTTCGATCCAACAAGTGGTATCAGAGAGAGGTCTTCTCAGAAGAATCCCAAAAAGATTTGAGAAGAAATGACATCTGAAGCTCACAACTATGAAGGTCAATCTATTACAAGGCCACCATTCTTTGATGGTGAAGATTATCAATATTGGAAGTGAGGATGGAATGCTTCATCAGAGGTACTGACTTCGACCTCTGGCAGGTAATAGAACAAGGTGATTTTCAAGTCCTTGCAGAATCCTCGTCTGGTGCTCTTTCTATTGCTGACAAACGAAATATGTCTTTAAATACAAAGCAAAAAATTATCTATGCTGTGCTTTATCTAAAAGAGAGTTTAATAGACTATCAGCCTGTAAATCAGCAAAAGAAATGTGGGATAAACTTCAATTACATATGAAGGCACAGATAGAGTTAAGCAAACTAGAATAGACATACTTGTATCTCAGTATGAACAATTCAAAATGCTTCCAAATGAGAATATCACTCAAATGTACAATAGATTTTCTAATATAATTGTAGGTTTAAGTGCTTTAGGGAAAATCTAACAAATGAAGAAACTGTTAGAAAAATATTAAGATCTCTAACAAATGTTTGGACACCTAAAGTCACAGCCATAGAGGAAGCACATGATTTAACACAATTAACTATTGATAAGTTAATAGGATCCCTCATGGCACATGAAATAAACATGGAAAGGTTCTCTGAAAATTCTTCAAAGAAGAAAATTTCAAATGCTTTAAAGATTGCAGATTCCTCTTCATCTGAGGACTCCAAAGAGAAATCAGATGATAGTGATGATGAGCTATGCTCTCAAGGAAGCTGCAAAGAATCTTGGCTAAGAAGAAGAAATTTGGGTCAAGGAAATTCTTAAGAAAGACAAGAAGAAAGAACCTACAAGTTATGAATGCAATCAGCCAGGACATTACAAATCTGAATGTCCCAGAATCAAGAAAAGGACCAAGTGGACAAATCAGATAAGAAGAAAGGAAAAGAAAAGAAGTTCAGAAGATTCAAAAAGAAGGCTATGGCAGCAACATGGGACAATGAAGATGCTACCAGCTCAGAATCTGAGGAAGAAGAAAAGGCAAATCTAGCCCTCATGGCAGGACTAGAACAGTAAATTCTGAAACATCTTTTACTTCCTGTTCTGAATCTGATCCTGATAATATTGAAGATGCATTTTGAGCTCTATGAAAAATACAAATCTGTAGTAAAACAAATAAAGATAGTTAAGCTAAATTTAATCAACAAAGAAAAGAACAATACCTTTCTTAAAAAGGAAACTGGAAGGTTGAATCAAAATCTAAATGAAACTAAAAGAGCAAATGAGTTACTCTATGAAGATTTGAAGAATAAAAATAGCAAAATTTTAGAATTAGAATCAAATCTAAACTTGCTCAAAAATGAAGAAAAATTAGTAAGGAAAATAACTATCTAAAAGCTACCATTGAAAAGATTTCTAATTGCAAACCTCACTATTTGTTAGAATTAAAGGTTCTAGATCTGGTAGAAAGAAATATGGATTAGGATACACTCCTCCACATAATAAAGAAGAGATTATTTACCCAGAAGTGTATCTAACTCCTAAATTTGTGGCTGAAAAGAACATAAAAAATACTAAAAAGGTAAATCAGCATAACTATAAACAAAAACAGAAATTCAGCAATAATGTGCACAGGAAAAATGCTTTCAGTTTGTGCTATACTCATTGCAATCAATTAGGACACACTGTTAGCACCTGCACCACTAGACATTTAAGATGGATTCCTAAAACTAACCATCATGGACCCAAGAAAATTTGGGTACCAAAAGTTACAACTTAGCCTATTTTGCAGGGCCGGCTGAGGGCATCCAAATGGTATTTGGATAGTGGATGCTCAGGCATATGACAGGAGATAGGAAGCTTTTCACTAGTTTTAGAGAAGAATCCGATCAAGTAACTTAGGTTTATGGTATCCTAGATGTTCTGATTTCAAGTTGATTGGTTATAGTGATGCTGACTATGCTGGATGCAAATTAGATAGAAAAAGCACCAGTGGTACATGTCAAATTCTTGTAGGTTGTTTGATATCTTGGTCTTCTACAAAGCAGAATTCAGTAGCTTCATCCACTACAGAAGCTGAATATATTGCAGCTGGAAGTTGCTGTACTCAACTCCTGTGGATCAAGCATCAGTTAGAAGACTATGGTCATCAACTTCAAGATATTCCAATGCTTTGCGACAACACAAGTGCTATAAATTTATCAACGAATCCAATTCAGCACTCAAGAACCAAGCATATTGAGGTTAGACATCATTTCATCAGGGACCATGTAAGTAATGGAAATATTTCTCTTGAATTTGTTTCTACAGAAAATTAATTAGTAGATATTTTTACAAAACCTCTCCCTGAAGATAGGTTTTCTTCAATAAGAATAGAAATATGTATGTGCAACTTTGATTAAACTCCTAAAGTAGTATTCTAAATGCATTGATAAGAATTTCTATGAAACTGTTCTAAAAATCGCTAAGTCCTACATTCGACTTATACATTCGATTCATGAAGAGCTGATGCATTTGATTCATGTTATAATGATGTATTCGACTGATGCAATCAAATACCTAATTCGATTCATTAAAATATTTTAAAATGATGCTTACTGTTCAAAATTTGTTTTTAATTAATTATTGAGGTAACTGACACCTCATTTAAGGCACGTCCCTTCGTAATTAAATGGTCAAATCAATCATCGCGTCCCTTCATCCTGAAATCAGTGCCAGTTACTTTTTCCCTCTTTATATAAGTAAACCCTTCTACCTTTCAAAACACCCATTTGAAATCCCCTTTCGACTCACTTGTCTTCTTGCGTTCTTCGCGCCTTTACTGTGCTCCGGCGAAGGACTCTCCGGAAACCATCTGAAACCTCATTCCTCCGGAAGAAAGGTAGGATCTTTCATCCTACTGGTCATTTCTTTCTCTCCTCTGAAGGTTTCCTAAGTCCCTTTTGTTTCTTTCATCTAGATGGCTTCCCTTAGGGCACACGAGTCTGTCCAGTTGACCCCTGACCAACTCCAGTGTCTTGCTAAGATTCCCATTTACTCTGGGAAGGATGTTGAGTTCTCTCATTTGTCTGGAAATTTGTCTTGGGTAGAAGAGACTCTGAATGCTATGGGTTAGACCAAAATGTGTCAGATTACTGAACCATTTGTTGCCAATGCAGTCAGATCATTTTATGCTTCTTTGGAAGTCTCTGCTGGAAACTCAGTTGTAGGGTATGTTAAAGGCACCAAAATCATAATTTTTGAAGAGCTTTTAGTCGAGTTGCTGGATTGTCCCAACTCAGGGCACAGGCTTAGTGAGTTCATCCCCTTAGAAAAGCAAAGCTAGGGATTATTGGTAGCCTGGGGATGCTCAGCAAGTGAGGACTTCAAGTCAATGAGTTGTCTGCTGAGAAAAGACTGATTCACTCTATTATTACCAATATCATCACCCCTAGAGCAGGAACTCATTCTTCCATCACTGCTAGGGATGGTAATTTTCTATTTTGGGCATTCAGAGACACAGGGTGAATCTGCCAGCAGTTATTCTGGAGAAGATGATTGCTTCAAAAGACCTCCAAGAATCTCTTCCATATGGATCTCTACTGACTCTTATCTTCAAGAAATTTTTAGTAGATCTGTCTGGAGAAATGTTTGTTGGTAACAAGGAGAAGATTGGTATTTTCACTCTGAAAGAAGCAAGTACTCCTTGGTTGGTAAGAAGCAGAATTTGTGGTACAAAAGTTCAGTCCCTGAGTGTGAGCATGAAGTATATCCTAATGAATCCTTTGTCTCACTACTCACACATGAAGCCCCTGCATCCGAAGTTCAGCATGAACATCCTTCTATCCAAATCAGATCTGAAGAGTCCATTCCTGTGCAAGAAGATGTTCCACCAACCATTCCAGTTCCAGATGTTCCAGAAGACACCATCAATGATGTCCTAAGAGATCTCAGATGCAAAAGAATCATTTCTGAAGATATTCCAGCCTCTTCCCCCCAGGATCACCTCTTTGAAGATAGAGAGCCTGACAACTCTCCTTCTCATTTTGAGACCCGGCCAAGGTCTCAGGGGGAGAGCAGCAACAACCTCAGTGATATTTTGGAAATGGTTAGAAGTCAGAATGAGAACATGTCAGTTCTCCATATGCAAGTTGTGTTGTTAGATACAAAGTTTGATAGTTTGTCTGATGAGGTTAAGCAAATCAAGGATCTTCTACTTCAGTTAGTGTGCCAACCAGGCACCTCTAGGCCATCAGGCCTGCTTCCTCACAGCAACCAGAAGAGACAGTGCCAGCTCAATAGAAAGAACACCAAGCAGAACCTCAAGTACCTATACCTGAGGAACCAGTTCTTGAGCAACCTGTCAAAGAACCAGCAGTTCAGGCTGAAGAGCAGCCTATTGAATCTGAGCAGCAGCAAGTTGAGTAGACCACTGAGCAGCAGGCTCAGTTGGCAATAGTTTGTGTTTAAAACCAGTGATCAGCAGCAGCAGCAGCAGCAGCAGCAAGTGCAAGAATAAAAAATCAGCCAGAAGAAGTGGCAACAGCTGTAGAGGACCCTATGCAGAAGGCAGCAGCCAAGAGACCTCTCGAGCCCTCTCAAGATTGTCTGACTTTTAAGAGAAAGGTGAAGAGGAGATTAGTCAAGGATGGTGTTCCTGTCAATCCAATCCTCCCTTCTCCTTCTTCCAGAGCCACATCTCCCACTGCTACACCTACACCTGAACCTGCTTCATCAGCACCACTATCTCCACACTCCTCCTTGGATCTACTTCCAGTAATCACTCCTATAAATCCCTTCAAACAGGATGTTAAATTCTCCATCTACCCCTTGAAATATCAAGTTGAACCTCTTGAAGAGTTCACCATGACTCTTTCAAACCTCCTCATTTTTATTCCTCTCTTCCTACAGCCTCAAAATCTGACTCCAAGAAAACAATAATGCCTTTAGTTGAGATACTTCCTAGTATCCAACTGTCAGCCTCCAAAGGACCCAAATTGGGACACAAACCTTCCTCTCTACTTCCTCCGTTTTGTATGCCTTCACTCATCACTCTGAACAACACATGAATTTGTTCAGAGAATATCTTGCCATTAGAGCCTTTTTGGAAGTTCATGAGTTGCCAGATTTCACATTTGAACACTGGCTTCCTATTTTGATTCAAACTTCCCAACTTTCTATTTCTGATCTCCAACTCATATCTCGGAAGAGCCACTGCCTCACTCCCCAAGAATTTGTTGATCAATACCCTAAAGAGGCAGCCAGGTTCTTAGAAAATCAATCCAGAGCCCATCACTTGACAACTGCTCGGCATCTTTCTCTTACATTTCATGCCCTTTTTGCAGAGCATCTCAGGGCCTCCCAGGCCAAGTATCTTGAACTCCGATCTTTCAATCATGAAAGATTCAAACTGGGATTGCATGATGTCTCTAAAGGACAATATGAGAATTTGCTCAGAGGGCAGAGAGAGATTATCCCTTCCATGACAGTGGCTTTACCGTTAGGACTTCATCCTCCCTTTGGTAGGAGCAGTCTCCTACAGAAGAGAATTTGCTGAAACAATCTTCAATAGATTCCTCAGGATTTCTGCCAGATTCAAGATCAAGTACAAATCTAAGCTCAGTTTCTAGAGGTTTATATTTATTCAGTTGTCAAAGAATCTAAGCATCTCCTTGATATCCAGCTCAGTTTTGCTGAATCCGAAAGATTCACCCCTGACAATGGGAAGCAGCCTATCCATCCTACCACTCTCAGTGCTGAAAGATGAAACTCAACATCAATCAATTTCACTCAAAAGTTCTCTTGGATTTCCATAAGAGTGTCCCTCATCATTGGGCTGAGAGGTACCTTATATACTATAAGGCTAAGGATGCAGCCATCTCACAGGGCCTCTATTGGAATCTGACCTTCAACGAATTCCTCCAACTAGCATCCACCAAAAATTTGTGCCTCTTCGAGTCAGAATGGACATTGACAAGTTTCACTACAAGATTGGTTGGTACAGGAGGCGCCACATTAAGTCTATCAAAAAATTACCCTCCACCAACCCAGCCTACAATGTTGATGATGCTATCTTTGAACATTCCTTCAACAAGAATGAAGAAAAACTCTGGGAGCTCATCCAACCATTCCTGAAATCAATCCCTGCTTCTCTATTGTTGCCACGTTCAGCTAGAGTCTAACTTTTTAGTTGTAATTTCTTGTTTAAACCTGCTTGCTACTATGTACTGTTTGCCATTTTATAGATACACTTTCTTCCTACTTGTGAATTTCTCAAATGTTTTATCCTTTCTGTTAATGTCACAAAGGGGAGAAAAAGGTATAAACATAGCATATGATACATATCTATTTAAAGATTTTTGTCATTAACAAAAAGGGGAGAATTGTTGAGCAACTACCTCTAAGAAATCTAATGACTTTCTTAGATTTTATAAAACTATGTTTTTGCTATCACAAATCTTTAAATATATGTTTTATACCATAAAAATCTTTTTTCAGGAAAGAGTATCCTAAAATTTTCTAAGGCCAGAACTATCTCTCAACATACTGAATCCGACTGCCATATTCAACTCCTTCAGAATAGCAGTCAGAAATCAAAGTCCACATCGTTTACATAGTATTCGACTCTTACAGTCGAATACCTTTGTTCTGCATTCGACTCATACAGTCGAATATCTTTGTTCTGCATTCGACTCATACAGCCGAATATCTTTGTTCTGCATTCGACTCATACAGCCGAATATCTTTATTCTTCATTCGACTCATGACTTCGACTCTTACAGTCGAATGTCTGCTAATACCTTCAAATGCCTAAATCGAATACTTTAGAAATACTCAGTATTCAACTGTAGTCGAATCATATTGATCTCTCATGAGTCGAATCACTCTTACTTCTTCAATCGACTCATCTGTTCACATTCGACTACACTGACAATTCTGTACTTTGTACTTTTCATACACTGTCAGTTCTATATGAACATCATCAAATCTAGTTTGTGTATTTTTAACAACAAGATTGCTGTATGCATATTATCTTAATAACTTCAAAAATTATTATTATATTTCTGACAGGATCTTGACATGAAAGCTCTCAAATTAATTATCCTGTGTTCTGAAAAGTGTCTCCTTAAATTTTTCAGTACTGATGTCCCACTTTACCTTATTGTTAGCTTCACAAAGACACATAGCATTTATGTAAGACTCAGACGCATGGCATCTGAACATCTCACCTACCACTGACAGATCCATACTTTAACTTTTTGTCTGTCTGTCTGCTATCTGTAATACTGGTGGGATACGAGGTTCCATACTTTGTACTAAACTTTTCTGACCCACCTACCATAAGGGTATGGAGATATGTTTTTGTCTTGTCCTTGCAGCAGACATTTATTGAGCATATGTTTAGCATGCCTCTCCCTCAGCTATTTGCTACAAGAGCTTATCTTCTAGCTGTTAACAAAATAAAGACCTCGGGAAGAAGCTAATTTGAAGACCTGCTGGGCAATATCTTCAGGACACAAGAAACTCAGAATTCCTCCTCAAACGGCTATATTGCAAACGGCCACAAGCTTGAAAGGTCATCTTCTCAAATGGTCATAATTTGAAGACTATAAAAGGAGCTCAAGAGGAAGAGAATTTACACACAACATACTGAGAGATACATACAGTGATACATAGAATCCACAAGTGTTTAAAGTCTCATTCTCCTACAAGAGCCATTCGACTTCCTTAAGCTCTCTAAAGCTTTCATGCTTGATTTCCTTTGAGAGTTTCCTTGTTCTCAGATAGGAGAAGTTCTATCTGTGGGTGGCAATTGTATTCAGTGTCAATTTCCTCTAGTCCACTCCTTTCTTCATATAGGATTTAAAGTCAATTCTATATCCGTTGTATCCATTTGAAGTCTGTGTGTTTTGTGCTCAATTTTGAGGCAAACACACCTCTGTCATATTTCTCTGTATTTGTGCAGAAATCTATCTCTGCACTTTTCCCCTCTTGTAGGGAAGGCCTTGGTGAAAAAGGCAGTATGTACCCCTGTATAGGGAAGACTTGCTAGGGAGCAAGTGGGTTTGTAATTCCTCTCATGGGTAAGAGAAGGCCAAATTTATTGGCAGCATAGTGAAATCTCAAGTGGTTGGCTTGAGGACTGGATGTAGGACTTCCATCTGGGAAGGGCCGAACCTGGATAAAATCTGTGTCTAATTTCTTTGTGTGATTGTTTCCGCCAAGTCTACACTTGAATCACACACATCACTTTGAGTACTAACCTATTTATTTAGTGCTGTAATTTTCAGAAGAAATTTTAAAAGATCAAAAGTCCTATTCACCCCCCTCTAGGACTGCTTAGCTTGCCATTTCGATCCAACACTTGGTACAGATCATAGTGTGTGTGATACAATCTGTGCTGGTTTGTGCACAGATCTGAATTGTGTGTTGTGGATGTGCAGTGCAGACCAAGTGTTTGTCACTGTGTTCGTGTGTGTGTGATCTTGCCTTAGCTAGAGGGTTTGATCTCTACAGAGTGGTTCTTCTAGCTTGTGTGTGTGTGTGGACTGAGCCTGAGTGCTCGTGTGTGTGTTGTACTCAGTTCTTTGAGTAGTGTGTGCCTCACTGTGTGAGGGGTGGATGTAGGAATCACTGGTTATGATCTCTGAACCACCTAAAAATCCCTTGTGCACTGTTGTTTGATCTGTGGTTTGCATTGTATTGCACTAGATGCATGTATAGGGATTTTGTCTACACACTAATTAGTTTGTTCACACACGTTAATGACATATTTGACACTTACACTGTTTCATAAAGTGTTTCTCACATTTTGATAACACACATTGAATCAAATCAGAGGGGTTTTAATTGAGTAGATTCTTTACTTCAAAGTAATTTTTTAATCGCTTAAGTTTCCACTGCAAATCTATTTAGATTTGCCATTACCGAAAATCTGATCCTAACAGTTGGTGCGGAGTCCAACGCCTCCCCCGCAGTCGGCGTGGAGGCCAACGCCCCCTCCGCGGTTGATGAGGAGCTCAGTGCCTCCCACATGGATGGTGTAGTTACCGGCGTAGGCCCCACCACATAGTCCACCGGAGCCACCTCCGTGACCGGTGCCTCCCCCACGGCCGCAGGCGCTTCCTCTGCCGGCGCTAGCGCCAAGCTTCTGCTAGTGGGCGCCAGGGCTCCCAACGCTCCGAGGAGCTCCTCCAAGGAGTCCCTGTCGGACCGGTCGTCAACGGCGACTACGTCCTCGCTGCCAAGGCCCAACTTCGAGAGCATCCCCTCTACAATTAGGGGCTCCACTATGGACGATGAGGTCCTTGGCCTCTTCTGTTCGGCCGCCTTTACCATCCTCTTCCTCTTCCAAAGCTGAAGTTGGGGGGGGGGGGGGGGGGCAGCATCCTCTTCCTCCTTGGCCTCTGCCTCCCTCCTCGGGGTCGCTGTCTCCTTCCGAAGCTGAAGTTGGGGGGAAGCATCCTCTTCCACCTCGGCCTCTACCTCGGCCTCCCTCCTCAGGGTCTCGGTCTCCTTCCGAAGATTAATCTTCAGAGGCCTCTACCCGGAAGGAGGACGACCGCCGCAGGCCGGGCGGCCTCTGTTGCCTTCGTCGGTGGTTTCTCGCAAATATACGTCAGGTACAGCCTGATGGGGATCTGCTAGGCATATCTGGCCTGGTCCTTCTGATTCCGACCAGCGGCCACTTCAGTAGCATCTGGGGAGGAAAATAAAGGTCAAAAACTACTCTCCGACCAAACAAAAAACAAGGTGAAAGGTGGGAACACTCACCCCAGGTGCGGCTCAACTTGTACTTGACAAGCTTATACTCGATCAGGAGCAGCTCAACGTGATCCAAGAGCACCTTGGACAGCACTATGGATGCCTTAGCAACTTCTTGGATCAAGAGGGGTACGGTGTCTACTCTCTTGGGCGGTTCGACCACGTAGATGGGGAACCCCCACTCAGGCGCTCCGGCCCCCTTCTTCCGACCAACAAAGAAAAGGCACCCAGTCCACCCTTTGTTGTTCGACAGGCGATGGGAGAAGTGTATCTACATCCGGTTCGAGCGATGCTTTGTATACACGATGTCGTACCTGGACTGCGGAGACAACGCGATGCTGTAGTGGTTGCGGAATAGGTCCGCCATCGCTTGGATCCCTCGCTTCTGACACATGATATAGAAGATGAAGACCGTCCTCCATGAGTTCGACGTCAACTGGATCGGTGCGATTTTCTAGTCACGAAGCAAGTCCTTGACAATTTCTGGCACCGGCAGCCAGAATCCTACCTCCATCAGGTCCAGGGAGAGGACGAAACACTCTGACTTGTCTGTCAAGTAGGTCTGGTCATCGCACATCAGGATGATCTCGTATTCATCCCCGATCTGGAATCGCTCGTGCAGACCCTCAAAGCTCCGATACTTCATTTTCCTCATCTTCGCCAGAGATGGTCCGCTTGCCCCCGCGACGGCGGCTACTTTCCCTTCCCTCTATGCCATTGGAAGAGAGATCACAAACGATAGGGGTGAGTGAAGAATGTGAGGAGAGCGAGAAGACTAGCGGCGAGAATGGAAGGATGTCCGGAGCAGGAAAGCATGAAGCGATCTTCCTCCCCCTCCTCCCTTCCTCATAAGGAAGAAAAGGTGCGAGATTCAAAGATTGGGATTGGCGGTTCGCCCGCTCCAACAGACTGTTTGAATGAACCGTTTCGACTCTTGGTCATGTCACGCCTCTTCCGCCATCATCGAATGGGGATACCAAGAGAGCTCCAATGGCGTCACCAACCACCGTACGCACCATCGCGGCCAGCATCACATTTAATGTGAAGGAGGAGACGCCGAACAGTCATCTCCCCTCTCAAGTGCACATAGTCATGCCCGAGCAGGCTTGAGAGGGTGGAGGGCAAGTGTGGAGGCTATTTTTGGCCTCCTAGGCCTGTAGGCCCATCACGACCCAGTAAGGTAGCAAGGCAATGGCTATTCAGCCACGTGTCCTCAGAAATAGCTTCAAGCTTCCGAGCATGCCTCCACCACCATGCGCCTAAGGGTTCCTGGATGCCTAGTTTCCGAACACCTCCGAACATACCCGAACATGGTTAGATCACTGAGCACCCGCTGTTGGCTTGGCGGCCACCAAATGTCGGCCAGGCTCGTGGTCTTCTGTTCGAACCCCATAAAGGGCAATGATTAGTAGCCGTCCTTGGGCCCTGCACCACATTTAATGGTATGGCACGTCACGCTTCCCCATCGACGCAACAGTCTTGGAGCGGAGTCCCTAGGCCCTGGTACGGGATCCTCAAGAGACGGCCTGAGCGGATGTCCCTTTGCCTCGAACTCCTAACTGTCGCATCTCGCCCCTTGCCATTGGGGGAGGGTGCACTAGGACTCGTTAGATCCCTTTGCCTATACAAGGGGTAGGTAGCCTCACATGGATAGGTACGAACAATCATTCCCACACAATCGCTCATGCTCAAAAACCCACACACCTAAAAGGAACCTTTCCTTTCTGCCTTTCATGATACATTTCTGACTTAGGCATTAGAGGGTTCCCCCGGTTCTTCAACTGGGCCCCCCTGACGTGCGTTCTGGTCTTGCAGGTCATCATCCACACCGGCGACCGTCTTTTCCCTCTCTTCTAGTGGAGGCTTGTTCGGCCCATTACCAAACAGGAAAAAATGCCACCACAGCCCATATGGACTTCTCTCTTTTTGATAGATGCATGCACACTACTGAACATAACCTTCACAGATTCCTCCTTCCCTACTATAAAACTTTTCCCTCAAACTTGTACTTGACTGATGATGAGTTGTCACTCCCTTTTTGTTGACATGACAAAAAGGGGGAGAGATGTAATGCAACTCTGTAATATAAAAGGGGAGGCAAATTATAAATGAAAGGGGGAGATAACCTATGAAACTTCATGTCTCTTATATGTGAATGTATTTACTATGTTGTTGCATTTTAATATCTATATTTTGTCATAAAAAAAGGGGAGTTTGTTAAACCTTTGTTCATAATATACATTACACATTCACAGATTCAAACTATATAATAGTTTTGAATATAATAAAATAAACAGATATTAATTGATAAACAAAACATGTAAAATACTATATTTCTTTCTCTTACATGTCATATAATCTCTAAAGCATACTTAGTCATACAAGTTATTCTCCTCAGAAATCCTAAGTATAACTTTGGTTTCCTAAGAAATATACGAAGTTTACTTCGTCATATACGAAGTAAAACACAAAGACTTCACTTCGACTGATCACGTTGAAATCATGATATACGAAGTTCACTTCGTCATATCCGAAGTTAGCTTCATCATATACGAAGTAAAACACGAAGGCTTCACTTCGACTAATCACGTTGAAATCATGCTATGAATTCACTTCGTCATATGCGAAGTAAAACACGAAGACTTCACTTCGACTGATCACGTTGAAATCGTGATATACGAAGTTCACTTTGTCATCTACGAAGTTTACTTCGTCATATCCGAAGTTCACTTCGACATATCTAAAGTGTCACCTCGACTAGTAACATTATATCTTTACTAGATAAAATGAAGAATATACTGATTATATGATATCCTTGTATCATTAACATTTTTTCATCATATTCATGACATTCTTTATTTATAGAAAAATTCATGATTAAATTTCTAATTTCAACTATATCTTGAAATATGATTTTTAGTTAAAAATCAATTGTTATGTATTTCACTCTTCTTTTACAAAAGCTCTCAAATATAAAATATCTTATGGCTTTGTCTTATAAATCTAAAATATCCGTATCTTGAAGCCTTAGTCAAAGTCTGCGAAAAAGGTCTTCTGACACTTGCCATAAGAACATCCATATTGTCTTTTGTCAGAACTGCACTACATGATCTCTACCTACTACACACAAAACGTTTTCCATAGAACATTAATTGTTAGTACACAGAAGATAGCCATCAACATTTTAAATATCTCACAAGTACCTATGATCATATCCGTATCTAACATACTGGACCCAGTCTAGTATATCTTGAAACTTGTCTCGTTCAGGATAAAAGACAAAAACAACATCAGCACAAGAATTGTGTGATCAATGTGAAGGTAAAAGACATGCACGTTGCCCTCAGAAGAAGACATGCACGTTGCCCTCGAAAGAAGACATGAACGACTATCTGTCCAACGGATAGATTCAAACAAGATCAAGCAAATGACTATATCTCCAATGGATAGATTCAAACAGATCTTGCAACAGCTACAAAGATGAAGCCAATAAATATAAAGATAGTTGAAAGAAGCAGACATGAGTGTGGGAGATAGCAAGCCACATACAAGAAATCAAAAGAGAGATACAAGCATGCATCATAATATAAATCCTATTGATATTTTGTCACTGTAATCACGGGGTTGCGCCACCCTCGAAACACACAACAAGGTATCATGGCATGATGGAAAGAATGTGATCGCCACCTAGCATGTTGTCCTAAGATATAAACAATGTTTAAAGGCTAACGTGCTAGGAAAGGGGGGCTTGTCGCGGCATCCAGACCTGTCGCGTTCTTGATGTCGCGACCGGGGACCCTGTCGCCTTCTCAGCAGTGCAGGAGATGAATGGAGGGACCTCCTTCCCATCCTCCGGCTGGCCAGAGGATGAGAGCTCCTCGTCTACTCTTGTAGATTGACTTACCAAGACAACGAAACAAAGAAAAGAAACCATGTTAAACCATATTTATGTGAAGCATTTATCCAAAGTGAAAAGAAAGAAGTGAAGCATGGAGAGAACAAACTTGGGGGTGTTTTGGAAACCCCTAGGGTTGTAAAAAAATGTGGGAATGGCTATGTGCAAGTATTTAAAAAGGAAATAACAACATGCATGAGAGGTAGAATGAGAGGGAAGAAGGAAGAAAATGCCCCAAAGGCATAGACGGACCTAGCATATAATGAGTGGGGTCATGTGACCCCACTCAATTTTATATAAGAGGTGACCCTACTGAATTGTGTCAGTGGGGTCACCCCTTATGTATAATATATTTATTTATATATATGTATAAATATTAAAAAATAATTTAAGTGACCCCATTAAACATAATTTCTGTATCTGTCCCTGCCAAAATGGGTGACTCCTTGGTGGAAAATGTGCTCTTTGGGTTTTGCAGCAGCTCCTGAAGGTCGTGAGAGTCACCCTCCTTGCCGCCAAGCTCTATGGATGAAGGAAATGATGTGACTTTTTTTTTAATTAAAAATGGTCCTCAGGGTCAACTAACTAGGAGAGTGATAGTGTACCCACTCCACCAGTGTGATGAACCTGGGCCAGAAAATATATAAAGTAGGAATCATTACATGTACATTGGGCCATACCCCAGTTAAACCAATCTAACATTCATATGGACAAATTATCCATGACAACTAGCCCCTTACATTATGCGGTAAGCTATAAGGCCCCCAAAAAACTTCATTCCGCAAAGAAAGGCATGCATATGCAGCTAATGAATCAACCACTTAGTTGGTTTACCGGAAGACATGAGAAAGCTACAGTGAATCCATTTTGATCATATTTCTTGCATCCCGCCACCACCTATAGGAGCTCCAAGAAGGACACCTGTCCTACTGGAAAGAGTTAACAAGGACTTGAGAATATGAATAAACTTTAGATAGTCGTAGGCCATTTGTAGTAGCCAACCGAAGACCATCACAAAAAGCATGTACCTCTACAATCATACTATTCCAAACACCATAATAGTGAGCAAAAGCTACACGAACACTACCCTGACTATCCCGGATGCAACCTCTGCCACCACACACCCCTGGATTGCCTTTACAGGCACCATCAACATTCAAACAAAAATCAGAGATAGTAGGGATCCATTTGATGAGTTTTAACTACTTAGATGTACAATGTGGAGCAAAGTCGAAACCATTCAGGACCTGTAGTTCATAAGGTATAGGAGCCACCTTGAATGAAACTTTACCAAGGGAAAAGAAACCATAAAATTTATGTTCTTGATGATATCACCAGCTGAAATAGAGTTGGAATCAAACCTAACCGCACACCTCCCTTTCCAGATCTCCCACAACATAAGAATTAGGCAATATAATGAAACATATCCAAAGGGTGAGTTAATATTGGAGTGCAAAATGAAAATCCAGACTCTAGCAGTAATCTGATCATGGAGATTAACCCTCGTGCTAATAAGAGGTTGAAACCAGCGCCAAAGGATAGCAGCAGTGTCACTTTGAATGAACAGATGGTTTGGATCTTCAATCTGAGGCAACCTGCAACAGGAGCAACGAGAAGCCATATAAATCCCACATTTAGAAATTCTGGCATCCACTGGGATCGCCCTGTTCAACAACTTCCAACAGAACATCGATGCCCTTTTATAATAAGAGTTTTGCCAAATCTTCAAAAGGGCCGGCCTCTGAAGACCAACAGACCTCACCAAATTATAAGCAAATTTAGTGGTAAAAGAACCATCTTGATAGCCAGCCCAGACACACTTATCCTCATCTTCCAACAGCACCAAACCATCTACGACCGATGCACAGGGAAGAATAGATCTAATAGGATTATGCGCATCCAAAACCACATCCTGTAAAGAAGCTCCACCACCCTCATAGGTACCCTGAAGCAAAAGACAAAGAGGCTTATCCCCAATCTAGGTGTCATTTAGAATGTCAATTTTATTACCCTTCTCATGAATCCATCTGGTATTCTCCTGAATGATCCTCTCAACTTCCATATGAACTTGCTTGGCATCCCTGGAAGATGTCTATTGCAACCTGATTGATAACGCCTTCTGGCATAGGACGCCCAGATGGAAGAGCCATGTTGCATATTCCAAAGTTGCTTGGCACCAAGAGAGACTTGCACATGCCATAAGCTTCGAACTCCCAAGCCCCCTTCAGCTTTAGGGTGCTGGATAACAGACCAACCCACCCAATGGCGTCGACGGTTACCATATGTACCAGTCCATAAAAAAGCAGCAGAGACCTTTTCAATATAGCTAATAATAGATTTCAGAAGAGAGGAGGCAGTTGCCAAGTAAACTAGGAGGGAAGAGATCACATAATTTATTAAGGTAACCCGGCCAGCCTGAGAGAGCAGTTTCGATATCCAGATAGCAAGTTTACCATTCACTTTGTCAATAAGAGATTTATAATCCACAGCAAGAACCCTTCCAAGTCTCAAAGGGACCCCCAGATAGGTGAGGGGCCTCTTTGCCTTATATAACCAGTTAACTCCTGATTCTGTTAATGTTATGAGGATTAGCCTTGTCAGAAATCATGAAACAACTCTTGCTAGGGTAATTTGATGAAGGGAATAATGGGAAAATGGGAGGAAATGGGAGGGCTACGAGCTAAGGGGAAGCTCTGGTGGGATTTTAGCAGCACTTCGTGGTAGCTCTGGGGTCTTATCTCATTCTGGAAGAGATGGGTCACTTATATATAGACGATAGAGAGTATCTCATCCTTAAGTGATAATGGCCCATAAAAATGGTAAAAAGGCAAGTAAATCCACATGGGAAGAGTCCTAGGAGGGTTTTAAGGTGAGATGGAAGCTCAAACCGCGGCTGGGACGTTGGAGAGTGGTTGTGGATGGAGAAAGAGTCCAAGGGGATGGGAGGTGGTTGCGGAGCCACCCATGCAGAATGATGTCGCGACGGGTCTTAGGGATGTGATAGAGATTGTCACGACGGCCAAGGAGGTCACGACTCTGAAGGCACATGAAAGGATATGCATGGGTTGTCGTGACAGCCATGAGGGACGCGACAAAGATCTTAACGCGACGCCACGACCTGTCGCGTTAATGATAATCAATTATCCAAGGCTTATAATTGATTAACTGACAGGAACGCGACACACAAGGCCGTCGCGTTAAGGTCTGAGGGCTGGAACCCTAGGATAAGGACTCTAGAAGTGACGATTGGATGAGATAAGCTGAGAATTGGGCTTAATGGGCTGAAAACAAGGCTAACAAATGGGATAAAAAATGAGTGACCAAATTGGGGCACATTAAGAGAGCAAGAAATTTGGTTCGACTTATGGGCTAGAATCAAGTATCTACAGATTGCCCCTCCTTGGCTTCCACTTTGCAAGGGAGTGAAGCGGAAGTCTAGCGGAGGTGTCATGAAGTGACGATGAAGTGGAGGTGACGTGGAGTGGACTGGAAAGATGGGAGCCAAGGTAAAGAGACACCCGATCTAAGCAACAAGTAATATGAATCTTCTTGAATGCCCTGAGTTAGTCACTCGAGCAGAATGCAAGGAGAACACAAGTATGGATGAGAGGTAGAAGGAAAAAGGACGATTAACCCCTCGATTGAGAGGTACCCTAGCCAATTGGCCTGTAAGTTTCATCTTGGAGGGACATCTGCATGCCAGGCAGGTAACTCTGACTCAAACCCTGGGAGCGGTTCGCAACCAAAATGGATCAAAAGGAATTTGGATGAAAATTGGATAGAGAATCTAGACAGGGAAATAGTTGACAAACTGGCAAGAGCAACTTGCTCGGAAGCAAACTTTCTAATTCGGAATGGAATGAGATTTCTTATTTTGGACATGAAGAACAGTTGGACTTTCATCGAGAGCTCATTATTAGCCTGGGATGAGTCGTGATAGCTCAAAGACCTATATGATGCATGTTGAGCTAAAAGAAAAGGAAATCATAAAATCAAATGCAAAGAAAATAGAAAATAGAAAATATATCAAGGATATATTACTAAATCGAAAAAGAATGGGTCGAGAGTCTTCCTGCAACTGCTGTGCAAGACAGAGTCCATCATCCCCAAACTTACTCAACTCAACAGCCTGTCCAGCGATTAATAATGTGTATCTAGATCATCACCATTTTTGATGAAGGGGAACTCAGATCCCAGAACACACTGAGAACCAGTCGGTTCTTGAAATGATATAATAAGTAAACTAACATATAGTAATGCAAGAGATAGGGATAGAGAAATCATACATGTACTTACCTGTGAAGCTCCATTTTTTGTGATTTTTTTGATTTTGTGATTTTTTTTGAATTTTCTAATAACTAAACAAATGACAATTGACTAAAAATAAGGGAAATATGTACAAAACATAACATCAGCACAAGCAAAGAACTTAAATAAATAGACACAATCACAAGAAAACATGACATACCATATCACGACGCCTATGGGGGTCGCGGTATTCTAGAAGGTCGCGACCATGTCGCGTCGGATTGGGGTGTCGCGACACTATCCTGTGCGCTGGACCCCGAATTCGACCCCTATCTCTATCCTATGGCCTATCCTATCACTAATGGGACTCCCAAACCCAATCCTAATGCTAACCCAACCCCTAGGTATGAATTAGAGTGGGATTAACCCCTCCTAGAGCTCTATAAATAGGGGTGCAGGGCTCAAATTCGTATATCATCTTCTCTCTCTTCAACTTCTCTTGGTTTTCTCTCTCTTCTAGTCATGAAGAGATCTTCTAGCTCTCTCCAAGCCAACCCCACCCCCTATGGTGGTCCAAAGGCTGCTAGGATGTCCTATGGGGAGCTATAACACCTCACTTTAGTCCTGAGACATGTGAGCTCCAAGCAAGATGCACATGTATGTTCTTCTAGTTCATCCTGTAGTTCTTCTCTCTCCTCTTCTTCTTCTTCTTTTGTTCTCCATGTACTAATCTCCTCCTTCTTCTTCTTCTTCTAGATCCTCCCGGGTGAACGCCGCTATTCTAAATTCCCTTGGCTAGAAATCATGATCAAGGCTCTCACCATGGCATCCATCAATCTTTTCCGGGAGTGGAAACTGACGACGGTGTTGGTGCTAGCCAAGAACTATCATAAGATTGTGCACATATGAGATAGCCTTATAGCGCTGGTGGACTTATGGTATCCCCAGACTCATATGTTCATCTTCCCAAACATCGAGGCTACCATCTTGCTGGATGAATTAGAGATTATGCTTGACCTCCCCAAAGATAAGAATGGGGCGGAATACCTCATTACCCACATTGTCTCCCCCATCGACTCTTGGGCTGTTCTCAGGGAAATCACCACCAAGACGTGGGATCTGCAGTGCATGATGAGCCCGGTTATCTCCACTTGATCCCTCTCTCCCAGTGGATTGTCACCCAATGCAAGAAGAGAGCGGGCAATACCTCGCCATCTCCAAGGCTGCCGCCATCTGCATATGTGGCATCATCCTCTTCCCTACACAGGATCATCTCCTTTCTATCACTAACTTGAGTATCATTGGATGTGTGTGGGAGGAGATGCCTATCTGCCAAGCTGTCCTTGGGTATCTGTATGTCGGTCTCTCTTCTGCAGCTACTGGGAGACCTCTCTACGACTCAGTGATCGCCCTGGAGTGCTGAATGGGCATGCGAATCTGCTTCAAAGCGACAAGTGATACTTCCATCAAGTGCATGATCATGACCCATCACCCTCTCTCTTTCATTGGTGCTCCTCTACACATGACTACCCAGGCCTAGTGTAAGACTGTAGCAGTGAAAGGCTTGAAGGATTGAAGACTGTACTTAAACACACTGCAGGTGGAGCGATTCAACATGCGACCTACTTTCCTCCATGACAATATCATCGGGCTTCCTTAATAGCTCGGCCTGGACTTAAGTTGATAGGTGATGAAGCACTGGTCATTTATAACCCACACTGGTGCCATCTCCAGATCAGCATGCCATGCACGGTTGTTCCAGCTCTCTCTCATTATCCGCCTATTCAAGTGAGGATGATAGGCAATGCACAGAATGAGTGAGACGTGAGGAGTGTTGTTATACACTGGGAGGTGTGTGCTTTAGGCCTTATCTCAGCGGAAGTGATGGAGGATGATGACGTCTACCAGGGCTACTTGCGGAAGCTGAAGATCCGGCCACGAGGGGATAACGCTAATGGCGGAGGCGGCACACACCAGAGGATAGACTTGAGGGATTAGGAGTTGTAATAGGTGGTAGATAGGACATGAAAAGATTGTTATTTTGTGCTTTAATTGAGAGTGGACATGATTAGAGATTGTATTTGGAGCTTTGAATTAATGAAAGTTGAATTTTATTCACTGTTCTGTGTATTCTGGCACTGTTACGATAGGTACAGACGTCGCCTTAATGTCGCGACGCCTAACCAGGTCGTGACCAAGTAGGCTGTCGTGACCTTAACGCATCATCTATAGCGATCATGACTCTACCCGGGAGTTAAAAAATGCAGTGGGCCCCTCTTTCCTTCTTTCCGTGCCCAAGGCACCTAGCTCTGGCGATTCTTGGCTCCGGCGATTCCGAGCTTCTCCAGCGACTCTCTCTCTCTCTCTCTCTCTCTCCTCTCTCTCTCTCTCTCTCTCTATCTCTCTCTCTCTCTCTCTCCCACTCTCTCTCTCACACACACACACACTCTCTCTCTCGCAACTCTCTCTCACACTCTCCCTATTTTGATGGAAGGAGGCGGGGAATGGCAGTGAGGGTCCCAAGGTGGCGGTAGGAGGAAGCGACCGGCGGCGAGGGTACTTCAGCGCGGGAGGAGGACGACTCGATCCCGAGAGAAGAGACGCTGGAGGTGGAGATGGCGGGGGAGAAGCTCTGGCGATGGACGTGGAGGTGGAGGCGGCGGCCCGGGAGGATGCCATGAGGAGGTAGGCCCCATCGCCCTAAACTCTTTGATTTTATTGTTGGTTGTGTGATGAGGAAGCCCCATAGAAGGCTCCGGTCGGCCAACGAATGAGAACGCAATGGCCCGCCTCGTCGCGACAAGGATAGTCACGACGGGGTCAGGGTTGCGACACTGTCGTGACGGTCAAGGGCCGTCGTGATAAAGTCACGGCCCGCCTGGGCATTGCGACAAGGTCGCGACCATTTGGGTCGATGCGACCTCAATCGAGAGCTACTTAATTGCATGATTTCACTGACGGTTTGCTTCTTTTTGTGCTTGCAAGGCAAGGTGAGGGCCAATGTGTCATGGATCTGGTGTTGGCCATATACTTGGCGCTCCCGACATTTCAGAGGAGAAAGTAGAGAGATGGGGTTAGGTGAGGTACTTAGGATGGAGATAATGAGGGCGGACGCCCCATTGACCCAGGCATTAAAGAGCAAGTGGGACAGCGAGGCGACGACCTTCGTGTTCCCGTGGGGGCATTTAATCCCCGACCTTGAGGATGTCAGCAGTATCATCGGGCTAAGAGTGTATGGCACCCGGTGAGGGGGTTCACACACCCCTATTACAGGGAGTTGGCCCATAGACTTCTGGGGTTGACAGTCGAGTGCAGGTCCTCCTTAGTCCCTAGGATACATCTTCAGGAGAGTCTAGGGCTGAGGAAGATGGGGCACGAGGTAGGTGAGACCATGGATGAGCACTTAGATAGGCTGGTTAGATGGTGCAGGGAGACCTAGCCAGTGAGCCTGGAGCTCAGCAGATTTGGACTTGCGTTGCTTCCTCACGTTCTTTCTTGGTAGACTTCTGTTTGCCACGAGGGGCGACATAGTCCATTGCCGGTTCCTGCCGCTACTGGAGGACCTAGACAGGGTAGGAGACTATGCTGAGGTGCTGCCCTTCTGGGGCACCAGTTCAACAGCTTAGGGGCCTCCGACGGTAGACGGAGATTAGTGGCTTCTTCCCTTCCTTCAGGTACACCTACTTATTCTCCTTCCATTCATGAATTCATTCTTGCATATGTGATCTGATCACGTGCTACTCTTGCAAGTCTGGACCTATCTTCACCTCCCAGGCCTAGGACAGGGGACATTGAGGATCGGGCCTAGTGCCCCTTGCGAGACGGTGGGTGCCGTGCCGAGACACACACCCCCTAAAGGAGGAGCTGGCGTCCATCTAGGATGCTATCGACATCTACCCTCAGCTTGATGTAAGTATTATTCCCATTCTTGCTTCTAGCTGATTTCCTTAAATGCTTTGGACACTAACAGGGTGTGCTCTTTGTTGTGCAGGTGGTGTGGCAGAAATATCAGGGAAGGGAGATGAGAGTCATCCTTGGTTGGAGCAGACCTGCCCCCTACTTTCGATAGGGCGACATGGGGCATGCTCCAACCTGGTGCTTCCCCCCATCTGCACCTGACCCAGGGCACTTGGGCTACGTCAGAGTGCCGTGGAGTTCCCCTACTTAGGCAGGATGTTGAGACCTGGCCGAAGCTTCAGGGGGCTTCACGACACGAACGACTGGTGCGAGAGGGCCTGTGAGCAGATTGCGGACTGGGAGCACCGAGGGCGCCGAGTCACGTCCAACATGCAGAGCAAAGAGGCGTACCTTCAGCCATCGCCTTGAAGTATGGGGCGAGGGTCTACAGGGGTGCTCGACGACAGGTAGAATTCCAAACTTAGATTTTGTGGAGCTCTTGATTGAATTGGATCTGACATGATTCTGGTGTCCTGCAGGCAGATGTGACCGGACATAATGCGTCACTCTAGGCCCTGCTACACTCCACTGTGCAGGACCGGACATCGCTAGGAGAGAAGCCGATCAGCTGGTAAGTACCTACTCAGACTTCAGTAAATACCAAAATCCTTAGCTAAAAGATGTTGACAAGTGCTTCTGTGAGGCATGCGTAGCTGGGGAGACTGTGAACGTCCTAGGGGGTGTGTCCTCGGCTCAGGAAGTAGTTGGGGGGTCCCTAGTCTGACCTTGTCGATCAGGGAAAGTGGTAGTGGGTAGTGAGGAGTTTGTGAACCACCTCCCCCTTATCTTGTACATGATGTTCATATTTAGTGGATCTTTTGCTTTTGTGCCAATGTTGGGATTGTGTTGAATAGAATATGACTGACAAGAGTGAGAAGTGAGAATTCAGAGATAGAATATTGAGTACATCGTTGTTCTACTCAAAACGTCCTATCCCTGCACACTTAACAAACCAAGTTAGATCTGCTCTTTGGCTCAGCCCCTTGCATTAAGCAAGGTTTGACTTTAACTTGATGATAGTCAAGGGGCTGAGCCTTATTAAATAGGTGAAAATGGAAAGTAACAATGCATGCTAAAAGAATGATATGTACACCTAAATGTTTTTTCGATTTTCTATTGTTTGGATTTTTGGATTTCTTTGGACTTTCTACAGCAGCAATACCTACATTTGAGTGATTAGCTATGAACTTCATCTCCCTTCCTTTGTTGTCAGACATCCCCTGAGTGCAGTGTGTGCTTGTTTTTTTTTTAGCCACCATTTGGTTGATTGCCCTAGTTGTCAGGTTCCTACATAGACTTAGTGAGGGAGTGTTCTAGCCATTAGTGAGGGTAGGAAGATGTGGGGGTAAGACTTAGCGTCGGTTCTCAGGATGCTAGTTTGTTGACCGGATAGGTGTATTCATATGGATTCCGTTTGTTGTCCAGAGACTTTGTGGTCATTGAACTTTTGTCTTTGTTTGGGGCATGCGTACGACCGGGCTCAAGGGCGTCCCACGGGAAATGTACTGCCACTTTTTGCCATGCCTCTATTCTTTATTTTGACTCATTTGCTTTCTATATATTTTTTCTTCATTTCTTTGCAGGCTCAACTGACCGTCTCTATTTTTCATTCACACATGATCTACCCCCCCTCTCTCTATCTTCAAACTAGTGATACTCCTGCCCCTAAGCCTTGTGTGAGTAAGATATAATAGACCTTCACATCCCCTGCATAAGGGCTAAGTAGGAACACATTTTTCTAGAGGACACTCGACCATGGGTTGCCGTGTAGTGTGTGTTGACTGAGCAGAGGGATTATTTGACAAACCATCAAAGTATAAGAAATCCCAAACCCATTGGTACTCCGTGTATGGTAGTGCCGCTATAGAAACTCTATTATTAAGGGTAGAATCTTTTAAGATACAAACCATTCCATGGGTGAGAGAGCTCCTCACCATCGACATTCGCTAGCTTATAAGCGTTCCCAGGGTAGACTTCTTTGACTACATATGCACCTTCCCAATTAGCTTGCAATTTGGACCTAGAACCTCCATATTTTTGAAAATTTGTTTTAAAACCATCTCTCCTTCTTGAAATTTATGTTCAATCACTTTCTTTTGAAAAGATCTTGAGAGTCTATTTTGATATGAAAGCACATGATCGGCTATGGCCAGACGTTGTTCATCTAAGAGTTCGACATGTGTAAGTAACGCCTCTCGACATTCATCGAGATTAATTTCTTTGTCCAGCTGTACCCTTAGCGAAGGAATGAGTATCTCATATGGAACTACCGCCTCCATCCCATAAGTAAGTGAAAAGGAAGTTTGCCCCGTGGGCATACGGATAGAGGTACGGTAGGCCCATAGAGCCTCAATCAATTTCTCAGGCCAAACAATAAATTTGTGAGACTCACAAGTTTTTTTTAAAATTTCAAAAGTGTTTTATTTATGGTTTCGGCTGACCGTTGCCCTGTGGATAGTATGGAGACGAATGATGCAGAGAAATATTGAATTTCTTACATAAGTCCTGAAGCTCTTGAGATATGAACTGGGGTCCACTGTCGGTGACGATGTCACTTGGCACTCCAAACTGTGAGATGATATTCTTCATGATGAACCGGCACACGGTTGAACCTTTGATTTCTATGAATGCTTCAGCTTCGGCCCACTTGGTGAAATACTCAGTTGCAATGAGGATGAATGATTTTTGTTTGATTTGCGCATTAGGATCACCAAGGTGTCCAATGATATCAAAGGCTCACATGGAGAAAGGCCAAGGAGATGATAGAGGATGTAGGGAGGAATATGGAGCATGGATTTTATTGGCATGGAGCTGGCACTTGACATACCTACGAACGTAGATGGCACAATCTTCTTCTAAGGTTGGCCAGTAATAGCCCTGCCAAAGGATCTTCTTAGCTAGCATCTGACTATTCACATGCACTCTACACTCACTGGCATGGGCTCCCTCCACTATTCTCCAAGCTTCTTCATCAGACCAGCATCTAAGGAGCATCCCGTTTAGGGCGCATCTATATAGAACTTCTCCAACAATGGTATACCTTAGCGCTGCCCTACGGATGACTCTCCTATCCTCAGATTCTGCTTCTTCTGGGAAGGTACCATCCTTGCAATATTGTTCAATCTCGTGGTACCATGGCCTTTCTTTTCTATTATTTATCCTAGCTCCATAAGCATCACTTCCTTCGCTGCTCTCCTCTCTGCCTTCACAATGAAGTATTCCTGAGGTTGTCGAACCAAGGTTCCTGAGTTGATGGTGTTTCTAACCTCTGGACAATGATAGTCTCAACACTCTGGCTGAGAGGGAGGGATGAGGCTAGAGACGCCAAGGGGTCAGCCAGATGTTCTAAGAGTGAGGAGTGTGAAATAGATGAGCTTGATGAATTTTTAGCTAGGAGTGTGACCAAATATTGATAAGGCTTGAGCTTAGGGTCACGCGTGTGGTAGGTTGAAAGGACCTGCCGAAGGACGAGCTGAGAGTCTCCTATGATCTTGAGTTGACACGCGCCTAGGAGATAGGCGCGTTTGAGACCAGCCAGGAGAGCTTCATACTCGAAGATGTTGTTGGTGGTAGAGAATTGAAGTTGTTTGCCAAGGGAATGGTCATTCCTTCTGGGGTGAGCAAAACAACACCTATGCCCCGTCCCCTATAATTCAGAGGTCCATCAAAATGAAGCGACCAGAAGGAATCGTGAGAGATAAGTGACAGGTTTTCATCAAGAAAATCTTCTTAGACCGTGTCACTGTGAGGAAGAGGAAGGTGAGCAAGGTGCTCAATGATAGCGTACCCATTTATAGCCTTTGGACAACAAATTTGATGTCAAACTGAGATAAGAAGCTTGCCATCGTGCCAGTCTATCGGTGAGGACTAGCTTCTCTAGGAGGTATCTAATGGGATCCATCCTAGAGATCAAACTCACCTAATGGGCTAGGAAGTATTGCTTCAGTTTCTGCACTACCACACTGATGCTGCACAAGTTTTCTCCATAGCGGTGAGCTTGAGCTCAGAAGGATTGAATACCCTAGACAAGTAATAGACTGACCTTTCTTTACCAGTTTCATCATGTTGCACAAGGACAGCTCCTATGGAGTCCTCAATAGTTGACAGATATAAGATCAGGGGTTTTCCTAGGATAGGAGCCTGCAGTACGGGCAGATTCATTAGGTAGTTCTTGAGCTCATCAAAGGCTTCTTGGCATTAGCATTCCATTCAAAATTTACCCCTCCATTCAACAGTTCATATAAGGGACGACATCTTTGCGAGTGTTGAGAGATAAATCTCCTTATGAACTGTAGCCGACCGATCAATCCTCAAAGCTCAGATATGTTCTTAGGAGGAGGCATCTCACCTATTGCCTGGCCTTGTTCAAGTCTATTTGAATCCCCGCTTACTGACTTAGACCCTAAAGCTTGCTCAAGGAAACCCAAATATGCACTTCTTAGGATTCATCTTCAATGATACTCTCATGCGCGTTGGAACACTTCGGCAAGTATGGAGGAGTGTTCACTTCTGGTCCGAGACTTCACCAAAATATCATCCATGTAAACCTCAACATGTGTAACACCCCATATAAGAATATGCTAAATAGACTAAATCAACAAACTACCAACAACTCGGACTAGTCATTTTCAGAGCTCGAGCAGGAAAAGAACTCTGAAGTAAGCGTGCTCAATTGGGAGTAGTCCAAGGATGAGTGACCTTCCTAGGAAGTCTACTAACTAGCATGGTTGTTGGGTCAGTTTGCTGGTGAGTCGTCACAAATGGTATCAGAGCCTTGCTCAACCGGAAGTGTAGGAACTAAGTGCCACACAGGGCTAAGTGCTACGCTATGGGAGCCACCTCTTGAGGCCATAATGGCGCAAAGTGCCACATAGTGGGAGCCACCTCTTGAGCCTATGGGGGCCACCTCTAGAGTCCTGCCTGCCTGGGGTTTGATGTGTGCTATATGTGAGCAGCGACGAGGACGTCGCTTATATAAGAGGGGTAGATTGTAACACCCCATATAGGAATATGTTAAATAGACTAAATCAACAAACTACGAACAACTTGGACTAGTCATTTTTAGAGCTCGAGCAGGAAAAGAACTCTGAAGTTAAGCGTGCTCAATTGGGAGTAGTCCTAGGATGGGTGACCTTCCTGGGAAGTCTACCAACTAGCATGGTTATTGGGTCAGTTTGCTGGTTGAGTCGTCACAACATGAATATGAATCATATCGTGGAAGATAGCCATCATTGCCCTTGATAAGTAGTGTCGACATTCTTCAATCTGAATGGCATAACCACATAGTAATAAGTTCCCCAGAGCATGGTGAAGGATGTTTTCTCTTGGTCCTCTAGGGCTAGACGGATCTAATTATAGCTTGAATAACCATCCATGAACGAGAGAGTTTCGAACCCAGCAGTGTTATCAATAATACATCCAAGTGAGGTAATGGGAAATCATCTTTAGGATATGCTCGATTAAGTCCGGAAGTCAATGCAAATCCGCACTCTTCCTCCCTTCTTCATAACCGAGACTATGTTGGCCACCCATAGGGGATAGAGCACTACACAGACGAAACAAGCTTTGTGTAGTTTGCCAATCTCCTCTTTCATCTTCAATGCAATATGAGGGTGGAATCATCTCAATTTTTGCTTAACGGCCCTTGCCCCTTGCTTCAAGATTAACCTATGTTCCACTAATGCAGGGTCAATGCCGAGTATGTCCTCATACGACTAGGCAAACGAGTCTTTATACTCCCTCAGCATCTCTATGAGCTCTTCTTTTTCCTCAGAAGGGAGACAAGAGGCTATGGTTAGCAACCTGGGCTCCTCTGCTATCCCAATATTTACCTCTTTGGTAGGCTCATCCACTGTCGATGTAGGCTCATCAAATCTCCTCATACCACTAGCATACATTTTGGCAGCATCCTCTACCTCACCATCTTCTTCATCCACTTGGTCCTCATCATTCATGATTTCATAGATTTCGAATCCGTCGTCTAGCCACTTTTCCTCATGGTGAGCTTCCATATTCAAAATGACTACTTCTCGGACGAACTCTTCGACAACTAGAAGAGTGCCATACCTTTATGCCAGATCTACAAGATACCTACGGGGGATGGTACTACCCTTGCTCTTCCTAGACGGGGACGGGGACTTACTAGATTCTACCCTTGAACATAAGCTAGGATTAGAACCTAAGGAGCACTCTGGGGGAGGGTCCAGAGGCTTATTGAAAGGGAAAGAAAGGGATGCGGTGTAGCCGCAGGGGGCCTCCAGAGGTGGAAGCGGGCCACCCGAGCTCAGGGTGCCTGGAGCAGAGTCATGGTATAGGGGAACAGAAGGCCCCTCACCTGGTGAGTCCATGATGATTAGTGTGTGTGTGAGAGAGTGGGGATCGCTGCTCCAGTTGTAAGTGAAGGAGAAGAGAAAAGGCGGGGATCGCCGCCGAAGAAGGGAGGTGAGAGAGTGACAGGGATCGCTGCCAAAAGGCTTGGAAGTGGGGAGAATGGAGATGGGGATCGCCGCCTGAGAGGGTGAATGGAAAGAGGAGACGAGGATCGTCATCGGAGGAAATGAGGAAAGAGACAGGGATCCCCGTCAGAAGGAGCGAAGGAGGGAAGATGAGGATCGCCGTCCAATGAAGGAGGAGGGAAGAAGGGGATCACCGTCAGAGAGAATGAGGAAAGAGGGATGGGGATCATCGTCAGAAGGAGCGAAGAAGGGAAGATGGGGGATCATCGTCCGATGAAGGAGGAGGGAAGACAGGGATCGCCATCCGATGAAAGAGAAGGGAAAGACGGGGATCGCCGTCTGATTGCTGACGAAGTGAGGGAAAGAGTGGAGTTTTTTGTTTTTAGGTAAATAAAGAAAAACATACTAACCTATAAATAAAGACAAACTACCCTACATTTGTAGGCATCAGGAGAAGGAAAGTGTTGTGCCATTAAAAGAAAGAGCAAAGTGGGGAGAGGGAATGGTTAACACTTCAAGAGCGTCAGATGAGAGTTGGAAGATAAGGGGAGGTGAACGAGGGACGAAGGAGAATTTAGAAACAAGAATCGAAAATATGGAGTGTTTGGGAGGCCAGGAATACCTCGGCCAGAGCTTGTCTACAAAGTTGTTGTCTTCATAGAGCACATCAGGCTCACCAATGTCTTCACCCTCCCTGTAAGACCCGGCCTTTCTGGGCCCTTGGCCGTGTCCTCAAGGTCACTGCAGGCACCCTGATCGCGACATGGTCGGGCTAGGGGACCCATCGCAACATGGTCACGCCATGGGAGCTGGTCAAGACATAGTTTGTGTGGCGACACACCTGGCCGTCGCGACATGGTCTCGACGGGGGTGGGCGTTGCGTTCTTGTCGCGACGTCTGGAGGCGTTGCGACTGCTTTCCTGACAGATGTGACCGCTGTCCTCTCTATCAGAACGGTCGTGTCGGGTGGAAGGTGCGTACAACGTTGACGCGACCTATCAGGCCATCGCATTCTGGTTTCCCGGTCTTCGAGGTTTGACTGCTTTTGGGGTCACGCTGAGGGTGGCCGTCGCGACATGGTTGTTGTCACGCTAGGCCGACCCGTCACATCTTGGGGGCCGTCAGTTTAAAACTGAGGCTGCGCCCCATTCTCCCCCTCTCGCCCTCTCTCTTCTTCTTCTTCCTTCTTCTTCCTCTCTTGAGCTCCCTTGTGATTTCTTGGGGTTTCGTGCTCGTGGTGCTCGTGTTGAGGTGGTGTCACCCTGTTCGTGCAGGGTATGTGCTCATGGTGCTTGGAGCAAGGAGGAGGTGGCCATTCCGACGTGAAGGCCCCTATGGGTCGGCTCTACTTTGGAGGTAGGGACCCTCGTTCTCATCTCGTCTTAGCATGCTCCCCTCCTCCTTGGGATGGTGTTTTCCTCGTAGTTTGGGGTGTGGGAGTGTGAGAACCATGCTCGTGGTTGAGTGAGGTTTCCATCGAGCGTAGATTCTTGTAAATCCATGTTTGTGGGGTTTTAAGGGTGGTTTGCATGGTTTAATGGCTTTCCTACATGTTGAGCATGCTCCCCTCCCCATGTGAAATGCTTGTATTGTGTTTTTGGGGTGGTCTCTGGGAGGACTGCACCGAACCCCCCCTCGGCTGAAGATGCGACTGCTATAGATGTCACGATGATGTCGCGGCGGCCTTGATGGTCACGACATCATCGCAGCACTCTTGAGCGTCACGACTTGGTCGTGACGGCTTGGGCCATCGCGACAGTGTCGCGATCGGTCTGGGTGTCGCAACAAGGTCACGATGGCCCGATGCGTCACGACTACAACACAGAGACAGGTTAAGGTCTTGCGAAGTTTCGTGTTTTTGTGGAGTCTTTGCCGTTTCCACTTTTACTGTACCCGTGGCACCTATGCTAGTTCCCTAGTACAGTCCTGCACTAGTCGTTCGCCCAGTGATCGGCACCTGAGGGCTTGTCCCGTGAGAGAGGTTGTTACCGTTGCCTGGGACCCCCATCCCCGCGCGCCCGTTGAGGGAGTACTCCGGGCGGCGGGCGTGCTCGAGTCACGGACTTTGGAGTGGAGGGGAAAATAGTGGTTAGGACAATGACATTGAGTCGTTTGCAGACCTCTCGTAGTTGGGCTGGGACACCGAGGTCATTTTGAGGAGTTCTTCCCAGCACAGTCTAGCTAGTCCTTTTCTCACTGCCTCGCTCTTTGCGGCCCCAGAACCGCCTAGAGAGGCCAGGCGTGGGACCATAGTCCGGCCAGACTACGGCGTTTACTATTGTGTTACTTTGTGTCCTGCTTCACTCTGATGAGACGTGGAGGTTTGGACCTAGGTCGAGGATAAGACGTTAGTGGGCTCACCTGACCGGTTGACTAGTGGTAATGCTTTCCGTAGCTAGTGTCTCTTTTCTAGGCAGAGTTCCCTCTGTCTGTGTTGCGAGCCATGTGGTGGTCACGACGAGCAGTCGTACGGAGTTTCCGATCGTGTTGTACTTCCGTACTGTTGCCAGTAGTAGCTTCTCTTCCTCACTTCTCGTTGTAGGGTAGAAGATATAACTGCTGTTATTTAAATTGTTTATATATATTCTTCTACCTGTTAGATCCAGTAGGAGATTGGTAGTCCCTACTGAGCTTCTGTTGTGAAGCTCATCCCTCCTTTTCCCAGGTGAGACTTCTCAGCAGTGTCAGGGCGCATGTCCGGCAGAGGAGACGGGGCGGGGTAGCGTGGGCCTCATAGCTAGCAGTGGTTCCCCCTCTCAGTGTACGTCACCCTCGGGGTATGCCCTAAGGGACTTGTTATCCCCTACTTTTACTTGTACTAGTGTGTGTTGGGACTGTACCTAGAGCGATACGCAGTGGTCTCGCTCTCTTTTCTACATCCGCGTGTGTGCTCCTAGTTAGTAGTTGACATTTACTTCCTTTACATATTTTGTTAGACTCATATTATAGCCCTTCCGGGTCTCCGGATCCGTGGGCGGCGACCGTGAAAATTGGGTCCTCGGCGTGGGCGAGGGTCGGGTTCTCAGGGTCATTACAGTTGGTATCAGAGCGAGAGTCTAACAGGACCTGTAGCGGATTTAAACTATGACAGAAAGTCCCAACAGTAGTACAAGTACACTGCTAGCCGCCTTAGTTGGTATTGTTAACCTTGTTGGTTGTGTGCCGCGCAGGATATTGATGACCAAACTTCTCCATATAAATTAATTCACTTATTTATATATAATTTGATGATTAACAAAATATTACTAATAAATTACTTGAGCCTTGAGGAAGAAAACAAACATTACTAATGAATTACTTGAGCCTTGAGGACAAGAAACAAAAGTAAAAGAAAGTTCAAGACAATCAGGTAAGACTCTCATTTCATAATTTTCCAAGTCATTGTATCGACTTCTTCATACTTCATATCGACTTCTATTGATAATCAGAACGATTCCTTTATAAGTTCATATCGATTTCAATAGAGTCATCATAACGATCTCATAAGCATTATGATCGATTTCCTTTCTGATCGAAAAAATTGTGATGTTTCAAACAAATCGATACCGTAACGATTTCTTAAAGATTCATAACGATTTACTAAGACATCGCAACGATTTCTTTGGAAAGCGTAACGACTTGACCGTCGCAACGATTCTATAAGACATCGCAACGATTTCTTTAGAACTCACAACGACTTGTCTGTCGTAACGATTTCTTAAGTTCTCGTAACGATTTCTTTAGAACTCACAACGACTTGTCTGTCGTAACGATTTCTTCAGTTCTCGTAACGATTTCTTTAGAACTCACAACGACTTTCTAGCCGTAACGATTTCTTAAGTTCTTGTAACAATTTCTTTAGAACTCACAATGACTTTCTAGCCGTAACGATTTCTTAAGTTCTCATAACGATTTCTTAGAACTCACAACGACTTTCTAGCCGTAATGATTTATTTAGAATTCACGACTCATAAGCTGTCGTAACGGTTCTTTAGAACTTACAACGATTTCTGTATTGCTCATAACGATTTGTATCTCATAACGATTTGTTAAGTGTTTCATATCGATTTCTTCAGAAACATAACGATTTGTATCTCATAACGATTTGTTAAGTGTTTCATATCGATTTCTTCAAAACAACGATTTATATCTTTATAACGACTTCATAAGTCATAAAGGCATCAACTTTGTTCATATCGATTTCATTATTATATCAACACTCTTTGATATACGTTGAATATATAGTCAAAGTCGTATCTTGTCTGTTTGACTGCTATGCATTCAATGTACTCTGAACGTATCTCTCATGCATGCAGACGATATCTTCCACCATTGCGCTATTCTGTCTACATCTTTATTTTGACAGAAAGGAGCTTTGCTAAAACTAGCAATATCTTTTCCAAACTGTGACTAACGATCAACGACAGCCCTAGTTGTCTCCTATTTATTGTTGACATGCTTGCAGATACCTGACAAGATTTATCTGTACAACGTTGGACACAAAGATTCAAGATATCAAAATATTTCTTTGGCGTGTACTAAAGGATAAAAGACTGAAGATCAGAAGCTTCCTTGCAGACCAGTCTAACGTACACCAGAATGAGAGACAACGGATCTTTAACGTTCAAATTTCAAGTAGAAGCTTAAATACAAGACTCAAGACTGAGAAGGATAATAACTTCTTCTGAAGAATATTATTCTGAAAGAAAGCATCGCCAATCCTTCAAGTCTTCTGTGATTCAAACAAGAGCGAAGCACTCCATTCAATCCATCTTAGCTCTTTAGCTCTCAGTGTTCAAGAAGAAATTCTGTGAGAGCTAGTGTAGTCTTTGGAGAGAAACCAGTGTTAAAATTCCTTCTCTCTCGAGGCTTGTTTGCTTCAGATTGTAGCTGTTTGAGCTAGCTCCTGAAGCTTGTTCTTATACTTCTTTTCATTAGTTGTGTTCCCTTCTGGGTGAAGGAAGACCTGGTGGTATCCAGGGTGGTTGTTTTCCCTTTAGGTTGAAGGAAGACCAGTTGAGGCTGGGTGTAAGGATCCGTGAGGGGGATAGTACCCTTGATAGTGAAATCCTGAGGTATTGCTCAGGGACTGGACGTAGGTCTCCTGTGGAGAGGAGTTCCGAACCAGGATAAAAATCCTTGTGTCTTGTGGTTGTGGTTTGTGTGTTTGCTGTCTCATTTCCTCTAACTCTAACCTTCATTTAGCTGTTGTGTAATCCTTTTAGTGAACAGGTTTTAATCAAAGATCAATTTTTAATAACCCATTCACCCCCCCCCCTCTGGGCTAGCTAGCTGGGCAACAAGTGGTATCAGAGCGAGTCTCTTCGACAAAGAAGAAGATCCAACGATCTGAAGAGTAAAGATCCATGGCAGCCCAAGGTAATTTCGAAGGTCAGTCAGTCAACAGACCTCCTTTGTTTGATGGAGAAGATTATACCTATTGGAAAACAAGAATGGAGTACTTTCTACAAGGCCATGATTACATGATATGGTCCATTGTAGAAGAAGGCGATCTTCTAGTCACCAATGCAAAGGTCAGTGGACAGATGAAGACAGAAGAAAAATCTCCTTAAACTGCAAAGCCAAGAGCATCCTGTGCTGTGCCCTCAGCAAGAAAGAATTCAACAGAGTTCAGCCTGCAAATCCGCAATGGAAATGTGGGAAAAGCTCAGGATTACCTATGAAGGGACAGATAAGGTAAAGGAGACAAGAATCGACATTCTTGTGACTCAATATGAAAGATTCCAGATGCAGTCAGGTGAATCCATAACCCAAATGTTTAGTAGATTCACAGATATCACAAATGGATTAGCTGGATTAGGAAAAATCTACGCTGTATCAGATATGGTCAGGAAGATGCTCAGATCTCTGCCATCCTCATGGATTCCAAAGGTAACAGCCATTGAGGAAGCCAATGATCTAAAACAAATGTCATTGGAGAAGTTAATAGGATCCCTTATGGCTCATGAGATAAATATGGAGAGATTAGGAGAATCCTCCAGCAGAAAGAACAATCAAACGCTCTCAAGGCAAATGATGATATATCAGAAGAATCATTGGACAACAGTGAAAGCAGTAAGGACAGTGATGATTAAGAAGCAATGCTGTCTCGAAGACTTCAAAGAATTCTAGCAAAGAAGAAAAGTTTCAGTCTGGGAGAAGATTTTTCAAGAAAAATAAAGATCTCAGAAAACCGAAGTAAAGGATTCGAAGAAAGGAGAAGATATGCTATGAATGCAAAAGCCTGGACACATCAAGGCAGATTGTCCAATGCTTAAGAAGAATGATCACAAGAAGAAGGATAATTTCAAAAATTCAAGAAGTATAAAAGAAGGCAATGGCAGCTGCTTGGGAGAACAGCAGTGACTCAGACAGTGAGTCAAGTCAAGCAGTGATGGAGAAGAAGCCAACCTGGCTCTCATGGCCAACACCGAAGACAAGGTAACTTCTGACTCTTCTTTTGATTCCTGTAATGATTCAGATTCTGATAATTTAGAAAGTGCCTTTAATGAACTTTATGATAAATATAAAGAAGTATCCAAATTACTTAAAGTTAGTAAGAAAAATGTAATCTGTTTAGAAAACACTAATTCAGATCTAAAAACAGAAAATGAAGAATTAGAAAAACAAATAACTGAACTTAAAAGAAGAAATAAATTGTTATGTGAAGACCTAAAAGCTAAGAATGAACAAATAACAAAATTGGAAAAACAGAAAGCACAGATGAATTAAGGAAAGAAGTTAAAAACTTAAATGAAGAAAATAATAAACTATCAAGCACACTAGAGAAATTTACTAATGGTAAAAACTCTCTAATATTAAAAGGTGCTAGAAGAGCAGGTAAGAAGAAAAATGGGTTAGGATATACACCCCCAGATAATGAAGAAACCATAATCTACCCTAAAACATATCCAACACCAAAGTTTATACCTGAACAAGATATAGCATATAAAGCTGAGTTCAAGTATATAGAAAAGGTAACAAAATTATCCTGCTGTGATCACTGCAACAAATTAGGACATATCGCAATAACATGCCCAACAAAACATAAAAAATAGATAATAAAAGGTAAAATTAATGATACTAACCCATCAGGACCCAAAAAGAACTTGGGTACCTAAAACTTAATGTTTAAATTTCAGGGAAACTCAAAAGCATCCAAATGGTACTTGGACAGTGGATGCTCAAGGCACATGTCAGGCAACCAGAAGCTTTTCGTTAATCTCCAAGCTGAAGAAGGAACAGTCACCTATGGAGATAATGGAAAAGGCACAGTGATAGGAAGTGGGTCCGTGAACATCAAAGGAAAATCAGTTATTGAAGATGTAATGCTGGTCAAAGGATTAAAGCACAATCTCATCAGCATCAGCCAGTTGTGTGACAAAGGCCATCAGATTCAGTTCCAAGAATCAAAGTGCAGTATATTAAAGGATGGAGCAGTCATATTTGAAGCATATAGAGAAAGAAATTTGTATGTTCTCTATCTCGAGGAACTCAAGGACCAAGATGTCTGTTTGGCAGCCAGCAAAGATCAATCAACAGAGCTGTGGCACAGAAGACTGGGCCACTGCAGTCTGGATGGATTGAACAAGCTCAGAAAGAGAAATCTAGTGGAAGGATTGCCAAAAGTCAACTCAAAAATGGATAGCATCTGTAAACCTTGTGCAAGAGGAAAGCACACCAAGAGCTCTTTCAAATCAAAGACAGTAGTGACCACCTCAAAGCCATTAGAATTACTTCATATGGATCTATTTGGGCCAACGAGGACTACCAGTCTCGGAGGAAAGAATTTTGGATTTGTCATAGTTGATGATTACTCAAGATTTACTTGGGTATCCTTTCTAGAGCACAAAGATGACACCTTTGATAATTTTGTCAGCTTCAGCAAGAAAGTTCAGAAAGATCAGAAGTTCACCATTATCTCTATCCGATCAGATCATGGTGGTGAGTTTCAGAATGAAAAGTTTGCAAAGTTCTGTAATGATCAAGGAATTGAGCACAACTTCTCAGCACCAAGGACACCTCAACAGAATGGAATTGCTGAGAGGAAAAATAGAACTCTTTTGGATATGGCAAGAACCATGTTATCAGAATATGACTTGCCAAGATATTTTTGGGCCGAAGCCATCAACACTGCAAGCTACATCATTAATAGGGTAATGATCAGGCCAATCTGAAGAAGACTGCTTATGAACTCTACAAGGGAAAGAAACCTAAGATCAGTCACTTCAAAATATTTGGATGTCCTTGCTTCATCCACAACAATGGAAAAAGGGACATTGGTAAGTTAGATGCCAAATCTGATGAAGGCATCTTTATGGGGTACACTTCTAAACCCAAAGGTTATAGAGTTTTCAATAAACGCTCATTATTAATTGAACAATCTGTGCATGTTATTTTTGATGAATCTAACCCCTCCTTGAAAAAGGAAGAAATTAGTGACATTGATGATGCAGATGACTTGTCCGAAAAATTAAAGAATACCTCAATTGAGGACAAGGAAGATCCACCTCTGGAAGAACTGCAGCAGACTGAAATTCAACATGAAAATCTTCCAAAAGAATGGAGACATAAGAAAGATCACCCTCCTGAGAATATTATTGGTGATCCATCCGTAGGGGTAAGAACAAGAGGTAATGTAATCCCTTGTGATTATTTAGCCTTTGTTTCTCAAATAGAGCCTAAGACAGTCAATGAAGCTTTAACTGATGAATCTTGGATAATAGCCATGCAAGATGAACTAAATCAGTTCAAGAGAAACCAAGTATGGTCACTTGTTCCTAGACCATCCAATCATTCAGTTATTGGCACCAAGTGGGTGTTCAGAAATAAACTGGATGAGTCTGGAGTAATCTTAAGGAACAAGGCCAGACTGGTAGCTCAAGGCTATTCCCAAGAGGAAGGCATAGATTTCGATGAAACCTATGCACCTGTGGCTAGACTTGAGGCTATTAGGATTTTACTTGCTTATGCATCTGCATTAGATTTAAAATTGTTTCAAATGGATGTCAAATCAGCCTTTTTAAATGGTTTTATCAAAGAGGAAGTGTATGTTGAACAACCTCCAGGTTTTGATGACACCGAATTTCCAAATCATGTATTTAAACTCCATAAGGCTTTATATGGTTTAAAGCAAGCACCTAGAGCCTGGTATGAAAGGCTCAGTACTTTCTTATTAGATCATGGTTTCACTAGAGGTCAAGTAGATAGCACACTATTTATAAAATCAAAAGTCAAACATATACTACTTGTGCAAATATATGTAGATGATATTATTTTTGGATCTACTGATGAATCTCTTTGCAAGTACTTTGAAAAGCTTATGCAGGGAGAATTTGAAATGAGTATGATGGGAGAGCTAAACTACTTCCTTGGATTGCAAATCAAGCAAGGGAAGGAAGGCACCCACATATGTCAAGCCAAGTACACCAAAGAGCTGTTAAAGAAATTTGGATTTGAAGGTGCAAAGCCACTGTCAACGCCAATGAGCACATCAACCAGAATGGACAGTGATCAAAATGGTAAAAAGGTAGATCAAAAGAACTATAGAGGTATGATAGGGTCATTACTTTACTTAACTGCAAGTAGACCAGACATTTTATTTAGTGTATGCATGTGTGCTAGATATCAAGCAGACCCTAGAGAGTCTCATTTAATTTCTGTGAAAAGAATATTTAGGTATTTAGCTAGAACTCATGATTTAGGTCTTTGGTATCCAAAATCTTGTGAAATTAATTTAGTAGGATATTCTAATGCTGATTATGCTGGATGCAAAGTAGATAGAAAGAGCACCAGTGGTTGTTGTCAGTTTCTTGCAGGATGTCTGATATCTTGGTCCTCCAAGAAATAAAACTCAGTAGCTCTATCAACAGCTGAGGCAGAATATGTTGCTGCTGGAAGTTGTTGTACACAACTCCTATGGATAAAGCAACAACTTGAGGATTTCGGATTCATATCAAGTCAATTCCACTACTGTGTGATAATACAAGTGCCATCAACCTCACCAAAACCCAGTGCAACACTCAAGGACTAAACACATTGAGGTTAGATATCATTTCATTCGAGATCATGTAGCTAGTGGTAATTTAGAAATTTCTTTTATAGATACAAATGGTCAATTGGCAGATATCTTCACAAAAGCCCTACCTGAAGAGAGATTTACATCTCTTAGAAGGGAATTAGGGATGTGCAATTTGTGAAAAGATTTCTGTATTTAAATTGGCATATAAATTTTTCAGATTAAAATGAAATTTTCTCTCTCCCTCTGGCATTAAGCAAAACTCAGCTTATTTACTTTATTTGACCGCCATTGCGTTAAAAGTAATTTGACTCGTCAAACCTTTTTGTCGCTTTCTGCCGTTACCGCCTTTTGGCGCTTTCTGTTTTTCGATAAAGTAATTTTAATTAGTCAAATCGTTCTGGGAACGACTCTTCTTCCACCTTTACCCTTTCTCTTTTATCTGTTCGCCCAAAGCCGATGCCCTAACGATTTCGGCATCGACTCTCTGCAAGATTTGAAGCTTTCTCTTCTTCCCGCGAAGAATCCCTCGAGGGCTTCCATCTCTTCCATCATCTCCCTTCTCCAGAACCGTTTTCTTCTCTCTACCCATGGCCGCTCCGATGATCTCCGGAAGTGTAGGGGGCTACAGTGCTGAGTACCTGTCCGCAGAGCAGCAGGAAAGATTCACCTTCGTGAAGACAAAGGTTTGCGGAAACATGGTAGTGGATGTTCAAATCTAAGAAGAATGGCATGGAAGTTTAGCAAAAACTCTGAGAAGGATGCAGTGGATGGAAATTGCCACTTTCACCGAGGTAAGCTATCCCGACCTGGTGAAAGCATTTTATGTGTGTTTAAGGTCAGAGGCAGATGGGTCCCTTGTATCATCGGTAAAGGGAATCCAAATTAAAGTCGATCATGAGTTGTTGCACATGTTATTTGGAGTGAAGACGTCTGGATTCAGTGGGGTTCACACAGTGAACGATGAAGCAAAGGGCCTTGGCATTATAGGTCCAGGGTTCAGGCTAAGAGACGAAAAATGATATTAATCAGATGAATGCATACAACCGTCTTCTTCATTTCATTATCTGCCAAATTTTAGTTCCTCACAGTGCCACCTTCTCAACGTGCACTAGGGCAGATTCTGATATGATGTTTTGGGCGATTCAACAAAAGGAGATTAATATGGCCCAAGTCATGCTGGAAAGGATGAAATTTGCCCGAGATCAAATATGGGATACAAGAAGTAAGTTGAATGTCTCATTGCCCTATGCACATCTACATACAAAGGTTTTCAAACATTTTGGAGTAGATTTATCTGGGGCAGTTGTGGAGAAGATGGGCCAGTATATAAGGTCCAGGAATCTCAAGAAAAGTGGTTTCTCAGTAATTGAAGGTGCATGGTCTAAGACCACTGTGGCCGAGGGAGAGGCCATAATTGGTGATGTAGAAATTCCTGATGTTCAGGAAATGGCAGCAGTAGCACCAGCAGCAGAACAGCAAGCAGAAGCACCAGCAACACAGCAGCAAGCAGTAGAGTCAAGTAGCAGAGCAGCAAGCAGTATCACCAGCAGTTGAAGAGCAGGCAGTAGCACCTGCAATTGAGCCAGAACCACTTACAGCTCCAGTAGTTGAGGAGGAAGTAGCGGATAAAGCCAGTGATCTGCCTACCTCAATAATTAGCTCAATTCTTAGGAGTTTGGTTGAATCAGCTCTCTCCACACCAGTCCACTCACAGTCTGGTGAAATTGAAATGGAAGAAGCTGTGGCAGAAGGCCACATTGAAGAATCTATTCCTGTGGAGCAGTCCAGTGCTCCAGTAGATCCAGTTGAAGAGGAAGCTCCTGCTCAGGGGGAGCAAATAAGAGTTGAAAAGGAAGCTCCTGCTCAGGGGGAGCAATCTATTGAAGAACCAGCACCTCAGAGGAAATGGAAGAGGGTGGTTCACAGAAAGCAGAGAAAGAGCCACAGGAAAGTTAATCTGAAACCTGTTTTGGAATTGTTGAAAGCTCAGGGAGAGATTCTGTCAGCAGTGCAGTCTAGTGTTCAAGGAATAATTGCCAGCCAAGCTTCAACTACTTCTGAACTATCCTCAGTCAGAAATGCTATGAGGTGGTTCAATAAGGAAATGGCAGACATGAAATCATTGTTATCTGTACTATCAAGGTCAAGTGGTGTTTCTCCTGCAGCTTCTCAGAGCAGATCAGCAGCTGTTCCTCGGCCACCAGGGCCTCCAGCTCAAGAGTCTCGGCTAGTAGGGCCTTCAGCTCAAGCATCAGGGCCACCAGAGCCATCAGTGCCAGCATCAGGGCCATCTGGGCCATCTTCAGTTGTCAGAGAGGGTCATGCAAAAGGGAAAGAGCCCATTGAAGCTACCAAGGCCCCTGACACTTCTACTCTTGCAACTCCAACCCTCTCCTCACCTTCATCTCCTTCTACAGCCCCTCCAGCACCACCAACTCTCAAACACCCTTGTCTCGCACCCAACCTTCTTCCTCTCTCATTTCATCTCAACCTTCTTTCTCTCCCACTTCTTCTCACACCTCAGCTCGATCATCATTCTCACCTTCTTCACCTCTCACTCAAACCACTCCAGTTCACCCGTCTACATCCTTCAATCCCAAACACCTCTTCTATCCTCCTACTCCTCCTTCCTCTGTCACCTTCATTCTGGAAAAACCTCAACTTCTTGGTGTCTTTGACACAAATATTCCGGATGAATTTGAGAGAAATACCCTCATCTCCATTCTCTCCACTGCCACTCATATCCACAGGACTGATCCTCCCAGTCCTGCCAAGAAAAAGAGGAAACATTCATCCTCTGTCAGCATCCCCTCCTCACCTTTATTTCCTCCTCTTTGGTACTCTCTTACCCTCGAACCTCAGAGAAGACCTATCTATAGGGAATACCTTCAAAAATGCATCCTCTCCACCGTCTATGGTATTCCTTTCCTCCACCTCTTTGAGCATATAAACACTGTTCTTCCTTTTACCCAGCTGTCCCACCCTCAAAAATCCAAAATCTTTGAGGGCACTGAGTTCAAGACTGAAGATCAGTGGGCCAATGTCAAGGGCAACAAAGCTCAGTAAGCCAAATATTTGACTGCCAGGGCAGAATCTCTTACCCATAGAGCTCACCCACTCACTCTTTCTGAGTGGTTTACTCTTCAGCATAAAAACTCTTGGGGACCTTTCATTTTGAAAGAGATTAGAATTGCCAAGAACTTCCAGCTGTACAATGATTTCTGCTACTTGAACAAGCTGCCTGAAGTCCAGTTCTACCAATTTCATTCAGCCATAGTGATGCTGAGATCAGAACGTCCAATAAATCTTACCCTCACAGTGGATTTTGCCAACCTCAAAGTTGACTCTTCAGTTCTTCTGCCGAAGCTACACTCCTTAGTGTTTGACTCAGATGCAGGCTCCCATGCCTTTGATATGTTTGCTAAGCAGATGGGCAGAATGTCAGCTAAGCATGGTAGAATGCCTTCCTTTTTTGCAGTTTATATTCAGAGAATACCACTCTGGCCGCATTTCCTCTCAAGTTTTGGCTCCACTCATTTCTGAGTGTGAGAGGCTTTCTCCCACCATCTGGGAAACGCTCTACAAGGAACCCTATCTTCAGTTGCAAGCCATCAACAGTTCCTTGGTCCATCAAGATAAGCCTATTCTATCAGCCGAAGCCTTCATGGATCTCAACTCCATAAATCCCATTCAAGAGATCTATGTTCAGTGGGCAGCCAGATATACTGCTTTCTATGCCCTAAAGAAGGATCTTCTTGATCAGAAGATTTTTTATCCAATCTCCCTGGACAGATTTCTCCATCGTGCCAGCTTTGGAAAGAGCACCTACTTCAGATTCATACTGGACAAAGATCAGTATGAAGAATTCCTGGCAGAGCAGCGCAGCTTTTCATTCAGAGGATCTCTCCAACCATGGGTTCTTCCTTCTCAGTTGCTCCTGGTGTTTTCCGCCAGACTTTTGAAGATATGGAGATCAAGGCATGGGCTGTCATTTCCCAGCATGCCTCTCTCTTATATCCGGTGTATTATCTTACTCCTAATTAATCCAAAGCATTCTCTATTCTTTGTCTCATCGACTATCTTTTTGCTTATTGACAAAAAGGGGGAGAAAACTAATGCAACTCTGAAAAACATGTTGTTTTCTTTATATTGTTTAGTATATTTTGTCATCATCAAAAAGGGGGAGATTGATGACCAAACATTCTCCATATAAATTAATTCACTTATTTATATATTAATTTTGATGATTAACAAAACATTACTAATAAATTACTTGAGCCTTGAGGACAGAAAACAAAACATTACTAATGAATTACTTGAGCCTTGAGGACAGGAAACAAAAAGTAAAAGAAAGTTCAAGACAATCAGGTAAGACTCTCATTTCATAATTTTTCCAAGTCATTGTATCGACTTCTTCATACTTCATATCGACTTCTATTGATAATCAGAACGATTCCTTTATAAGTTCATATCGATTTCAATAGAGTCATCATAACGATCTCATAAGCATTATGATCGATTTCCTTTCTGATCGAAAAAATCGTGATGTTTCAAACAAATCGATACCGTAACGATTTCTTAAAGATCTCATAACGATTTACTAAGACATCGCAACGATTTCTTTGGAAAGTGTAACGACTTGACCGTCGCAACGATTCTATAAGACATCACAACGATTTCTTTAGAACTCACAACGACTTGTCTGTCGTAACGATTTCTTAAGTTCTCATAACGATTTCTTTAGAACTCACAACGACTTGTCTGTCGTAACGATTTCTTAAGTTCTCGTAACGATTTCTTTAGAACTCACAATGACTTTCTAGCCGTAACGATTTCTTAAGTTCTCGTAACGATTTCTTTAGAACTCACAACGACTTTCTAGCCGTAATGATTTCTTAAGTTCTCATAACGATTTCTTTAGAACTCACAACAACTTTCTAGCCGTAACGATTTCTTTAGAATTCAACGACTCCATAAGATGTCGTAACGGTTTCTTTAGAACTTACAACGATTTATGTATTGCTCATAACGATTTGTATCTCATAACGATTTGTTAAGTGTTTCATATCGATTTCTTCAGAAACATAACGATTTGTATCTCATAAAGATTTGTTTAGTGTTTCATATCGATTTCTTCAGAAATACAACGATTTATATCTTATAACGACTTCATAAGTCATAAAGGCATCAGCTTTGTTCATATCGATTTCATTATTATATCAACACTCTTTGATATACGTTGAATAGTCCAAGTCGTATCTTGTCTGTTTGACTGCTATGCATTCAATGTACTCTGAACGTATCTCTCATGCATGCAGACGATATCTTCCACCATTGCGCTATTCTGTCTACATCTTTATTTTGACAGAAAGGAGCTTTGCTAAAACTAGCAATATCTTTCCAAACTGTGACTAACGATCAACGACAGCCCTAGCTGTCTCCTATTTATTGTTGACATGCTTGCAGATACCTGACAAGATTTATCTGTACAACGTTGGACACAAAGATTCAAGATATCAAAATATTTCTTTGGCGTGTACTAAAGGATAAAAGACTGAAGATCAGAAGCTTCCTTGCAGACCAGTCTAACGTACACCAGAATGAGAGACAACGGATCTTTAACGTTCAAATTTCAAGTAGAAGCTTAAATACAAGACTCAAGACTGAGAAGGATAATAACTTCTTGTGAAGAATATTATTCTAAAAGAAAGCATCGCCAATCCTTCAAGTCTTTTGTGATTCAAACAAGAGCGAAGCACTCCATTTCAATCCACCTTAGCTCTTTAGCTCTCAGTGTTCAAGAAGAAATTCCTGTGAGAGCCAGTGTAGTCTTTGGAGAGAAACCAGTGTTAAAATTCCTTCTCTCTCGAGGCTTGTTTGCTTCAGATTGTAGCTGTTTGAGCTAGCTCCTGAAGCTTGTTCTTATACTTCTTTTCATTAGTTGTGTTCCCTTCTGGGTGAAGGAAGACCTGGTGGTATCTAGGGTGGTTGTTTTTCCCTTTAGGTGGAAGGAAGACAGTTGAGGCTGGGTGTAAGGATCCGTGAGGGGGATAGTACCCTTGATAGTGAAATCCTGAGGTATTGCTCAGGGACTGGACGTAGGTCTCCTGTGGAGAGGAGTTCCGAACCAGGATAAAAAACCGTGTGTCTTGTGGTTGTGGTTTGTGTGTTGCTGTCTCATTTCCTCTAACTCTAACCTTCGTTTTAGCTGTTGTGTAATCCTTTTAGTGAACAGGTTTTAATCAAAGATCAATTTTTAATAACCCATTCACCCCCCCCCCCCCCCTCTGGGCTAGCTAGCTGGGCAACAGATATGGCTCCGCGCAGGCGTAGGCAGGCCAGAGACCTGATAGAGCAGCAGGATGAGTCTGATATGCCCGCGCAGGGGCAGGTCTAGGAGGAGGTGTCAGCAGAGGAGTCAGTGGCATAGCCTCAGGGTGCAACGGCAGCAGCAGCAGCCGATGGAAAGCAGCAGCAGGAGTATCAGCCTTAGCCACAGCAGTATGCAATTTACTTTCCCCTAGCTTAGCAGTTCTTCAGGAACCTGTACCAGGGAGCGTGGTAGCCCGGGCAGGAGGTAGCGGGTGGTCAACCTCCAGTGCCTCCCTCAGCAGCATCGGAGCAGCAGGCAGATCCAGAGTTAGAGCAGCCAGCAGTTCAGCAGGCGTCGGGTACTGGGAGTACTCGGGCCGGTCAGAGGAGGACGACTGTCACTGAGGACAAGACTGCCCTCTTGGAGAGGTTCTTGCTCCTCCGACCGCCGATGTTCTTCGGTGAGTATGATCCAGACAAGGCAGAGAGTTGGACGCATGAGATGGAGTGCACTTTCGAGACTATGGAGTGCGCCGAGGAGGACCAGGTCAGACTGGAGGTGTATCAACTCAAGGGAGCAGCTCATGAGTGGTGGAGAGTTCAGCGGCATACCCACTTCCAGGGGCTGTGTTTGGATTAGATCACTTGGCAGTGGTTTTTGGAGGTCTTTCACGGCAAGTACTTCCCGACTATGCTCGACGTGAGAGACGAGACCAGTTCCACAAGTTGGTTTGGGGCGATCTCGCAGTTACTCAGTACCACCAGAGGTTCGTCCGGTTGTTGAGGCATGTTCCTCATGTTATAGGCAGTGAGCAGGCTTGTTCAGAGAGATTGATTGTAGGACTGATTCTAGATTTGAGGTGGGGCGTGACTGCTCACATGTGTGCCACCATAGGAGAGGCCGTGGCTAAGGCCACCGCCTTGGAGAGAGAGACCTAGCAGCCCCAGCAGTAGCAGCAGCAGCAGCAGCAGCAGGGAGGAGCCTCTTCCAGGTCCTCTCCGTACCAGCGTCCTACAGGGAGTCACGGTAGCACGACTTCTTCTTCTTCGGGCTCAGGCAGTTCAGGCAATTCTGAGATTCGCTCGAAGTTCAGGCAGTTGTCTACTCGCGGGGGTGGACGGAGCCGGCAGTAGAGGCATCAGTCGAGGTTTGCGGAGTAGTCAGTCCAACAGGGAGCTGAGTAGGGTAGACAGGAGGCAGTCTGTTACACTTGTGGTTTGCCGGGCCACTTCAGGAGGGATTGCCCAATGGGGAAAGTCTAGTAGTCGCAGTAGCCAGTACAGTATGCGCAGCAGCTACCTCAGTACCAGTTCCCTCCCCAGCAGCAGGCTCCCCGTTAGCAGCAGCAGGGGCAGTACCAGCAGCAGCCTCAGCAGTACCAGCAGCCTCAGCAGTTCTAGCAGTACCAGTAGCAGTAACAATTTCCACAGCACCAACAGTCGCCGTAGCAGCAGCATACAAAGCAGGCGCCACAGCGTGGGCGTGGTCGTGGTCGTGGTCGTGTAATGGCACTTACCAGGGAGCAGGCTGAGGCATCGAACCTAATTATAGGTACCCTACCTATCCTTGGTAGAGCTGCTCATGTTTTGGTTGACCCCGGTGCTTCTCTTTGTTTTGCTTCTGAGGAGTTTTACGAGTCTCTGGTTCATCACCCCCCTGAGAGGCAGTGTGATGTGATGGTCGATCTCCCGTCTGGTGATTATATGCATTCTTTTGGTTACCTGGAGGGTGTCACAGTTGAGGTCTAAGGACACCAGCTGCCGGCCAGGTTGTACGCATTGCAGCTTCGTGACTTTGACGTCAGCCTGGGCATGGACTGGTTGGAGGCTCACTCAGCTATGGTGGATTGTCAACAGAAGACTATTCGGTTTGAGATACCTGGAGCGCCTGTTCTTTGCTTCCGAGGTATCCGGTCTGCCCGTCGACCTTTTATTTTCTTCTGTAGAGCTCGTCATTTTATCTGTGATGGCTATGTAGCATATCTTGCTTCTGTTTGTTCCTTGGAGCCTAGCGGGTCGTCGGTTTCTGATGTGCCTATTATTTGTGAGTTCTCTGATGTTTTCAAGCATCTGAAGCCTTCCAACTTCAAGCTCCTTCTCCTCTCTTCACTCTCTCTCTGTGTGCATCTTGTAATCTAGGGAGAGAGTCTTTTAGCTGAGAGTTTCTTTTAGTTGGTGTTCATATGTTCCAACTCTCAGTCGTGTTCTTTCTTTTCTAAGAAACATCTTTGTCCAGCTGTAGGACTGTATACAGTGTAGAACCTAGCTAGGGGTTTGTGTCTAGTAGAACTGCATTGGGATTTGTACCAGGAGGTTGGCTTCTTGACCTGTAAGAGAAGTGGGTTGCCTTCTTGCCCGGGAAAGAGAAGAAGACCATCTTGGGTGCTGGGTGTTGTACTGTCCTTGAGGGGGACTGTACCCTTGGTTAGTAAAATCCCAAGAGATTGCTTGGGGACTGGACGTAGGACTTCCATGTGGGAAGGGCCGAACCAGGATAAATCTCGTGTTATTTGTGTGATTATTTATTTACTTCCGCACTGCTACTCTTTATCACACTAAACTAACCAAACTTTCAAGTGATAATTTTCTATGTTTAAGTTTATGTTTCAGATTTCAGAAAAACCTATTCACCCCCCCTCTAGGTTAGCTTGTTGCCGTACAAAAAGGGCCAACAAGTGGTATCAGAGCGAGGTTCTCTGATCAATCAAGAAGATCCAACGATCTTAGAGAAGATCCATGGCAGCACACGGATTTGCTGAAGGCCAATCACTCAACAGACCTCCACTCTTCGATGGAGAAGACTACCAATACTGGAAAATGAGAATGGAATGCTTCATTTGAGGCATAGACATTGATCTGTGGCAGGTAATAGAGGTAGGTGATTTTGTTGTTATTCCTGCTGAAGGTACTACTGTCATTACAACAACTGATAAGAATAAACTATCTTTAAACTTTAAGGCTAAGAACTACTTATGTTGTGCCTTATCTAAAAAGGAATTTAGTAGAGTATCTGCTTGTAAATCTGCTAAGAAATATGAGATAAACTGCAGATAACTTATGAAGGAATAGATAAAGTAGAACAAACTAGGATAGATATTCTTGTTTCACAATACGAACAATTTAAAATGCTTCCAAACGAAAACATTACAACTATGTATAATAGATTTTCAAGTATAGTAGTAGGTTTAAATTCTCTTGGTAAAACTCTTTCTAATGAGGAAACCGTTAGAAAGATACTTAGGTCTTTACCTCTTTCATGGACACCTAAAGTAACTACTATTGAAGAAGCCCATGGCTTAACCAAACTTTCTATTGATAACTTAATAGGTTCTCTCATGGCACATGAAATTAATATGGAGCAACTATCTAAAAGCTCATCAAAGAAAAAATGTACTAATGCTCTTAAAGTTGCAGCTGCTCCTTCCACTTCTTCTTCTTCTAGTTCTAAAAATGTAGATTCTGAAGACAGTGACGTAGATGATGTACTGTCCAAGCTTCATAAAATTCTCAAGAAGAAGAAAAATGGATTAAGAAGGATTCAAAAGAAAGAGAAAAAGGAGAAAGAACCAGTCTGCTATGAATGCAGAAAATTTGGACATCTAAGACCAGATTGTCCTAAAATAAAGAAGACTGGTCAACCAGAAAAATCTAAGAAGCAGCACAAGAAATTTAGAAGAAAGTCATGGCTGCTGCTTAGGAAAATGAAGAAGCCACAACTTCAGAATCATCAAGCTCAGATTCTGAAAAGGAGCAGGTAAGTCTAGCCCTCATGGTAGGACTAGATGAGGTACATTCTGACTCATTTTTGATTCATGCACTGATTCAGGGTCAGAGTCTAAAGACTTAGAAGAAGTATTTAATGAACTATATGAAAAACATAAAAATGTTGTAAAAGAATTAAAGAATATGAAAAATGACACTATTTGCTTAGAAAACATCAATTCTGATCTTAATCCAAATCGGAGCAACTTGAAAAACAATTAAAGGACAGTAAAGATAACATTTATCTTTTGAATAAAGATTTAAAAAATAAGGACAATGAAAAATTAGAGTTAGAAGATAAATTAAAAACTCTAACTGAAGAAAATCTTTATTGAAAAGAATCAGTTAGGAAGTTAACTAAAGGAAAAACATCTCTAGCTCTATGTTTAAAAGGGTCAAAATCTGGAAATAACAAGCAAGGTCTTGGATACGAACCTCCTGAAAAAGGAAAACAAGTCATAATTTCTGAAAAATATCCATTACCAAAATTTATAAAAGAAACCAAGATGCCTCTGAAAAAGGCCCTTGTAAAGGAAAAGGTTTCCAAAAATTGTGTTCTAAACAGACATCATAAAAACAATAAGAACTGCAAAATAGATTATATTCATTGTTGTTCTCATTGCAATAAATTAGGACACACAGTAAACACTTGCACAACAAGGCACCTAGTATGGATCCCGAAAGGATATTTTTATGCATCTAACCATCAAGGACCCAAAAAGATTTGGGTACCTACTGCTGAGTAGTTTATTTGCAGGATAGCCTTGGAGCATCAGGAACAAAGGATGCTCAAGGCACTGATGACTGCCAGCTCTTCATCTAACTCACATCTGAAGAGGGAGTAGTCACTATTTTTTTTTTAAATTACAATATTACTAACAACTATTTACAAGTCTCATTCAGGTGGAGTCTCTCATTTAGGGGGAGCACAGACTAAGGGGGAGTTATTCTTTAATGTCAATCATTGTTGAACCCCTTAGTGGTAAGAAATTTTCACAAATGGGAGAGAATGCATGGTAAGATCCTTCCTTTTTAGTTAGTGACAAAACGGGGGAGAGAATTATCTATGAATTTTCTGTATTTTCTATACTTTAAGTATTTTTGTTAGAAAATTCTCGTAAATTTTATCATCACCAAAAAGGGGGAGATTGTTGAACCACTCTTATATTTACCCTTATATTTTGGTGATAACAAAATTTATGATTAATTAAATATTATTAAAAATATTTAATATCATATTTTCTGAATAAATATAAATTTATGGTATTTTGGTGATAACAAAACTTATGATTAATTAAATATATTCAATATTATGTTTTTCTAATAAATATAAATTTATGACAGTATTGCCGTATGATTTGCACTAAAAAGCTAAATCGATGTCCATTCAATATACATCGATTTCAGTTCACTAAGAGTCACATCGATTCGATCTCATAAGGATTTGATAAGTGCCACATCGATTCGGTCTCATAAGGATTTGATAAGTGCCACATCGATTTGGTCTCATAAGGATTCGATAAGTGACTCTCACATCGATTTGGTCTCATAAGGATTCGCTAAGTGACTCTCACATCGATTTGGTCTCATAAGGATTCGATAAGTGATCCTCACATCGATTTGGTCTCATAAGGATTCGATAAGTGACTCTCACATGGATTTGCTCTCACATGGATTTGCTCTCATAAGGATTTGATAAGTGACTCTCACATGAATTTGCTCTCACATGGATTTGCTTTCAACATGGATTTCACTTAAACATGGATTCCCTTTATATTTCAAAATATTTTTTGGCATCTAGTAAAAAAGACAAATATTTTTGATTTGCGTAATCTTCTATCTTTCTGACAGGAGATATTTTTGCTTATCTCTCTAGATCTCTTTTCCTGCCAACAAAAAGGTGGTCACTTACCACTTCTGGGAGACAACAGGAAACATAGAGGTATGAACTTTTTTGATAGAAACACTCTTTTAACCAAACACTTTCTTCTATGATTGCAGACCTTGTAGACCACAAAATATCAGAAGAAAGAGAAGATGAGTAATGGCTAGAACTCCAACGGATTTATTCAAATTGCTCATATAAAAGATGAAGCAAGGCTGAAGAACAAAGAAGAGCTTTTCTTGAAGATCTTTAAAGGAGTGTACATCCTGTGAGGAACCTCAATGCCACATACACTCAAAGGAAAAGAGAGAAAGAGCCCGAGCCCAAGAAGAAGAAGTGTTCAAGCATCTGAAGCCTTCCAACTTCAAGCTCCTTCTCCTCTCTTCACTCTCTCTGTGTGCATCTTGTAATCTGGGGAGAGAGTCTTTTAGCTGAGAGTTTCGTTTAGTTGGTGTTCATCAGTTCCAACTCTCAGACGTGTTCTTTCTTTTCTAAGAAAGATCTTTGTCCAGCTGTAGGACTGTATACAGTGTAGAATCTAGCTAGGGGTTTGTGTCTAGCAGAACCGCACTGGAGTTTGTACCAGGAGGTTGGCTTCTTGACCTATAAGAGAAGTGGGCTGCCTTCTTGCCCGAGAAAGAGAAGAAGACCAGCTGGGGTGCTGGGTGTTGTACTATCCTTGAGGGGGACTGTACCCTTGGTTAGTAAAATCCCAAGAGATTGCTTAGGGACTAGACGTAGGACTTCCATGTGGGAAGGGCCGAACCAGGATGAATCTCTTGTGTTATTTGTGTGATTGTTTATTTACTTCCACACCGCTACTCTTTATCACACTAAACTAACAAAACTTTCAAGTGATAATTTTTTTTGTTTAAGTTTCTGTTTCAGATTTCAGAAAAACCTATTCACCCCCCTCTAGGTTAGCTTGTTGTCGTACCAAAGGGGCCAACATGCTCGTGGTTGAGTGAGGTTTCCATCAAGTGTAGATTCTTGTAAATCCATGTTTGTGGGGTTTTAACGGTGGTTTGCATGGTTTAACGGCTTGCCTACATGTTGAGCATGCTCCCTTCCCCCTGTGGAATGCTTGTATCATGTTTTTGGGGTGGTCTCCGGGAGGACTGCACCGGAACCCCCCCCCCCTCAGTTGAAGACGCGACTGTAGACCCCCATTTCTGGCCTATAAGTCGAGCAAAATCCCTTGTCGTATCATGGACGCCCCACGTTGGCTCATCATCGTCAAGCTGGCCTTCTCCGATCATGACATCATTCCCATTAGTTCATCGCCCTGGAGGACTCTTCCTGGTCAAATCAATCTCTTTCATTAAAAGCTCTCTGAGTATAAGTCCGATGTTTCATCTCGAAGGCTGTGCATGGCTGATTGGACGCGTTACATGACGAAATGCAGAAAAGACCAGAAGGCGACAGGCCCTAGGTCGCCTTCCTGAAAACGACAGCTCCTATGTCGCGTTCATAATTCCATATCTTAATTCCTCATAAAATCGCAAAATGACTCAAGTCAGCCTTCCATATGAGGAAAGCGACGTATCGAGCCGTCGCGTTCAGAAGGCGACACCTAGGCCGTCGCGTTCAAGGCCTTAAATAGGAAACTCAATCCGAAGTCAATTTGGACCCATGCTATTGATGGTAATTGCTTCTTTTGGACGTCCAAATCAAGTCCAAATCCTCTCAAATTCGGAGCAGACCTTCCTAACATGTTCCTTTCCGAGTTCCAATAGCCCTTGCACAGCCATACTTGCCCAGAGTCGGACTCTTGCCCATTATTCCTCTCAGACCCGAGTTGGGAATAATCACCCATAAGTACCTCGTCTCTGCATCTTTTCGGGGAAGGCCGGATTCTTTGGTTTGCTGAGCAAGAGAGCTCCATCTTCCACGAAGAGAGTTTTCCCTCCAGACAATCAGCAAGAGCCCTCCAGGGCGTTTTCCCATCGGCTACACAATTCTTCCTCTCTTCTTCTCCTTATTTCTTTGATTTCATGCATGCATAGCTTCGTTTTCTTCTAGTTTAGCATTAGATCACGACACACACACCTATTCTTAACACCCACAGGGGTTAAAAGCCCCAATCTCGTGAGTTCCCTCCATAATAGTTCATGATTTCATGCTTTTCATTGAATAAATCTTCTACACACGAGTTCTAATGGGTGTTTTGTTTGTTTAAATCACTGTGGCAGGTGTTTAAAGGTCAGAGCAAGGTGAGGCTCTTGCCCCTTGGCCGGCTGAGGAGCAGGAAGACGAAGAACCCAAGTCTCCATCCACTGAAGAATAAGGCGACGACCGCTGTGTCGCGATCAGGAAGGCGCCGGGGCCTATGTCGCGTTCACAACAAAGCATCGCGACGCCCCTTCTGTCGCTTTATCAGGTACGCCTTCCTCTTCACCCTTCCTTTCCAAGGTAGTCAGTCCTCCACCTGAATATCAAGAGGCGACTGCGTTGGTGGCGATCACGGTCAGTTCCTAATCCCTACACCTTTCACAATCAATTTCAAAAGGGGATACAAATCCCGTGATTACACCTTTTGGCGATCACGGTGGGACCACTTGTGCCCATCACGCTTGTTCTTCCTTTCCCTGTTGTCCCTATCATCTAACAGGTGTGTTGTTTGTTAGTTTTCCTTTTTTTTTGTGCTCTTCCTTTGAATTTGTTAGTGTTCTGCGGTTCTGGGTGAGAAGGCGACAAGAAGGCGTCGCGATCCGCGTAGCGACACGCTGCACGTCGCAATCAGGTTAGTACAAAGCCTCTGTCTTGTCCGGTTGTGTGCAGTGTGCTATGAGAAAGGCGACGTTTTGATCGTCGCGTTAAAGAAAACGACAGCAGCCGCGTCGCCATCAGGTATGCGCTCTACCCATACACTTTTTCCATTATTTTAAAGTCTGCTGAAGTCTGGGAGGAACGCGACAAGGATTGCGTCACTTTAAAGGAGGCGACAGGGCCATCATCGCGATCAGGTCAGTACTCTGGTTTCATTGAGTTTCCTTGCAATTTTGGGTTTGCTTTCACATACTCCATTCAGATTTCATCATGCCATGCTCTTTTCCATGCTCTTGAGAGATTGCCACTCTTGTATTTTATAGGGTTGTTTGACTTTTTCATGCATAATTAGGACTTAATTGCCCTCTGTCCACTGCGAGAAGCAACGACAGGGTGATTGTCGCTATCTTGGTAGCGACATCTTCCTTGTCGCCTTCCTTCTCTGAGAGCAATTAATCCTAATTCTTGTTTTGTTAGTCCTAGGTTAGAATTTTGCATGCACTCCGGTGCACATAGGATTTGCATACATCGCTCCATATTCGTAGCATAGGTTTCCTCCTCGGCGACATTCGCTCTCTCAGCCACATACTCCTTGTGTCCGACTAGAGCACTCGCTCGAGGGCCTCCGTAAGTCCCCGCTGACCGTGGATTCCCACACGGTCTCCGGGCTGGTTGTACCCGTCGCCACCTAGGATCGAGTCTAGATTCATTTGGCAAGATAGAGAGAACCCTAGTCCTACCCGGAGTTGGAAGCCTTCTCCCATTTAGGAAACCCTTCCTCATCCGGAGAGAACTTGCTAAAAGTCAAAATCACTAAAAGGCAAATTCGAATCAATTAAAAGTAACCATCATCATTGCCAACTGCTTGCTTTGGGTGAGACGTTTTCTCTTTCCTTTTGTCTGCATAGGATTGTTTGTTTAGGAAACTAAGAGTCTGTCTAGGTTAGGTTGTCTCTCTCTCAAGTCTGGAAAGGCTCTCCCCATCTCTCTCCACCCACTTTCCAAACATGGAGTCTTTCTTGAACCCAATCTACAATAGTGAGAATCCCGACACTGCCCTCCAGAATTCCCGAGATTATGAAGAGTCCCTCCCCCATGATCTCTTTGACGAGGTGACCCGACCTTGGGTCGCTACCGTCCATACCTCTGAGGGTCGCCGTCGTGACGAAGGCAGCCCGTCTCGGAACACCCACCCTCCTCAGTCGGACGATCAAGACGCTCAGCTCTTGCACTTAATTCCTCAGCTTGATCAGTCTCAAATCCAGACTCTCATGACGGCCCTCAAAGGAAAGGCCGCTTCCTCACCCTCACCCTCACCCAGAGCAGGCGCGTCACGCCCCGCAGCAGCTACATCCGGCCCCCACGTCATCATGGGACGAGCCGACAACACCCCTATCCGACCGCGGACCATCCGATTTACGCCATTTGGTCTCCACCATATCAGCCATGTTACTCCCCTCATCGTCCTAAGCCACGCGCCAGGCCCACCTCTTGTGCCTCGTCCATCTACGCTCAGCCATCCGCCGCACCGGACATGATGTCCGAGTGGGCGTCCATCAAGAAGGAGCTCCAAGAGCTCCGTAAGCAAGTCGACCCTAGGCAGCACCACGATGTGCATATGCCAAATTTCAATGGCCTATGGGTCCCCTCTCCATCCGAGCTGCCGAAGTACCGCAAGTACAACGGCTCAGGCAACCCCTACACTCATATCAAAGATTTCATCTATGAATCCGCTCCCTACCAGCACGACCGCCGTCTCATGGCATATCTCTTTCTCCAGTCTCTGGACGGGCATGCTCTTGATTGGTTCTACTCCCTGCTACCTGAGGACGCTGAGGACTTCGCTGTCGTGAAGGCCAAGTTCCTCGAACAATTCCAAGACAGGGTCGGGCCTGAATATTCCCTCACGGATCTCATAGCTGAAAAAATGAAGCCAGATGACGATTTCTCAGCATACGCCGATAGGTGGAGGCAAATGGCCACCAGAGTTCCGGGGTACCTTCCAGAGGGGGAGAAGGTAAAGATCATCATCGCCAATGCCACACCTGCCTACCGCAACATTTTGGCGATGAACAACATCTCCAATATGCATCAGCTCTACAGCCGGGCCCGGTTCATCCAGACCCAGCTCAAAGATTCTCCCATCCATTCCATGTTTGAACCCAAGAAGTCTCGTTTCCAAAGGAAGCCTCAGGGGCCTATCACCGAAGGCGTCCAAGTGAACGAACAAGTAAGCGCGTTCAACCCGACCGGCCAGAGCCAAAACTGCCAATACAATGCCCAGGGTCAGAACCTTACCAATCCGCCACAAGGGCAGCAGCAGCGCCAATACAACCAAGTACCACCTCCTGATGGCTCTCAACAAAGGCGTCCCATGGGCCCTAGGAGAGCTCATTATCCACCATTGCCGGAGACACTCTCCGACATATTCTTGGCCTTGCTCTCCATAGACGCCATTAGGCTCCCTCCTGAGAGACCTCTGAACCCTAGTGTGGATCAAACTCGATACTGTGTCTTCCACAGGCAGCCTGGTCATACCATCGATCAGTGCTTCACATTTAAGGACTTGGTGTATGACTTGCATGAGCTGAAAAGGTTAGACTGGACAGCCCTCCGGCAGGTGATCGGAGACATCAAAGAAAGGCAGAGACAACAACAGCAGCAAAGGCAGCAGCGCCTACCACCCCCTCAACAACAACAACAACAGCAACATCAGCAGCCACTGCAGGACCTCGGGATCATCCACAACCCCTTGCCTAACCATCCACCAGCTCCGAACCCACCACCACCACAACAGCCTGCCCAGGTAAACCCCATCGTCCACCACCCTCCTCCGCAAGCAAACTGGACGTACGATGATGAACTGGACGTTCAGCAGATGATGGCCATTAACCAATATCCTATCCAATCCCAAACAACACAACCAGCCTACGCGGCTCCCCAGTCAGTCCCTCCTATAGTTTCCATGGCCAACGCCGTCATACTACCCGTCAATTCAGCACCCGCGCCAGTTGCTAGCTCGCCCATCATCTTACCTTTCACTCCACCTGTCTCCATCCCTTTACCCTCTATCATGCCTACTCCCTCACCCATCATCCTACCACCACCTGGGCCGGACCAACCCTCCGCCGCCACGTTATCCTCCGCCAGACAGCCGCCTACCAACCCGACCACACTGCAGAGCGGGCGCATCTTCCGCCGCCCGTACCCACCTATCTCCACAACCACCTCCGCAAATCCCCAGCAGATCCTGCAACCGCCACAACAACAACAAGCTCAGCAGCAAACGCAAGATGAGGGGGTGATTGAGCCGTTACCCGGAACGCACTACGACATCCTCAAGCACCTGGATCACGTGCCAGCCAGAATCTCCATTCTGGAGTTGATAAAGAAGTCCAAAGAGCATCAGGAGGCCCTGGGGAATTTCCTGCAAAAGGTGTTAGTGAATGAAGATATGCTAGCCGATAAACTACCCAACGCCCTGGCCATGGTGACCCGTGGACCGGCAATTACCTTTGCTGAAAGCGAACTAGCACCCCCAGAAGCCAGGAGGCTCCCACTCTGCGTCACCCTAGTTATCAATCATGTGGCAGTGGGAGCAGCACTGGTCGATACCGAGGCATCCATAAATGCCTGCCCACTAAGCACCCTAAGAGCCTGTGATTTATCAGAAGGCATGTTAAGGCCAACACCCACCACCATTGCCGCATACGACAATTCTAGAATATCCTGCCACGGCATGGTGACTGTGCAAGACGAACTGGGACCCCTCGCCATCACAGTGGACTTCTACGTCCTAGATATCGATCCCATGTTCAAGGCTATTTTACGGCGCCCATGGTTAGAGTCGCTAGGAGCTGTGCCATCTACCGCGCACCAATGCTTGAAGTTCCCGTTCCAAGGGAGAATCATCAAGGTCAAAAGCATAGCCACCACCCACTCTGTAGATGCCCTCCACGATACCCATCTCCCAGCCGTGTGGCCAGCCAATAAACCCATCGTCTCAGTACTAGACATCAACTACCCCTGGAGCTACACGTTCCAGTCCCAGCGAGAGGTCAACCTAGCCCGGGTCAATGCGGTCAAGAGAAAAGAGCCACTAAGCACAAAGGGGTGGCAAATTATGATGAAGTTGGGGTACGAAGAAGGCAAGGGCCTAGGGGCAGAGCTACAAGGTATAGTCAAACCCATCCCCGACATCGTCACGAAAAGCCGGTGGGGCTTAGGGTATAGGGAGAAATCCAAACCATGGTCATCCAGCACATCCACTCTTAAGGCCGACCGAGAGCCACTCACCTGGACACTTTGGTGTCACTTCATCAGGGGGCCTACCCAACCTGGATACAACACCGTGGTAGTCGAGGCAGAACTCTCACAGCACGAGGTGCATGGCCGGAACTTCTCTCGGCACATGGCCCCGTTGCTGACCTATAGAGCCTTAGAAGCCCTCCGTCCGACCAGGAGGAGAAAGATCGGAGACCCAGAGGCTAAGTGGTATAGATGGTTCGACATAGAAGACATCACCATTGCCTTCAGTCGACTGTTCTGGGAAGAAGAGAGAACCTGGCCGCCAGCTGCGGAAGAATTGCTAGATCCACCCACTGCCATCACGTCCAAAAGGTAGCTCATGAGCGATGCCTCGGACATAGGAGAGCCAGACATCCCCTACGAAGAGGGGAAAATCATTGATGAACTCTGGAGAGGCACCTGCCTAGCCATCCATCCATCCCTCCTGGATTCTCTCCTGCCCAGTCTAGTCCCGTCCTCTCCTCCCTTGCTGATCCAGCTGACTCCCCAGCTCCTCACGGCGGCGCACAGCCTCCTCACGCCCGAGCTCCCACCAGCTGTCCTCTCCGCTCTCCAAGCTGATCCAGGTGACCACGAGGTCACCCTCTCCTGTTGCATGCTCTCCTCCGATCTCCAAAAAAAAACGTCCACTTTCAAATGCACATTGAGGTCGAGGAGCCGGCATACGTCCTGCACTCTGCTGATCAGGGGCACCCCGCGGCTGGGGCTTCCCCTCCTGCTCCTTCATTAGGAGCCATTCTCTTCGAGGACACCATGTCCTCCTCCAGTCCTGTAGAGTCCTCTAGCTTAGAAGGGTCTAGTATAGAAGAGTCTAGAACTAGTTTAGATAGGCCTAGGGAAGAACGTCAGGTCAACCCGGTCTCCACTAAGACCAAGCACCGCCCTAGGAAGCAGCGGGGAAAGGCTATTCCCCGACGATATCTTCAAGAGCTAGCTCGGCGGTGTCAAGCGCTACTGTTGGTAGAGGAGTTCACAAAAGATGCGCTGGTGTTTGAAGAAGTGTTTGAGCAGGTTGGGGTGTTCATAGACGACGGATTTGGCGTCTACGAAATCATGAATGATGAGGACCCGATCGAGAAGAGGATAGCGAAGTAGATGATGCTGTCGAGAAATATGCCAGCGGAGTCAGGAGATTTGATGAACCCACAACGACAGTAGATGAACCTACTAAGGAAGTCAACCTTGGAACGGAAGAAGACCCTAGAATTGTGATCATCTCAGCAAACCTCCCTCCTGATGAAGAAGAGGAATTGGTGCAAATCCTAAGGGAGTACAAGGACTCATTCGCCTGGTCTTATGAGGACATGCCTGGCCTAGACCCCTCTCTAGTGGAGCACCGACTAGTACTGAAAGAAGGGGCAAAGGCCATTAAGCAGAAACTCCGAAGATTCCACCCACTCATGGCCCTGAAAATGAAAGACGAAGTAGACAAACTCCATAAGGCTAGATTCATCAGGGTAGTGCTATATCCGAACTGGGTGGCCAACATCGTCCCTGTCATGAAGAAAGACGGAAAAGTCAGAATATGCATCGACTTCAGGGATCTGAATAGGGCATGTCCGAAGGATGACTTCCCGCTTCCTCATATTGATGTACTGATCGACAACACTGCCGGGTACGAGACCCTCTCATTCATGGATGGATACTCAGGCTACAACAAGATCCGTCTCGCTCCTGAAGATCAAGAAAAGACATCCTTCACCACGCCCTGGGTAACATACTGTTACGTAGTCATGCCATTTGGGCTGAAGAATGCTGGTGCTACCTACCAGAGGGATGGCCATATTCCACGATATGATCCATGTCTATGTTGAGGTCTATGTGGATGACATCTTGGTGAAGTCAAGGACCAGGAGAGAACACCCCGAGATCCTAGCCAAGGTGCTACAGAGAGCTAGGGAGTATCAGCTGAAGATGAATCCAAAGAAATGTGTGTTCGGGGTATCATCAGGTAAGCTGCTAGGCTTCATAGTCAGTAAGCGGGGCATTGAGATCGATCCAAACAAGGCCAAGGCAATAGCAGAGATGCCTCCTCCAAAGAATATCGCACAATTAAGAGGGCTAATCGGACGTTTGCAATTCATCAGAAGATTTATCTCCCAGCATTCGCAAAGATGTCGCCCATTTTATGATCTCTTGAAAGGAGGGGCAAAATTCGAATGGAATGACAAATGCCAAGCAGCCTTTGATGAGCTGAAGAGCTATCTCATGAATCCCCTAGTCTTACAGCCTCCTACACCCGGAAAACCGCTAATCCTATATCTCTCAGTCATTGAGGACTCCCTAGGAGCTGTCCTTGCACAACATGATGAGTCTGGAAAAGAAAGGGCAGCTTACTACCTCTCTAGGCTCTTCAACACTGCTGAATCCAAGTACACCACCGCGGACAAAACTTGTGCCGCGCTCGTGTGGGTAGTCCAAAAGCTCAAGCACTACTTCCTAGCCCACGAGGTCAAGCTGATCTCAAGGATGGATCCACTCCGTTATCTGCTTGAAAAGCCGTCCTTTCTGATCGACTGGCACGCTGGCAGAGCTTCCTCTCCCAGTTTGACATATCCTTTGTGGTCCAAAAGGCCATCAAGGGGTATGCCATCGCCGAGCATCTAGCCCATCTCCCACTTCCTCACAGCGACTCCCTCCGAGAGGAATTCCCCGATGAGGAACTCTCAGTCATAATCAAAGACCCCTTCTGGTCCCTTCATTTCGATGGTGCGCTCAACTCTCAGGGACGGGGCATTGGAGCCGTGCTGCTTACCCCGGAAGGTATCACCATCCCCTTCGCATATCAACTCACCTTCCCCGCTACCAACAACATGTCCGATTATGAGGCTCTCCTTGCTGGTCTCAAGCACGCCTATCTACTGGGAGCATCGCACCTCAGAATCATAGGAGACTCTCAGCTCGTCCTGCGGCAGGTGCTCTCAACCTACCGCACTCGTGACCCGAAGCTCAAGCCATATCAAGATCTGGTCACGCTGTTGGCAAGGCAGTTTCGCAAGCTTATCTACATCCATACTCCTCGTTCTCAAAATATCCTGGCTGACGCACTGGCGTCGCTAGCCTCATCTCTATCCTTCCCTCTGAGTCGCCGGACTGAGACAATCATCGTCCAGCGTCTCGATGTCCCATCTACCCAAAACCCTTGGTTTAGCGACCTTAGGGCAACCTTGGAAGAAAGGGCTAGGAAGAGAGGAGCGCAGCAAGTTATGTTAACTGAGCTCGAGGAAATCTTGAATGAAGAAGAACTGCCATGGTACTTTGAGATAGAGCAATACTGCAGGGATGGAACATATCCTGAAGGGGCAAGTGCAGAAGACCGTAGGGCCATCAGAAGAGCCGCCTTAAGGTACACAGAAGTTCTGTACAGGCGAGCCCTTAATGGAGTCCTTTTAAGGTGCCTTACCGATGACGAAGCTTGGAAGGTGGTGGAAGGGGCCCATGCTAGTGAATGCGGAGGGCACGTCAACAGTCAGATGCTAGCAAAGAAATCATTAGGCAGGGCTATTACTGGCCAACCCTAGAGGAAGACTGTACCATCTACGTCCGTAGGTGTGTCAAGTGTCAACTCCATGCCATAAGGTCCATGCCCCTTCCTCCTCACTACACCCACTCTCCACACCATGGCCATTCTCCATGTGGGCTTTCGACATTGTCGGTCCTCTTGGTGATTCTAATGCTCAAACCAAACAAAAGTCATTTATCCTACCTGCGACTGAGTATTACACCAAATGGGCGGAAGCTGAAGCCTTCACAGAAATCAAAGCATCCACGGTGTGCCGCTTCATCATGAGAAACATCATCTCGCGGTTCGGAGTGCCAAGCAGCATCGTCACGGACAATGGGCCGCAATTCATCGCACAAGAGCTCTAGGACCTCTGTAAGAAATACAACATCACGTTGCATCATTCATCACCGTATTACCACAAGGCAATGGCCAAGCTGAAGCAACTAACAAAAACCTTCTTAAAATCCTGAAGAAAACCTGTGAGTCGCATAGATTTGCCGACTGGCCAGAGAAGCTAATAGAGGCTCTATGGGCCTACAGCACCTCCGTCCGCACTCCCACGGGACAAACCCCGTACGCTCTCACCTACGGGATGGAGGCGGTAGTTCCATATGAGATTCTAATTCCTTCACTAAGAGTCCAACTAGACAAGGAACTTAATCTTGATGAACGTCGAGAGGCGTTACTAGTCCAACTGGAACTTTTAGATGAAAGGCGGCTTATGGCAGCCGACCATGTGCTTTCCTACCAAAGGCGAATCTCAAGGTCTTTTCAAAAGAAGGTAATTGAACGGAAATTCCAAGAGGGTGATATGGTCTTGAAATGCATCTTTATCAAACCGGAGGTCCTAGGTCCAAACTGCAACCCAACTGGGAGGGTCCGTACGTTGTGAGGGAGGTCTACCCTGGAAATGCATATCGCTTAATCAATGCTGAGGGCGTCGAATTATCACATCCGTGGAACGGGTTGTACCTCAAACGTTTCTATCCTTAGGCCTATAGGTGTGAGGCCACAACACCTAGACGGGGAGTAGCCCCATGTTGGGAGTCTAAGATACCTCTCTAATCGCCAAGGGCTGCTCTAAGTTAGGATTAACACACACGCACACGGAAAGCCCGGATAACTACACTCGGTAGGTGCTGCAATTATGCGGGCCCTACTCTAGCGATGCATCGGTCATTCTCTCCTAATCGGTCGAAGTGTAGGGGCAAAAGGGTCGTAAGGGTGAGGTCGTCAACCCGCAGCATACCCCGACGAGAGGAAGTCTCAAACAGGGACGGTCAAAATAACAAAAGGGCAAAGAAGCAAAGAAACGAAAGAAAAGAAAATCCATAATACAATAGGGGTATGGCAAAGAGTGGCAAAGTCCCCGCGGGACACTAATGAGCCCGGTCGTACGCATGCCCCAAAGCAAGGCAAGTCCATGACAAAAGACCATAAATTCCCTCCACAACAGACCCAATCTCCGAATGGTATGCTGTAGGAAGTAGCCGAACCCAACGTCCTCATACCCACACAAGACTTTCCTTAAATAATCTTCCGTTTCTCCCTATAAGGCTGAGTCACCTCTAGGGTGGGGTTTAATTAGTCGCAGCATTAACCAAGGGTAGGTTTTCCGAGGCGTTGCCACCCCTTACGCACGTCCTGACTTAGAAGGCCTTGTGGCGAGAACCGGAGGTGATCAAGATTCCTAACCAGCGGCTCGAATCGGTTTAAGTGTTGTGGCCCGAAGATGCGAGTACCTTCCGTCTCACGTGTCTTATTTTAGGAAGGGCCAACGCCGGCTTTAGGCGCTAACAAAAACCAAAAAAAAAAAATCAGATATTTCCAAAACCCCCAAAAAATCAGATATTTCCAAAACCCCAAAAAAAATCAGATATTTCCAAAACCAAAAAAAATCAAATATTTTCAAAACCCAAAAAATCAAATAAAACTCCAAAAAATCAAATATTTCAAAACCCCAAAAATCAAATATTCCAAAACCCTAAAAATCAAATATTCCAAAAATCTCAAAACATTAAATGATCCAAGCCGTTTGCATACATGCATTTCATTTGTTTATTTGCATCTTTTGCCTATTTAATAAGGCTTAGCCCCTTGACGAATTATCAAGGTCGCTCACTCGTCGCATTTTAAGGCAAGGGGCTAAGCCTAAGAACAGATCTGACTTGTTTCGTGGTTGTTTAAGTGTGCAGGACGGAAAAGAAAGCGGCACTCATATCTCACTCGTCACTCTCACTCAGTCGCAAACCATAAAAACAAAGGAGTTCCATTCTATTCATATCATGTACAAAAGAAAGGAGCAAAGAAGTACAAACCCTCAACCACTCTCCCCTGTACCCTCAGGCAGGCGGAGAGGTAGAGGGGCCATCACTCTCGGCCCAGTCTCGCTCCCCTCTGGCGCCCTCTCGCGCCGTCGTCGCTTCTCCTCCTCGTTCCTCCGCCGTCCGGAGGAACCCGTCAGATAGTGCCCAGCGGACCCGCTCGGGATACCGCACCGGCTGGTCGCTGATCGGCTGCGCCCGACCAACGCCAGGGCCCTCTCTAGCCCCCTCATCTCGGATCGCAGCATGTCGCCACGATGCCTCTCCTCCCCCAACTGGGTGCGGAGGTCCCCAGCCTCGGCGCGCAGTCGTGCCGCCTCCTCCGCCTCCTGGCGCCAGTGCGTCACCTCCGTCGCCGCCTGCTGCCAGCGGGCCACCGCCTCCGCCTCCTGGCGCCACCGCACCACCTCCGCTGCCTCGGGGCGTAGGCGCAGCTCCGCCATCTCCGCCTCCAGCGTCGTCGTCCACGCCAGGGCGGTCCTCAGCTCCTGCTCCTGTAATATCAGAAAAATCTTGTCAGAAATCACGAAAGAAGCAAAAAAACAGGGGCATCTAAATAAATAGCTTACCCGCTCCCGCAGCTGGGCGAGGGCGTCCTCCGCTCGGGCCGCCGCCGCCGTTAATTGGCCCTCCAAGACGGAGAGGCCGGGATCCTCTCGGGAGGAGGAAGCCCCTCCCACCATCTGCTGCGCACGGTCCAGCTCTGCCCGCTGCAAAAGAAAACATCAAGGGTCAGTTAACCACAGTTAGAAGCAGAAGGTCAGGGTGCAGAGTGCTTACCAGCTGATCCACCACCGCCTGGAGGTCGTCCCGCTGCTGGATGGTGGAATGGAGGATGCCCTCGAGCGAGGAGATCCGTCCCTCGGGGTCAAGCTGCAATCAAAGCCAAGTCAGTCACATAATCAACTAAGAACTCAAAGAGGCTGAAAGCAGCAAAATACGTACCGGTCGTCGGGACCCCTTGTATACCTGGGCCCCGTACTTCCGGTCATAGGCCCGGAAGTAGTCCTCGTTGCTGGCAGCCTCGGAAACCACCTCCTTGCCCTGCCTCTCCCAATCGTCCAGCTACTCTCGGACCCGGACTGTCCAGTCCGTGACCTGCTGGATCCCGCGGAAGCTCCGGCCCGGCCTCTCCCATGACCTCTGTCGGGTCGGGAACTCCACCACAGCCTGGTGGAGTCCCAGTGTCCGCGCCACTAGCCGGTGGTGGAGCGGGACCACTGTGTTAAAGAAGTGAAGCCAAATGTCCCTACCAAGTAGGGACGGCCCCGCTCCACCCACGGCTGGGTGGCGTCGTCCTCACCGACGTAGGGAGTCCACTGTACCTACACATCACAAGTAAAGACCCGTCAGTCAATTGTCAAACAAGCTAAGTAAAGGAAAAGGTTAAAGCTAGAAGTGCTTACATGTCCGAAGGGGACGGTGTCCATAGCATCATGGATGAGCGTCACCTGTCGCCGCAGGGACCGCTCGTCGCGGCAAAACCTCCAGCGCTGCAGGAAAGGTACAGTGCCGCGTCGCCTTGGCACCCCCGACCCAGTGAAGGGAGGTGGCAGTACGCCCACACCTGCAAAAGCAAAACGATCAGCGCCACAGTTAATTAAGACAAGCAGAAAAATAACAAAGGCTAAGGGTGAGAAGCATACCTGTAGAAGCGGGAAGAACCCCGCGACGCCGGTCTCCCTGCTGGAGGTCCCCAGGCTGTCAAAGAGGTGGGCCAGGAGGGCCGCACCCCATGCATAGCTCCCCACCTGGGTCAGGTCCTCCAGTAGGGGCAGACACCGGCAGCTCACCGGGTCTCCTCGCGTACCCAAGATCAACTTCCCGATCACAAGGATCAGGAAGCGCCTCAAGTCGCGGTCTGCTGCCGCTCCCTCCTCCTCCACCAGTGCTGCTCTGGCGTCCGCTGTCAACCGGGCCATGTACTCCGCCTGGCCCTCTCCAGTCTGGTGGCGCGCGTCTGCCACCCCGAGGCTCGCCTGCAGCCTCGTCCTCGGCACCAGGGAAGATCGCTCCCGCGTCACCTCCAGCCCCAAAAGTCTCTCCACCATCTCCTGATAGCCGGTGTAAGTCACCCCGGTCACCGCCTGGCCATCTACCCTCAGGCCGGTGATCCGTGCCACGTCCTCCAGTGTGGGGATCATGTGACCCCACGGGAGGAGGAACGCCTGGCACTCCGGGTCCCACCTCTCCTTCAATGCTTGGATGAGCGCCACGTCCGGCGTCAGCTCATCCAACCTAAGAAAAGGGCCGAACCCTATCTCCTCCAGCCGGGTCCTCTGGAAATCCGGCAACCCCTGGTAGATCGCCCGGACGACGGACCACCCCAGCCGGGACCGAAGCTCGCTCTGCAAAACAATCACAGAAAATACAAGGATCAGCAAAGAATCAATAGAACAGCGTTCTGTTAAGGTAGCGACGGGTATGTTGTCGCCTTCAGAAGGCGACATCAGAGGAGTCGCCTTCCCCCTTGTGAAGGCGACAAGCAGGCTGTCACCTTCTGAACGTGACGCTTAGGGCGTCGCGACCTGTCTGGTAATGCGACACCCCCCATGTCGCGTTCACAGACTGACCGGAAACGGCAAGAATCCATTTTCCGGCCGTTTCACCTTGGGCCAAAAGGCCCTACAACACCTCTCATCCATGCATTCAAGGTTTAGGGCTTGGTTGCCTACCTTTTTGGGCCCGACGGGCTCATCCTCGTCGCCCGGCATCACCGCGGGCTCCTCCTCCATCGGCGTGACCGGGGAAGCCTCTGAGGCCGCCATCGAACTCCCCCCACCCGGTTGCCGGTGCCGGATGGATTTCTTCCGTTGTCGCCCCCCGCCATTGCCGCCTTGGCCTTCTCCGCCACCCTCCATCAATGGTCACCGAGAGGGAGATAGGAGAAAGAGGGAGAGAGAGGGAGATAGGAGAGAGAGAGAGGAAGGAGATGAGTGAGAGAGAGAGAGCTCGCCGGAGAGAGGAAGGCCGGGAAGAAGATCGCCGGAGTCGCCGGAGAGAGGGAAGAGGGAAAGAAGAGGAAGTTTGAAAAGAGGGAAAGAGGAAAAGAGGGCGCTCGGCCCAAATTCAAACAGCCCCGAAACCTGTGAACGCGACAAGGTCTATGTCACCTTCTACTCAGGTGGCGATGATGATCATGTCGCCTTCACTTTTCGGGTAGCGACCGTTGACCTGTCGCCTTCTTGGTAGCGACAGGTCTAACGTCGCCTTCTCAAGCCAGTGCACAAAAACCCCTAAACTTCAATGCTCATTGCAATAAATCCAATGCTTACATCATGTCTCCCATCAACATCATGTCTCCTATTACATCAAGCCCATCAATCTCCCCAAGTCCCATCAAAGCATCAAAAGTGCAATCAAGTCTATCTCTCTAGCTCACGGTTCCCTCAGTGGCCGAATCTTCTCATGCTCCAAGAGGTACGCCTGGTACGTCTCCCGGTCCTCGTCAAGTCTCGGCGGGAGTGCATGGGTAGCGCACGCCCTCCACAAGGCTAGCGCGCTCCACACGGCCTGCTCATCCTCCGGGTTCCCCAAGCGTCGCTTCTTCACGGGAGGCAAGTGTGATGGCGGAAGCACTCTCGTCCTCGGCTTCCCGATCTGTAGGTAGCACCGCTGCGGGTTGTAGAGCACGGTCGCCATATTCCCTATTAATTGCAAGTCCAAGCTGCGTCCGAGAGGAAGCCGGATCTCCGCTCCACGAAGTGCAACTATGCCCAAAGCAAAGTGTTCCACTGGTAGGGTGCTGAAGTAAAGGCTCCACGCACTCCTTGTCTTCTTGTCCGCCGTCCTGCATAAAACCTTGTCGGAGAATTTGGCCGCACCGCCAATAAAGTTCAAGGGATGGCACCCGAAGATCCGACTGTCGGTGGTGGGGTTGTCTACCGGTTTAAATTTTATCCTCACACCCAACCAACACTCTAGAAGGATGACAGAGCCGTAAAGGAAACCTCCCGTGGAAGCCGAAGTGAGACCCGAGTAAAGGTACGCCAAGACGGCGTGAGAGAGTGAAAGTCCTCGCCATACCCCACTAATCGCACTAAGGCTAGCATAGTCTATGAGGTGATGCCCGGACGGGAAGAGCACCACCCCACATAAGCATATGGCCACGGCCTTTGCGATTTCCCGGTGGTCCACGCTCTTATCCTTGCACTTGGATATGACCCACTTAGACAATGGCACTAGATGTATGAATTGTGGGCTATTTATGGTGTAGACATCCCCCGGATCGGTCATGAACTCTCCTAGGATAAACTTTGGGTTAATGGTCTCAACCGTGTAGCTTATGTTTTGCTCGTCCCCGGGTTTAGTCTTGGGAAGAGCAAGGAAGGCCTCGACCTCCTCTAAAAGCACGGTCGCCTCAAATTTGGGGAAAATAAAAGTATGGGTTTGTGGGTGCCATAATTCTATCAAGGCCGTGATACTATGCCAATCAAAGGAAATTTTGTGGTAGTTGTGAGCCGCTATCAAAACCCCACCCAAACCCCACTCTCTCAAGAACCTAATGACATACATGGGTAAGGCTTTGATCATCGGGGCAATCCAAGTGAGCTTAGAGTAACGGCGAGAGCCAGGGAAGAGCTAGGGAAGAAAAGGAAAAAAGAGAAAAGAGGAAGAACAAGAACACGAAATTAATGATGAAATTCGGAGTATAAAATCATGGAAATTGAAAACACCAACCAACTTACCTCTCTCACTTCCTCGCTCCGGCTCAAGTGGTTGGGAACGTCCGTGATCCTCATGAGAGCTTCAAAGGTCGCCCGAGCATGCTTCGGACCTTCGTAATCCGCCTCCCCACCCATGGGATCAAGAGGAGCTCTCTTCATGGCCATGAGAGCTTGCAAGACTTGAAGAAAAGAAGAGAGAGGTGAGAGCTCCGAATTTGGCCTCTCATCCCCCTTATTTATAGAGCTATAATACTCCTATTCCTGCTAGGAAAGGGTAGGGGAGACCCATTAGGAGTAGGACCTTGAGTGGAGAGCAATAGGAGTCCAAGTGTGAGTCAAAACCAAATCATATGCTGAAGCCTTTTGAGCTCGGGCTGAGAAAACTGAGAAAGCGACATATCGACCCGTCGCCTTCAAGGTGGTGACAGGCCTTGCGTCGCCTTCTTCATTCAAGCATCGCGACAAGCCCTATGTCGCCTTCTGACCAGTCTATGCTGTCTTGCTTATTCTTCTGTGACTGTTCAGAATATTTGCACATATGCTTTATGTCATTGTTTGGTGCATTGTATTATGTCTATCTTTATTGCTTTGGTTATTGAAAATCCATAAAAAATCAGAAAATGCAGGAAAATCTAAAAAATCCAGAAAATCCAGAAAATCAAAAGACGTCCGTCAGGTAAGTCAGGTAAGTATCTCTAACCCTAACCCTTCGCATTACTATATGATATCTACACTATTATATCAGCTCAAGGACCGGCTGGTTCCCAGTGTGTTCCAGGATCTGAGTTCCCCTTCATCAAAAACGAGGATGATCTAAGTACACACTGCTAATCGCTGGATAGGCCGTTGGGTGATATGACTCGGGGACGATGGATTCTATCGCACGTCGGGGATGCGAAGTGTCTTGACCCTTGCTCATATTGTCTAGCAATATTATCCTTGAATATTTGTTATTTTCTCTCTTTCTTTGCATTCGCTTTTATGATTTCCTTTTTCTTTAGCCCAGCATGCATCATGTAGGAATTTTGAGCTTCACGAATCATGATTTGTCAAAGTCAGCTTCTCAATGATGTCCCAACCCAGATCCTCATTTCCAGACAAGAATTCCACTCCGAATTTGAAAGTTTTCCTCGAGCTTGTGCTCGGTCCAGTTTACCAGTATGGTTCCTATGCAGGATTCCTCTCATCCCCATTCATTATAACAGTCATCCCTTTATCCCCGATCCGCTCATTAGTCGTGACCCGCTCGAAGGCCAGAGTCGAATCGACCCGCCGGGCAGCACCTATCCCCTAATGAACGAAACCTGCACGCTAAAGATAGCCAGGGTACCTCTTGAATCAGGAGGTTGATCATTCTTTTCTTTGATTTTCATTCGTCCCCAATAGGAACCATCCTCGCACTCTGTTCCCAGTCATGTTCGAAGTTAGCCAGATAATTCTCGCTGCTTATTCGTTCAGAATGGGTGTCTCTTTACCTTGATGCCCGCTTTTCAGCTCATTCCGCTTCATTCTGCTACATCGCCGCTTCACGCCACTTTCGCTCCATCACCGCTCCACTCCCTTGCAAAGCAGGCATCAAGGAGGGGCAATCTGTAGACACCCATTTCTGGCCTATAAGTCGAGCAAAATCCCTTGTCGTATCATTGACGCCCCACGTTGGCTCATCATCATCAAGCTGGCTTCTCCGATCATGACATCATTCCCATTAGTTCATCGCCCTGGAGGACTCTTCCTGGTCAAATCAATCTCTTTCATTAAAAGCTCTCTGAGTATAAGTCCGATGTTTCATCTCGAAGGCTGTGCATGGCTGATTGGACGCGTTACATGACGAAAGGCAGAAAAGACCAGAAGGCGACAGGCCCTAGGTCGCCTTCCTAAAACGACAGCTCCTATGTCGCGTTCATAATTCCATATCTTAATTCCTCAGAAAATCGCAAAATGACTCAAGTCAGCCTTCCATATGAGGAAAGCGACGTATCGAGCCGTCGCGTTCAGAAGGCGACACCTAGGCCGTCGCGTTCAAGGCCTTAAACAGGAAACTCAATCCGAAGTCAATTTGGACCCATGCTATTATGGTAATTGCTTCTTTGGACGTCCAAATCAAGTCCAAATCCTCTCAAATTCGGAGCAGACCTTCCTAACATGTTCCTTTCCGAGTTCCAATAGCCCTTGCACAGCCATACTTGCCCAGAGTTGGACTCTTGCCCATTATTCCTCTCAGACCCGAGTTGGGAATAATCACCCATAAGTACCTCGTCTCTGCATCTTTTCGGGAAGGCCGGATTCTTTGGTTTGCTGAGCAAGAGAGCTCCATCTTCCACGAAGAGAGTTTTCCCTCCAGATGATCAGCAAGAGCCCTCTAGGGCGTTTTCCCATCGGCTACACAATTCTTCCTCTCTTCTTCTCCTTATTTCTTTGATTTTATGCATGCATAGCTTCGTTTTCTTTCTAGTTTAGCATTAGATCACGACACACACACCTATTCTTAACACCCACAGGGGTTAAAAGCCCCAATCTCGTGAGTTCCCTCCATAATAGTTCATGATTTCATGCTTTTCATTGAATAAATCTTCTACACACGAGTTCTAATGGGTGTTTTGTTTGTTTAAATCACTGTGGCAGGTGTTTAAAGGTCAGAGCAAGGTGAGGCTCTTGCCCCTTGGCCGGCTGAGGAGCAGGAAGACGAAGAACCCAAGTCTCCATCCACTGAAGAATAAGGCGACGACCGCTGTGTCGCGATCAGGAAGGCGCCGGCGCCTACGTCGCGTTCACAACAAAGCATCGCGACGCCCCTTCTGTCCCTTTATCAGGTACGCCTTCCTCTTCACCCTTCCTTTCCAAGGTAGTCAGTCCTCCACCTGAATATCAAGAGGCGACTGCGTTGGTGGCGATCACGGTCAGTTCCTAATCCCTACACCTTTCACAATCAATTTCAAAAGGGGATACAAATCCCGTGATTACAGAGACCGCTATAGAGGTCGCGATGATGTCGCGGCTGCCTTGCCAGTCACGACATCATCGAGGCACTCTTGAGTGTCGAGACCTAGTCGCGACGGCTTGGGCCATCGCAATAGTGTCGCGACCGGTCAATGTGTTGTGACTATAGCAGAGAGACAGGTTAAGGTCTTGCGAAGTTCCATATTTTTGTGGAGTCTTCGCCGTTTCCGCTTTTACTGTACCTATGGCACCTGTGCTAGTTCCCTAGTACGGTCCTGCACTAGTCGTTCGCCCGGTTCTCGGCACCTGAGGGCTTGTCCCGTGAGAGAGGTTGTTACCGTTGCCTGGGACCCCCATCCCCACGCGCCTATTAAGGGAGTACTCCAGGCGGCGGGCGTGCTCGAGTCATGGACTTTGGAGCGGAGGGGAAAACGGTGGTTAGTACAGCAACGTTGAGTCGTTTGCAGAGCTCCCGCAGTTGGTCTGGGACACCGAGGTCATTTTGAGGAGTTCTTCCCGGTGCAGTCTAGCTAGTCCTTTTCTCACTGCCTCGCTCTTTGCAGCCCCGAAATCGCCTAGAGAGGCCAGCCGTGGGACCGTAGTTCGGCCAGACTACGATGATTACTATTGTGTTACTTTGTGTCCTGCCTCACTCTGACGAGACGTGGAGGTTTGGACCTGGGTCGAGGATAAGACGTCAGTGGGTGCACCTGATCGGTTGACTAGTGGTAGTGCTTTCCATAGCTGGTGTTTCTTGTCTAGGTAGAGTTCCCTCTGTCTATGTTGCTAGCCATCTGGTGGTCACGACGAGCAGTCGTACGGAGTTTCTGACCATGTTGTACTTCCGTACCGTTGCTAGTAGTAGCTTTGCTTCCGCACTTCTCGTTGTAGGGTAGAAGATATAACTGCTATTATTTATATTGTTTATATATATTCTTCTACCTGTTAGAGCCAGTAGGAGATTGGTAGTCCCTACTGAGCTTCTGTTGTGAAGTTCATTCCTCATGTTCCCAGGTTAGACTTCTTAGCAGTGGCAGGGCGCAAGTCAGGCGGGGGAGATGGAGCGGTAGTCATAGGCCCCGTAGCTAGCAGTGGTTCCCCCTCTCAGTGTACGTCACCCTCGGGGTATGCCCCTAAGGGACTTATTATCCCCCTGCTTTTACTTGTACTAGTTGTGTGTTGGGACTATACCTAGAGTGATACGCATCGGTCTCGCTCTCTTTTCTGCTTCCGCGTATGTGCTCCTAGTTAGCAGTTGACATTTACTTCCTTTACATATTCTGTTAGACTCATATTATAGCCCTTTCGGGTCTCCAGATCCGTGGGTGGCGACCGCGAAAATCGTGTCCTCAGCGTGGGCCGAGGGTCAGGTTCTCGGGGTTGTTACAGTTGGTATCAGAGAGAGAGTCTAACAGGACTTGTAGCGGATTTAAACTGCGATAGAAAGTCCCAACAGTAGTACAAGTACACTGCTTATCGCCTGAGTTGGTATTATTAACCTTGTTGGTTGTGTGCCGCACAGGATATTGCTCCGCGTAGGCGTAGGCAGGCCAGAGACCTGATAGAGCAGTAGGATGAGCTGATATGCCCGCGTAGGGGCAAGTCAAGGAGGAGGTGTCAGCAGAGGAGTCAGTGGCAGCCTCAGGGAGCAGCCGGTGGGCAGCAGCAGGATGAGCATCAGCCTCAGCCACAGCAGTATGCAGATTGGTTTCCCCTAGCTGAGCAGTTCTTCAAAAACCTGTACCAGGGAGTGTGGCAGCCTGGGCAGGCGGCATTAGGAGGTCAGCTTCTAGTACCTCCCCCAGCGGCACAAGAATAGCAGGTAGATCTAAAGTTAGAGCAGCCAGCAGTTTAGCAGGCGTCGGGTACTAGGAGTTGAGGATAGGACCGTCCTCTTGGAGAGGTTCTTACGCCTCCGACCACCGATGTTCTTCGGTGAGTATGATCCAGACAAGACAGAGAGTTGGACACACGAGATGGAGCACACGTTCGAGACTATGGAGTGCGCCGAGGAGGACCAGGTCAGACTGGCGGTGTATCAGCTCTACGAAGCAGCCCATGAGTGGTGGAGAGTTCAGCGGCAGACCCACTTCCAGGGGCAGCATTTGGATCAGATCACTTGGTAGCAGTTTTTGGAGGTCTTTCACGGCGAGTACTTCCCCGACTACGCTCGATGTGAGAGACGAGACCGGTTCCATGAGTTGGTTCAGGGCAATCTTATAGTTACTCAGTACCACTAGAGGTTCGTCCAGTTGTTGAGGCATGTTCCTCATGTTGCAGGCAGTGAGTAGGCTGAGCATGGGTGTCATGTGTCGGGCAAAATGACGTCTATGGACATCATAGTCGGAGAAGTCTACCCTTATGACAATGGTGTTGTACCCTGGCTGTACTGGTCCCTTGACAAAATGGCAGTATAATGACTAGATGAGTGGTTGTCGGGCTGGCTTTAGCGTGGAGGAGAAGGCGGTCCATGGCTGAACTTCCTCTTTGTAACCGAGACCTCGCCTAGTGACTTGCTTGGAGTTAGAGATGATTGAGTTCTTCCTTGAAGCTGAGCTCCAAGCCCTTTCCCTAGTTGATAGCCGATTTTGAACATGATGTTCCACCCCTTTGTATCAGATGGTGTCGCCCTCTTGGCAGTCGCTACATATGGGGACACTACATGGTGGCTGGAGGCAAAAGTTTAAGCCCATGGATAATTTACATCAAGTACTGAGATGATGGGCTTATTGGAGGGCTAGACTGTCGGTAGTATCTTCTCAATAGCTTCGATAGTGTGTGTAGTGGCTGCACTCTTCACCTTGACGATCCATCCTTGGAATGAGAATTTTAGACATTGATGGGTTGTAGAGGGGACTTCCCCTAGTGCCTCAATCCATTGACAACCAATAATAGCTTTAAAAGTTGGATCAATATCAAGCATATAAACTCTACAGTCATCACAAGCGGCCTCAATTCCGCATGCAGAGAAACTATACTATGGCATGGTCGCTTGGAATTATCATAAGCCGCAATAGTGGTGGGAGTTGGCTGCAAGCGGCGCTCGGATACGTTGCATTACTGGAGAGTGCTGAGAAGACACACATTTATTGATGCTCCGTTGTCAACTAAAGCGGCGTCAATGGCCACTTTGTTTATTGTCGAAGTTACACATAGAGGCATTCTCCTTGCCTCGGGGGGAGTAAGCTCATTGTCAGAAAATGTAATTGTTGGTCCTCTAGTGGCGATAGATAGGACCGACGACAATGTCTCCGGGGTCATGTCCTCACTAACCATGACCCTTTGCAAAAAAGTTCTCAAAGCATCCTGATGGGTATGAGACCTCTTAATCAATTCAAGTATAGAAATCTTGGCAGGAGTCTGGTCCAGATGCTTCAGAATATCATATTGAGTGCCTGGGACCGGGTCTGCCTCTTCGATGTCCTGCTATTTTTGTTGGTTGTTGGAGTTGGAGTTGTGGGTCGGCTTGCCTGGCATAGACACGGATGCATTAGGAAACATTCGGTGAAACATTCGCCCACTTCGAAGGGCAAGGTTGTGTTGAAGTGGAGGTGGGGTGGTATCAGTGATGGATGTGTTGGCTATTATTGGCGCTGGCATGGGGAAAAGTGGGATGTTGATGGGTGATGGACTAATGGGTGGTATGATGGGAGTGTTGCATAGTGGTGAGGTGATTGCGGCAATGGTGGGTGTGGTGGAGGTGATGGTGGTATGGGAAATAAGAAATAATTGGCCTACTTCATGCTCATCATCGTAGGCCTAAGCAGAGGCTAGTGGTGGATGGTGGACAACAGGATTAACTTGAGAGGGTGGTGGAGGTGGTGGAGTAGGTTGGGGGTTTGGAGCGGGCTGGTGTTGTGGCATGGGGTTTTGGACCATGCCAAGATCATGAGCTGGTTGTTGTGGTTGCTGTGGTTGTTGCTAGAATTACTGCTGTTGGAATTGTGGCTGTTGTGGTGGTGGTGGTTGTCTCCTCTGCTATTGTTGTTGTTGTTGTCTCTGCCCCTGCTGATTCCTTAGGGTCTGAATTAGCCTCTTCATCTCTGCCCAATCAATTTGTTGCTGCTCATGAAGATCATATATCATGTCCCTGAATTGAAAGCAGTCTGATACATTGTGCCCTGGATTGCAGTGATATGCACAATACTTGGTCTGGTCTGCTACCATGTTCTAGTTGGCCTTTTACGGAGGAAGTCTAAGGGCATTGAGAGACATGAGGGCTACAAAAATCTCAGATAAACTTTCTGGGAGAGGAGGGTATTAAGCTCTTTTGGGGCCATTGGGTTTTCTAGGAGTGTAGCCATTTTATGGTGGAGGGACTTGATTGTATTGGCGCTGCTTCTGCTGAGGGTTTTGAGCTTGAGGAGGTGGTGGTCTGTTGTTCCATGGCTGTTGAGGAGGTTGATTGTAGGTTGGTCTACCACTTGGCCTTGGGGGTGGTTGACAGCACCTACCTGTTCGTTGGTTTGTACCCCTTCGGTGACAGGACCATGTGGTTTCTTGGGGTAGCGAGACTTTGGATTTTCAAACATGACATGGATAGGCGAGTCCTTGAGTTGTGTCTGAATGAAATGAGCTCAGTTATACAATTGGTGCATGGTGGAGATGTTGTTCATGGAAAGGATGGATCGGTAGGTAGGCGTGGCATTGGCAGTCAAAAGCTTGACATTCTCCTCCTCCGGCATGGGACAATGGACCCACGCAGCTAGAGCATGCCACCGGTTGGCATAGACAGCAAACTCTTCGTCAATCTTCATCTTCTCAGCCACTAGATCTACAAAAGAGTATTCGGGTCCGACCTGATCTTGGAACTGTCGTAAGAACCTTTCTTGTACAATTTGGAAGTCTTCAGCTTCCTCCGGTGGTAAGGAATAGAACCACTCGAGAGCCAGCCCATCTAGCGACTTCCTACATAAATACGCCATGAGGTGGCAGTCATATTTGTGTGGAGCTGATTCATAGACAAAATCTTTGATGTGTACATAAGGGTCGCCTAACCCAGAATATCGCCTGTAGACGGGCAGCTCTAACTGGGGCAGAACTCGGAGGTGCTGGAAAGAGGGAAGAGGGATGTCGGCTACCTTCCGAGGGTCCAGTTGCCTTTGGAGATCGTGCAACTCCCTTTTCATGGACGTCCATTCTGTAAGGAAGTCGGAAGGGGACGAGATGTGGTGAGCAGGGACAAGGGAACACAACTGCTCCAAAGAATATGACCTCTCATGGGGAAGAGTGTTGTGTTCAGCCTGATAGTATGAAGAATGTGGAGGGGATTTGGGTCGAACCTCTCGTGCCAGAAAGTAGCTGGGCTCGGTGTCACGTTCCGAGAATTACGTAGCGAAAATATTTAGAGATTTAAAGTCGATATTCTGAGACGTGAGCAGTCGGCAAATAAGCCTCTAGCTAGAGAGCACTAAATGTGTATCAACACAACATAATAATAGGGCCCAAATGATGAACACAACTAACATGTATTCAAATCTCAAACACTTTGTTTCATCTCAACATAGAACTAATACATACTCTTTCATTGTAGAACTACAGGACTAGACTCAATAAAGGGAAAATTACATGTATCCTCACTACTTACTACATCAATCTACTTTCAAAGTAAACCAATGGTAGACACTAAGATTGGAACACACTCATCACTTTGACGCATTCCCTTCATAGTCTCGACCTTCGTCTTCCACTTCAATATCACCTATGATGTTGAAAAGTAGGGAATGAGCAAACTAGCCTAGTAGGATTTATATCTCAATGTCTGGGCAATGATATAAGTGATTAACAATTTAAGAACTAGGCAAGCACGAATGTCTAAATATGCATGTACGATAAATCCAATTAAACATGATACGTGAACAAAATAGATTGAACAAGATCTAGAAAGATGTAATGAGAAAGAACTAGTAGTGGAGCAATATGTACAAGCACGCAGTATATCAATATTTGCAAGAACACAGGATGGCCATATCATGCAAGCAAGAAAGCACGCACGAGCAAGAACTTTTATCATGTAACAGTAATCAAGCATGAAGACACTAATGTGCACTAAGGATCTATGCCACCTTGGAATGCACACTAGGACGTGTATGTGATTTATGTATCTAGCATTCAACACGCAAGTACTCCCAGCACAGATGCAACGCCAGTAATCATTATACCCCATGGTTAACAGTATATTTATGACTCGCTGTCATTGGGGCTAGATTGGAGCCCTTGGACACTCGCCGAGCCTGGTCACATCTCACTATTTTCAAATGAAGATACCCACAGTCAATCATGGCCAATAACAAGAGTTTCAAGATGTAACATTTCAATATCATGTTCATGATGATTGCAAGAAGATAAGTCAAGTGAACATGATTTCATGATAACAATAATCAAGAGAGAATTTTGGCAGCATAATGAAGCAATTTACACTTTATTTAGATCTTTACATTAATGGCTTAAGTCCAAGATTATAAAGTCACACTCATGAGAAAGAGATGAGAAAGGAAGTGCACGCTATCTCCAGGGAACCTCAATGGTACAACCAACTCGGTCTCCATGAGGGAATCTACGAAGTACGGAGATTTACAGAGGTCTTAGAGGAAAGGTCACTAGTTTTCCAATACGGAATGACCGACCGAGAGTTTGCAATCCCCCAAGAAAGGGTTGCCTATATGTGCAAGAGTATAGTGTAGAACGTGTCTTAATCCACAATCCACCGGTTTAAAACAAAGCAGAAAGTAAGTATCATGATGATGCAATATAGAATCAAGCATTTATAACAACATGCCTTTAAGTATTTTAGCAGAATATTCATTCACTTTAACAAGCTAGATCAATAAGATGAACATATCAATCATAAGAGAAATAGATCAAGCAATTATGAACAATTAGAATAACTTTCAGATTGTTATGACTTTTTCATGGGTTAACAGTTTTTAAGCCACTGGACAGACTGATCAATTCCTCTATAACACATAGTATGCAAGACTAACACTTAAGACTATTAAAACAAGTCTCGGGTAGACTTTTAAATACGCGATGGGTTTAGTCGTGGCCTATTACAAAGGCTTAAACAGTTAAGACAGGTGTACAGTCGATCTTCTAAATCGCGACGGGGTTGACGATCATGTTCATAGACAATCGGTATGACTAACATAATCGCGACACACCAGATGGTCGCGTTAAGGGGTAATCGGTAGGATACCGATTGGTGACTACTAAATCATGATGGGGTTGACCGACGCGTTCATGTGACCTTCAAAATATGAACTGTATACCAAAAACAAGGGTGAGAAAAATGGGCTAAATCACAACAAGGTATATTGATGCATTTCAGACAGGCATTGAATACTATGCGGCGCACAGTTTGAGGCGTCGGACTTGGTCAAACTGATCAGAAATGTGATGGATCGTGCGGACTCATTTACGGTAATCAGATGGGTCTGCCTGTCGTGATATCGGACTCTAAAATGCGATGTCTGGTCCGGTCGCAGTTTAGAGTTCAACCTGAAAACCATAAAAACAATGCAATCAACCATGCTTGGCCTATAACTCGAGATCTAAGGCTCTATAGGCAAAAGTATGAGCATGAAAGTTGTAGAGTACGACGAGTAGAAGAGAACTATGCTTTTGGGTTGACAAAATTTGATCTCGAGATGCGTGAAACATGATATTAACATGAAAATCCCCATTCATGCACGACTCTTGGAAAACGCTTAATACTCATGGCATACCCGATGATAATTAGGGAAAACAAGTGCATATGAAACTAGACACGATGAGCTTTTACAGGGTATGTGATTTGTTCTTGTTTGGCCCGAGATAACCAACCTTTGGTCGATGCTAAGCAAGGTCTTCTGTAGGTCGATGCGAAACGACAGTAGGGGAAGATGGCTCCAGTTGGGGGTGATCTCCTCCTCCTCTGGTGCTCTAGTAGTCCTCCTCACGACCACGGCTAATGGTAAACTCATCCATAAGGGTCTTAGGAAGAGTATTTAAGCGTTTAGGGTGGTTTAGAAGTCCTAATGTGTCTAGGAAAGTTGAATTTTTAGTTTTGATTGATCCCCTCTAAGATGAAAGAAAGGAAGAATGACGCGTACCTGATGTCGCATCAGCCTTTATGGACGTGATCTTATCACGGCGCTATGATCAGACACGATAATAACAGAAGACAGAAAATGAACAAAGGATGAAGGAGCAACCCTAACAGGATTCTAATGAACAAATAAACACACAAACATGGTAGGTAAAAAGAAGAGACAAACGAGGCAAGCAGTGGAGGTCCCACTGTGATCACCAAAAGGTGTAATCACGGGGTTGCGCGCCCCTCAAAACACATAGAAAGGTATCATGGCATGATGGAAAGAATGTGATCACCACCTAGCATGTTGCCTTAAGATATAAACAAAGTTTAAAGGCTAGCGTGCTAGGAAAGGGGGGGGTGAGAAGGCCCCCGTCGCGATACGAAGCTGGTCGCAGCATCCAGACCTGTCGTGTTCTTGATGTCGCGACCGGGGACCCTGTCGCCTTCTCAGCAGTGCGGGAGATGAATGGAGGGACCTCCTTCCCATCTTCCGGCCGGCTAGAGGATGAGAGCTACTCATCTGCTCTTGTAGATAGACTTGCCAAGACAACGAAACAGAGAAAAGAAACCTTGTTAGACCATATTTAAGTGAAGCATCTATCCAAAGTGAAAAGAAAGAAGTGAAGCATGGAGGGAACAAACCTGGGGGCATTTTGGAAACCCCTAGGGTTGTGAAAAAATGTAGGAATGACTATGTGCAACTATTTAAAAAGGAAATAACAACATGCATGAGAGTTAGAATGAGAGGGAAGAAGGAAGAAAATACCCCAAAAGGGGTGACTCCCTGGCTGAAAATGTGCTCTTTGGGCCATGCAGCAACTCCTGAAGGTCGTGAGAGTCACCCTCCTAGCCGCCAAGCTCCATGGATGAAGGAAATGATGTGACTTGATGAAGGGAATAAGGGGAAAATGGGAGGAAATGGGAGGGCTACGAGCTAAGGGGAAGCTCTGGTGGGATTTCGGCAGCACTTCGTGTGCTCTGGGGTCTTACCTCGTTCTGGAAGAGATGGGTCACTTATATAGAGAGGAGAGAGAGTATCTCGTCCTTAAGTGATAATGGCCCATGAGAATGGTAAAAAGGCAAGTAAATCTACATAGGCAGAGTCCTAGGAGGGTTCTAAGATGAGATGGAACCTAAAACCCCGGCTGGGAGGTTGGAGAGTGGTTGTGGATGGAGCTAGAGTCCAAGGAAAGATAGAGGGGAGGTGGTTACGAAGCCAGCCATGCAGAACGATGTCGCGACGGGTCGTAGGGACACGACAGGGATTGTCGCGATGGCCAAGGAGGTCGCGACTCTGAAAGCACATGAAAGGATATGGATGGGCTGTCGCGACGACCATGAGGGAACGACGCCACGACCTGTCGCGTTAATGAAAATCGATTATCCAAGGCTTATAATCGATTAAGTGATAGGAATGCGACGCCCAAGGCCGTCGTGTTAAGGTCTTAGGGATGGAACCCTAGGATAAGGACTCTAGAAGTGAATTGGGCTTAATGGGCTCAAAACAAGGCTAACAAATGGGATAAAAAATGAGTGACCAACTTGGGGCACATTAAGAGAGCAAGAAATATGGTCCGACTTATGGGCCAGAATTGGGTGTCTACAGTCACGTTCCGAGAATTACACAGCGAAAATATTTAGAGTTAAAAGTCGATATTCCGTGACGTGAACAGTCAGAAAATAAGTTTCTAGCTAGCGAGCATTAGATGTGTATAAACACAAACATAAGGGCCCATATAATGAACACAAATAACTCTCATCCATTAACTCATAATGTCAAATATAACTTCATTGACTTTGAACTAATAATGACTCAAGAAAGGGAAAATTAAAAGAGTTTGTACTTCCTCACTACCTACTACATCAATCTAACTCTCCAAGTAAACTAATAGTAGACACGGTAGTTGGAACACACTCTTCACTCAAATGTATTCCCAACCATGCCCTGGCCTTCTTCTTCCACGTCCATGTCACCTATGATGTTGAATAGTAGGGAATGGGCAAACTAGCCTAGTGGGATTTATATCTCAATGTACGGGCGATGATTTAAGTGATTAGCATTTTAGAACTAGGCAGGCAAGACTATCTATATATATGCATGACGATAAAATCCATTAAGCATGACACGTGATCAAGATAGATTGAACAAGAATGAATGAACAAGATCTAAAAAGGTGTAACAAGAGAGAACTATCAATAAAGTAGTATGAACAAGCACACAAGATATCACTTAATTGCAAGAACGCAGAATGACCATATCACGCGAGCAAGCAAGAACAAGCAAGAACTGTTAACACATAACACTTAATCAGGCACGAAGACACTAATGTGCACTAAAGAACTATGCCACCGTGGAATGCACACTAGGACACGTGTATGTGGTTATTGTATCTAGCATTTAACACGACACTATTTTCTAGCGTAGATGCAACGCCAGTAATCATTATACCCCATGGTTAACAGTATATTTATGACTCTCCGTCATTGGGGCTAGACTGGAGCCCTTGGACACACGCCGTGCCCTGTCAGCATCTCACGAATTTCAAATGTAGATACCCACAGTCATTCATTGCCAATAACATGAGTTCCAAGAAGTATATGATTCAATATCACGTTCATGATGATTTCAAGAAAAGCAAGTCATGTGAACATGATTACATGATCACAATAGTCGAGAGAGAATTTCGGTAGCATAACGGTGCAATTTACTCTTTTAGTTAACTCTTTACGCTAGTGGCTTGAGTCCATGATTATAAATCACACTCATGAGAAAGAGACGAGAGAGGAAGTGCACTCTATCTTCTGGGAACTTTAATGGTACAACCAACTCGGTCTCCATGAGAGAATCCATGGAGTACGGAGATTTACGGAGGTTTTAGAGGAAAGGTCCCTAGTTTGCTAATACGGAATGACCAGTAGAGAGTTTCCAATCCCCCAAGAAGGGGTTACCTATATGTGCAAGTGTGTAGTGTAGAACATGTCTCAATATCACCACCAACGGTTTAAAACAAAGTGGAAAGCAAGTTGCATGATGACACGATATAGAACATGCAATTATATCAACATGTTTTGCAGTATTTTAACATGATATTCATTCACATTAAAAAGCTAGGTCATCAAGATGAACATATCAATTTCAAGAGGAAGAGATCAAGAAATTAAGAACAATTAGAATAAGCATTCAGATCTTTATGTCTTCTTCATGGGTTAACAGGTTTTAAGCCATTGGACAGATTGAATAGTGCTTCTATAACACATAGAATGCAAGACTAACACTTTAGACTGTGAACATAGGTCTCGAGTAGGCCTTCAAATACATGACGGGTTCAGTCGTCGCCTATTACAAGTCTGTTAACAGTTAAAACAAGTAAACGGTCGGTTGTCTGAATCACAACGGGAGTACCTAACGCATTCAAGTCACAACGGAATATTACAATCCGTTTAAAAGATAGTGATTCAAAAAGGTGATGGTCTAGCAAGTCGCGTTCATGCAGTTTTCAAAATATCTTAATATAAAATGTTCACTAATATCAAGGGTAGGAAACGGGTCAAATTGCGACGCCATATGTGGTCACATTTTAGACATCCGCTGAAATCAAGGGGCACACAGTTTGATGCAATCGGATCCTGTCAGAATGGAAGGGAAAATGCAACAGTCTTGGCTGTCACCTTTAGGTAATCGTGACGAGTTAGCCTGTCACGATACCAGTCTCTAAAACGCGACATCTGGAGTGGTCGCGAATTAGGGTTCAACCCAAAAATAGTGAAAAACGTAGCAATCATGCATGTAAGGCCTATAACTCGAGATCAAGGGCTCTTGGGACAAAAGTATGAACATGAAAGTTGTAGAGCATGATGAGTAGAAGAGATCTATGCTTTTGGGTTGACTCAATTTGGTCTTGGGAAGCGTGAAACATGGTACTTACATGAAAAGCCCTAATCATGCGCAACTCTTGGAAAACGCTTAATATTCATGGCATGCTCGATGAAATTTAGGGAAAATAAGTGCATATGAAACTAGACACGATGAGCTTTAACATGGCATATGATTCATTCTTGTTAGGCCCGAGAACACCTACCTTTGATCGATTCCTAGAGAGGTCTTCTGCAGGTCGATGCAAAACATAGGTCGGGGAAGAGAGCTCTGGTTGGGGGCAATCTCCACCTCCTCTGGTGCTCAAACTCTGCTCCTCATGACCCAAGCAAGTTGGTAACTTGTCCCCAAGGGGTTTATGACGAGTATTTAAGTGTGTAGGGTTGTTTAGAAGTCCTAATGTGACTAGGAAAGGAGAGCTCCAAGTTTTGGTTAATTCCTTCCCTATTGTAAGGATTTCAATCCCAAATTAAGTAGGAGAACCATAAGGAAACTCCATAATATGGTTGTGCACGAATTTGGGTTGCTATGTAAGTCTAATTGCCTTTGATTTTGCCCTAATTGCCCCTTTCTATTTTCTGCTCAATTAGGGTTATAAATTTTGGGGATTTTTTGTTGTTTGGTTCTTGTGCTTTGAGCTAAGGGCGTATGTTTAGCCAAAATTACCCATTAGTTGTCTTGTCTCATTAGAAGACTAACCATGGCATTTATTTCATTCTAAGCTCACCTTTCACACATACGATCATAATGCGTATGTTTTAACCACTTCGGTAAATATTAAGTTGTTATTTCCAATTTATCACTAAATTTCCGGGGTGCTACACCCTCCCACACTTCAGAGAATTTGGTCCCCAAATTCATAAATAAGACAATAGAGATTTACTTACCTATGAACAATTCTGAAAATCTCTTACGCATGGCTTCCTCGGTTTCCCATGTATCATCCTCGTCTAGGCGTTGATTCCACCTGACCTTAACCAAGGGAATAACCTTGTTCCTTAACTGGCGCAGTTCATGGTCTATGATTTTAACCAGCTTCTCTTCATAAGTCCCATCTTTGTGGAACACCAGAAACTCATATTCGATGACATGAAAAGGATCACGTACGTACCTCTTCAACATGGATATGTGGAACACATTGTGTACTCCATCTAATTGTGGAGGTAATACTAAACGGTATGCAACTTCACCAACTCTTTCGATGATTTCAAAAGGGCCGATGAATCTTGGTGATAGCTTGCCTTTTATTTCGAACCTTCTGATTCCATGGTTTGGTGATACTTTTAGAAACACATGATCACCAACCTAAAATTCCAGATCCCTCCTTCTGGTGTCTGCTTAAGTCTTCTGCCTTTGTTGTGCCACTGTCATTCTTTCTTTAATGAGCTTTACCTTCTCTGTAGTTTCTCTTACCATTTTCGGACCTAACAATTGCTTTTCACTGATCTCATATTAGCAGATTGGAGATCGACAGATCTTGCCATAAAGTGCTCCAAATGGTGCCATTTAAATACTAGTCTGGTAGCTATTATTGTAGGCAAATTCCACAAGAGGTAAATGTTCGTGCCAACTGCCTCCAAAGTCTAGCACATAGGCTCTAAGCATGTCTTCTATCACCTGATTTGTTCTTTCCGTCTAACTATTAATCTGTGGATGGAAAGCCGTGCTGAAGTTTAGTTTAGATCCCAAGGAATAGTGTAAACCTTTCCAAAAATGGGATGTAAATCTCGGGTCCCTATCAGACACAATGGACACAGGTACTCCATGTAGTATGACAATTTCTTTCACATATAATGGGGCTAGAACGTCTACTGTCCACTTGTTCTTAACTGGTAAGAAGTGAGCGGACTTGGTCAAACGATCAACAATCACCCATATTCCGTCGAATCCACTTCTAGATGTGGGCAATCTGAAGATGAAGTCCATCCCTACACCTTCCAATTTCCATGCTAGAATTTCCAGGGGTTTAAGTTTTCTTGCAGGTCGCAAGTGTTCTGCTTTGACTTGCTGACAGGTTAAGCATCTAGCGACATATTCCGCTACCTCCCTCTTCATATTAGGCCACCAAAAACTTCTTTTCTTAAGTCTTGGTACATTTTAGTAGTTCCAGGGTGAATGGTATACCTGGTCTTGTGAGCTTCATCCATGATTGTTCTCTTCGTTTCCATATGGTCGGGTACATAGACTCGTCCTCTAAACAATAGTCTTCCATCATCTGCTAAGGAAAAATATGGCCTTTGGTCCAGATTACCTTTTACCTCTACAAGCATGGGGTCATTATCTTGAAGTGCTCGAATGTCTTCAAGCAAGGTGGGTTGTGCTCTAACATTAGAAATTAGGCATCCTTTCTCCTTAACATCAGCATCTATGTCCAGCTTGGTAAATTCCTCAAGTAGCCGCCACTCTCCTACCATGAGGCTTGATTAGGTAACCATGGGTTTCCTACTAAGAGCATCCGCCATTTGCCTTTCCTAGATGATATTGGATAGTGAAGTCGAAGTCTTTAAGATACTCCAACCACCTCCACTGTCTCACGTTCAATTCCTACTGTGAAAACAGATATTTCAAACTTTTATGGTCAGAAAATACAATGAACTTCACACCATATAAATAATGACGCCATATCTTCAAGGTGAAGACTACAACTGCTAGCTCCAGGTCATGCACATGGTAGTTGTCCTCGTGCTTCTTCAATTGTCTGGACACATAACATACCACCTTCCCATTTTGCATCAATACACAGCCAATGCCGATTCTTGATGCGTGTGTGTATACCTTGAAGCTTCCTCTGGCTATCGGTAACGTTAGTATAGGTGCTGAAGTTAGGTGCTCCTTCAATGACATGAAACTATCTTCACATTCGGCAGTCCATGTGAATGGATTCTCCTTCATGGTAAGTCTGATCAATGGTACAACTATCTTTGAAAAGTCTTTAATAAAATGACGATAGTAACTAGCCAGACCCAGAAAGCTTCTAATTTTTGACACAGTTGTCGGCCTCTCCCAGTTCTTCATAGCTTATACTTTAGAAGGGTCTACAAAGATTCCCTCCTTGGATATGATGTGGCCAAGGAAAGATACTTCCTCCATCCAGAATTCACACTTGCTAAGTTTTGCATAAAGTTGATTGTCTCTAAGCACTTGTAGAGCAATTTTCAAGTGTTCTTCATGCTCCTCCTTAGACTTGGAGTAGATGAGAATATCATCAATGAATACCACAATGAACTAGTCCAAATACAACCTTCTCTCCAATGAGAGCTATACATCTACTTGCTACCTAGCAAGTCTTCCCTTTACCAAAGGGTTTCACGCCCCGACGCGGAATATCGGAGCGCGAAGGCAGTTGCAAGAAAAGGTATAGAGCGTATACTAGACATCAAACCATTGCACATTGAATAATACTAAAGCAAATATTTCTCATTAATAACTTTTCAAATGTCTAGTTACAACCACTAATATCAGAGCCATTCTATAGGGCCCAATTACATTGCAATAAATGGAAATAACTAACTACAACTCTAAGATGACATAATGACTCGAGGGTACTCTTGGCTTCACTCTTGGTCATTCCCTTCCTCATGAGTGTATGTGTCATCCTCGGTCTCACCTGAGAACACAACATCAAATAACGTAGGGTGAGCGATAACGCCCAGTAGGACTTAAATCTCAGGCTCAAGCAGGCTTTAAATAATTAACGCATTTAATGGCAGAGTATCTAAAGATAGCAGGTACAAGAGAGTCAAAATATAGCAGGAGATAGCACAACAGGTAACAGGATAGCACAATAGCACGAGATCGAGTATAGTTTCCAAAAATAGCACAAGTATCAAGTATAGCACGAATAGCAGGATGGCCATAGCACAACTAACACAAGCATAATAATAGCACGACGAGTATAGCACTTGTTTGTCATTCTAGACATCGAGAGAGTATAGCACGTTTTGTGTTTTGGTTGTCATATAGATAGTCGAGATAGATAGCACTTGAGTGTAATGCCAAACACTCTGATCATTTAACTCCCATGGGCACTAGCACTTTCGGGTGCACATCTCAGGACCAGATCGGGCCCTTTATATATTGCCAGGCATTGGTTATATTGTATCTTTAGACAATCAGTCAATGGCCAATATAGAGTACCAAGAATAGTTAAGAGCACTATATGAATAGACGAGATAGTAGAGAGAACGTGAATAGACAAGCGAGTAGAGTATAGATGAGAGCTAAGGGTACATCACGTAAAACAACGAGTAAACAGGAAATAGTAACAGTTGCACAACACGCGCATGTCGTATTGGCAGTCAGGTGGAATTCATGATCTTCCCGCTGGCCATGTTATGCACAAGTCCAGAGGTCCGACGTGATTCAAGGTAAGAGCGAACTTCTAATAGCCGTTTGGATCATATCGATCCCTAAAGGTGTAATGGGTGTTAGGGTACAACCGGCTCGTCGACCATGTGGGAATCCATGATCAGAGGAGACTTACGGAGGCCTTGTGCAAGAGTTCACTAGTCCGGCGAAAGGAATATCCGACGGAGAGTTCACCACAAGCCAAGTAGAGTGTGTATATAAAAATAGGTGCTCGACGTTCTAGAGGAATTCTAGAACAGTGGAGTGTCAATATCGGTATATAAACAACGCTAGAAACAAATACACGCTAGAAACAAATACAAGTCCTTTAAAATAGGGCAATTAATATACGTTATTGCAGTAAATTACCAGGTACATTATGAGATATTTTATGCCAGATTTCAGCCATATATGGATGGTTCATGTGTGTGCATGTGTAAGAGAAATCATAGATAGAAAAGAAGTCGTGGATATGTGTTTTAAAGCATTCAATATAGCTCCATTTTAAATAGGTGTTTTACTGCGTGTATGACTGTTAAAAAGGCGTAAGAATATTTTAGAAAGTGAGAGTAATAAATCTTATGGGTTTTCATGCAAAATCCTGTGATCGCGACGTAGGCCAGTAAGGATTGCGACAGGGTATGATGGAACGCGACAGGGTCCTGTACGGGTCGCGACAGGGCTGTCTGCTCAGGCGGCCAGAACGCGACGGGGTCTCCTGTCGCGTTCAGAACGAGACAAGAAGAGGTGTCGCGACGGGCTTGAGAACGCAACCTATCGGGCTGTCGCGTCCTCAGGTCCGTGGACTGAGTCTGACAGAGTTCTGCTCTGTCCTGGATTGCGGTCCAGAGATATCAGATTTTGATACAGGGTCATTCAGAAAATCATAACTAATTGTATACACGATGAAAAATCATGAAACCAGTGGCAAATGAAACTAGACATGCGAGAGTACTTCCAGTCAATAGGAATTAGAGAGAGAGCGTGGTTTGAACATGGTTTGAGTATGAACAATAACGAGTAACACAGAACATGACACAGAGAGCAAGACTGATTTAATTCAAGCAACATGCTCAACAAAAATTAGGGCTTTTAGGGGCAAAAGATCCCTAACAACATGAAGTGTCTACAGTAAAAATTTCGTAGCATGGGATCAAGTGTACATGGAGATTTGAATTAAACATGACATCTCGGGGTTATCATGTTTGCAGATCTTCTAAAATCAAGAACAAAAGATTGGCTCGATGAAAAAGAGGGATTCAAGAGGGCTTTTATTCTTGGTGATTGGAACTACCTACAGACGAGTTTAATTTAATTTTGCTCGTGAGAATGCCTACCTTTGACTCGATTTATCTTATATGGCTTAGAACTCCAAGAACGAAGGAAGAAGCTTGATGGATCTTCCTCTCCTCGATTTCTCCTCCTCCTTGGCCTCTTCTCCACATCCAAGAACCCCTTTGCACGAGCTAGGGCCGGCCATGAGGATTTAAGAGGTGTATTTATATAAATACAAGTTCCTATTCCTACTATTACTCAAATTCCTCTTAATTATGAGATTTCCTAACTCCACCTTTCCTCTCTTGCTTTCCAACCTCTAATTGGGTTAGGATAGTATCTAAATTCGTGCTAGACTATATGGGGTAGGTTTAGGAATCCTATTCCAACTCTAATTGCCACTTTTATTGCTTTAATAACCCCTTTCCAATTAGGAGATAATTAAACTCCGAATTTAGGGTATTTTCTCTATTATTCCCCTTTTAAAATCTCTATTTTAGCCCACTAATTTGTAATGGGTCAATATAGCAAAGCCCGTTACTCATTTTCTTTTAATGAGTTTTATTTAATTCTCTCTTATTTGATTTCCTACATCTTCCTTTATTTGATTCCCTAATTAAATAATATAAATATTTAAATTTTTATTTTCCCAAAAATTTAGGGTTGCTATAGCAAACAACTTCCTACCGAAGTAGGTCTTCCCTTCTACAAAAGGGGAACTATAGGGAACAAACCCCCTACTAGTTTCTACTCTGAATAAGGTGTAGACAGAGTGCTTACTCAGGGAATGAGCAAACATAGAAGAGCAGAAAGAGATATACAAATACAGTTGAATGTTTTGAACTCTTTCTAACTAAAGGGTGGACTAAGAAAATGAACTCAGACTTTCTAAACCACCCACAGACAAGCTTCTTGAATGCAGAAGAGTAGGAAGGCTTAGAGTCGGCTTGCTTGCACAGATTGCTCTCCTTCAAATTTTCTGTGTGCGCACTTCTTCTCTTTCTTGTTTTTCTTTTTGCTTTGTACTTCATACTTCAAAGAAAAACTTCAGCTCTCTATATAGATTTTAGAGACTTTGTTTCCCATTGGAATATGGCCATTTAAAAAATTTGAACGTTGTGAATTAGAAGACAGCTTGAGAGATCCATCTTCAGATCTTGGGATACTCAACGACTTCCTAGCTATATGGATAGCCACATGGTTCTGTAGACAACCGCAATAAATGTCTGCAAACACCATACCCATGCAATGACTTTTCTCTTCCTCATGGTTAGACTTGTAAGAAATAAAATATTAAGTGAAAGCAAGAGATAAGTCGTTTGAAAGGATATCTAACTACTCCAGAGAAAAGGTCATTACTTAAACTGTGCTGGGGTAGGTGAGCATTCAAGGAGGTATGGACACCTACTTGGTGCACAGTACACCTACAAAAAAGTTTTCCTTAAAAATTGAAAATTTGTCAGTTTGAAGGACACTTGCGGATATCTTGCAGAACAAATAGCTGCCTGGGAACAATCTAAACTATAGTGCTTCAGATATGTTCTTAAAAAATATTAAATCAAAATGTACAGAACAAGGAAGTATAGGCTATGTAATAGATAGATTGGAGTCCAGACTACATAAGTATAATAATGAATGCATTTTGATTAGTGAAACCTTTGCAAGAGTCAAAGTGAAAAACTATGAGCCAAGTAAGTTTAAAGATATTTAGAAGATTATTATTTATTAATGGATGGACATATCTTTAAAACATATTATGATTTGTTCACCAATCGATGTTCAGAAATATTACATAAAGGATTACAAAGCCAATCGAAATAATACTTCATCAATCTCTATGTAGAACTTCATCAATCGATGTTTAGAAATATTACATAAAGGATTACAAAGTCAATCGAAATAATACTTCATCAATCGCTATGTAGAACTTCGACTGGTGATATTTGTTCATCAATCGATATCTGACTTCAACTACACGGAAGTCGCAGAGAGACTTTGACTGATGACCTTTGTTCACCAATTGATACCTAACTTCGACTGCACGGAAGTCGCAGTGAGACTTCGACTAATGACCTTTGTTCACCAATCGATACCTAACTTCGACTGCACGAAAGTCGTAGAGAGACTTTAACTAATGACCTTTGTACACCAATTAATACCTAACTTCGACTGTCTAGGAGTTGGAGTTGGACTTCGACTGATGACCTTTTTTCATCAATCGATATCTTACTTTAACTGTCCAGGAGTCGAAGTTGGGCTTCGACTGATGACCTTTTTTCATCAATCGATATCTTACTTCGACTGTCCAGGAGTCGAAGTTGGGCTTCGACTAATGACCTTTGTTGATCAATCGATATCTCTTTCGACTATCCAGGAGTCGGAGTCAACATGATATTTATACTAGTTGTGAACTTAGAAAATTTTACTGGAGATAGATAAGTGTCATTAGAAAACAATCATGTGTTGACACCATTGACTATAAATGGTTGTAGAGTATAATACATGCATGTCTTTGCCTTAACACATCAAATACAATACTAAGTAAAGTGTCATTATGTTATAATCAAATGAATTTTCTTATTACTTGAAATAGGGGTTTAGTATAACTGAAATGATTTTGTCATAATCAAAACAATTAAGTATGCTTTTTTAAAATAATTGCATAACAAGTACAACACAAGAAGCAATATAGAGTCTCAGATTGTCGCCCATGTAGATTGCCCCCTAACCCGACACTGAGTCTTAAGGGATAGCCTGAGCCAAGCCGCAAGCTCTCAAAGCAATGTCTTTGGAATGTGCTAAGATAGGAGAAGTTAACCCTACAAGTTCTTACCTCAGCTTGGAAGAGAGCGAAGCAATCAGTGCTCTCGCTTGATATTACAGGTCAGTGGATCTCACTAAGTCAATGGTTATCCTGAGGATGTGGAGCCATAAAGGGAGAGATTTGCACGATCCCCACAATCATGATCTATGAACCTCCCAATGAGCCACACTTCCTATGATGGCCACTCCCCTTGAGAGGTTACACCTACTTATCGGCCTTAATGGTGGACACATTGTAAAAGACCGTATGAGATAATTGACTACCTCTATAATCCCTAAGAATAGCCCTCCAAAAGAGAGAAGACATTTAGTGCAATGAAACTGGTGGAGAATGTTCTCAAATCGCCTCTCCTTTGTCCTACGCTCTTGCCCACTCTGACATAGGTATTGAAAGATTATCCCTAGGACTCACCTTCCAGCTGGACCTCTGATTTTTTATTTGTCCTCATAGTTCCAATTTTGGAGAGCTCGAGTACCATTTAGTTTAATAAATCCCAAAACAATCTAATGATCGGCACAAAGATTTGAGATCGTCCTCTCTTCCGTATCCAAAAAGCTAAAAACTTGTAGAGATGTAAGTATCAACTATTTACCCACTCAGCTTTCTCGCACATTCTCGTATGATTTACCTGTAGGTGGTGTTGGGAATCATCACGGATCTCTCCCCCTGTTCAACAAGCACTTAAAGTGAACCAATGTGTAATTTCTGTTTATCCCGTGTGAATGAGTAGAATACCTCTATCATCAATATATGTAATGTATACCTTTTCCTTTCATCCCGTATGCAGACGGGATGAAAAAACAAAGGATGATTGGCACTTAGACGCATATATTGGTGTGTACCAAATATTATTTCATATTACTTGAACATCAAAAATCTGGCAAGATGAAATAGAAACAGTAAAGAACACAGTGAAGAATTGGACCATGACAATACTTCCTTCATTGGGAGTGTGCATATCCTTAGTTCTCCACAATTACGTCAAACAAACATGTTGATTAGGAGAATATTATTTCAGATCGGAATAAAGGAACAAATTAAACAAAAGTGCTCGATCGCAACTTAGTCCATTATCAACAAATGGATCGCTATATCCTCAACTCGACCACAACACGATGCTGGTGCAGCAGTCCGAAAAAGAGGAGCCCATTGCTCAACGTCGACCCTGGCTGGGTTGAGCTGCTTCACATGGCACGGTTGTATACTATTTAATGCATGCCTTGCTTTGGAGCGGGCGGAGGCGGGGCGCCCCAGAAGCTGCCCGCCCGGGGATTGGTGTTGGCGCCCGGCTGGGGGTAGTCCACCGCCGACGTCAAGTCCACCTCCGCCATCTCCCTGCCCTTCCCTGTTAGTACCACCACCTCCTCTCCCTGAAATGTATCACAAGACCATGCATTAAAGCTCATATATATACCACGCATCACCACCACATGCATTACATATATATGATGCTATAAAGCAGCATAGTTTATTTACTGGATTAATGACCTTCAGATTAATAGTCAACCGAAAAGATTTTGGTATGGGCCGGTCAAGTGGAATAAAGATAATACGGATATACGAAAAATAGGAGCTGTCAAATTTTGATTTTAAAATTCAGAAAATCAATTCTTGAACTCACAAAATAACAGGTAGCTGAATTTCCTCGTTATCAAAAAAAAAAAAAAAAAAAGAAACTGAGGAGGAGGGAGGGAAACACACCTCTCCAGAGGCATCGCCGTGTACTCCCCTGCTGAATGTTCTCATGATCTTGATGTTCCTTGCATACCCTATTAGATCGACAAAACAGGTTGAAGGTAAGATAATCACAAGGTTCTCGAAGATGAAACTCCCGAGACATCCTATATAATCATAAAATGAGATCGAATGTAAAGATGAAGCTACATATCGCACCATGAGTGATGGAGAGGCACAGCGGCGACACGATTAGCAGCAAGAGGAGAAAGCACGATCGCCGGCAGCCCATGGCTTGTTGGCTTCCTTTCTCTTGTTCGATGGCCGTCTTCTTCACCCTTCGGCTCTCCCACGAGCGTAGGCTGTGTATGCAGCAGATGAGTTGTGGCGCGGGATACTTACCTGGAGATTTTGGTTGGGAGAGGGAGGTGAAGGGTCGCGGTGTTTTGGTGGGTGGGTGGGGGGTGGTGATGACGAGGGGACTTTTTCTCTCTTCTCCGTGGCAACAGGAGATGGTGGTGGCTGGCTGGCCGCTCTCCGGAGTCTCCTTCCGCGTCATTACACCTTATCACGCGCCCACATTTTTTTTTTGTGGGAGAGAGCAGAAACTCTTCTATATCCTCAACTTCGGTGAACTCACCTCCTCGATACTCCTGTACTACAGTTTCTAGTTCTGCCGGTCAATCTTTTATTATTAATTACAAAGCACCTCCTCCATGCTAATGTCCTACCATTTCTAGTTCCACCTAGAAAGTTTTTCTTTAAACAAAGAAACACCTCTAATTTACTAAATCAACCAGAATACCATCACTAATTTACTATTTCAATCAAAATAATGGTTCTTAATGGGTCGATCTAATCCGAAGGACTCAAGGGGCAGCCGACTTCTAATGGACTCCAATTGGGACTTTGAGCAATGGATATGAGAAAGAACAAAGGCCTATTGATAGAGAATTTAATCATGAGCAGGTGTTGTCAACATCAGCCCTCTGACAGTTCAGTCAACGCTTTGTTGAACTCCATCTGAGGATGAAGATGAAGAGTTTGGATGAGAAAAGTATATATTAGTACCTTGTTTGATACGTATTCTCTTTGACCTTACACGCGATTGTTGGTCTTTCTTTAAAGGCGGCTACGAGGTAAAGAGAAGTGTGACATCAAATATGGGATGTCCCCTTTCGGAACCTAATCTTCTTCCTCACTTTACTCTCTCTTCGAGAGGCTACGCTTGGGCTGAGCCCATTAAACCTGGGCCTAATGATGAGGTCAGCCTGGGGGCCTATAATGAGCCCCCACTCTAGTCTCAAGCTCAAAGTTGTTTTACTCTTCGTGTGCTATTATGCTAGATGGTTGTGTGACACACTATTGTTTAAGGAGCTGAACTGAGGATGGCCTTAATTAACATATTACATGTAATAATGGAGATTGATGAACTGATTACATGTAATTCTCGTAATTAGCTAATGTGTTCAAGAGATGTCCAATGAATTCGAGATATTATGTGAGAAAAACAATCAAGTAAGAGAGATTGTCACGCTAGAAAGTGTATCACATGTACAGGAGAGCATTCATATTTGGAAGTAATAAACATGATCAATAGTTTACGAAGGTCAAGATAACTCATGTGTCAATATCACTGAAGAGGGAACAATCAGGATTATATACGAAAGTTCTTTCATGCAAGAAAATCACTAGAGTATCTTTCAAGAGATCAAGATAGCAATGTAAAGTGCAAGCACGCGGGACAATTCACTAGAAAGTATTTTGAGTAACCCATTCCAGGCACTCCACAAGAATGTACTTTTCATATCACGCAGGGTCTACTAGTGCCTCAAGCAAGTACGTCCCTCTACCACTCAGGTTAAGGACCACACAGTAGCTAGTAACAAGTCAAGTCAAGAATATCACATGTAACAAGTACGTGCCATGCCAAGCACCAATCATGATTCCACACCATGCCAGGCAACATGACTTTGTTAGGGGATCAGCCTAACAATCAACACCTGGGGTAACGAACATATTTGGGAAACTATGCAATCAACACGTTGGGGTAAGCACGACTTTGTTAGGAGCAAATCCAACAATCACACCCATAGGCAACACGATTTTGCCAAAATCTTCAGGACCAGATATGTAAGGCCCAGAAAGTTTTCTACAGGTTTGCACTTTTAGAAATTTGTTTGGTTGTCATTTGAGACCCCAGACGACATGTTTCAGCTAAATTAGGGGTCTGCTGCCAGGGAGCTCTTGATGTCAAGATGTGTAACGTCAATCGGTTATTTGTTCTGACGGTAATTTAGATTGCCGTCTATTTTTTGTTGACGTCAACATGTTTTGACGTCAAGTTTTCTTGGAATCTTGACGTCAACATTTCTGTTGATGGCAACATTTATTGACGTCAACTTCTGCGTATTCCAGTCTGAGTTTTCCTCTGAAACTTGTGATTTTCTTTGGATATGTTTGAAAGAATATAGTTGTGTTAGGGCAATGATCTTACCTCAATCACAACCTTGGCTCTCTATATATAGAGAGGGTTTGTTTTGGGGAGAGAACTTTTGCTCTCTTGCTTAGATTTGGGTGTTGTGAGAGGAGAGAGATAGGGCTATCCCGAGGGTAGATCAGCCATGTTGCTGCTTGTTCGAGGTTGCTACTGTGAAGAGAAAGCTTCCACGACCTGAGAGGAAGGCTCTGGACGAGGAGATCGTGGCCTGATCATGCTAAAGATGAAGGATTTGATCGTGCTTTGAGGATACCTCTTTGAGTGCGAAAGAGGGCTTCATTGGCTAAATTCTCTTGTTGTAGAATTTTCTTGAGGCACGTAACTTAGGGTTTCTCTCCGTAGACTTGTCCCCTAGGGTTTTCCTATTTTTCTAGATTTTTAGAAAATTATTTCAATGTCATTTGTCATGTTTTCTTGCCCTCGGTCTGCATTTTGTGCAGTCTGGGAGGTTGACGGCCACAAGTGTGCCGTTAACCCGAACTTGACGGCAACAGATGTTGACGTCAAGTTCATCTTGTCCAAAAATTTACAGTTTCACCATTTATGATGGTTTTGGGAGATTCTGTGATGGTTTTTGAGTTCTTTTCTTGCTATCTTGACCTGTTAATCATGAAGATGAGTTTGGGTAACTTTGGATTAATTTTTGTTAATTATGATATTTATTTAAATTTTTGTTTATATAAAAAAGCATGTAAACTCTTGATAATTTTGATTTCCATGATATATGCATGTTATAAAAATCATTATATGTTATACTTTAGTTTGTTAGACTACTTTAAGCATGATTTAGGATTTGTTTACTGCATTTTATTTCTGTTCATGAATAATTAGTACTTTTGTGAATAATAATCTGATTTTTGACTTTAATTATGAAAAATAGTTGTACTCCTACGAAAATTATGAAAAATTAATGGTGTGTTCTGTCAAGTACATGTACCCCATCGTTAAAATTTGTGCATGTTCTGATTACTTTAAAATTAGTTATAAATTTCTGAAGCTTTCGTTATCATGTTTTAATAATAAGTCTCAAATATGTTTAAAAATGTGATTAACATCATGATTAGGTTCTGTTAATTACTATTCATGATTAATCTGAGTATATAGAAGTGATTAATATATGTTTCATGATATATGTGTGCATGTGCATGGAAAGAGAGAGAATATGTGACATGTGTGCATAAAATAATGTTACTGTGAAAGATAAAATTTCTATCAATGAGACACTGCCACCATAGATTGCGTGGAGCCATACTGTAGTAATGCCCCTATGGGAAGGCTCAATTGTGATATGTGATACCCAGGGCAACGGGTCGTGTGAAATCTTGGAGGTGGAAAGTTCCACTGGTAATGGTGTGGAGGGCTTCCCCTGATTCTGCTCAGTAACCGAGACTTGATCGTTTTGCCTGGAGATTAAGTATGTGTATGTGATTGTGTGATCTTTCTAGTGGTGGTTTGGGCTATGTCTCGGCTTGTGTAAAAGTGAATAATGTGTAAAGTGATATGTGAACGTGTGGCACGAGGTATGTGCAAGTGATGTGATATGTGATCGTGATCGTGAAAAGTGAAAACTATGTGAAATCTATGTGAAACCAAGTGTAAGTGAATATGAATGTGATAAATGTGAGAATAAGTGCATGTGAAAGCAAAGGTAAAAGTGCATGTGAATATGTCATGAGATGGTAAATGCATGTGTTAATGTGATTTATGTTAAATGATAATTGTGATATCATGTTAGTACCATGTGTAGAAGTATGTTAATTATGTCCATGAGTTAGTAATTACTTGATGAGCATGTTAGTAGTATCATGTTATAGATTTTAATATATTAGTGTCATGTGAAAGTAAGAATTGCAAGCAAGTGATTATATGAATGCTCTCATGTTAGTGACACCATGTTATAAGTGACCATGTTTAGAATTCTTGTTATACATGAGTTAGTAAAGCTTTGTTTAATATATTCCATGTTTAATTATCCATGTTATAGCATAAGCATGTGTTAGTTTAATTTTTAATTATTAGTAAGTTAATGATAATGTGATAATTAGTAAAGTGTTAAATTGTTAGAAGCATGTGTGGTAAGTGCGTGGTTTGCAATTCTAAGTTGCTTGCTGAGTCTATTGCGTAGACTCACCCTTGCTAACATTTTAGGAAGAGTCAGAGATTTAGAAGCTGAGGAGGTTGGCGAGATCTGACGTGGAGCGTGAAGAGTAGATTGAAGATTTATAGTTTATTTCTTAGTATGTGATGCAATTATGATATGGACTTTGGTTTATTGTATTTGGAAACTGGCTATATTTAGTGGATGTTATGTTATATTATTTCTTTTGCTTGGACTATATAGACAATGGTATGTGGATTATAAAGTTGATGGAATAAGAGTTGTTCATTTTCTACTGTAATATTCCTTTCTATTTGTGTATATCTCAGCCCATGTGACTATTGTTGGGGTTTTCTCCCTTGTAGCGACTTGCTCTTGTCCGACGTGGGTTGGTATAGCCGTACCGGGCAGAAGTGGGCCGTTACAAGATATAAGCCCATAGTCAAGTTTGTATTATGCAATACTGGCATATGTCCCAATGAGCCTGTCGACTCATGGGTAACAAGAATGTGTTTTGAGTCCATGACTCCAATCTTATTCATATCATTAGAATGCACTTCTAGATTGTATCACAAGAAGGTGTGTCAATAAGGATGGACTGGTCAAGAAAGTTAAAGACTATCATGTCAAGGACAAAGATTTAGGATCACAATTATCAAGACCGTAATCAAGTGTAAATTAAGTTTAACAATCCATTAATGTAGTTGTCATTCAATTTGGACTAATGCTGAGAGAGTAAGATGAGAAAGAAAAGTGCACTCTATCTCTAGGGAACTTCGATGGTACAACCAACTCGGTCTCCATGAGGGAATCCATAGAGTACGAAGACTTATGGAGGCCTTAACAAAAAGGTTCCTAGTCTGCTAGAACAAAATGTCCAACATAGAGGTTCCAATTTGTCAAGAAGGGGTTTCCTAACTTGTGCAAGTGTACAAGTGTAACGTGTATCGAAAACTTGCCAAATCAAGTTTGATATAGAATAGCAAGGAAATTATGACAAACATGGGAAGTAACTAATAAGACAAGTTCAAAATCAAGAAAGTCCAAACAAAGCAAGACCAGTATGTAACATGTAGAATAAATTAAAAGCTATACATGGTTAAGGTAAGGTTCTCTGCATGCCATTATCACCAAACCAATTTTCATTCAAGTTTAAGTTATCATTTTAACCATAAACTAAGCATAAGATGATGAATAAGATCACTCATATGGTAACAGAGACATGATCATATCATTAAGAATATTCAAATAAGATTTTTAGTTATTAACGCCTTTACAAATGGGTTAAACAAAATTTATATTGCTGAAAGTATGAAAGTCATGCTTAATAAAACTTAATAGAACTTAATCAAGCTTAATCAGGCTTAATTGAACTTAATCAAGGTTAATTAAGGATTAATAAGACTTAATTAGAGTTAATTAGGACTTAATCAAACTTAATTAAGCTTAATTAAACTTAATTAGGCCTTATTCAAGCTTAATCAAACTTAATCAAGCTTAATTGAAGCTTAATTAGACTTAGTTAGGTCTTAATAACACTTAATCAAGCTTAATCATACTTTAATAGACTTAATCATACTTAAAAAGGGCTTAATTAGGTTTAATAAGACTTAATTAGCCTTAATCAAACTAAATCAGACTTAATCAAGTTTATTCAGGGCTTAAAAATAGTAGTAGTTGGCCTATTTCAAATAATAAATAAGAGTTAGGGGTTGTTGTGCAAAAAGACAAGAGAAAAGAATAAAAAAAAACATGTTGCCAAGATAAAGGGAGGGCTCGGTCTAATGAGCCAGCCAAGAGAGGCAAATAGCCATGCAGTAGGGTTCAGTGTTGTAACACCCTGGAAAATTTAAGTGATTTAAAATATAAGAAAATAGCAATAAATAAAAATGTTGAATAAAATAAAATAAAAGTCATAGTTAAACTCTCAAGAAGTGGAATCAACCACTTGAATTAATCTGGGCCAAGACAACTCTTGTTGGGCTAAAGAACAAAGCCCAATGACATTAAATCTCAAAATTCGTAACCATAATTGTGCAGAAAATAGAAAATGGCAAATTAAGGCTAAAACAAAAGTGATTAGCCATGCATGGCAACCAAATTCGTAACCAGCCATGTTAGGAGCTTTCCTAATGGCATTCCTACTTCAATTTGGTAAAGAATCCCCAAAACATGGAAGGAGTCAAGCCAAAACCGCAACCCACTCTTCCTAGTCTCATTAGGACTTGAAATTAACCCTAAACATATAAATAATCGTCATAAGACTAGTTGGGAAGGTTCCATCGTGCTGGGGTCGTGAGGAGGCGAGCTGGGGCACCAGGAGAGGAGGAGAACGGCCAAGAACCCGAGCTTCTTCCCCAACCTTTCTCTGCTGCGACCTGTGCATTGACCTCTCTTAGATCCACTCAAAGGTAGGTGTTCTTGGGCTTAATCTAAACTTTGCACATACCAATGGAAAGAGCATCGAGTCTAGTTTCATATGCATGTGTTTTCCCCAATTTTCATGAACAATGTAAGTTGTATTAAGCATTTTCCAAGAGTCACGCAGGTTTAGGGCTTTATGTGTTCTTGCTATGTTTCATGCAAAACGAGGTCGAATTCGGTCAAACCAAAATTGTGGTTCTCTTCTACTTGTTGTCCTCGACACTTTTCATGTTCAGAGTTTTGTCTAAAGATCGCTAGATTTCAAGTTATAAGTCTATCATGACGGGTTGTAGTTGTTTGTGCATTTTCGGGCAAGAACAATGAACGCAACCGATCTAGTCGTCACGTTCATCACTGCATGAACGCGACGTACAAGACCGTCGCATTTATGAAAAAGGCAACAGACCATTCTGTCGCATTTTGATGTTTGACCAGTCAACCCTGATATATGAAACTATGTGATGCATGGGTTTCAGCACCCCTCTTGAACGCGACAGCACATGCCGTCGCGATTTGCTCGTTTTCCCGCCCAACTTTTTGCACTGTTTTATATTCAGATTTTTAAGTCAACTCTTGGACGCGACGTATCGAAACGTCACGATTTAAAAGTCATTGAGACATACCGATTTGTCTCGTTAAGAACGCGACAGACAGGACCGTCGTGATTCTTGTAACACCCGGCCCCCTAGGGCCCTTTGGCCCCGTCCTCAGGGTCGCGACAGACGCCCTGTGTTGCCCAGCTAGCAAGCCCAGAGGGGGGGGGGTGAATGAGATTCTTAAAATTTGATCACTTTAAAACCTGTCCAGAAAAACAATCACACAACACACTTCGATGACTGTTAGTGTTAGTAAAAAGAGGATAGCAAACACAAGGCAATCAAACACACGACACATGGAATTTATCTTGGTTCGGACCTCCTCTCCACAGGAGTCCTACGTCCAGTCCCTAACCAACAACTCAGGATTTCACTACCCAAGGGTACAGTCCCCCTCAAGGACACTTACACACCCAGCCGCAGCTGGTCTTCTCTTCACAACCCGAAGAGGAATTACAACACCCTGGATCCCAACAGGTCTTCCTTCTACACGAAGGGAAACAAACACCCTGGAGCCCACCAGGTCTTCCTTCAACACGAAGGAAAAGAATATAGGAATGTATTCAAGGGATGATATGCCCTAGATCAAGCTTAAGGACCAACGCTCGATCTGAAGCAACGACTGAGAGGGAATGTTGTACGATGAGGAACACTCTCAGTTTACAGAAGCTCTCAAGACTAACACAATGAATGTAGAGAGCTAAGAGCTAGACAAGCAAAGGAGTGAGGCTTTTTGCTCTTTCAAATGCTCGCAGGAAGCTTGTAAAAGATTGTCGTGAGTGTTGTGCTTTTGGAGCTTCAGTCTTCTATATATGTCTTCCATTTGAAAGTTGAATGTTGAAGTGTCCGTTGTCTCTAAGCTTTTGTTTACGTTAGACTGCATGTCACTGTAGAGCTTCTTGTTCAATAGTCTTTAGCTTTCCATGCACGCAACAAGAGAGAGGATCTTCTTTGATGTCCGTTATCTTCCATATTGTCCAACGTTGTATTGAGGTGCGCTATCAGAGACCTACACGCATTAAATGCTAAAACAATAGACAGCTAGGATGTCTCTTGTTTGTCAGTCAACGTTAGAATGCTTTATATCAAAATAGAAGTTCCATTCCATTCTTCTAAAAAGATGTTTACAGTATAAGAATGGAAATAGAAGATATCGTTTGCATGCAGTGCAGCGATATGATCAGTCCTAATAAATGCATGGATGTGAGAGAAAAGCGAGGGAAGACTTTAACTTTTCAAACTATATGAGAATGGGTTTGAATATCAGGTCGTTATACACCATGAAATCGATATGATCATGACTTATGAAATCTATGTAAAGATGAGTCGTTGTTCATGTGAATCATTATACTTTCATAAACAAGTTGATGTACACACAAATCGTTATGCATTAATAACCGAATCGTTGTAGAGACAAATCGTTATGATACTATCAGCAAATCGTTATGGACAAGTTGTCATAACCAAATCGTTATGAGCAAATCGTTGTTTTACTTATCGAGTAGATATAGTGAACAAATCGTTATTTGATGTATCGAATCGTTACGGCGACGAAGTCATTGTGTAACTTATCGAATCGTTATGAAACTTAACGAGTCGTTGTGAGACTGAAATCATTGTGAGAGCAAATCGTTGTTCTCACTTAAGAAATCGATGCGATAACCAAATCGTTATGAGCTCGGAATCAATGTGCACACTTATCGAATCGTTCTGAGAGCAAATCGATGCGATCTCTTAGTGAATTGTTATGAGAGACAAATCATTGCGATCTCTTAGCGAATCATTATGAGAGAAAAATCGTTGCGATCTCTTAGCGAATCGTTATGAGATAGACTTCAATAGAATAGCGATGACTTATGAAATCATTATAGAACCAAAATTGATGTGAATGAGGAAATCGTTATGATTCTAAGGAAATCGTTATAACAACTAGAGAGTCGATATGTACTTAGAAAATTATATGCTTTGAACTGTAAATGCTGGTATGAAGAATACTTACCAGTTTAGCTTGTATTTCTTTGTTAGATTTCCTGTGCTCAAATCTCATAGAAAATATGTTAGAAATGCACATTGTCTTAGTTTTGTTAATCACCAAAATAGATATGTAATTCATTTAAATTACATGGGGAAAATCTAATCATCCATCTCCCCCTTTTTGGTGATGACAAAACATAGCAATAATCAAAGAAGTTCTGAAATAAATTTAAGTAAGATTGAGGAATTAACATGAGAGATGTATTTCAAAAATATTTATATTTCTCCCCATTTTTGTCATTAAGCAAAAAGAAATATCACACTGAGACAGAGTTTAAGGAGAAGAGAGAAGTAAGATCAAGGAACGTTGCTATTTATCTTGAGGGGTTACATGGAGGTAAGAAGCAGGAGATAGAAGGGAGGCATGCCGCTGAATAATATGCAAAGCCTTGCATTCCTGCTCCTCAAAATAGATCTAGAAAACCCCAAAAGCAATAGAGTAAGATGACTCCATGTCTGGAAGCATCCTCTTGATGTGAAGTTGGCACTGATCTTTTAGAAAATTAGCATATTCATCTTTGTCAAGAGATTCTTTGAAGTAAATAAAAGATCCAAAACTGGCAAACTGAAGAAATTGGTTGATCTTGATAGGGTAGTGGATCTGATGCTGCAGAAGATCTTTCTTCAAGGCCATAAACAACTTATACCGCTCGACCCACTAATCATAGGGTTTTTGAACTAGATGGATGGAATTTAAATCCAAAAGGCTTCAGCTGTAAGAATAGGCTTGCCCGCCTTAAACAAGGAGCTGTTTAAGGCTTCCAACTGAAGGGCTGACTGGTTATAATGCTTTTCCCAGTTAGTAGGAGAAAGCCTTTCACATTCAGATAGTAAAGGAGCAAGAACTTCAGAGGAGATATGGCCTAGATGAAATTCTCTGAAGATGAATCTTTGGAAGGAGGGGAGACGACCCTGCTGAGCTGAGATCCTACCCATGACACGAGCAAATCTCTCAAAAATTACAGGACCAACTAAGGAGTCCATGACCAAGGAGTGCAGCTTAGGGAGAAACACAGTGTCTGGAATTTGCAAGGTAGCGAAATCCACTTTGAAGGAGCAATTGACTGGATTTTCAACTTTCAACAAAGCAATGGCTCCCTGGAATTGACCCAACTGCACTTCAGGTAGCTTGTGAAGATACTGATAGTCATTGAAGAGCTGGAAGTACCTGATGAGCTTAACTTCCTTTTGAATAAAAGGCACCCAGGTAGACTGATGATGGATGACAAACCACTCAGAGAGAGTGAGTGGATGATCCCGAGGTGGAAACCGCTCGGACTTCATAAGAAGAAACTTCCTGTAGAGAGCCTTATGCCCTTTAGCCCACTGATCTTCAGTCTTGCATTCAGCCATTTGGAAGATTTTGGATTGATCGGCTTTTGAGAAGTGATTATAGGGAAGGACAACATTGAGGTGATTGGTGAGGTTGAGAAAAGGAACACTAAAAAGGGTGGCAAAGATACATTTTGGAGAGATTCACAGTAGATTGGTTTTCTCCGATTTTCAACTATAAGGGAAAACTAAAGAGGAGGAAATTTAGGTTCGGTGGGAAGAGCAAGAGTGTTTGTGAGTTTCCTCTTTTTAGAGACAGAACTAGAAGAGTCAATCCTGTGGACATGAGAGGCAACGGCCAGAACTAAACGGATGGTGGTAATTTCCAACTCATCCTCAAATTTATTGAGAAAAGGACCTTCTAGTTGTGCACCTTCAGGTATAAAGGTGACAAAGGAAGGAGGAGTAGGAGGATGGAGAAATGATTAATGGGAGGAAGGAGGTGTGATGGACGGTCCATCTAAAGAAGGACGGTCCATCTAAAGAAGGACCAAAGGAAGAGGAGGCTCCAGCTGATGATGAGACTGGAGGGTCTTCAAGAATAGGAGGAGGTGGTGGAATTGATGTATAAATGGCAGGAGATGAGGAAGGTGCAGAGGGAAAAGGTGTTGGAGATGAGATGGTTCTAGGTACAGGTTGTTTGAAGGTAGGTGGAGCTGGAGGTGCTGTGGAGGAGGATGGTGGTGAGGAAGGAGCTGGTGTCTGAATGGGAGAAGGAGCTGGGGGCTCAGGAGCTATATCTTCTTCTTTTGCCCTGACATGATCAGCTTTAGTAACCACTGGCCCGGTTGGCCCTGACAGATCCTCAGCTGGCCCTGTTGGCCCAGATTCTACAGCTGCCACCTGATCAACAACTACTGGCCCTGATGGCCTAACCACATTCTCAGATGGCCCTGCTGACTTTTCTGGAGGTGGCCCTGAAGGCCCAGAAGAAGTATGAGGTGCAGAGATTTCAGTTACAAGCTTTTTGATACTTCCAAACTCACTTCTCATCCATCTGAAAACTTGCTTGACCATTCCAAAATCATTTTTCAATGATTGTATCTCAGAGGTCAAGGCTCCAATCTCCTTGGCTGCTAAACTCTGGCTAAGAAAGATTGATTGGATATCCGATTGCATTGAGAATAGAATTTTGCCTTGCTCATCCAGTCTTTTGATAACAGGCTTCATATTTATCTTCAGCTTCTTCTTCTTCTGATGTGGCCGCCAGGTAAGGAGAGGAGTTTCCTGAGCCACTTCTTTTCCCTTGACTTCTCTTGCCCTTTCAACGGGCTCCACAGAGTCATCACTGTCATTTGAGGCACTTTCCACAATGCCTTCTCTGAACTCATCAGCATTGGGGACATTGGCTGTGTGCTCCCCCTGAGAAGCTGCTTGCTCTTCAACAACTTGCTCTTCTTGAATAGGAGTGGTTACTCCTTGCACATTTTTGCTCACAATCTCCTGCTCCCCTGAATGGGAGCATCCTCCATCACCACATCTGCAGTGTGGCTTGATGCCACAACTTCTTCTTCAAGAGCAACTTCTGGCACACTTTGAGTGCTTGGAATGGAGTCTAGCACTCTTTGAGGACTGACCCTACCATAGAAGTTGGAGGGGCAATCACTTGCGATTGCTCAACAGGTTCAAGGTGCTCAGGAGGAATATCCTCTATTCTGCTGCCTGCTACTGGTTCTGCTACTATTGGTTCTACTGCTGCTGGTGCTTCTGCCCTGGTATCTACTTGCTCAATTGCCTCTTCCTGAACTGTTGTGGCTGCTACTGCTTGCTGGACCTCTTGGGCTTCGCCGATGATGGCTTTACCTTCAGCCACTAAAGTCTTGGTCCATATACCATTAACCAGAGAGAATCCGATCTTCTTCAAATTTTTGCTCCGGATTTCCTGCCCCATCTTCTCTAGCACTGCTCCAGACAAATTTATACCACAATGTTGAAAAACCTTGGTGAGTAGGTGAGCATATGGAAGAGAGACATTTAATTTATTCTTTTTGTCCTAAATCTGAGTAGATGCAAACTTCATCCTTTACAGAATAACTTCTGCCATGTTTATTTCTTGGTTCTGGATGGTCCAGAACATCATATCTGAATCTGCCTTGGTACAAGTTGAGAAAGTGGCGCTTCTGGGGACCAAAATATGACAAACCATAAAGTGCAAGAGGCGGTTGAAGGCGTTCATCTAGTTGATATCCAACTTCCCATCCTTAAGCTTAAACTCCGGACCAATAATCCCTAATCCTTTAGCCTGGGTGTCCATAGTGTGAACCCCACTATGACCGGTGGTGCAAACTCCAAATAGAGACTCCAAAAGAGCATATGAGATTCTAATCTGGGTTACTTTGATAAATGATGTCAAGGACCCATCTTCCTCAATCTTCAGGCACACATAGAAAGCTTTGACAAGATCTGGGTAACTCACCTCTAATAGAGTTGCTATCTTTGACCACTTCATCTTTTCCATTGCTGCAACTACACTGCCCATCCCATTTTTCTGCAAATCTGCAACATCTACAACCTTATTTTCACACAGCTTCGTCTTCACTGAGGTAAATCTTTCTTCCTGCTCTGCAGTGAGAAACTCAGCTCCGTAGCCCCCGACGCTGTCGGAAACACCAGAAGAGGCCATGGAATAGAATGGGGAACGTTTCTGGATGATTGGAAGAAGAGGTGAAGCAGAAACCCTCAAGAAATTTCTCGCGGGAAGGACTTGGAAGCTTGAAATCTCATAGAGTCGATGCCGGAGTTGATAGGGTATCGCCTCAGGCAGTGTCACATCCTAATAAAAGGCTATTTATCGGAAGTGATAGAAAAATAGGCACAAAAAAGTAATAATTATTTATCCCTTCATAATGTAATATGCGGAAGTTTTATTACACGGATACTCCTTGTAACAACTAAGAGAGGAGTAGGTCAAAACAACTTAATTTACACATCTCATTTCACACTACTAAACAGAAATAGAAATGGATTGGCTTGCTAGTCATGGTCGGTCCACTCAGCACTCATGCCCTTAAACATCATCCCCATCTGTATTACCTGAGAATGGTAGGAAATAATGATCTAACTAGCCCAGTAGAATTCAAATCCATAATTCCAAGGATGAATACATGGTAGTCAAGGCAAGAATAGAACGGATATTGAAGACATGATCAAATATCAGGACAGTAGACTTGATACAGTGATAATAAAACACATGCATGTGCAGGTGTATAAACATCACAATTCGCTCATGTAACAGTAAGACAATATAGTAATTATGATGACCATAATCAACAGTAAGTGATGTAATGCCAAACATCCCGTCGCCCTTTATCAATCCGTACGGCCAGTAAAAGAATTTAGGTGCTCCTCCCAGGACTGGACCAGCCCTATTTGCACAAGCATTTCAGTCAGGTGGGTTCCAAGGACCCAATAATATGTCATCATCATCAATTAATCACATCTCACATGGTGTTCAAGCATTTGAACTCTCAAGACATCAAGTTATATGAACTTGGTTACCGAACATAGGAGAATGGACTCAACGGAGTACCATTCGTAGTTGACAACTTCAAGAATTTTTCAAGGCGAGTAAGGTATCTCAAATGGGTATTCTTTACAGTAGAATGACAGAAAATACCCAAGTAATTAAAGGGGTAACTTGCTAGGCTATTAGGATGAACTTTTAGCAAGGATTCATACACGGAAAAGTGCAGAAATTCGAATCAGGGTCGTAGCTGTCGACACCCAGGAAGGGGCTATCGACAGATTGCAGCAGACAGAGCTCTGCTTTTGCTGGTCTATGTCCATCTGTCGACAGCAACAAGATGGCTGTCGACAGCTGCACACAGTCCCAATTATTCCAGAGTTTAGGAAGGCTGGCTTGTCGACAGCCATGAGCTGCCTGTCGACAGCCACCTGTTCCTCACTCAAAAGAGACTTTGAATTCACCTTAAACACTCTAACCATGGAACCTATGAATCAAGGCATGATTTATATCAAATGGAATAATGTAATTGTAGTTCTCATAGTGGTTTATAAGCTAAACATATGAGATGAAATAAGAGATCTACAATTCAAACTTGTCTAGCTAGAAGCTAACATAGTGTAGTACTGAAAGCATGGTTTGATAGCAATGAATTATTGGAAAATTCCTACATGATGGACACTAAACCACAAGGTGTTTCATGAATCTAAATCAAGACTTGAAGTATTAATCATCTAAACCGAAGTCTTCATACTATTCTAAAGATGATTGAGACTTCTACAAAACTCTATAGCATGTACAAGGATCAAGGGTGGAAGAAGAGGATAGGAGTTAGTTTCTAAAATGGAACAAGGTTGTTCCTCTTCCAACAAGAGTATTTCTATCATGACTGGAAGAAAAATAGAAGGACCACAGGTATAGCCTTTTGTCCTCTCATCAAGAACTTCTTGTCAGGTATGGAGGACAGATTTGAATCAGAGGGAGATGAATCCTACCTTGCTTAAATGATGAACTTGCAAGTATCCTTGATGAAAAATCCCACACCTAGCAAGAGAAGTGTTTCCCCCTTAAGGTTGATGGCGTGCTTGAAATGACCACACCAAGAGAAGCAGCTACAGTGGCCGAAGAAGCAGAAGTGAAAGTAGTTGCAGTAGCTATGAAGCTAAGAACTCCAGCAGCTCCTCCAACAACACCTCCAACAATAATTCCAGCAGCAAGGAGTAGGGAAACAAGAACAAGAGCAAGTACAGGGGTGTGGAAAGATGGTTTCGAAGCTTGGGGGAAGGTATTTATAACCCAAAGCTTCTCCATGCACAATGGCACGTCGGTTGCCCATATGTCATGGTAAAAATCCTTTGATTTTTACCTCAACACGTAGCTCATGCAACTTTCATCTTCGTTACACGCAGGTAACTTAGGTGTTGGCTTATTCCCCTGGTATGGTGGCCTCCCAAGAGCTTAACACGTAAGCCCCCATAAATCACCCAAAAATCCCCACCGTAAATGACCCAATAAATCAGCTGGCCCCTTAGTTTTGATGTAAACATGACCAAACAAAGTCCGTTTGTATTAAAATTTCAACCATAGACTAATGTGATGGTTTTACAAATTATGGTGATTTTAGTTTAATTTTTAGAATTTATTTTACAGTAGGTGAAAAATCACCCGAAAAATGGTCGCGTCGACTTCATCTCAAAATCCGTACGTCGAAAAATTCAGATATTTACATTTCTGATATCTCCACATTTTTCTGGAAATTATGAAGTTCTCGGATTTCATTTTCGTTATAATTTTTCAGTGTCGCCCTGTGGGAGCGCGCACATCCGAGTACGACACTGGGGTAACGTTAATTAATGATAATCATTCCTAAATATCAATTATTTCAATTTAAGATTAATACTTAAGTCTAATAACATTATTATTTATGTTTTCAACAAATAAAATTTTCGGGGTGTTACAATTCTCCCCCACTAAAAGAAATTTGGTCCTCTAAATTTAAGTACATAAGTATGCAGTTACTGACCTGTAAACAACTCTGGATACTTGTTCTTGATGGCATATTCCAATTCCCATGTTGCTTCTTCCTGTCCTCGCTTATTCCACTGAATTTTTATTAAAGGAACTTCCTTGTTTCGAAGTTGCTTGATTTTTCGATCGAGGATCTGTACTGGTCTTTCTTCATATGCCAAATTTCCTTGTACAGCCAGATCTTGGTATCCAATAATGTGTTTCGGATCATATACATATTTTATTAGCATTGACACATGAAAGATATCATGTACAATGGACAATTGTGGTAGAAGTGCCAGTTGGTATGTCATTTCACCGACTCTCTTCAGTATTTCAAAAGGTCCAATGTATCTCAGACTCAATTTTCCCTTGATACCAAATCTTTTGATTCCTCTCCGGGGTGACACTTTAATAAATACATGTTCCCCTTGCTAAAATTCTAACTCTCTTCTACGTCGATCGGCATAACTTTTCTGTCGGTCTTGAGCAGCTTTCATCCGATCTTGTACTAACTTGATAACTTCTGTTGTCTCTTGAATCATTTCTAGTCCAAGAATATGCATTTCTTTTAATTCGACCCAACACAATGGTGATCTACATTGTCGACCATATAAAGCTTCGAAAGGTGCCATTTGAATAGTGAACTGGTAGCTATTGTTATATGCAAATTCCATAATAGCTAGATGAGTATTCCAGTCATTTTCGAACTCTAATACACAAGCACGACACATATCCTCAATAATCTGATTCACCCGTTCAGTTTGTCCATCTGTTTGAGGGTGAAATGCGGTACTAAATTTTAACTTAGTTCTCAATGCCTCTTGCAACTCTCTCCAAAAATGAGAAGTAAATCTTGCATCTCGGTCAGAAACTATGTTCTTTAGAATTCCATGCAACCGTACAATTTCCTTCATATATAACGCTGCCAAAATATTAACAGATCATTTTGTCTTTATTGCTAAGAAATGAGCTGATTTGGTAAGTCTATCAATGATTACCCATATAGCATCAAATCCACTTCGTGTTTTGGGCAATCCCTTAATAAAATCCATACCAATACTGTCCCATTTCCATTCTGGTATCTCAAGTGGTTTCAATTTCCCTGCAGGTTTCTGGTGTTTTGCCTTAACCTTCTGACATATCAAACATTTAGCTATGAAGTCAACGATATCTTTCTTCATATTGCACCACCAGAAATATTTCTTTAAGTCCTGATACATCTTGACAGCTCCCGGATGAATAGTATAATGTGATCGATGAGGTTCTTCCAAAATCTGCTTCTTGATTTTGGGATTATCTGGTACACATAATCTGTCCCGGAATCGAAGATTCCCATGAACATCTTCATTAAAATCAAGTTTAGAAGCCAATTTTTCTCTGATTTCTGCCAATATAGGGTCATTGTCCTGTTGCTCATTATTTTTTTTCAGCAAATCTGACTGCACTACCAAATTGTTAATTTCAATTCTTTTTTCTTGTGTTTCAACTTTCAAGCTTAATGTGGAAAATTCCTCTAACAATTTCGATTCCCTTACTTGCAACCGGAATATCCTGACTATAGGATTTCTGCTGAGTGCGTCAGTCACAGTATTTCCTTTTCCTGGATGGTATTCAATCTTAAATCATAGTCTTGATATATTCCATCCATCTCCTTTGTCTCATGTTCAGTTCTTTTTGTGAAAACAAATATTTGAGACTCTTATGATCGGAGTACACTATGAATTGGTTATCATATAGGTAGTGTCTCCAAAGCTTAAGAGCAAAGACCACAACATCCAATTCTAAATCATGTACTGGGTAGTTCTTCTCGTGAGTCTTCAGCTGTCTTGAGGCATAGGCAATAACTCTTCCATCTTGCATTAGTACACAACCCAGTCCAATATTGGATGCATCAGTATAAATCTCAAATATTTTTCCTTCTACTGGTAAGGCTAGAATTGGTGCAGATGATAGACATTCTTTATGTCACATCCCGAGAATTTCACAGCGGATATTAATAATAATTCAGAAATAATTTGAGACGATAACCTGAGACGTGAACAGTCGGCAAATAAGCCTCTAGCTAGCACGCACTAAATGTATAACAACATACATCATCACAATAGGGCCCTAATATTGAACTCAACTAATCTTGTATTCAAATCTCAACTCATTGTATTCCAAATGGAAACTATTACAAGACTAAGACTCATAAAGCAAAAGTACATAATACCTCACTTCCTACTACAAGAATCTAACACTCAAAGCAAACTACTATAACTAGACTCATAGTTGGAACGCTCATCACTCGGATGCATTCCCATCCTCGACTTGATCTTCCTCTTGAACTTCATAGTCACTTAGATTGAGTAAAAGTAGGGAATGAGCTAGCCCAGTAAGATTTGTATCTCAATGTGCGGGTAATGATATAAGTGATTAGCAATTTAGAACTAGGTAAGTACGATGAATGATATGCAAGTACGAATAAAACTCGTTAAAACATGATACATGAAACAAGCTAGATAGAGTGATCATGATAGAACAAGATTTTAGAACAAGATGACAAGATAGAACTAGCAACAAATCACTTTGTACAAGCACGTAAGATTTCACTTGATGTCAAGAACGCAAGATATCACTATTTGCAATAAATGGAGGATGGCCATATCACGCAAGCAAGCATGCAAGAATGTATGAGCACGATAATGTAACACTAATCAGGCACGTAGACACTAATGTACACCAAGAAAAGATCCATCAAGAATGTACACCAGGACACGTGTATGTGGTTATTGTATCTATCATTCAATAAGCAAGCAAGACCCCCAGCACAGATGCAATGCCAGTAATCATTATACCCCATGGTTAACAGCATATTTATGACTCTCCGTCATTGGGGCTAGACTGGAGCCCTTGGACACTCCCCGTGCCCGGTCAGCATCTCATGTAAAATTTTAAATGTAGATACCCATAGTCATTAATAATGGCCAGTGAGAGTTTCAAAATGTAGCATGTGTAACGTCATGTTCATGATGATGATGGGAACAAGTAATAAGTAATTGAACATGATTTCATGATAACAATGGTCAAGAGATAAATTCGTCAGCATAACAGTACGATTTATACTTTAGTTTAATCTTTACATTAATGACTTTAGTCTAGATTGTAAATCACACTCACGAGAAGAAGATGAGAAAGAAAGTGCACTCTATCTCCAGGGAACTTGAATGGTACAACCAACTCGTCGGCCATGAGGGAATCCATGGTCAGAGGAGATTTACGGAGGCCTTGGAGAAAAAGGTCACTAGTCTACCGATTCGGAATGACCGGTAGAGAGTTTCCAAATTCCCAAGAAAGGGCTGCCTAACAGTGCAAGTGTGTAGTGATGTACGCATCTCAATCCACAAACCATCAGTTTTAAACTTACGGAAAACACTTAACATGATGGCACGAATTGAACAATGCATTTAACTACACATGGGTTTGCAAGATTTTAAGAATAATAATTATCATTTAAAACATGGTAGAATATGGAAGATTGAATCACAAGTTACATGAATGGATCATAACATTTAAAGAGCAATTAGAATAACCTTCATGTAATTAAAACTTTTAAATGGGTTAACCACTTTTAAGCCATTAAATACCATCATGCAATGATCAGACCTAAGACATGTGAATTACATGCTAAAAATCATATCTAAACAGACCTCAGGTACAACGGTAATATTTGCAAGAAAACATGTGGTTTTATGTAAAAATCCTGAGATCGCGATGGACAGTTGTAAAGGTCGCGACAGGGTCAGATCAGAACGCAACAGTGCCTTATAAGGATAGCGACAAGCTTGTCTGATCAGGCAAGCAGTTCGCGACGGGTTCATATGAAGAAGGCGACAGGGCTGTTAGAACAGGTAGAGAGATAGCGACGGTGCGCTCGTCAAATTCAGAACGCGACGGGGGTGCTGTCGCGACAAGACCTCAGAATGCGGCCTATCGGGCCGTCGCATTCACAGGGTCTGGGCCTGAATCCGACAGAGAAAAGACATGTTCTTGGATTGTGGTCCAGAACTACCTTATATTGACAAAGGGTGCTTCAAAAACAGAGAACAAATTGTACAGTGCATGAAAAATAACGAAACTAGTTTTAAACTAACCTAGACGAGCAAGGGTGCTTCCAGTAAATCAGAATTAGAAAACAATGATGGTTTCAATAGGCTTTAATCAAGTCCAACACAAACGTAAAACCAAGTGCAACCCGAAACGTAGTGTCATGCAGAGACCCTCTTATCATGCTTATAACTCTCTAACTAATGACATTTAGACAAAATGTTCAACACAAGTCATGACTAGGACAACTAGAAGAAAAACTTTCATGTTGTGGGTTTGCTCTAATTCGGTCTCAAATCGCATGCAACATTTAAATAACGGAAAAAGCCCTAACAATGTGCGTCTTGGGGAAAACACTTATAACTCAAATCTACTCATTGGAATTCGATGAAACTAGTGGAAAATGAAAGTTAACTTGATTCTCTACACATTGGTATAGGATATGTTAAGGTTTGGCCCGAGAAAACCTACCTTCTGGGTTGAAGAAGTCCCATTTTTCCAGAAAATCTGTTCAGACCACTTGGAGGAAAACGCTTAATACTCCGTGTATACTGCATGGAATTTAGGCATTCCACTTGGGTTAGAACGTAGACTTGACCCTCTTTTCAAGTTTGGTTTAGTTTGACCTACCTTTGATCAGCTTCAAGTGGACGATTTGTGCAGGTCGCAGCAGACGAATAGGGAAGAAGATGTCCTTCTTGTGGTCGATCCACAGCTCCCCAGCCCCCAAGAGCTCCTCCACATGACCCCAGCAAGTTGTAAACTCATCCCTAGGGTTGGGTGAAGAGTATTTAAGCAACCAAGGTATTTAGGAGTCCTATTGTAACTAGGAAAGAAGGATTGCGGGATTGGCTTGTGTCTTTCCAAAATTTGAAGATCTCTCCCTCCATTAGAGAGTCTTGGCCATCAAGAAACCTCCATGGGTGGGTAGGCACGAATTTGGGTTGACAAGAGTGCAAGATCTCTTCCCGATTCAACTCTAATTGCCTCTTTCTAATTTCAGCTTATTTAAGCTACGAATTTCTATGCATTTTCTTGCTTCATTTAATTTCTAGGTCATATGTGGTCTATTGGCCCAATTATGATAATGGGCCATCAATATATAATGTTGGAAGTCTCCCCAAAATTTTTATTTAATTTATGGTTGCATCGTATTTTCGTGTTAACAGCTTTCCGACTTGTTTCCTAATTTGGATAATCGATCACAATAACTCTTAAACCTATGCCAAATGATTTTTATTGACCCAAATTTCTTGATGGGTCATTAGAGGATATTATTTGAAGTCCGTATATGATTTTTATTTAATTTTCTAACTCATCCAAGTACGTGTGATAATGATTTTTCGACTTATTCATGAATTATGATAATAAGTCGTGAAACACATTAAACTTGGCTAATCCAATTTTCTTGGCACAAATTTCTTTGTGGAACATTTAGGAATAATGTGTGGGGTTGATTTATAATTTTTACGGATTTTTCCGATGTGTTTTAGCACATACGATAATGATTCGTATGTTTTAAATACTTTGATATTATGAAAATTATTTATTTCCTTTATTCAAATTTTTATATAGTTAAAATTTTCGGGGTGCTACACCCTCCCCCACTTAAGAAATTTGGTCCCCAAATTCATGTATAGAAAGTTATTGTACCAGTGAGGTGTACTTGTGAATAGCTCTGGGTATCTTTTGCGCATTGCTTCCTCGGTTCCCACTTGTCATCTTCATCCATGCATTGATTCCATCTAACCCTTACCAGTGGGATGATCTTGTTCCTTAATTGGCGTAGTTCCCGGTCCACGATCTTAATTGGCTTCTCTTGATATGTCCCGTCTTTGTTGAATTCTAGGAGCTCATATTCTATGACATGCCATAGATCCCGTACTACTTTTTCAACATGGATATGTGGAACACATTGTGTATTCCATCCATTTATGGTGGTAAAGCGAGACGATATGCCACCTCGTTGATTCTTTCAAGGATTTCGAAAGGCCCGATAAACCTTGGTGACAACTTACCTTTAATGCCAAAACGCCTGATCCCACAGCCTGGATACACTTTTAAGAATACATGTTGCAACACCCTGGAAATTCGGTAATTGGAAAATTAGAAATAAATCGAAAATGATAAAATCAATATTGGTGAAATAGCAAAATACACGTGTCATTATCATACATACAAAAACCAATTAGAAAATTTCATAAAAATCATAGTTCAACTCTAAATAATGCTCCCTAATGACCCATGAAGAAATTTGTGCAAAAGGAAATCGGATGGTCCAAGTTTAAGGCGTTTTGCGACTGAGTGTCGTAATCAAGGAATAAGTCAGGAAATCATTATCGCACATACTTAGATGAGTCAGAAAATTAAATAAAAATATAGATGGACTTCAAATAATACCCTCTAATGATTCATCAAGAAATTTGGATCAATAAAAGTCATTTGGGGTATATTCAAGAGTTAGTATGACTTATTATCGTAATGAGGAAATAAGTTGGACAACCCATTATCAGGTGTATAAAATGAGATCATAAACTAAATGAGAAATTTATGTAGACTCCAAACAATATGTGGGGATAGTCCATACAATAATTGTTTCAATGGACAACTTATGACCCATGAACAAATTCAAGTATGAAATTAGTAAATAAATAACTTCCGTATTATCGGAATTATAGAACTTACGTACCTCTATCCTACATGAGAAATCACATCGGAAAATTCCGTAAAAATTATAAATCAACCACAAATATTATCTATAAGTGTTCCACAAAGAAATTTGTGCAACGAAAATCCGATTGGCCGAGTGTACGTCACACGTGACAAATTAACCGAGTTTAGAAACTAAGTCGAAAAATTGTTAACGCGGAAAAATAACCCAACCATAAATTAAATAAACATGTTGGGGAGACTTCCAACATCATGTATTAATAACCCATTAACAAGATTGGGCCAATGGAGTACATTTGGCCAAAGGATAAAAATTTGGGACAAGAAAATACCTAGAAATTTGTGTATGTAAATATGCCATAATTAGAGAGGGCAAGTTAGGGTTAAAATATGGGTGATTAGTCATGTAAGGTAAGCCAAAACCGAACCCAACTCTAAGAGGTGGTTTCCTAAACCTTTGCTACCTCCTTTGGGTAAGAGATCCCAGATTTCTTAGAAAGTAGGAAACAAAATTCACAGCCCTTTCCTAGTCTCATTAGGACTTGTAAATACACCTTAAAACTATAAGAACTCCTCACAAAACGTTTAGGGAAGGGTTAGCAACAAGTTTGGGTCGTGAGCAGCAAGTTTGGAGCGCTGGAGGAGTGGAGAACGGCTGGGGAAAACGTGGTCTTCCCCAACCTCGCTCTGCATCAACCCAGAAATCTGTAGAGAGTTCTTAGCATTTAAAGGTAGGTGTTCTCGGGCCAAGATTAAAGAAAACCTATACCATCATATAGATCATTGATTCTATGTTCATTTGCATTTGATTTGCCCAATTTTCATGGAGTATGCATGGAGTATTGGTCGTTTTCGCTAAGTCGCGCCCAGTTAGGGATTTTTCCCGTTCTTCGTATTATGCACACGATTCAAGACCCAATTAGACTAAACTTTCTTCACAAAAGTTCTTCTATCTGTAGTCATGATCATCTTTATGTTGGACATTTTGTCCAAAAGTCTTTCGTTAGAGAGTTACAATCATGGTACGAGAGTCATTGCATGATACTACGATTTCGGGCTACACTTAGCTTTCTGTTCTTCATATATTTTGTCAAGATTTGAGACCGAATTAGATCAAACCTCCAACATAAAAGTTATTCTACTAGTTGTCCTCGTCATCTTTCATATTGAACATTTTGTCTAAATGTCATTTGTTAGAGAGTTATAAGAGGTGGAAGTGAATCGCTACATGAGACGTGTTTTCTGGTTACACTAGAGTCATATGTTTTTGTCTGTGAGGGCCACTAGTGTCGACACTACTTCAACTAGTGTCGACACACTGTCCCAAAACAGCCCAGAAGGTGTTCTGGGAAGGTCTCTAGTGTCGACACTACCTGATCTAGTGTCGACACACTGTCCTAGTTTGACCCAGAAAGTTTCTGGGAGCTGATCTAGTGTCGACACTACCTGATCTAGTGTCGACACACTGTCCCATATTGGCCAGAAGGTTTCTGGAAGCTGTCTCTAGTGTCGACACTACTTGACCTTTTTGCCTTGTATTTGAAGTACTGTGTCGACACTACTTGATCTAGTGTCGACACTACTTGACCAGTTCTGCATTATTTTGTCTTGTGTTTGAAGCACTGTGTCGACACCAGTCAGGGGTGTGTCGACACTACCCTTACAAAAATTTTGCATATTTTGGGTCTGATCATTCCATGATGTCTACAAGCATGTGCATGATGTTATATAGTATGCATGGACCTAAAATAAATCAACCCATTGAAGAAAATGGTAATGATACGAATATGATTCTAATGTGTAATTTTGATTGTCCTTATGTTCATTGGATTATCTTGTGATCTTGCTTATTGTCAATTGATAAGATAAGAATATGATATGAATGTGGGGATGAATACATGTTAGTATAGACTTGTTAGTGGTGTTGATGTCATGATTTGCATATGAGTTTCAATAGTTACATGCTTTCCGATATTAAATTAATTATCTGTCCATATGCATACATGTTAGGAAAGCACATGTTCTATTTCTACATACTATCTGTCTTTAGAAACATCCTCATGTCAAGACATTAATGAACTATGAAACATAAGATACGTCGTTATCCTGCCTTGTTCTTTTGAGCTGTTTGTCATTCCTTGACTCTATGAATGATCATGTTCCTTTTACTACGAGCTTGTTATTGAAACTCTGTGGCCATATATGAATCTGTTTGTTTGGCACAACGTGGGACTCCGGTCCAAATTTGATCCAATGCCTGTGCAATAGGGGTCCTGTCTGGTCCTGGGGAGGAGCGCCCCAATGTACTTATTAACCGCAGGAGTATGGACTCTTGGTGCTTGGCATAGCACAACAAACACGCAAGATTGTGAAAATGTGCCTTTGTTTGATATGATAAGTTTGACTTGATATGATATGATACGTCTGTTCATGTGAATGCATGATATCTGTCTGAATATGGCCAATCTCATTTGATACGATTCTATTCTTGAAATATCTGTCCATTGTATATGAAACTCGACATTTGATCTGATATGATATCCGTTCTACTCTGCTATTCAACTTGTTAGAAAAGCATGCATTGTCATCATATTCATATGCATATCTGCCTATTTAAAATGTTAATCATGTATACTAGTGCCCGCACAATATTGAGATGTAATCCTACTGAGCTAGTTCGCTCACCCCTATCATCCTGCCCTTTTTCAGGTAGTGATGAGGAACCAGCGGAGTTAGATGGGACAGGGCAAGAGTGACGAGCACTTGTCATATGAATAGTTGTCAGCTTAGAAATAGAAATTTGAGTAGTCGATGTATTAGAGAAATGTTGTTATTTGATTAATAAACCTTTTCAGTCAATTCTTCTTATGTGAGGCTGCATCTAGTTGAATGAAATGGAATAAAGGATATTTTTGGTGACCATACTATAGTCTCAAATGTGTTCTTTTATTCAATTATGACTCTGTGTTATTCAACTGTGATACGTCTGTTTGTATCGTTCACATCCCCCGGTATTTATTCCGCTGCTAAATATCGGGGCGTGACACATGTTCCCCAACCTGAAACTCCAGGTCTCTTCTTTTATTATCTGCATATGCCTTTTGTCTTTGCTGCGCCACTGCCATTCTTTCTTTAATAAGCTTTACCTTCTCTATGGTTTCCCTTATCATCTCTGGTCCTAGCATTTATTTTTCGCCAACTTCATACCAGCATATTGGAGATCGGCAACTCCTGCCATAGAGTGCTTCAAATGGTGCCATTTGAATGCTAGCTTGATAGCTATTATTGTAGGCGAACTCCACGAGAGGTAAGTGTTCGTGCTAGCTACCTCCAAAATCTAGGACACATGCTCTAAGCATATCTTCAATCACCTGGTTGGTTCTCTCCGTCTGACCATCTGTTTGTGGATGGAAAGCCGTGCTAAAGTTTAGTTTAGATCCCAAGGAGTAGTGCAATCCTTTCAAAAAGTGGGATGTAAACCTAGGGTCTCTATCAGACACGATAGACACCGGTACTCCATGTAATATGACTATTTCCTTCACATACAATGCAGCCAGAACATCTACTGACCACTTATTCTTCACTGGCAAGAAGTGAGCTGACTTAGTTAAGCAGTCGACAATAACCCAGATACCATCGAATCCACCTCTAGATCTGGGTAGTCTGAAAATTAAGTTCATCCCTATCCCTTCCCATTTCCATGCCGGGATTTCTAGGGGTTTGAGTTTACCTGTGGGTCGCAAGTGTTCCGCCTTGACCTTTTGACATGTTAAGTATCGGGCGACATATTCCGCCACCTCTCTCTTCATATTAGGCCACCAATAGCTTCTTTTCAAATCTTGATACATTTTGGTAGTTCCAGGATGAATGGTATACCTGGTCTTGTAAGCCTCATCCATAATCATTTTCTTTGTCTTCGCATGGTCGGGTACACAGACTCGATCCCGGAACAATAGTCTTCCATATTCAGTTAATGAGAAATCCGACCTCTGGTCTAGATTAGCCTTAATCTCCACAAGTATGGGGTCATTGTCTTGGAGTGTTGTGATGTCCTCCAATAGTGTAGGTTGTGCTCTAACACTAGCAACAAGGCATCCCTTCTCTTTGATGTCAGCATCAATATTTAACTTGGCGAAGTCCTCTAATAACTTCCATTCGTCCACCATTAAACTTGACAATGTGATCATTGGCTTTCTACTCAGAGCATCTGCCACAACATTTGCTTTTCCTGAATGGTATTGGATCGTGAAGTCGAAGTCTTTGAGATACTCCAACCACCTCCGCTGTCTCATATTCAAGTCCTACTGAGAAAACAGATACTTCAAGCTTTTATGGTCAGAAAACACAATGCATTTCTCACCATATAGATAATGACGCCATATCTTCAAGGTGAAGACTACAGCAGCTAGCTCCAGATCATGTACAGGATAATTATCCTCATGCTTCTTCAATTGTCTGGACGCGTAGCATATAACTTTCCCATTTTGCATCAGCACACAACCTAGGCCGATCCCGGATGCATTGGTGTATACTTTAAAACTACCCCCAGCAACTGGCAGTGTCAGTACGGGTGCCGAGGTAAGGTGCCCTTTCAATGCCTTGAAACTTTCTTCACATTCATCAGTCCATGCAAATGGATTCTCCTTCCTGGTAAGCCTGGTCAATGGTACAGCTATCTTTGAGAAATCTTTAATGAAGCGACGATAATAACTGGCTAAACCCAGAAAGCTCCTAATCTCCGACACAGTTGTCGGCCTTTCCCAGTTCTTTACCGCCTCCACCTTAGATGGATCCACAGAGGTTCCCTCCTTAGATATGATGTGACGAAGGAAAGACACTTCCTCCATCCAGAATTCACACTTACTAAGTTTAGCATAGAGTTGATTATCTCTAAGCACTTGCAGAGCAACCTTCAAGTGTTCCTAATGTTCTTCTTGGATTTGGAGTAAATAAGGATGTCATCAATGAACACCACTATAAACTGGTCCAAGTATGGCCTATAAATATTGTTCATAAGTTGCATGAAAGCCGTTGGAGCATTTGTTAAACCAAACGGCATGACCATGAACTCAAAGTGACCATATCTACTCCGGAATGCAGACTTGTGAATATCCTCCTCCTTTATTCTTAGTTGATGGTAGCCTGATCTTAGATTTATCTTGGAGAAATATTGTGCACTGGAGATCTGGTCAAATAGCTCGTCGATGCGGGGCAGTGGATACTTATTCTTTATTATCAACTGGTTTAACTGACGATAATCAATGCATAGCCTCATTGTCCCGTCCTTCTTTATGACAAATAGCACTGGCGCTCCCAACGGGGATGTGCTAGGCCTGATAAAATCCTGATCTAGCAATTCTTGGATCTGTCTTTTCAACTCCTGCAATTCAACGGGGGACATGCGATACGGAGCCTTTGAAACAGGGGCTGCCCCAGGGAGTAACTCAATGGTGAAGTTTACCTCCCGCTCAGGTGGTATACCAGGTAATTCCTATGGAAATACATCAGGATAGTCCCTGGCTATTGGAATGTCTTCTAGGATTGGTTTCTTCTTTTCAGTTGCCAAGATGGAAACTAGGAAAGCATCACAACCCTGGTTGATCAGCTTAGAAGCCTTTAGGGAGGATATCAAGATAGGGTGTTTGTGATAACGGGTGCCAAGTAGTGATAGAGTTGGAAGGTTTGGTCTTTTAAAAGTGACCCTCCTATGGTGACAATTTACATCGGCATCATATTCAATTAGCCAATCGACACCGAAAATGACATCATAACCCTTCATGTCTAAACAGATAAGGTCGGCAAGGAGATTGTGTCCTCCAATTATAGTTTCACATTTCGGCAAGTAGTGAGTGAGTTCAGATTCTGAGCCTAGTGGAGAGGCTACGGTGATCTTGGATTTCAAGGGTACAGGTTTGACAGGTAGAGTTGCAGCAAATGAGGTGGAAATAAATGAATATGCAGCTCCAGTATCAATAAGCACAAATGCAGGTTGCGAGTGTATGAAAATGGTACCTTCCACCATATCCCCTCCCTTGGGTAGGTCAGCTTCTAGGACAACATTAAGATGTCCTTGACATCGTGGTACATTTGGGGCTTTGCCTGGTTGGTCCTTCATCATTGGAAAGTCAGGAATACGGTGGTCACGACTACCACATCTCAAGCATGCCCCGAGCTTCTTCTAGCATTCTTCAGCTCGGTGCCCTGGTTTATCACAGAATTTGCAGTTTTCAACCAACTGCCTACCTTCCACTTTGACTCTCTTGTCTCCAGTAACATCTCTTCCGACATTCAGGCTCTTGTTGTTGTTGTTGACGTTGTTGTTACGAAAAGTTGGAGCAATATTAGGTGCTCCCTTCTTGACAAAGACCGGCTTGGAGTTGTCCTTGCCCCTCATGCCCTCTACGTTGGCCATGGTGTCTTCTACCAGCTGAGCTTTTTGGACCATCTTAGTATAAGTTTGAATGTTGTATGGTCCGAGCCTTTCAATGAACATGGGCCTGAGCCCATCCATGAACCGATTTGCCTTAAGTCTTTCAGTTCCCACCAAGTGTGGGGCATACACAGCAAGACGTGCGAACTGAGCCTCATATTCAGACACGGACTGTTTGGATTGGATATTCGGTTATGGCAAAGCTAGAAGGGGGGGGGGTTGAATAGATTTGCAGCGGAAACTTAAGCAATTTAAAAATTACTTCGGATTAAAAGATCTACTCAATTAAAACCCCTTTGATCTGATGCAACGTGTGTGAACAAATCAACAAGTAGTGTGTAAACGAAATCCCTATGCATGCATCTAGCGCAATACAATGCAAACCACAAATCAAACCACAGTGCACAAGGGATTTTTAGGTGGTTCGGAGATCACACCACGTGACTCCTACGTCCACCCCGCACACAGTGAGGACACACTACTCAAGAACTGAGTACAACACACACACGAGCACACCGGCTCAACCACACACACACACACGCTAGATCAAGTCCACAATAGATCAGATCCTCTAGCCTTGATCTGACCAACACACCACACACACGTTGTCTGATGCAAACACGCAATCAGAACAACAATCCACACGTGGATCAAGCACAAGGAACGCTTGAACCACTACCACACACACTATGATCTATACGCAACCCTTGTACAGATCACAAACCACACACTTCCACAAAATCCACGCACTGATATCCAATCAATACACACACACAGAGATTGGTGAAAGTAGTGAAAAGAGAAGAGTTTTGAGATGAAGAATCAAATCCCGATGTAGATCTCTTCTCGTTGGTCGTCCAGAAGACTCCAAGCTTCGTCTTGACAAGTATCAGTTGATGGAGAAGCTTGAACCACGGACGAACCAGCTTCAACTCCGCTTGGAAGGTTGTTCTTCTTTGTTCTGGGCAGAGAGATGAAGCAGGGCAGCAGGAAGAAGCTCTTCTCTTGACCTTTGCTTAGGGTTTTGGTATGGTGGCTTCTTGCTGCGAAAATAGCCTCATATGATCCTTATATAGGGTGTTCAAACATGGAGAGTCATGCTAAAAGGGATCACCCAAATATAGATCATATCCTGGCCATTAGATCTTCCAAAAACTCCGTCTGTCGACAGACGACTTGCTGCTGTCGACAGATGCTGACAGGTTTGCAAAAACCGGAAGACTGGGCTTTCTGGAAATAGATTTCTAAGTGGATTTGTCGACAGGCAAAAATTATCTGTCGACAGATGCACTATTCATCTGTTGACAGATGCACTGTCATCTGTTGACAGGTGCACTATTTCAGCAACTTGTCTTGTTCTTTTGCACTTGGATTTTGGGCTTTGTCTTGTGTACATTCACACCTACATTAAAAGACATAATTAGTGAGATATAATGAACATATAAAACATGTGTTTCATTTGCATCCAATTGTCATTCTCATCATGTTTCACACATTCATAACACATCAATTTTGTCTTGTTCATGAAATGTTCATCATCAAAAACAAACATAACATCAATTAGTATTGCTCATCATCAAAAACATTTAAGCACATGTTGTAACCCAACATTCTCCAATATGAGAACCCAACATTCTCCCCCTTTTTGATGATGACAAAAATTTCAATTTATGCACAATTGATGTTTCTCCCCCTTTTGGCAACATCCAAAAAGATAGTGAGTGCACACAAGTAAAAGAATGAATCAAAGAATTGTGTGACCACATAATTGAATTGTGAAAGATATGAGTGGGGAATGAGTGTTCAAATGAGATTGCAAGGTTGAGAATAGGTTGATACCCACTACAAAATGTCATAAACACTAGTATTAAGACACATAAGAATTCTACAATGGTCAAGAGATAATACTCCGGGAATCTCAAGTTATAGCATTTAGAATACATCGTTCAAAAACACATGAAAATGAGATAACCCTTTTGAATAAAACCATTGAAGAAAATCATATACCTTAGTGGGTGATGTTCAGTTGGTAAATGAAGGCAATGTCTACATGAACAATTGACAATAGACAACCCATTGCCCTTGATTTAAAACATGGAGGCCACACTCTATTTCTTTCATTGAATTATTTCTTTGTCAAGTTAACGTGGGAAAAGTAGTAATTAGGATCACTTTCACCTTTTGACATGAAGGTAGACATGAGGGATGCCCGTACCCCCAGTTACTCAGTGTGAGTGACCATCATACCATTATGCAGAGATAATGAAAGGACTTTTTGACGCGAAGACAGACATTTGTGATGCCCGTGTCCCCGGTTACTCAGTGATACTCATCATTGCTCTGCCTTTGTCCCAATTCACATATTTGTTTTTTTTTTAATTTTTGACTTTAGAAATAGGTAGCTTTTCTTTTTTTTTTTAAGTTGGAAAATCAAGTTCAAAAGGTTTATTAAGGTCAAAGGCCAATGCAAAGACATTAATTTCAAAAACCTTCTTACTTGTCAATCCATATAAGAACATGATCATCCACAAGGGAGTTATTCAAGTGAGTTAGGTTAAAATCATTAGATTTGTTCAATGTTTTCTAGATGATGCAACCTAGACTCAATCACAAAATATTATTTCAAAATCATTGTGATTAACCATATGTCTTTGATACTATGTGAGGATGAAAGGTTATAATGAATATTTATACCCAATTCTCCCCTTGCATCAATGATATGAACATACTCATGAAGAAATTATGAAGAAGGATGAAGAATTTACAGAAAATGTGTATCTGTCGACAACAAGAGTGTGCCTGTCGACAGATGCACACAGGCCTGAAAGACATGGTTCTGGGAGGTCAAGAACTGTGCTTGGCTGTCGACAGATAGAATTCGTCTGTCGACAAAAACACTCAGTGTTCAAAAACTGATTTCTGTGAAGACATATCTGTCGATAGACTGTTTGGGGCTGTCGATAGGGGCTTTGAAACATCAGATTTAAGGCTTTGAATTGAGAGTGATTTGAACCATAAGATTGAGGGATAAATACACATTGAATATGAAGGGTATCCCTTATGAATTTCACTCACCTAGCCTTAACTTACTCCCCCATAAGATGTGCATGTGATGAGACAACTTTCAAGCATGATATATATACATTCATGACAAGCACTTGCACATAGATTTCATGAGCATATGAGCACTTTCAAATTTACTCCCCCATAACACATGCATAGTAAATGTATCAAGCAATTCACAAATTATTAAGCACTCAACTAGCCTTATGTATTACATGACTTTTGGTACTTGGCGGAGTATTTTACTCACGCATAATGATAGTTTCCAAACAAGCATAACTTGTTTTTCCACATGTCATCATTTGATATATCAAGAGGTCACGAGCACAATTATGCAAGCAAGATGGCATGATTCCAATTGCTAAGAGGCATTGTCATTTGGGGTAGCATTAAGACACATTTTCATTGCTCAGATAAAGGTAAAGATCCATTTCAATTCTTGCAGTTCAAAACTGAAGTGATAAAGAGATTTTACCTTAACAGTCTTCAATCACAATTTAAAAAAATTTACCTTTGTTCTCCATCATTTCTTGCCTTGCACAGCCAATGGCATGAATCATTTCTAATTTTGGCTGCAAGACATCTCAGCTTGTTGATCAAGCTTGTTTTGGGACCCACACTTGCTTGGGTCCTGCAACGACATTAATGTTAGGATATAACAAAGATTTCAAAATCCAAAGTGATTTGATTTTTGGATTTCTGTTGTTTTGTGCAGTTTTCCTGTTCATAGATACATGAAATTTCTGATCTTTATGAACATGTTTATCCTTGTGTGTATGAACACATGGATTATTATGGAGCTTTGAAGCATGCACAACATCATGATTTTTATGAGAGTGTTGATTTTTCTTCCAGCAGAATTTAGCAAGATGACCAAGTTTATTGCATTTGTAGCAAACGGGTTGAGCATTTACCTGGAGCTTACCATAGTGTGATTGCATTTGCTGGAATCTCTGAGATCCTTTAGAGTACCTTTGATCACCCTTAGGTTGAGAAGAAGGAGGTGGTACCCTTTGGTATCTCTTGGCATGATGTGGAGTTGGAGATTGCCTTGAAGCTTTTTGAGCTGTTGGAGGAGTTGAAACCTTGTACAATCCTGCTTTCTTTTTCACTTCCTTTTTCAGATTTTCAGTTGTAACAACATTCTTTCTAACTGCTGCATTTTTGTTCAAATTTTTATTTTGTTTTTGAACATTTTTCTTATTTTTCACAGAAGCAAGACTTGTGTTTTTCAATTCATTTTGAACCTTCTGTTTTTCAGTTTTTAATGCAACAACTTCTTTTTCTGAAGTTTGAAGCTTGTTTAGCATGACATCCAAACTATTTTTCATTTTGTTCTTTTCAATTTCACTTTGAACAATTTGATTTTCCAAGTCAGCAATTTTCTGCTTAGCATTGTTCCATTCATCATTTAATGGTCTGTTATGATACAAGCCTTCAATCTTCTTTTTCAGATGATTATTCTCCTCAAACAGTTGATTGCATTTTTCTTTTATTTGGTGATCATGAGCCATGTTGGAGATTAATTGATCATTATCAAATTTGAGATTCTCATTATGATCAATCAATTTTTCATTTTCATTTTTCAAATCAACATTTTCAGATTCAACCTGATCATGATCTTCTTTCAACATAGAAAACTTGATTTCATAGCTTTTGACTTCATTTTCCAATTTTTCATTCTCCATTTTCAATTTTTCATTTTCTTCATAGAATGCTTGAGCATTATCAATTCTCATTTCATTCTTATCCAATTTTTCTTTTAGCTTCTTGTTTTGAGTTTTTACCTTCTTAAATTGATTGGACAAGTGCTCATAGCAATCTATCAATTCGTCATAGGATATATCATCCTCTGAATCAGAATTTGATATTGATGCATCAAATGGATCTGAATTGGATTTACCTGACCTTTGAGAGTATCTTGACTTCTCTGATAGATATGATCTTTTAGATTTGTCTGAACTAGGAGAACCTCTGGAGCTACCAAGGGCCATGAAGCATTTGTCTTTGGCTTTATTTGCAATCTTGCTTGTCTTCTTAAAGGAGTCCTGCATTTTATCAACATGGTTATCAAACTCAATACACATTGGTCTATTTATGATACTCGAGAACTCAGACATATTTCTGAGTATGTTATAGATGAATAAACCAACAACCAAAGTAATCAGATCAGTTCAGAATCAATTATAAACCCGATCAGAGCAATTAAGCACACATAATAAATATGCCAAATCACAACCGATGAACAGAAAACCTGCTCTGATACCAATTGTTAGGATCGGATATTTGGTTATGGCAAAGCTAGAAGGGGGGGGGGTTGAATAGATTTGCAGCGGAAACTTAAGCAATTTAAAAATTACTTCGGATTAAAAGATCTACTCAATTAAAAACCCTTTGATCTGATGCAACGTGTGTGAACAAATCAACAAGTAGTGTGTAAACGAAATCCCTATGCATGCATCTAGCGCAATACAATGCAAACCACAAATCAAACCACAGTGCACAAGGGATTTTTAGGTGGTTGGAGATCACACCATGTGACTCCTACGTCCACCCCCCACACAGTGAGGACACACTACTCAAGAACTAAGTACAACACACACACGAGCACACCGGCTCAACCACACACACACACGCTAGATCAAGTCCACAATAGATCAGATCCTCTAGCCTTGATCTGACCAACACACCACACACACGTTGTCTGATGCAAACACGCAATCAGAACAACAATCCACACGTGGATCAAGCACAAGGAACGCTTGAACCACTACCACACACACTATGATCTATACGCAACCCTTGTACAGATCACAAACCACACACTTCCACAAAATCCACGCACTGATATCCAATCAATACACACACAGAGAGATTGGTGAAATTAGTGAAAAGAGAAGAGTTTTGAGATGAAGAATCAAATCCCGATGTAGATCTCTTCTCGTTGGTCGTCCAGAAGACTCCAAGCTTCGTCTTGACAAGTATCAGTTGATGGAGAAGCTTGAACCACGGACGAACCAGCTTCAACTCCGCTTGGAAGGTTGTTCTTCTTTGTTCTGGGCAGAGAGATGAAGCAGGGCAGCAGGAAGAAGCTCTTCTCATGACCTTTGCTTAGGGTTTTGGTATGGTGGCTTCTTGCTGCGAAAATAGCCTCATATGATCCTTATATAAGGGTGTTCAAACATGGAGAGTCGTGCTAAAAGGGATCACCCAAATATAGATCATATCCTGGCCATTAGATCTTCCAAAAACTCCGTCTGTCGACAGACGACTTGCTGCTGTCGACAGATGCTGACAGGTTTGCAAAACCCGGAAGACTGGGCTTTCTGGAAATAGATTTCTGAGTGGATCTGTCGACAGGCGAAAATCATCTGTCGACAGATGCACTATTCATCTGTTGACAGATGCACTGTCATTTGTTGATAGGTGCACTATTTCAGCAACTTGTCTTGTTCTTTTGCACTTGGATTTTGGGCTTTGTCTTGTGTACATTCACACCTACATTAAAAGACATAATTAGTGAGATATAATGAACATATAAAACATGTGTTTCATTTGCATCCAATTGTCATTCTCATCATGTTTCACACATTCATAAACACATCAATTTTGTCTTGTTCATGAAATGTTCATCATAAAAAACAAACATAACATCAATTAGTATTGCTCATCATCAAAAACATTTAAGCACATGTTGTAACCCAACATTCTCCAATATGAGAACCCAACACGGACATTCCTTTCTATTTTAGTGCGGCAAACTCCGCTGCCTTCTTCTCCTTGACTCTCTCAGAGAAATACTTTCCCCGGAATATCTCTAGAAATCCGGCCCACTCTAGTTCGCCAACATTAGGCAGGTGGGCCGATGTGGCCTTCCACCATGCTCGGGCATCCTTAGTGAATTGAAAAGTGGCAAGTACCACCTTCTCCCTGTTAGTGCATTGCATGACTTGGAAGATCCTTTCTATCTCCTCTTGCCAGTTCTCTACTTCGTCCGGATCAGGGGATCCAGAGAAGCGAGGAGGGTTTAAACTCCTAAATTGTGGTGCAGATCACCCGCTCCATTTCTAACTGTAGCAGCCTTATTTCTAGCATGAACCACATTTTGCAGGGCCTGAGTCAATCCAGCTACTGTTTCTTGCATAGCTTGCCATTGGTTGCGAGCCATTGCGGTTGAGTGAGAGAGTTATAAGGGTTCCTGAGAAAAGGATGGAAACCAATTAATGTCTCTAGATATATTATAAGACTCAATAGGTAGGAGTGTTTTGTTCATTCTATCATATTCCCAGCCTCTACCCATTCTCACCAAGTACTGTATTTAATTTCCTTGACCTAGGTTCCATAGGTATCTCCTATTCCTGAGACATATATCCTATTTGGTATTCCTAGGCTCTGATACCACTAAATTGTCACATCCCGAGAATTTCACAACGGATATTAATAATTTTGGAAATAATTCGAGACGATAACCCGAGACGTGAACAGTCGGCAAATAAGTCTCTAGCTAGCGCACACTAAATGTATAACAACATACATCATCATAATAGGGCCCTAATATTGAACTCAACTAATCTTGTATTCAAATATTAACTCATTGTATTCCAAATGGAAACTATTACAGGACTAAGACTCAATAAAAGTACATAATATCTCACTTCCTACAAGAAGAATCTAACACTCAAAGCAAACTACTATAACTAGACTCATAGTTGGAACGCTCATCACTCGGACGTATTCCCATCCTCGACTTGATCTTCCTCTTGAACTTCATAGTCACCTAGATTGGGTAAAAGTAGGGAATGAGCAAACTAGCCCAGTAGGATTTATATCTCAATGTGCGGGCAATGATATAAGTGATTAGAAATTTAGAACTAGGTAAATACGATGAATGATATGCAAGTACGAATAAAACTCGTTAAAACATGATACATGAAACAAGCTAGATAGAGTGATCATGATAGAACAATATTTTATAACAAGATGACAAGATAGAACTAGCAACAGATCACTTTGTAGAAGCACGCAAGATTTCACTTGATGTCAAGAACGCAAGATATCACTATTTGCAATAAATGCAGGATGGCCATATCACGCAAGCAAGCAAGCAAGAATGTACGAGCACGATAATGTAACACTAATCAGGCACGTAGACACTAATGTACACCAAGAAAAGATCCATCAAGAATGTACACCAGGACACGTGTATGTGGTTATTGTATCTATCATTCAACAAGCAAGCAAGACTCACAGCGCAGATGCAACGCCAGTAATCATTATACCCCATGGTTAACAGTATATTTATGACTCTCCGTCATTGGGGCTAGACTAGAGCCCTTGGACACTCCCCGTGCCCGGTCAGCATCTCATGTAAAATTTTAAATGTAGATACCCACAGCCATTAATAATGGCCAGTGAGAGTTTCAAAATGTAGCATGTGTAACGTCATATTCATGATGATGATGGGAACAAGTAATAAGTAATTGAACATGATTTCATGATAACAATGGTCAAGAGATAAATTCGGCAGCATAACAGTACGATTTATACTTTAGTTTAATCTTTACATTAATGGCTTTAGTCTAGATTATAAATCACACTCACGAGAACAAGATGAGAAAGGAAGTGCACTCTATCTCCAGGGAACTTGAATGGTACAACCAACTCGTCAGCTGTAACGGATCGGGGTACTTATGCCCATTAAGGCTCCATATCCAGATCCGCCTCCCGCGAACGGCCCGAAGTCTCGCAAGGATATCTCACACACGTGCCCAGTAAGAGTATAAAAGACAAACCACAGAAATATAAGACACAAGAAAGTACATGTGCTCATATCTGTTCACAAATTTGTACAACTGTCCCATTACATTAATACATGTCCAACTAAAAGAGTACAACTACCTGGGGCATACCCCGAGGGAGCACAAGCTCATACAACACTAACTACTACACTACTGATGGTGGTACAAGTCTCACAATGCCGCTGCAAGCCAAACACACGGCAAGCCCTGAAAAAAACTGTAGGGGAGTGAGCCTCAACAAGTCACTGGCTCAGTAGGGGCTACCCAAAACAACACTGTAACCACAGACACCTCAACCCCAATGGGTCTCACTGGCAACAACAATAGCCAAACCATTTCATGCTCACATCATTACAATAAATAACAATTAAACATGCTCATGATAATAAACATAAAGTCCTCAGAAGAAAAGTAGGACTACATGACTAACATAATATCATTAGTCAGCCCAACTACTAAAGTGCCTAAACCACAGTCTCACTGGCACACTATTACAACAACTGGATGCCTAAGCTATAAGCCACACAGGCTAGACACTGCCTAAGCTGCAAGCTTCACAGGCGAACATCAAACACTTGAGTAACAGGACTGCTAACAAGGAGCTAGTCCTTTATACTCCAAACCTCACTACGTCGGAACTATACACTAGGCAATAGGACTAGCTACCACGAAGCCAATCCATAATACACTAAAACTATAATTGGATTCATACCCAAGAAGAGTAAAACTCAACAAGTGGAAGGTCTCATACGGCCTCCACGGAGCACAACTCTACTAAACCACAATATGCCTAGGCTACAAGCCTCATCGGCAAATTACCCACAAAGGTAACATAATTAATAATCACAAACTAATCCACCATAATCTTATAAACAAAGATCTACTTAAAGCAGTTAGGATACAACAAGTGGCAGGTCAAACCACAAGACCTCCACATCACACAAGTACCCGGAAAGGTTGGTACACAATGTACCACCATAATACTACAAAGTAACCCACGAAGAATATAGGTAACTGCTACTCTGAGGTACCACAACACAAACACCCGAACAAGGGTATAAGAAGGTGGTAAACACCACATTGAACCACAATTATATTGTGCCTTCACTTAGACACAACATTACAAGTGAAACCTTAATCGACGAGTCACACAAACCATAACTCAGTCACAACTGTGCCAACACTAGGGCACACCTCGAACTGGTCAAACCTCGACCACGAGTCACAAACTCACGAACTATGACAAGTAGCAAAGCACCAGTCGGAAGGGAACGACATCACTACAACCACAACTGGAGCTAACAAAGCATGAGTCGCGAAGAACGACGCCACCACACAGGAACGGACTACTGGCTGATCAGGCCAGTATCCAACCCGGACAACACAACACAAGAACAACCTCTCAGCCTCGCAGTCACGGACGAAAGGTCCAACTGCCGCTCCACAAGAAAGAAGTCAAACAACTGTGGAGACCAACCAACACACACCTGCAGACACACAGCTACAGGCCCATGCCTGGCACCTCTAGAGTCTCTGGCCGGAGCATTCTAAAGTGAGGCACTGGAAAACAGGACTAGTTGGGGACCAGTGTCGACTACTGGTGTCCGTACCCCCAACTACGAGCGCGCTACAAGCGACTACACACCCACACACAAGCCGCTGCCCTACTGTCGTCTTTCCCTCAGCCGGACGTACAACTCAAGCACAGGAGTGAGGGTGTCCAGGAAGACGACACAGACCTCAACAGTACAACACAAGTACCGGGACAAAACCCCGAGCACAACAAACACACGTGCCTGGCTCACAAAGAACCTGGGGTACCCGACTAGAGAGGCATTCCGGAATAGGCGCCGGACCACTACACTCGGCAAGCTCAAACCACGATACTAACACATATAACCTTTACTTATAATTCACAATATACAAGTGTTAGGATTAGCTTAACATCGGTCACCGTGTGACCCCAAAGCTATCCCACACCAACACATAACTAAACCACAAACTTGCCTATCATTGGTCACCTCATGACCTCCGTGGCAACACGCACACACCACTTAATACATAAATCCATATAATATTATTCGAAAGACAACAACGAACCAGGGCTAGGTCGGTGTGGTCCTTCACTGCCCAAACACCACAAAGTCATGGCTAGGCTCACACAGGAACCTTACTGCCCAGTTACTACGACAAATCATAAGAATTACATTACGACAAAGTGTGTAGTATACACACACTCAAACCACGTAAACAACACGTGTATATTACATCCTGGTTGGTGTACCACACGTCTTCCACGTAAACCACATGTCCAACACATGGACAACGCACTCCAAGAGTGCCACGGGTGCCAACGCACCATACATACTGCGTAAAGCAATTACGTACATCACACATCATTCACGTAAAACATGCCCATTACATGAGCAGTATGCTCCAAGAGCATAATAAGTGCACCGGCTCACACCGATCATCGCCATGCACACACAAACACGCAATATTCATAACCAGAAAAGCTACGTAAACCACACTGCATGGATACATGCACAAGTTGGCGGCAACATCGACTGCCGCTTAAAAGAAATAGACGGCAAGCGATCTAGCCGTTTATATCTCGGCTGATGAGCCTGGCGTCAATCGATGTTGACGCCAAGATCTTCAGCCCCAAACCCTGCAGAAACCCTAATCCGAATCTACAGGTTTCCCAACCATTTAAACTATAAAAAAACATATAAAAGCAGTTCCTTTAACATACTAGAACCCGAAACAACCCATTACAACATGTTTCATTCGCTAAATTACTCAAACCACCCATTAACCCCACATGGTGCAACTTAATCCGAAAATACAATAAAAATGCTGGTTCAAGTAATTAAGTCGTGTTTTAATGTTTCTATCGAGCTAACAAGGTTCGTCCCCTACCTCAAAAACGCAATTAAACTCCCGAAGAACCTTGAATCATGCCGAACCCCGAGAAACGTCCCACGAACACCGCGCTCCAATCCGTCATTCCCCGCCCGATCTACCGCTACCACGCGCACCACGGCCTTCCCACGAGCTCCCGCCAACCGCCAGAACTCGCGAAGAAGCTCAAGGGTGAAGGTGGGGGAAGAGGAAGGGAGAGAGAGAGGAAAGAACAGGGCTCGGGTCTGCCATAAAAACACAGGCATGTCAGGTTAACGTCAACCCCTGGGCCGTTTAACCAGACCGCCACAACTAGACGTCCACAAAGCTTGACGCCAAGTTCAACAGTCGACGTCCTTATCGATGGACACCAACATACTGCTGGTGTCCAGCAAGCTGAACACCAACACAAACCCAAAACCAAACCCGGTAAGGATCTAATAAGAAACACACAACACTAATGGACCTCACATTGGCCACCAAACCCACTAAACCTGGATCCACGGGGATCCGGAAAACGCGCGACGTTACATTATTATCACCTAAAAACAAATGTCGTCCTCGACATATAAAACAAATCACAATAAACCAAATTATCACCTAAAAACAAATGAAGCCGAACACAGAACAAGTAGGATACTCTTTCTCTGCTTCAGCCTTTCAATTCATCTCACAATTACTCTGTTCTGTCAATTCCATTGCTTTTCTTTACTTTTCAATTGTAGGCGATTCTACCTTGCCAATGACGCTTTATTTCCTTGGACTGAACCTGCTTCCACAATTTCTGGGCTGTGTTTGCAACATTTCTTCCGAGACCGCTTTACCTTTCTCAAATATCTTACACTGTAATATTCTTTCATGCCACCATTTTCTTTTTCCATTTATCACTGCTTGCTGTTATCCTGCCTCACCTGCATTCACATTTATAACTGACACTTCTTCAAAGGAAACCAATCACCATCTTTGAATTTTTTTTTTGTCCTTTTATATTATTCTGCTCATACTGTTTAATGTCAATCTCTGATTAAAAATCATAATAAACTTTGTTCCTTATTCCGCTGCGCAAAACTTTACACTTTCTCTTTATCCCAGCAAACTTAAACAATCTCTAAATATTAAATCTTTCTTTGCTTTCGTTTCCGCTACGCTACTCTGATCACACTGAACATTTTTGCAAAATATTCCACAATTTCTACTCACATTATTACTTTCAATTACTTTCTTCTGGCTTCAACTACTTCTCAAATCATCCCATTCAATTAATTCATGCTGAAGAAATTACTGCAATTTCTGACCTGTCAAATTGCCATTAACATGCTTCATTCTTCATATACCTTTTCTGTTTTACTGACATTCTCTGGCTAATCTCATAATTCTGGGGCATAAACTTTTCAAATAATCTTAATCAATCTGCTCCAGCATAATATTATGAAATATCTTAATAACAATTCCTTTCTGCTCAATTAAATCATTTCTTGTCATTTCTTTGCACCAATATGCAAACTTTAACTGACATTTCCTGACTCATCTGACTTTATTCACTTTATTATTTGCTAAATTCTTCCTTTCTCAAATCCATATCCTTTTTGCAAAATAACTCTCTTATTTCATTAAATGTTTTTTCTGAAAAATTTCTCATAATCTGCCATTCATCAACCAAATATTCCTTTTGTGCAATTTTCACAAATTCTTATTGCACATTAATCCTTCTTTTCTCTCTTTCTTTATTCAACTGATCATTTCTATACATATTTATACAAATCTTCATATCACATTTTCTGTTACCATCATTATTCATAACAACACTTTTCTCAAATTTCTGATCTCAGGCATATTAAATCTATCTGCCATAAATCACTGCTCTTTATGTACTGATACCTCTTTTAAAGCTGATCTGCATTTCTTAATCATATCAAACTCTTCATAACTCTAATCACATTCTTATCCACACTGTTTCTTAATATCATCTAACTCAGATCTCCGATGCCACATTACATTTGCTGAGGTTCTCAACTGCAACTTATCACACACACTGACCTGATCTTTATCACCTTGTTACCATACACCTATCTCTGCCAACTTTCTATCTCATTATAACTTATTTACTGAATTCCATATCCAAACTTGTTAATCTCTTCAATTCTTTTAACGGGGAATCTTTATCAACCAAATTGATCTATCACAGAAATACTCTATACTTGTCTCTGTTAACTCTGCACTTTACTAACATATAACAGATATATCCCTCTCAGGGCACTACTTTACCTTTCTCTTCTAATCTCTGCAACTGAAAACTTTTAAATACTATACTTTAACTGCTTTAACTGCGCTAGTGCCAAGATGCTACCACACAACTTATGCTACTATCCACATTGTGGCACAACAACTGCTCCCAATTGCCAATCTAACAAACAGAAACACACGGTTTACGTGCCAAAAGCTCACGTAAAAACTACTTCATATCACACAAAACCACATACTTACTACCAGCATTGGACATTAATCCATGTATTGAGACATTATACTTTCAATATCTTTTCATATTCTAACTGGACATTGCTCTGATACCAACTGTAACGGATCGGGGTACTTATGCCCATTAAGGCTCCATATCCAGATCCGCCTCCCGCGAACGGCCCGAAGTCTCGCAAGGGATATCTCACACACGTGCCCAGTAAGAGTATAAAAGACAAACCACAGGAATATAAGACACAAGAAAGTACATGTGCTCATATCTGTTCACAAATTTGTACAACTGTCCCATTACATTAATACATGTCCAACTAAAAGAGTACAACTACCTGGGGCATACCCCGAGGGAGCACAAGCTCATACAACACTAACTACTACACTACTGCTGGTGGTAGAGGTCTCACAATGCCGCTGCAAGCCAAACACACGGCAAGCCCTGAAAAGAACTGTAGGGGAGTGAGCCTCAACAAGTCACTGGCTCAGTAGGGGCTACCCAAAACAACACTGTAACCACAGACACCTCAACCCCAATGAGTCTCACTGGCAACAACAATAGCCAAACCATTTCATGCTCACATCATTACAATAAATAACAATTAAACATGCTCATGATAATAAACATAAAGTCCTCAGAAGAAAAGTAGGACTACATGACTAACATAATATCATTAGTCAGCCCAACTACTAAAGTGCCTAAACCACAGTCTCACTGGCACACTATTACAACAACTGGATGCCTAAGCTATAAGCCACACAGGCTAGACACTGCCTAAGCTGCAAGCTTCACAGGCGAACCTCAAACACTTGAGTAACAGGACTGCTAACAAGGAGCTAGTCCTTTATACTCCAAACCTCACTACGTCGGAAACTATACACAAGGCAATAGGACTAGCTACCACGAAGCCAATCCATAATACACTAAAACTATAATTGGATTCATACCCAAGAAGAGTAAAACTCAACAAGTGGAAGGTCTCATACGGCCTCCACGGAGCACAACTCTACTAAACCACAATATGCCTAGGCTACAAGCCTCATCGGCAAATTACCCACAAAGGTAACATAATTAATAATCACAAACTAATCCACCATAATCTTATAAACAAAGATCTACTTAAAGCAGTTAGGATACAACAAGTGGCAGGTCAAACCACAAGACCTCCACATCACACAAGTACCCGGAAAGGTTGGTACACAATGTACCACCATAATACTACAAAGTAACCCACGAAGAATATAGGTACCTGCTACTCTGAGGTACCACAACACAAACACCCGAACAAGGGTATAAGAAGGTGGTAAACACCACATGAACCACAATTATATTGTGCCTTCACTTAGACACAACATTACAAGTGAAACCTTAATCGACGAGTCACACAAACCATAACTCAGTCACAACTGTGCCAACACTAGGGCACACCTCGAACTGGTCAAACCTCGACCACGAGTCACAAACTCACGAACTATGACAAGTAGCAAAGCACCAGTCGGAAGGGAACGACATCACTACAACCACAACTGGAGCTAACAAAGCACGAGTCGCGAAGAACGACGCCACCACACGGGAACGAACTACTGGCTGATCAGGCCAGTATCCAACCCGGACAACACAACACAAGAACAACCTCTCAGCCTCGCAGTCACGGACGAAAGGTCCAACTGCCGCTCCACAAGAAAGAAGTCAAACAACTGTGGAGACCAACCAACACCACACCTGCAGACACACAGCTACAGGCCCATGCCTGGCACCTCTAGAGTCTCTGGCCGGAGCATTCTAAAGTGAGGCACTGGAAAACAGGACTAGCTGGGGACCAGTGTCGACTACTGGTGTCCGTACCCCCAACTACGAGCGCGCTACAAGCGACTACACACCCACACACAAGCCGCTGCCCTACTGTCGTCTTTCCCTCAGCCGGACGTACAACTCAAGCACAGGAGTGAGGGTGTCCAGGAAGACGACACAGACCTCAACAGTACAACACAAGTACCGGGACAAAACCCCGAGCACAACAAACACACGTGCCTGGCTCACAAAGAACCTGGGGTACCCGACTAGAGAGGCATTCCGGAATAGGCGCCGGACCACCACACTCGGCAAGCTCAAACCACGATACTAACACATATAACCTTTACTTATAATTCACAATATACAAGTGTTAGGATTAGCTTAACATCGGTCACCGTGTGACCCCAAAGCTATCCCACACCAACACATAACTAAACCACAAACTTGCCTATCATTGGTCACCTCATGACCTCCGTGGCAACACGCACACACCACTTAATACATAAATCCATATAATATTATTCGAAAGACAACAACGAACCAGGGCTAGGTCGGTGTGGTCCTTCACTGCCCAAACACCACAAAGTCATGGCTAGGCTCACACAGGAACCTTACTGCCCAGTTACTACGACAAATCATAAGAATTACATTACGACAAAGTGTGTAGTATACACACACTCAAACCACGTAAACAACACGTGTATATTACATCCTGGTTGGTGTACCACACGTCTTCCACGTAAACTACATGTCCAACACATGGACAACGCACTCCAAGAGTGCCACGGGTGCCAACGCACCACACATACTGCATAAAGCAATTACGTACATCACACATCATTCACGTAAAACATGCCCATTACATGAGCAGTATGCTCCAAGAGCATAATAAGTGCACCGGCTCACACCGATCATCGCCATGCACACACAAACACGCAATATTCATAACCAGAAAAGCTACGTAAACCACACTGCATGGATACATGCACAAGTTGGCGGCAACATCGACTGCCGCTTAAAAGAAATAGACGGCAAGCGATCTAGCCGTTTATATCTCGGCTGATGAGCCTGGCGTCAATCGATGTTGACGCCAAGATCTTCAGCCCCAAACCCTGCAGAAACCCTAATCCGAATCTACAGGTTTCCCAACCATTTAAACTACAAAAAAACATATAAAAGCAGTTCCTTTAACATACTAGAACCCGAAACAACCCATTACAACATGTTTCATTCGCTAAATTACTCAAACCACCCATTAACCCCACATGGTGCAACTTAATCCAAAAATACAATAAAAATGCTGGTTCAAGTAATTAAGTCGTGTTTTAATGTTTCTATCGAGCTAACAAGGTTTGTCCCCTACCTCAAAAACGCAATTAAACTCCCGAAGAACCTTGAATCATGCCGAACCCCGAGAAACGTCCCACGAACACCGCGCTCCAATCCGTCATTCCCCGCCCGATCTACCGCTACCACGCGCACCACGGCCTTCCCACGAGCTCCCGCCAACCGCCAGAACTCGCGAAGAAGCTCAAGGGTGAAGGTGGGGGAAGAGGAAGGGAGAGAGAGAGGAAAGAACAGGGCTCGGGTCTGCCATAAAAACACAGGCATGTCAGGTTAACGTCAACCCCTGGGCCGTTTAACCAGACCGCCACAACTAGACGTCCACAAAGCTTGACGCCAAGTTCAACAGTCGACGTCCTTATCGATGGACGCCAACATACTGCTGGTGTCCAGCAAGCTGAACACCAACACAAACCCAAACCAAACCCGGTAAGGATCTAATAAGAAACACACAACACTAATGGACCTCACATTGGCCACCAAACCCACTAAACCTGGATCCACGGGGATCCGGAAAACGCGCGACGTTACATCAGCCATGTGGGAATCCATGGTCAGAGGAGATTTACGGAGGCCTTGGAGAAAAAGGTCACTAGTCTACCGATTCGGAATGACCGGTAGAGAGCTTCCAAATTCCCAAGAAAGGGCTGCCTAACAGAGCAAGTGTGTAGTGATTTACGCATCTCAATCCACAAACCATCGGTATTAAACTTGCGGAAAACACTTAACATGATGGCACGAATTGAACAATGCATTTAACTACACATGGGTTTGCAAGATTTTAAGAATAATAATTATCATTTAAAACATGGTAGAATAATGGAAAGATTGAATCACAAGTAGCATGAATGGATCATAACATTTAAAGAGTAATTAGAATAACCTTCATGTAATTAAAACTTTTAAATGGGTTAACCACTTTTAAGCCATTAAATAACCATCATGCAATGATCAGACCTAAGACATGTGAATTACATGCTAAAAATCATATTTAAACAGACCTCAGGTATAGCGGTATGATTTGCAAGAAAACATGTGGTTTTATGTAAAAATCCTGAGATCGCGACGGACACTTGTAAAGGTCACGACAGGGTCAGATCAGAACGCGACAGTGCCTTGTAAGGATCGCGACAAGCTTGTCTGATCAGGCAGGCAGTTCGCGACGGGTTCATATGAAGAAGGCGAAAGGGCTGTCAGAACAGGCAGAGAGATAGCGACGGCACGCTCGTCGCATTCAGAATGCGATGGGGGTGCTGTCGCGACAAGACCTCAGAATGTGGCCTATCGGGCCGTCGCGTTCATAGGGTCTGTGCCTGAATCCGACAGAGAAAGGACATGTTCTTGGACTACGGTCAGAACTTTCTTATATTGACACAGGGTGCTTCAAAAATAGAGAACAAATTGTACAGTCCATGAAAAATAACAAAACTAGTTTTAAACTAACCTAGACGAGCAAGGGTGCTTCCAGTAAATCGGAATTAGAAAACAATGATGGTTTCAATAGGCTTTAATCAAGTCCAACACAAATGTAAAACCAAGTTCAACCCGAAACATAGTGTCATGCATAGACCCTCTTATCACACGTATAACTCTCTAACTAATGACATTTAGACAAAACATTCAACACAAGACATGATGAGGACAACTAGAAGAAAAACTTTTATGTTGTGGGTTTGCTCTAATTCTGTCCCAAATCACATGCAACATTTAAAGAACAGAAAAAGCCCTAACAGTGCGCGACTTGGGGGAAACGCTTATAACTCAAAATCTACTCATTGGAATTCAATGAAACCAGTGGAAAATGAAAGTTAACTTGATGCTCTACACATTGGTATAGGATATGTTAAGGTTTGGCCTGTTAAAACCTACCTTCTGGGTTGAAGAAGTCCCATTTTTCCAAAAAACCCATGTTCAGACCACTTGGAGGAAAACGCTTAATACTCCGTGTATACTGCATGGAATTTAGGCATTCTACTTGGGTTAGAACGTAGACTTGACCCTCTTTCCAGAGGTATAAGCCTTGCAAGGTTTGGTTTAGGTTTGGACTACCTTTGATCGGCTTCAAGTGGACAGTTTGTGCAGGTCGCAGCAGACGAACGGGGGAAGAAGATGTCCTTCTTGTGGTCGATCCACAGCTCCCCAGCCCCCAAGAGCTCCTCCACACGACCCCAGCAAGTTGTAAACTCGTCCCTAGGGTTTGGGTGAAGAGTATTTAAGCAACCAAGGTATTTAGGAGTCCTATTGTAATTAGGAAAGAAGGGTTGCGGGATTGGCTTGTGTCTTTCCAAAATTTGAAGATCTCTCCCTCCATTAGAGAGTCTTGGCCATCAAGCAACCTCCATGGGTGGGTAGGCACGAATTTGGGTTGCCAAGAGTGCAAGATCTCTTCCCAATTCAACTCTAATTGCCTCTTTCTAATTTCAGCTTATTTAAGCTACGAATTTCCATGCATTTTCTTGCTTCATTTGATTTTTGGGTCATATGTGGTCCATTGGCCCAATTATGATAATGGGCCATCAATATATAATGGTGGAAGTCTCCCCAATATTTTTATTTAATTTATGGTTGCGTCATATTTTCGTGCTAACAGCTTTCCGACTTGTTTCCTAATTTGGATAATCGGTCACAATAACTCTTAAACCTATCCCAAATGATTTTTATTGACCCAAATTTCTTAATGGGTCATTATAGGATATTATTTGAAGTTCGTATATGATTTTTATTTAATTTTCTGATTCATCCAAGTACGCGTGATAATGATTTTTTAACTTATTCATGAATTATGATAATAAGTCGCGAAACACATTAAACTTGGCTAATCCGATTTTTCTTGGCACAAATTTCTTTGTGGAACATTTAGGAATAATGTGTGGGGTTGATTTATAATTTTTACGGATTTTTCCGATGTGTTTTAGCACATACGATAATGATTCGTATGTTTTAAATACTTTGATATTATGGAAATTATTTATTTCCATTTATTCGAATTTTATATAGTTATAATTTCCGGGGTGCTACACCTTAACAATTGGAATGCTTCCTCATAATTCTCATTCCAGATAAATGCAGTTCCTTTTCTAGTCAACTGTGTAAGAGGTGAGGCAATTCTAGAAAAATCCTTGACAAATCGCCGGTAGTAACTGGCCATGCCCAGAAAACTTCTTACTTCAGTGAGATTCTTAGGTTGCTTCCATTTCTGTATGGTTTCAATCTTTGAAGAGTCTACTGATAGACCTTCTTTAGAAATAATGTGTCCTAAGAACATCACTTCCTTCAACCAAAATTCACATTTACTAAACTTTGCATATAACTTGTTGTCTCGTAACAATTGCAAAGTGATCCGTAGATGGGCTTCATGCTCGTCCATACTTTTAGAATAGATCAGTATATCATCAATGAATACAACCACAAACTGATCTAAATAAGATGTGAACACATCATTCATCAGACGCATAAATGCAGTTGGTGCATTAGTCAATCCAAACGGCATTACCACAAATTCATAATGTCCATATCTTGTTCGAAAAGCCGTTTTATAAATATCTGATTCTTGAATTCTAAGCTGATGATATCAGGACCTTAAATCAATCTTGGAGAAACATTGAGCTCCAGACAACTGATCAAATAGATCATCAATTCTCGGAAGTGGGTATTTATTCTTTATAGTCAATTGATTTAACTGTCGATAATCTATACACAATCGCATAGATCCATCTTTCTTTTTAACAAATAATACCAGAGCACCCCAAGGTGAGGTACTGGGTCTAATGAATCCCTTCTCTATCAATTCTAACATTTGCCTTTTCAGTTCTTTCAGTTCTTCTATTGACATTCTGTAAGGTGTTCTAGAAATTGGCGTAGCTCCTGGCACCAACTCAATTGAAAAATTCACCTCTCTATCAGATGGTACGCCAGGTAGCTCTTCAGGGAAAACATCAAGAAATTCCCTTACTACCGGAATATCATCCAATCCCGCAATGTTCTGATTTAATAGGGTCACAGACGCCAAATACCCTTGACAACCTTTCTTTACTAACTTAGAAGCCTTAACTACTGAAATTATCGGTATTCTCCTGGCATGGGGTTTATCAAAGGTCATGGAATAAATATCCTCTCCTAAGAAAGTCACTTGTCTCAATTGGCAGTCTAAGTTCGCATGGTATTTAGATAGCCAATCAACTCCAAGTATTACATCATAATCCCACATTTCTAAACATATCAAATCAACGGGTAAATCATGTCCTTTGACAATAATCTGGCTAGCAGGGTAATATTCTTTAAGCTTTTTACCATCACTTAAAGGAGTTGCAACCTCAAGTGTGTGGTTAATGGAACTGACTTTACTTCCAAGGATTTAGCAAACTCCTAGCTAATGAAAGAGTGTGTAGCTCCAGAATCAAACAATACAAATGCAGGTTTTAAGTTTACTAACAATGTACCTTCAATCAATCCGCCTTCCTGCGGAGATTCAGGTTCCACTTCTTGAATAGCTTGTAGTCTTCCTTGCTTCACTTGGGGTTTTTTATTTGTTGGTGCCGTTTTGGGCATTGGGCAATCTGGAATTCGATGTTGAGTGCTTCCACAACGAAGACATGCTCCCAACCGATGCCAACAATTCTCAGTCTTATGGCCGACGAGATGACAATGTTTACAAACATCCTTTCCTCCAACCGGAGTTTTTCCTGCCTTCTTAGCAGTCTGCTGAACCTTCGGTACATTTCCTGACTCATACTTCCTCTTTTTATCTGAAGATCCTTCTCCAGACTTTCCTCTAATCTTGTCCACGGCCTCATTCACAGCTTCCAGTGCAAAGGCTCTCTTAACCATTTCTGAATAAGTAGTAATCAGATGGGGAGTTAGCTGCATGATAAAGTTGGGACGCAGTCCATTCATAAACCTATTAGCTTTTAACTTCTCCGTGGCTATAAGATGTGGGGCATATTTTGACAACCGAGCAAATTGTGCCTCATACTCAGATATCGACATTCTTAGCTGCTTTAAATTAGCAAATTCATTTGCTTTCTTCTCCTAAACCACCTCAGAGAAATATTGTTCATTGAACAGTTCCTCAAACTCTTCCCAACTAACTTGATTTGAATCCTCCAGAGTAACTTCCACAGTTTCCCACCAAGCACGGGCATCCTGATCTAACTGAAATGTGGTTAGACGAACCTTTTCCTCTTCCGTACACTTAATCATTCTGAATATCTTTCAATGTCTTTTAGCCAATTCTCAGCTTCATCTGGATCCCTACTCCCTGCGAATCTCAGAGGGTCCAGGCTTCGGAAATCCTTGTACAAGCTTGTCCCATTGTGACTATTATTTTTGGCTACCACGTTCATTACTCGGGTTATGCATAGAACTCTCCATCTTCCTCCAATTAACGTCACCTCCGTCCATTACTAAATGGAGAAAGTAGCTGAAACGTCCAATAATACACACATTAATTTTCACAATCATCCCAAGCTTACATCCATCACATACACAATTCAAATTCACAGAACACACCATCTCTATAAAGAAGTCAAGTATTTACATGGTAGTACATTTCCATGGATCCCCAAACTAAAATAACACAGCCTTCTCTTTCCAAGTTTGCCATATATATAAACCTCCAACCTCCACTAACCTCTCACTCCTCATACCCATGGGAGTTACATATATACAACTAACATTTACACAAAAGGAGAGGTTTACAAAAAGATGAGGAGTCTAAGTCTATTTCTAGTTTTGGGTCAGATCTATAACGGTTTCCATCGGTAGTGCTTGTTGTTCGTCTCCAGTCCCGTAGTACAATTCTCTTGCCGCATCCGACAATGTCTCCCAATATCCTTCAAACTGATGAAGCAACATATCATGCCCCAGTTTTAGATTATCCAACCTACACATAACTTGAGTCATGACGTCTAGGGAAGCACCAGGATTACCGGTAAAGAAAGCACCCGCAGTCAAATTAAGCACTTCTTCCTTAATTTGTATATGGGCTTCTCGTTGGGCTTGAGCATACAACTCTATATCCTAACGTAGCATTTCCATGGTAGCTACCAACCTTTCTTGGGCATTCATGTCCATTCTGAAATAATTAACAGGTTAAGCATTTACATTGCTACAGAAATCATGCCAACTGATCCCATATTTCTACCCCAACTCACTGGTTACCCTAGGTTTATCGAACTAATGCTCTGATACCAAATTTATCTGTCATGTCCTAATAAAAGGCTATTTATCGGAAGTGACAGAAAAACAGGCACAAAAAAGTAATAATTTTTCCTTTTTACACATCTCATTTCACACTACTAACCAGAAATAGAAACGGATTGGCCTGCTTGTCACGGTCGGTCCACTCAGCACTCATGCCCTTAAATGTCATCCCCATCTATATTACCTGAGAATGGTAGGAAATAATGAGCTAACTAACCCAGTAGAATTCAAATCCATAATTCCACGGATGAATACATGGTAGTCAAGGCAAGAATAGAACGGATATTGAAGACATGATCAAATATCAGGACAGTAGACTTGATACAGTGATAATAAAACACAGGCATGTGCAGGTGTATAAACTTCACAATTCGCTCATGTAACAGTAAGACAGTATAGTAATTATGACAGTAATTATGATGACCATAATCAACAGTAAGTGATGTAATGCCAAACATCCCGTCGCCCTTTATCAATCCGTACGACCAGTAAAAGAATTCGGGTGCTCCTCCCAGGACTGGACCAGCCCTATTTGCACAAGCATTTCAGTCAGGTGGGTTCCAAGGACCCAATAATATGTCATCATCAATTAATCACATCTCACATGGTGTTCAAGCATTTGAACTCTCAAGACATCAAGTTATATGAACTTGGTTACCGAACATAGGAGAATGGACTCAACGGAGTACCATTCGTAGTTGACAACTTTAAGAATATTTCAAGGCGAGTAAGGTATCTCAAATGGGTATTCTTTACAGTAGAATGACAGAAAATACCCAAGTAATTAAAGGGGTAACTTGCTAGGCTATTAGGATGAACTTTTAGTAAGGATTCATACACAGAAAAGTGCAGAAATTCGAATCAGGGTCGTAGCTGTCGACAGCCAGGAAGGGGATGTCGACAGATTGCAGCAGACAGAGCTCAGCTTTTTCTGGACTGTGTCCATCTTTCGACAGCAACAAGATGGCTGTCGACATCTGCACACAGTCCCAGTTATTCCAGAGTTCAGGAAGGCTGGCCTGTCGATAGCCATGAGCTGCCTGTCGACAGCCGCATGTTCCTCAGTCAAAAGAGACTTTGAATTCACCTTAAACACTCTAACCATGGAACCTATGAATCAAGGCATGATTTATATCAAATGGAAGAATGTAATTGAAGTTCTCACAGTGGTTTATAAGCTAAACATATGAGATGAAATAAGAGATCTACAATTCAAACTTGTCTAGCTAGAAGCTAACATAGTGTAGTACTGAAAGCATGGTTTGATAGCAATGGATTATTGGAAAATTCCTACATGATGGACACTAAACCACAAGGTGTTTCATGAATCTAAATCAAGACTTGAAGTATCAATCATCTAAGCCGAAGTCTTCATACTATTCTAAAGATGATTGAGACTTCTACAAAACTCTATAGCATGTACAAGGATCAAGGGTGGAAGAAGAGGATAGGAGTTAGTTTCTAAAATGGAACAAGGTTGTTCCTCTTCCAACAAGAGTATTTCTATCATGACTGGAAGAAAAATAGAAGGACCACAGGTATAGCCTTTTGTCCTCTCATCAAGAACTTCTTGTCAGGTATGGAGGACAGATTTGAATCTGAGGGAGATGAATCCTACCTTACTTAAATGATGAACTTGCAAGTATCCTTGATGAAAAATCCCACACCCTGCAAGAGAAGTGTTTCCCCCTTAAGGTTGATGGCGTGCTTGCAATGTCCACACCAAGAGAAGCAGCTACATTGGCCGAAGAAGCAGAAGTGAAAGTAGTTGCAGTAGCTATGAAGCCAAGAACTCGAGCAGCTCCTCCAGCAACACCTCTAACAGCAGTTCCAGCAGCAAGGAGTAGGGAAACAAGAACAAGAGCAAGTACAGGGGTGTGGAAAGATGGTTTCGAAGCTTGGGGGAAGGTATTTATAACCCAAAGCTTCTCCATGCACAATGGTACGTCGGTTGCCCATGTGTCATGGTAAAAATCCATTGATTTTTACCTCAACACATAGCTTATGCAACTTTCATCGTGGTTACATGCAGGTAACTTAGGTGTTGGCTTATTCCCTTGGTATGGTGGCCTCCCAAGAGCTTAACACGTAAGCCCCCATAAATCACCCAAAAATCCCCACCGTAAATGACCCAATAAATTAGCCGGCCACTTAGTTTTGATGTAAACATGACCAAACAAACTCCGTTTGTATTAAAATTTCAACCATAGACTAATGTGATGGTTTTACAAATTATGGTGATTTTAGTTTAATTTTTAGAATTTATTTTATAGTAGGTGAAAAATCAACCGAAAAATGGTCGCATCGACTTAATCTCAAAATCCGTACATCGAAAAATTTGGATATTTACATTTTTGATATCTCCACATTTTTTTGGAAATTATGATGTTCTCGGATTTTGTTTCCATTATAGTTTTTCAGTGTCGCCCTGTGGGAGCTCGTACATCCGAGTACGACATTGGGGTAACGTTAATTAATGCTAATCATTCTCAAGTATCAATTATTTCAATTTAAGATTAATACTTAAGTCTAATAACTTTATTATTCATGTTTTTCAACAAATAAAATTTACGAGGTGTTACAGGCAGATAGAGGGAGATGAAGGTGGTATGTGAATTGTTGCCACACAGATTTCGGGATATAAAATTAAGGATAAAGTGACTTTTCGAAGTCTGATGCGCCATAAAGGCAAAAAATGACAAACTGACTAGTTTGAGAGAGATAAAATCTTATAAAAGAACGAACCGTCAAGGATATTAACAACTAGGCAATATTTGAAATTTTGCTTAAATTTTAGGGAGAAAAAGTAATTAATATTCTAAAAATTAATATTTCAGTTTTCATACAGATAAATCTTTCACAATTTACACATGTCTAGTTCCCTTCTAAGAGATGTAAATCTCTCTTCAGGTAAGGCCTTTGTGAAGATATCTGCTAACTGATTATTGGTATCAATGAAAGAAATATCTATGTTACCATTTACTATATGATCACGAATGAAATGATATCTAACCTCAATGTGTTTAGTTCTTGAGTGCTGTACTGGATTTTTGGTTAGATTTATTGCACTTGTGTTGTTGCACAATAGTGGAATTGTCTTGATTTGGAGTCCATAATCCTCAAGTTGTTGCTTAATCCATAGAAGTTGTGTACAACAACTTCCAACAGCCACGTACTCAGCTTCAGCTGTAGACAGTGCCACTAAATTTTGTTTCTTTGAAGACCACGAGATCAGACATCCTGCAAGAAATTGACAACATCCACTGGTGCTTTTCCTATCTACCTTACATCCAGCGTAGTCAACATCAGAATAACCTACTAGGTTGGTTTCACATGACTTTGGATACCATAAACCTATATCATGGGTTTTTGCTAAATATCTAAAAATTCTTTTGACACTAATTAAATGAGACTCTCTAGGGTCTGCCTGATACCTAGCACACATGCAAACACTAAATAATATATCAGGTCTACTTGCTGTTAAATAAAGCAAAGAGCTTATCATACCTCTATAAAACTTCTGATCTACTCTCTTACCATCTTTATCACTGTCTAATCTTGTTGATGTACTCATTGGTGTTGATAGTGGCTTGACATTTTCAAACCCGAACTTCTTTAGCAACTCTTTTGTGTATTTGGCTTGACAATATGTGAGCCTTCTTTTCCTTATTTGATTTGCAATCCGAGGAAGTAGTTAAGCTCCCCCATCATGCTCATTTCAAATTCTCCCTGCATTAGCTTCTCAAAATACTTGCAAAGAGATTCATCAGTAGATCCAAATATTATATCATCAACATATATTTGAACAAGTAACATATTTTGAGTTTAGAGTTAATGAATAATGTGCTATCTACTTTTTCTCTAATAAAACCATGATCTAATAGAAATGCACTTAATCGTTCATACCATACTCTAGGTGCTTGTTTCAAACCATATAAAACTTTATGCAATCTAAATACATGATCCGAAAAATCCATGTCATCAAAACCAGGCGGTTGTTCCACATAAACTTCTTCTTCTATAAAACCATTTCAAAATGATGATTTCACATCCATTTGAAAGAGTTTTAAATTTAATGCAGATGCATAAGCAAGTAAAATTCTAATAGCCTCAAGTCTAGCTACTGGTGCATAGGTTTCATCGAAATCTATGCCTTCCTCTTGGGAATAGCCTTGAGCTACCAGTCTAGCCTTGTTTCTTATGATCACACCAGCTTCATCCAATTTGTTCCTGAACACCCATTTGGTGCCAATCACTGGATGATCTGATGGCCTAGAAACAAGTGACCACGCATGGTTTCTCTTGAACTGATTCAGTTCATCTTGCATGGCTAAAATCCAAGATTCATCAGTAAGAGCTTCATTGACTGTCTTAGGCTCTATTTGTGAAACAAAAGCTAGATAGTCATAAGGAATTACATTACCTCTGGTTCTTACCCCAACTGACGGATCACCAATGATGTTGTCTAGAGGGTGATCTTTCTTATACCTCCATTCTTTTGGAAGATTATCATGAGATTTGTCCTTTTGTTGCAGGTCTTCCAAAGGTGGATTTTCCTTGTCCTCAATGGATGTATCCTTTAAATTCTTAGACAAATTTTCTGCATCATCAACATCACTATCTTCTTCCTCTTTCAAGGAAGGGTTAGTTTCATCAAAAATAATGTGCACTGATTGTTCAATTAACAAGGTACGCTTATTAAATACTCTATATCCTTTAGGTTTAGAGGCATACCCCATGAAGATACCTTCATCTGGTTTAGCATCTAACTTACCGAGGTCTCTCTTGCCGTTGTTGTGGATGAAATATGGACATCCAAATGTCCTGAAATGACTGATCTTCGGCTTCTTTTCTTTGTATAGCTCATATGAAGCCTTCTTCAGGATTGGCCTGATCATGACTCGGTTGATGATATAACATGCTGTATTAACTGCTTCGGCCGAAAAATACCTTGGCAAATCATATTCTGACAGCATTGTCCTTGCCATGTCCAATAGAGTTCTGTTCTTTCTTTTAGCAACTCCATTTTGTTGAGGCGTCCTTGGTGCTGAAAAATTGTGCTCTATGCCTTGATCATCACAAAAGTTAGTAAATCTCTCATTCTAGAATTCTCCTCCATGGTCCGATTGAATGCTGATAATACTATACTTCTTATCCTTCCGTACCTTTTTGTTGAAGCTTACAAAACTGTCAAAAGTATCATCTTTGTGTTCTAGGAAAGAAACCCATGTGAACCTGGAGTAATCATCTACTATAACACACCCAAAATTCTTTCCTCCAAGACTTGTGGTTCTCATTGGCCCAAATAAATCCATATGTAAGATTTCTAAGGGTTTTGAGGTTGTTACCATAGTCTTCGACTTGAAGGATGACTTGGTGTGCTATCCTTTTGCACATGGCCCACAAACACCATCCATTCTTGTGCTAACATTGGGTAGGCCTTCCACCAAGCTTCTCTTGATCAACTTTGTCATGCCATCCAGACTGCAGTGGCCCAATCTTCTGTGCCACAGTTAAGTTGACTGCTCTTTGCTTGCGGCCAGATAGATATCCTGATCTTTTAGTTCTTCTAGGTAAAGTACGTACAGGTTCTTTTTCTCTGTTGGCTTCAAAGATGACTACACCATCCTTCGTAATGCTGCACTTTGACTCTTGAAATTGATTTGATGTCCTTTGTCGCACAGCTGGCTGATACTGATGAGCTTGTGCTTCAGTCGTTTGACACATAATACATCTTCAATAACTATTTTGCCTTTGCTGTCACTGATCCACTCCCTATCACAGTCCCTTTTCCATTATCTCTATAGGTGACTGTGCCTTCCTCATCTTTGAGATGAGAAAATAACTTCTTATTTCCTGACATGTGTCTTGAGCATCCACTGTCTAAATACCATTTTGATGCTCGAAGGTTTACCTACAATAAAGACACTAAGCTTTAGGTACCCAAGTTCTTTTGGGTCCTAGTTGGTCAGTACCATCATTTTTCTTTTTGATTATCCATATTTTATATTTAGTTGGACATGATACTTTGATACGACCTAACTTGTTGCAATGGCTACAGCAAGACATCTTAGTTACCTTTTCAGTTGGAATGTATTTAAAATTTGATTTATATGATGTGTCTTGTTCAGCTATAAACTTTGGTGTTGGATATGTTTTAGGATGTATTATTGTTTCTTCATTGTCTGGAGGTGTGTATCCTAATCCATGTTTCTTTCTACCTGACCGTCTAGCTCCCTTTATTATTAGTGATGGTTTTCCATTTGTGAATTTATCTAATGTACTTAATAGCTTTTCTTTTCTTCAGTTAGTGTGTTAATCTCTTTTTTAAGTTCATCTGGAGTTTCCTATTTTTCTAGTTTAACTATCTGTTCATTTTTATTTTTCAGATCTTCACATAACAAATCGTTTCTTCTTTTTAGTTCCGTAATTTGTTTGTCCATTTGATCATTTTTCGATTTTAAATCTGAGTTAGTATTTTCTAAACATGCGATGTTTTTCTTACTTGTTTTTAGTCACTTACATACTTCTTTGTATTTACAATATAGTTCATTAAAAGCTTCTTCCAAATTATCAGAATCTGATTCATTATATGAAGAAAAAGATGAGTCTGATGTTACCATGTCTTCGATGGTGGCAATGAATGCCAAGTTTGCTTCTTCTTCTTCTTCTTCATTGCTTGAGCTTGACTCGCTGTCTGAGTCGCTACTGTTGTCCCAAGCTGCTACCATAGCTTTCTTTTTATGCCTTCTGAATTTCCTCGAACTATCTTTCTTTCTGAATTCAGCTTTCTTGAGTTTCAGACATTCTACCCTAATATGTCCGGGCTTCTTACATTCATAACAGATAGGTTCATTTTTCTTTGAGTCTTTGGCTTCAGACCTTTTGGGGTCTTTCCCTTTCTTGAAGTATCTTCTCCCGGACTGATACTACTTTTTCTTGGCTAGTATTCGTTGTAATCTTCTGGACAGCATTGCTTCTTCATCCTCACTGCTGTTCATGCTTTCTTGGTTGTATAAGCCTTCTTCTGATTTGTCTTCTTCTGCCTTGAGTGCGTTGGAGTGCTTCTTTCCGCTAGAAGATTCTCCCAATCTTTCCATATTGATCTCATGAGCCATGAGTGACCCAATGAGTTTCTCTAGCGACATTCTTTTTAAGTCATTTGCCTCTTCTATTGCTGTCACTTTTGGAGTCCACAAGGCTGGTAGGGATCTTATGATCTTCCTGGCCATATCTCCCATTTCATAGCTTTTTCCTAGACCAGCCAACCCGTTTGTGATATCTATAAATCTGCTGAACATCTGAGTTATTGACTCTGCTGGCTGTATCTGAAATCTCTCATACTGTGTCACCAGAATGTCTATTCTGGTCTCTTTTACTTTATCTGTACCTTCGTACGTAATTTTAAGCTTCTCCCACATTTCCATTGCTGATTTGCAGGTTGAAACTCTATTAAACTCCTTCTTGCTAAGTGCACAGCATAGTATGCTCTTAGCTTTGTAGTTGAGAGAAATCTTCTTTCTATCATCTTCTGTCCAATGTTCTCTATTGTTTAGAACAACTAGATCGCCTTCTTCTATTATAGACCATATTTGAAAATCGAATCCTTATAGGAAGTATTCCATCCTTGTTTTCCAATATGTGTAATCTTCACCATCGAACAGTGGTGGCCTGTTTACTGACTAACCTTCGAAGTGACTTTGGGCAGCCATTTGATCTTTTCTCTTCAGATCGTTGGATCTTCTTCTTTATCGAAGAGACTAGCTCTGATACCACTTGTTGCCCAGCTAGCAAGCCCAGAGGGGGGGTGAATGGGATTCTTAAAATTTTCATCACTTTAAAACCTGTCGAGAAAAATAATCATACAACACACTTCGATGATTGTTAGTGTTAGTAAAAAGAGGATAGAAAACACAAGGCAATCAAACACACGACACACAGAATTTATCCTGGTTTGGACCTCCTCTCCACAGGAGTCCTACGTCGAGTCCCTGAGCAACAACTCAGAATTTCACTACCCAAGGGTACAGTCACTCTCAAGGACACCTACACACCCAACCGCAGCTGGTCTTATCTTCACAACCCGAAGAGGAATTACAACACCCTGGATCCCACTAGGTCTTCCTTCTACACGAAGGGAAACAAACACCCTGGAGCCCACCAGGTCTTTCTTCAACACGAAGGGAAAGAACACAGGAATGTATTCAAGGGATGATATGCCCCTAGATCAAGCTTAAGGACCAACGCTCGATCTGAAGCAACGACTGAGAGGGAAGTTCTACGATGAGGAACACTCTTAGTTTACAGAAGCTCTCAAGACTAACACAATGAATGCAGAGAGCTAAGATCTAGACAAGCAAAGGAGTGAGGCTTTTTGCTCTTTCAAATGCTCACAGAAAGCTTGTAAAAGATTGTCGTGAGTGTTGTGTTTTTGGAGCTTCAGTCTTCTATATATGTCTTCCATTTGAAAGTTGAACGTTGAAGTGTCCGTTGTCTCTAAGCTTTTGTTTACGTTAGACTGCATGTCACTGTAGAGCTTCTTGTTCAATAGTCTTTAGCTTTCCATGCACGCAATAAGAGAGAGGATCTTCTTTGATGTCCGTTATCTTCCATATTGTCCAACGTTGTACTGAGGTGCACTGTCAGAGACCTGCACACATTAAATGCTAAAACAATAGACAGCTAGGCTATCTCTTGTTTGTCAGTCAACGTTAGAATGATTTTATATCAAAATAGAAGTTTCATTCCATTCTTCTAAAAGATGTTTATAGTATAAGCATGGAAATAGAAGATATCATTTGCATGCAGTGCAATGATATGATCAGTCATAATAAATGCATGGATGTGAGAGAAAAGTGAGGGAAGACTTTGACTTTTCAAACTATCTGAGAATGGGTTTGAATATCAAGTCGTTATACACCATGAAATCGATATGATCATGACTTATGAAATCGATGTAAAGATGAGTCGTTGTTCATGTGAATCGTTATACTTTCATAAACAAGTCGATGTACACACAAATCGTTATGCATTAATAACTGAATCGTTGTAGAGACAAATCGTTATGATACTATCAGAAAATCATTATGGACAAGTTGTTATAACCAATTGTTATGAGCAAATTGTTGTTTTACTTATCGAGTCGATATAGTGAACAAATCGTTGTTTGATGTATCGAATCGTTATGGCGACCAAGTCGTTGTGTAACTTATCGAATCGTTATGAAAATTAACGACTCGTTGTGAGACTGAAATTGTTGTGAGAGCAAATCGTTGTTCTCACTTAAGAAATCGATGCGATAACCAAATCGTTATGAGCTCAGAATCGATGTGCACACTTATCGAATCGTTCTGAGAGCAAACCAATGCGATCTCTTAGCGAATCATTATGAGAGGCAAATCGTTGCGATCTCTTAGCGAATGGTTATAAGAGGTAAATCGTTGCGATCTCTTAGCGAATTGTTATGAGATAGACTTCAATAGAATAGTGATGACTTATGAAATCGTTATAGAACCAAAATCGATGTGAATGAGGAAATCGTTATGATTCTAAGGAAATCGTTATAACAACTAGAGAGTCGATGTGTACTTAGAAAATTATATGCTTTGAACTATAATGCTAGTATGAAGAATACTTACCAGTTTAGCTTGTATTTCTTTGTTAGATTTCCTGTGCTCAAATCTCATAGAAAATATGTTAGAAATGCACATTGTCTTAGTTTTGTTAATCACCAAAATAGATATGTAATTCATTTAAATTACATAGGGAAAATATGATCATCACCCTGGTCGCGACGTGGTCACGCCAGAGAGGCCCGCAGCGACAGTTTCGGGTCGCGACGAACCCGGCCGTCGCCTTCTCGTTGCGACAGGGGTGGCCATCGCATCCTTGTTGTGGCATCTGACGGCATTGCGACTGCTTTTCTGACAGACGTGACCACTATCCTTTCTGTCAGAACGGCTTTGTCGGGTGTCAGGCACGCGCAGTGTTGACGCGACTTGGTCAGCCATCGCGTTTGCTTTTCTGGTCTTCGAGGTTTGACCACCTCTTTGGGGTCGCACCGAGGGCTGCCGTCCCGACATGGTCGCGACGCCTAGGGGCGTCGCGACACGTTAGTTTTCACGCCGGGTCGGACCATCGTGTTCTAGGGGCCGTCGGTTTAAAACCGAACGCCACGCCCCATTCTCCCCCTCTCCCCTTTCTCTCCTTCTTCTTCCCCTATCCTTCCCTCCGAGCTCTCTTGCGGTTCTCTCGTCCGTTCTTCGTGCTCGAGGTGTTCGTGCTGAGGCGGTGTCGCATTGGTCGTGCAGGGGCGGTGTTCGTGTTGTGTGGAGTGAGGAGGAGGTGGTCATTCCTACGTGAAGGCCCCAACAGGTCGGCTCTACACATGGAGGTAGGGACCCTTGATCCTCTCACTCTAAGCATGCTCCCTTCCCTTTTAGATCGTGTTTTCCCAGTGGTTTGGGGCTTGGGAGTGTGAGGAATCCATGCTCGAGGTTGAGTGAGGTTTTCCTTCAAGTGTAGATTCATGTGAATCCATGTTGTGGGGCTCTAAAGGTGGTTTGGAGGGATTTACAGCTTTCAATACATGTTGAGCATGCTCCCCTCCCCCTGTGGAATGTTTATTTCATGTTTTATGGTGGTTCCTGGAGGGACTACTCTGGAACCCCCCTCTGCTGAAGACGCAACCACTATAGAGGTCGCGATCTTATCACGACAGCCTGGAGGGTCGCGACATGATAGCGACGCTCTTGGGTGTCGCGACCTGGATGCGATGGCAAGGGCCGTTGCGACAGCGTCGCGACAGGAAAGGGCATCGCGACAAGGTCGCGACGACCCGATGCGTCTCGACTACAGTCGAGAGACAGGTTTTGGTCTTCATCATTTCCATTTCTTTTATGGTATCCGTGGAACTTGTGCTAGTTCCCTAGTACGGTCCCACACTAGTCGTTCGCCCGGTGCTCAGCACTTGAGGGCTTGTCCCGTGTGAGAGGTTGTTATCGTTGCTGGGACCTCCGTCCTCAGGAGCCTATTGAGGGAGTACTCCGGGCTACGAGCGTGCTCGAGTTGGCAGCCCAGCAGGCGGACTATGGAGCTGAGGGGAAAACGGTGGTTAGGACAGCAGCGTTGAGTCATTTGCAGAGCTCTCGTGATTGGTCTGGGACGCCGAGGACGGTTAGGAGTTCTACCCAGCGTAGGCCAGCCAGTCCTGTTTCTCACTGCCTCGCTCCTTATGGTCCCGGAACCACTTGGAGAGGCCAGGCGTGTGACGACCCAACCAACAAACTGGCCCAACAACCATGCTAGTTTGTAGACTTCCCAAGAAGGTCACCCATCCTGGGACTACTCCCAACTAAGCACGCTTAACTTCAGAGTTCTTTTCCTACTCGAGCTCTGAAAATAACTAGTCTGAGTTGTTAGTAGTCTGCTGATTTAGTCTATTTAACATATTCTTATATAGGGTGTTACAATCTACTCCTCTTATATAAGCGAGGTCCTCGCCGCTGTTCCATATAGTACACAATCAATTCCCAGACAGGCAGGACTCTAGAGGTGGCCCCCACAGGCTCAAGAGGTGGCTCCTATAGCATAGCACTTTGCCCTATGTGGCACTTAGTTCCTGCACTTCCGGCTATGCAGGCTCTGATACCATTCGTGACGACCCAACCAGCAAACTGGCCCAACAACCGTGCTAGTTGGTAGACTTCCCAGGAAGGTCACCCATCCTGGGACTACTCCCAACTGAGCACGCTTAACTTCAGAGTTCTTTTCCTACTCGAGCTCTGAAAATGACTAGTCCAAGTTGTTAGTAGTTTGCTGATTTAGTCTATTTAACATATTCTTATATGGGGTGTTACAAGGCATGGGACCGTAGTCCGGCCAGACTATGGCGGTTACTATTGTGTACTTTGTGTCCTACCTCTCTCTGACGAGACGTGAGGGTCAGGACTTGGGTCGAGGGTAAGACGTCGGTGGGCGCACCTGACCTTTGACTAGTGGTAGTGCTTCCCATAGCTAGTGTTCCTTGTCCAGGTAGAGTCCCCTTTGTCTGTGTTTGCTAGCCTTGTGGTGGTCACGACGAGTAGTCATACGAAGTTTCCGACCGTGTTGTGTTTCCATACCGCGCTAGTTGTAGTTTCGCTTCCTCACTTCTGGTTGTAGGTAGAAGATATAAACTACTGTTAATATTGTTATATATATATATTCTTCTGCCTGTTAGAGCCAGTAGGAGATTGGTAGTCCCTACTGAGCTTTTGTTGTGAAGCTCATCCCTTTCTTTCCTAGATGAGACTTCTCAGCAGTGGTAGGTCGCGCGCCGGGCGGACGAGACGGGGCGGTAGTGGAGGTTCCCATAGCTAGCAGTGGTTCCCCTTTTTTAGTGTACATCACCCTCAGGGTATGCCCCTAAGGGATCTATTTTTCCCCTGCCTCTTACTTGTACTAGCATGCGTGCGTTGGGACTGTACTTAGAGCAGTACGTAGCGGTCTCGCTCTCTTTTCTGTTTCCTCTTGCGTGCTTCTAGTTTAGCAGTTGAGTTTACTTCCGTTACATATGCTGTTAGATATATTATATCCCTTTGGGGTCTCCGGATCCATGGGCGGCGACCATAAAAATTGGGTCCTCAACGTGGGCCGAGGGTCGGGTTCTCGGGGTCGTTACAATTCTGATTAGATAATCGGTCCAACAATCGATTCCTGGTGGAAAAGGCGACGATCTGTCCTGTCACGATTTGAACACGATAGGTAGGTCCGTCGTGATTTAGCCACTTTGCACAGAGTCATGTTTTGACTGTGTACGGTCCTTTGAAGTGCAACGACTGAACCCATCGTGATTTAAAGACCAACCCGAGACTGTTTTATTGAGATGTACAGTTAATCATATGCATATCCCACTGTCATATCATGTCATATAGTTATGCAATGGCCTAAAAGTGATCAACCTACATGAAAGCTATAAGAATATGAACATCTATTCTAAGTCTTCTTAATGATTGTTTGATTCTATCTATCATGTGATTGATATGAGCTATGTTCATACTCTAGCTTGTTTAGAACTGAAATTGCTACATGTTAAAAAGTGCAGAAATCCTGTGATTGTATACCATGCCATGCATCTATGTTATAAGCTTTCTGTCTTGTTTTTAAACCGATGGATTGTAGATTGAGACACGCTCTAAACGTCACTTTGCACATATAGGCAGCCCTCTCTTGAGGATTTGGAAACTCTCAGCCAGTCATTCCGTATTGGCAGACTAGTGACCTTTTCTCCAAGACCTCTGTAATTCTCTGTACTCCATAGATTCCCTCATGGACACTGAGTTGGTTATACCGCTGAAGTTTCCAAAAGATAGAATGCCACCTCTATTCTTATCTACTTCTCGTGAGAGTGATTTATACATTGAAACCAAGCCATTAAATGTAAAGATTGAATTAAAATAATTAAGTCGTTATGCTGCCGAAATTTACTCGGGATCATGTCTACTTGCCTTGTTCTCTATAATCATTGACATGATCTTTCATACATACTGTCTATTGATTGGAATTCGTATTGGCTATAAATGAATGAATGGAATTACCAGAAACTATTGGAACTTCGGTTGATAACTATGCCTGTGCAAATAGGCCCAGTCTGGTCCTAGGAGGAGCACCCGAAATACTTATAATCGTGCGAGTATATGATCCATTGAGGTGTCTGGCAATCACATAATTGACTGCAAGATTGATCTGGGTAATTTCCACACTGTTATTGAATGATTGATTGAACTGTTATATGTGAAATGGCTAAATCTATTGTACATGTCATCGTTATTGAACCCAAAATGTCATTGTCCACTGGAATTCTATGGAATCCAACTTGAGATATCTATTGTGCATGCTACATGTTATTGAATCTCTTCCATGGATAAATGATCGTACTGTCATCCATCTCATTGTTAATCGTTCTATCCTCCATGAGAATTGTTATTGAATTTGTTTTACTGAACTGTCCTCGTACATATTATAGCTTGGAATTGTTGCTATCGTAATTGTCATGAGTATTGCATGTTAGTATCTTACCTGTTAACATGTTGACCACGTAAAGCATGCCTGCACCATGAGATATAAATCCTACTGGGTGCTAGTGTGCTCACATCTACTTTCCTTAATATTTTCAGGTGATGATTATGAAGAACTAGAGAATGACGGGACTGGGGAAGAGTGATGAGCTTCTCAAGTGTACCTGTCATGTCAGCCATCGAGATTAGAATCCATAGAGTCTTTAGTAGATAGGTTTACTTTCTTGATGTCATATGTACTTTGAAATACATAATGGGCCCTATGTTTTGCTCTGATCATGTAAGGTTTTAAATTAGTTTGATGAGTATGAAATAAAGAGTATTTGGCTGGTAATATTATTGTCTCAAGTCTTGTGTTATACTTAGTTGTTACTCTGAATTACTCGACTGTGATACTCATACTTGTATCACTCACACTCTCGACGTTTATTTCCCCTGCTAAATGTCAGGGCGTGACAGTTGGTATCAGAGCCTAGGCTTTCCCTTAAGTTCTAGGCAAACAAGAAATTGTTAGGCTTAGCCAAGACTAAACCCCATGTGTAGACTTGTAAAAAATAATTAATAATAAATTCAACGGTGAGATTGGGGTAGAAACACGGCCTAAGACATTAGTTAGAGTTAAGTGAGACAAGACTAATACCTAATGATGATGATGTTCTTATCTTGAAGGGTTTCAATGGCCGCTGCACATGAAAGAGATTTGCAGAGGACGATTGAGACCCTGACTCAAGCACTATTATAGGCCACCCAGGGTAGAGCTGAAAACCAGGGAGATCTCCACAAAAACTTCTGGAGTATGAACCCGCCCAGGTTTGGGGGTAGCACTGATCCGGACGAGGCTGAGCACTGACTCAAAGAGATGGAGCGTGCATTCCACGTAATGGGATGCATGGATGAGAACAAAGTTACTCTAGCTAATTATCAGCTAGAGAGAGAAGCACGCGCCTAGTGGGAGTCAATTGACGCTACACTAGGTGATGCCCGGGCCACCGGGGCACAGTTCCAGGAGTACTTCAACAACAAGTACTTCTCTTACAGAATATTAGAGAGGAAGGCGGCAGAGTTCTCCAAGATGAAGCAACAGAGTCTTTCCGTGGCCGAATACGAGGCTCAATTCTCTAAACTGACCCGTTATACCCACACTTGGTCCAAACCAAGCGGTTGAAGGCCAAGAGGTTCATGAGCGATCTGAGGCCCCAGTACATTACACAACTGGGACCGATGGATCTGCAACTTATCCGAGATGGTGAGGAAGGCACTACTACTTGAAGACTCACTAGCTATAGCTGACAATATCAAGAACAGCATGATGAAGAGGGAACAGGGATGATATCCAAAAGGCCACCAGCTGTGGTCAGAATGAGAGGCCGATAGGCCAAACTGGAAGTCAACAGGTGAAGAAGTTCAGGGATGGAGGTTATCAACAAGCCCCATCAACAGGGAACGATGCAAACACTGTGACAAGGCTAGTCACAGGTCTGAGGACTGTTGGAAGGCGTTGGGGAGATGCCTACACTGTGGAAGCCAGAGCCATAAGATCTCTGACTGCCCACGGATGAATAATCAGACACCGGAAACACACCAAGGAGGTCAAAAGCGCCAAGGTAGGCTGCAGGCGTTGCAAGAACCAACTACATTAGAGGAAGGTGGTGTGGTTGATGGTACACTTACTATTCTATCCCGTTCTGCATTCGTTCTATTTGATACGGGAGCTACTCATTCCTTCATATCACAAACATTTGTTGATACCTTACTTGTAAACCCGTTCCAATGAATCTAGAATAGTCATGTCAACCCCTATTGGTCCTGGCACCAAACTTAGAAACCATTTTCCATATAGTGAGGTGTTAATTGGAACTCAAAATCTACCTGCAAATTTAATATGCATGGACATGGAGGGTTATGATGTGATACTGGGAGCAGACTGGTTGTCTGAACATAGGGCTAGTGTCAACTATAAGAATAGCCGGGTAACATTTAGTCAGCATCCAAAGCTAGTGTTCTCGGGAGATAGAAATCACAGGAGACTGTCCCTCATCTCTGCACTACAAGCAAAGAGGATGATAAGGAAAGGTTGTATAGCCTTTCTAGCTACTGTTATCACCACGAAGAAGGAATTTTAGGTTGAGAACATCCCTATTGTCAGCGAGTATGCTGATGTATTCCCCGAAGACTTTCCAGGTATACCTCCTGAGCGAGAAGTTGATTTTACTATCGAGTTGATCTCTGGAGCAGCACCAGTATCTAGGGCACCTTATAGAATGTCCCCGGCAGAACTGAAGGAATTAAAGGAGTAACTGATGGAACTGCTAGAGAAAGGGTTTATCCGACCAAGCACATCACCATGGGGTGCACCTGTTCTCTTTGTCAAGAAGAAGGATGGGTCGATGAGGTTGTGTATAGACTACAGGCAACTGAACCAATTAACAACCAAGAACAAATATCCCCGCCAAGGATTGATGAATTATTTGATCAACTGTCCCTAAGATAGATCTTAAATCTGGCTATAATCAATTGAGGATCAAAGAAGAAGATATTCACAAGATAGCCTTCCAAAGCAGGTACAGGCATTATGAATTCATTGTTATGCCTTTTGGACTAACAAATGCTCCTGCAGTTTTCATGCAGCTGATGAATAGTATTTATCGACCATACTTCGACAAATTTGTTGTGGTGTTTATTGATGATATACTGATCTATTCCAAAACAAAAGAAGAACATGAAGAACATTGAGGATTGCATTGCAAATCTTGAGGGATAATCAATTATACGCCAATCTGAGTAAGTGCGAGTTTTGGCTAGAAGAGGTATCCTTCTTGGGCCATATAGTAACCAAGGATGGTATCGCTGTTGACCCCTCGAAGGTAGAGGCAGTATTGAAGTGGGAAAGACTGACAAGTGTCACAGAGATCAGAAGTTTTATGGGATTAGCAGGGTATTACAGAAGATTCATAAAGGATTTCTCAAAGATCACAGTGCCATTAACCAAGCTGACCTGGAAGAAAAATCCATATGTGTGGATAGATAAGTGCGAGAGAGCTTTAATAGCTTGAAGATGTGTCTGACCTCTGCTCCTGTCCTTGCCCTACCCACTGAAGAGGGAGGATTTGAAATATATTCAGATGCTTCTAGAACATGTCTAGGTTGTGTCTTAATGCAACAAGGAAGGGTAATAGCATATCCCTCAAGACATTGAAAACCCATGAAGCAAATTATTCCGTACATGACCTAGAATTAGAACCTGTAGTGTTCGCCTTGAAAATGGATACACTACATTTATGGGGAACAATTTAAAGTCTTTTCTGACCACAAGAGCCTGAAATATCTTTTCTCTCAAAAGGAACTCAACATGAGGCAAAGAAGGTGGTTAGAGTATCTCATAGACTTTGACTTTTCCATTCAATATCACTCAGGAAAAGCCAATGTGGTGGCTGGCGCCCTAAGTAGACAACTAGGAGCTATGCTAGCTAGTATGATGCTGGGCGAATAGAAGTTGCTAGAACAGTTTGCAAGTCTGAATTTAGACATGGGAAAGAAGGAGAACAAGTGATGGTTTCTAACATCAAGGTACAGTCTGATCTACTCACTGAAATCAAAGAGAAGCAAGTGGCAGATCCTTTCTTAGTTGACATTAAGGAGAAGCTAGAGCACATACCAGATTTTTCTCTAACACAGAATGGAAGAATGCTATTCCAAGGCAGAACCTGTGTACCTGATCTGGAAGACCTCAAAAAGAAGCTGCTGAAAGAAGCTTACCAATCAAAGGATACCATTCATCTCGGATCAACAAAAATGTATCAAGACCTAAAAAGGTCTTATTGGTGGCCGAATATGAAGAGGGATGTGGCCGACTATGTGGCACATTGCTTGACCTACCAGCAAGTCAAGGTGAACATTCAGACTTGCAGGAGGATTACAACCACTAGACGTCCCAAAATGGAAGTGGGATAGTATTGGTATAGATTTTATCATGGAACTACCCAGGTTTAGAGGAGGATTAGACGCAATATGGGTAATAGTAGACAGATTGACCAAGTCAACTCATTTCTTGCCAATTAAGAGCACATGAATAGTAGATGTGTTGGCTGCACTCTATGTCAAAGAAGTGGTTAGATTGCATGGGGTTCCATCCACTATAATATCTGATCGGGATACTAGATTCACCTCACACTTCTGGAAAGGGCTACAAGCAGCACTGGGCACCAAACTAAACTTTAGCACTGCCCTTCATCCTCAGACAGATGGACAAACTGAAAGAACCAATCAAATAGTGGAAGACATGCTCCCTGCCCTTGTGCTTGATTTTAGGGGACGCTGGAATGACCAGTTGTTTCTAATTGAGTTTGCATATAACAATAGCTATCAAGCAAGCATTAAAATGGCACCGTTTGAAGCCTTATATGGCAGGAGTTGTAGATCACCTCTTTGTTGGAGGAGGTTGGGGAAAACCAATGGGTTGGACCCGACTTAGTTAAAGCGACTGTCAGGAAGGTTCAAATTGTTAGGGCACGTCTGAAGATAGCACAGTCAAGGCAGAAAAGTTATGCAGACAAAAGGAGAAGAGAGCTGAAATTCCAAGTTGGTGACCATGTTTTCCTGAAGGTCTCACCTTCACGAGGAATTCAAAGATTTTGGATCAAGGGAAAGTTGAGCCCCAAAATTTATTGGCCCTTTTGAATTCTTGAAAGGGTTGGGCAGGTAGCCTGCAGACTAGCACTACCTCCTCATCTAGCTAATGAACACAACGTCTTCCACACACCCATGCCGAGGAAGTACGTGTTTGATTATAACCATGTGATTCTCCATAAAGACTTAGAGATTCGAGAAGACTTAACTTATAAGGAGAAACCGATCAAAATATTGGATCGAAAGCTGCAACAACTTAGGAATCGTACCATACCTATGGTGAAGGTCCAGTGGAGTTGGGAAGGAGTTACCAATGCTACCTGGGAATCGGAGGAAAGAATGAAGAAAACCACCGAAAATTATTCTCAGGTATGATACTATACCATCGTGTATAAATTGGGGACCAAATTTTCTTAAGTGGGGGAGGATGTAACGCCCTGAAAAATTTAAGTGATTCAAAATATTGGAAAATAGAAATAAATAAAATATTGAATAAAATAAAATAAAAGTCATAGTTAAACTCCCAAGAAGTGGAATCAACCACTTGAATTAATCTGGGGCAAAACAACTCTTGTTGGGCCAAAGAACAAAGCCCAATGACATTAAATCTCAAAATTCATAACCATAATTGTGCAAAAAATAGGAAAGGGCAAATTAGACTAAAACAAAGGTGCTTAGCCATGCATGGCAACCAAATTCATAACCAACCATGTTAGGAGCTTCCTAATGGCATTCCTACTTCAATTGGGTGAAGAATCCCCAAAATATGGAAGGAGTCAAGAAAAAACCGCAACCCACCCTTCCTAGTCTCATTAGGACTTGAAATTAACCCTAAACATATAAATAATCATCATAAGATTAGTTGGGAAGGTTCACCATCGTGCTGGGGTCGTGAGGAGGCGAGCTAGGGCACCAAGAGAGGAGGAGAACAGCCAAGAACCCGAGCTTCTTCCCCAACCTTTCTCTGTTGCGACCTGTGCATGACCTCCCTTAGATGCACTCAAAGGTAGGTGTTCTTGGGCTTAATCTAAACTTGACACATACCAATGGAAAGAGCATCGAGTCTAGTTTCATATGCATGTGTTTTCCCCAATTTTCATGAACAATGTAAGTCATATTAAGCATTTTCCAAGAGTCGCACATGTTTAGGGCTTTATGTGTTCTTGCTATGTTTCATGCAAACCGAGTCCGAATTGGGTCAAACCAAAATCGTGGTTCTCTTCTACTTGTTGTCCTCGACACTTTTCATGTTCAGTGTTTTGTCTAAAGATCGCTAGATTTCAAGTTATAAGTCTATCATGACGGGTTGTAGCTGTTTGTGTGTATTCGGGAAGAACAATGAACGCGATTGATCCAGTCGTCGCGTTCATCACTGCATGAACGCGACGTACATGACTGTCGCATTTATGAAAAAGGTGACAGACCATTCTGTCACATTTGATGTTTGACCAGTCAACCCTTACACATGAAACTGTGTGCCGCATGGGTTTCAACACCCCTCTTGAACGTGACAGCACATGCCGTCACGATTTGCTCGTTTTCCCGTCCAACTTTTTGCACTATTTTATATTCGGATTTTTAAGTCAACTCTTGGACGTGACGTATCAAAACGTCACGATTCAAGAGTCATTGCGACATACCGATCTATCGCGTTATGAACGGACAGACAGGACCGTCACGATTCTGATTGGATAATTGATTCGACAATCGATTCCTAGTGGAAAAGGTGAGTATCTATCCGTAGCGATTTGAACGTGACGGGTAGGTCCGTCACGATTTAGCCACTTTGCACAGAGTCATATTTTGACTGTGTACGGTCCTTTGAAGTTGGACGACTAAACCCGTCATGATTTAAAGACCAATCCGAGACTGTTTTATTGAGATGTACAGTTAATCATATGCATATCCCACTGTCATATCATGTCATATAGTTATGCAATGGCCTAAAAGTGATTAACCTACATGAAAGCTATAGGAATATAAACATCTATTCTAAGTGTTCTTAATGATTGTTTGATTCTATCTATCATGTGATTGATATGAGCTATGTCCATACTCTAGCTTGTTCAGAACTAAAATTGCTACATGTTAAAAAGTGCAGAAATCATGTGATTGTATACCATGCCATGCATCCAAGATATAAGCTTTCTGTCTTGTTTTAAACCGATGGATTGTGGATTGAGACACGCTCTACATGTCACTTTGCACATATAGGCAGCCCTCTCTTGGGGATTTGGAAACTCTCGGCCGGTCATTCCGTATCGGCAGACTATGACCTTTTCTCCAAGACCTCCGTAATTCTCTGTACTCCATAGATTCCCCATGGACACCGAGTTGGTTGTACCATTGAAGTTCCCAGAAGATAGAATGAACCTCTATTCTTATCTACTTCTCGTGTGAGTGATTTATTACATTGAAACCAAGCCATTAAATGTAAAGATTGAATAAAGTAATTAAGTCGTTATGCTATCGAAATTTACTCGGGATCATGACCACTTGCCTTGTTCTCTATAATGATTGACATGATCTTTTGTACATACTGTCTATGATTGGAATTCGTAATGGCCATAAATGAATGAATGGAATTACCAGAAACTATTGGAACTTCAGTTCATAACTATGTCTGTGCAAATAGGGCCCAGTCTGGTCCTAGGAGGAGCACCTGAAATACTTATAAATCGCGAGAGTATATGATCCATTGAGGTGTCTGGCAATCACCTAATGACTGCAAGATTGATCTGGGTAATTTCCACACTGTTATTGAATGATTGGTTGATTGATTGAACTGTTATATGTGAAATGGCCAAATCTATTGTACATGTCATCGTTATTGAACCCAATATGTCATTGTCCACTAGAATTCTATGGAATCCAACTTGAGATATCTATTGTGCATGCTACATGTTATTGAATCTCTTCTATTGATAAATGATTGTACTGTCATCCATCTCATTGTTAATCATTTTGTCTCCCATGAGAATTGTTATTAAATTTGTTTTATTGAACCGTCCTCGTACATGTTATAGCTTGGAATTGTCGCTATTGTAATTGTCATGAGTATTGCTTGTTAGTATCTTACCTATTAACATGTTAACCACGTAAAGCATGCCGCACCATGAGATATAAATCCTACTGGACGCTAGCACGCTAACACCTGCTTTCCTTAATATCTTCATGTGATGATTATGAAGAACTAGAGAATGACGGGACTAGGGAAGAGTGATGAACTTCTCAAGTGTACCTATCATGTCAGCCATCGAGATTAGAATCCATTCATAGAGTCTGTAATAGTTAGGTTTACTTTCTTGATGTCATATGTACTTTGAAATACAATAATGGGCCCTACGTTGGCTCTGATCATGTAAGGTTTTAAATTAGTTTGATGAGTATGAAATAAAGAGTATTTGGCTAGCAATATTATTGTCTCAAGTCTTGTGTTATACTTAGTTGTTACTCTGAATTACTCAACTGTGATACTCATACTTGTATCGCTCACGCTCTCGACGTTTATTTCCGTTGCTAAATATTGGGGCATGATAGGTGCAGTGTGCCAAACAGGAGGGTGCCTCCAGCTTGGCGTAGTGTGCCGCCACATGGGGGGAACTTTTGGTGGGATGCAGATTTCAAAAGGGCAGGCGCATTAAGCCAACCTGGTTCATTCAAACACTACGACACAGTGTGCCCAGATAAGAACAAGGATTTGCAGAAAATGCAATTTATTGGTTATGCTTTAAAAGATGTTTCTCATCGTTTTTAGGAAAAACTTTCAACATGAAAATTGTCATAAATAGGATGGAGAAGGTATCTATGTATTGTATTTGAATCAATTTGACCTAGGGATGCATGAATTTTAATTTTGTGCTCAAGAAGCCCTAATTCGTAGCATGCTTAGAAAATACTTAATACAATCAAACCAATGTATAGAAACTGCGGAAAATAGAGAGGAATTGTTCCTAACATGTTAAATAATCTTCAGTCAAAGTTTCATGATGTTTGGACAAGTTATTTAAGAGATACGAGATTAAGAATATACAACTCGTATAAACATAAAAACTAAAATTTTGGGACTTTAATTCGATGTGTATGCATGATATAAATTGAGGAAAATTTGTCTAACATGCTTGGGACATGTAGAGGTATCCATGAAAAAGTTTAACTAGAGTTTGGCCAAAGATTACCTACCTTTTGAATGTCTCTTGCAAAGGGGATGAAGAACCACATTTTTTTATGAAGAACACCCAAATCTTTGCTCTAGAGCTCCTCTTCTTGCTCCTAGCCAATCCATCCACATCTAGCATGGTTAGGAGAAGGTTGGGGGCGGCCATGGAGAGTTTATGATGTATTTATAAGGGTAGAGTTGTGCAAAAACGAGTTTAAGTTTCCTAATCTTGAGGGTAGGAGTCCTACCATGATTAGAGCTCATTTCTATGGCTATTTCCTTATAATCCCACCAAAATTAAGAGGGTAAGTGGAAGCAAATTTGTGCTCCCCAATTGGGTTAGGGTTTAAACTTATACCATGACCCATTTGACACACTTTTATGCTTAATTAACCCACTTTAAGGGTGGTTATTTGGTTATCACAAATTTTAAATATTAATTTCTTATATTTGGCTTCCTATTGAGCCCAATAAACATGATTGGACCTCAAACATTTATTTCACATGAGTTAGTTACATGTGATAAAGAGTTTCTGACGTTATCGGGTTTTATCATCTTAAGTCGAAGTTTATAGTTTTATTAACTCAAACATGTTTGTTTGACTCTATTTTTTTTCTATTATTTGTATCTAATGATTTAGTTTGTCATCCTAAATTTTTGTGTGATTCAGAGTTGGTTTGCACATGCGATAATAGCTTTATCATTATCGGGTTTATTCTTCTTAATACTTGTTCAGCATTGGCCAATCCAGTTATTCATGTCTTGACCCACTTTCTTTATTACCGATTGTAATTTTATTGTTTAGTGTCTGAACATAAATTTTCATTTAATTGCGTTGCAATATCTCACATGTTATAATAATTGTCTTATTATTTATATTTTTAATATTCGAGTTGCTACACCCAGCCCTCTGCTGCCACCCTTGCAGAACAGATTCAACCTCCTACAGTCATTGAGGATCAGTCTCGCCCCCCTTCTGCCTCGGGGGCAAATGACCCGCATTCTCAGTTCAGTCAGGTTCTCTCGCAGTTGAGTTTTGCCCAAGTTTGGGAATTCTTGGTGGCTACCAAAGGCAAGCACCCCGTTCTCCGTCCCCTCAGGTCTCTTCCCATCAGACGGTCCCATCTGCACCTCTTGCTTCTGCACCACATGCGCCTCCCATCATGGGTGATTCTACTCCTCTTTGTCCGCGGACCATTCATTTTTATGAGCCCAGCTACCCACTGGCACGGGAAGTTCGGCCAAGGTCTCCCCCTCATTCTTCTTATTATCAGGCCGACTACAACCCTTCTCCCTGTGAGTGGTCCTATGCCTTGCTTGTCCTTGTTCCCCACATCTTGTCTTCCTCCGAGTTTCTTGCGGAGTGGACATCCATGAAAAAGGGAACTGCATGATTTGCGAAGGCAGATGAACCCTCAGAAGGTGGCCGACATTTCTCCCCTCTTTCCAACACCTTCGGGTTCTGCCCTAATCAGAGTTTCCGGTCTATAAACAATACTCTAGGGTAGGCAATCCCTATGTACACATCAATGATTTTGTATATGAGTTAGTGCCACATAAGTATGACTTCTATCTCATGGTATACTTATTCAGGAAGTCTTTGGATGGACCGGGGGCCCTCGAGTGGTTCTACTCCTTACTGCCTGAGGATGCCGAGGATTTTCAAATTGTGTGAGAGATTCTTGCAGCAGTTCCAAGATCAAGTCGGACCTGAATCTTCTTTCATGGATTTAGTGGCTGAGAAGATGAAACCATAGATAGACTTTGATGTGTATGCTGATAGGTGGCGTGCCTTGGCTGCACGTGTTCGTTTCCCTATGCCAGAAGAGGAAAAGGTAAGCTATTGATGCCAATGCCACCCCTACCTACCTATCCATATTGGTCATGAATGACATCTCTACCATGCACAAACTATATAGCCGAGCTCGCTTCATCTACACAACTCAAAGACTCACCTATACACACCATGATTGAGAAAATAAAATCTCGTTACCCCAAGAAGCCTCAGGGTCCCATCAGAGAGGTGGTATAAACCAATGAACAAGTGGGTACCGTAAACAATCCCCAAGGCCAGGTAGTTAGGACACACCAAAATCTACCTCTCTAGTAGCCATGGAAGAACAAGCCACAGCCTGCCCAAGCTCAAAACCCTCAATAGGAGCAGCACCAATACAACCAAGTCTCTCCATCACAAAATGGCTATGCTCTTAGAAAGCCCAATGGCCCCTAAAGGGCTCACTATCTGGCTCTCCCAGAAACCCTACCTGATATTTTTACAGCTCTTATGTCAATCAATGCTCTTAGACTTCCTCTGAAAAAAGGCTAATAGGAATTTGGCAGCCCATCAAAAAGCAATTACTGTGTATACCACCGCCATCCAAGGCATAATGTGGCAGACTGTTTGTGGACGTTTTGTTTTTTGCCCATCTCGAACGCTCCCGACTATGTGGAACACCTCTCCTTGGTTCCATCGCGTCCTACTTTCGTGACCTATGTTTGACCGGTTTGACCACCTAAGAGAAGAGAAGAAAACCAAGAAATGGATGATGAAATGGAATGGATGTGATCACTAGGACCTTACCTGTGTCCAAGGGTGTGTTAAAGTCATGCCGACGATGCTGCCTCATGATCGATTGATGGTGGGGACGCCGACTTCTTTCTCCTCGACCGGCCAAAGAGAAAGAGTTTCGCGTTGCTTCTTAGTTGTTTTCCTGTGAAAATAAGACTCAATTAGACCTTGGGGAAGTGAAATAGCCGTTCAGTAAGTAGTGAAGGAAATCCAAAAGAAGAGCCCCGTACCGTTGTGGGCTTGAGAAGAGGGGTGGCCAAATGCTATGACCACCCTTCTTCCCTCCGTTTTTGGTAAAAAGAAACCCATTTTAGGTGTGTGGTTGTGTGCACTACGTGGTGTGTGTGTGTGTGGAAGAAGTGATTAGCATGTAAAGACTACAACAAAAGAGAATGGAAAAAGAAGAAGAGGGAAATGATCCTCGTTGGTGACTATTGTGGCAGCTTGGTGTATTCCTCCAGCTCATGGTGATGCCTCCCTGTGTTGTCAATTAGCACATCAATGTGAGGCAAGGGGAAATGATCTTTCAGACACGTTCGGTTAAGGTTCTGGAAGTCAATGCAAATTCTGACTCTTCCGTCCTTTTCATGACTGGGACAGTGTTTGCCACTCAATTGGGATAAAGTATGACTCTAATGAACTTGGCTTTATGGAGCTTGTCGACCTCATCTTTCATTTTCAAAGCCATTATGGGTGGAAACGTCTTAATCGCTGCTTAATGGCGACGGACCTTTGCTTAAGTGTAAGGTGATATTCAACAAACGTGGGGTCTAGTCCTGGCATATCATCTTAGCTCCAAGAAAACGTGTCTTTATATTCCTTGAGAACCTCAATAATTGCCTCCTCTTCAGCTGGTGACAAGTTGCTGCTTATGAGGACGGTCCTAGGATTTTGCTCGGTTCCTAGATTAATTTCTTTGGTGGTTTCTTCTACTGTAGCTGACGGTTCATCAAATCTTCTGACCCTGCTGTGAATGCATCAGCTATGTCCTCAAACTCTTCATCCCCTTCTTCATTTGGGTTACTATCATCCATGATTTCATAGACTTCAAACCCGTCATCAAAAGGATAATGACTCCTCACATTCTATATTTGGCAACAACAAGGGCTCCTTAATGAACTCAGGGATTGCTAGACACGCCTTGCATCCAAGGCTAGATCTGCTAAGAAGCAGTGAGAACCCTCTTCTCCGTAGACCTCTTCTTTGGTACTACTCCTAGACTTTCACTAACCAGACCTAGACTCTTACTACAACTACTAGAACCTATAGAAGGAGGTGAGGGAGGAAGAAAAATAGTAAATGGAGGTCCCTACGTGGAGGGAGTTAGGAGTCCTTGCGTGGAGGGAAAGAGGAGGCTAGTCATTAGACCAGGGAGGAGTGGCCCGTAGGTCGGGGCACACTCAGAGGAGAGATAAGAAGTCTCTTTGATGGAGACGATTGAATCAGAAACGTGGAAATTGGCTCTCTCTTTTTTTCAGAATTAATCAAATTTTTATGGTTTTTGTTTACCATGAAAAGGGAATGGGGTGAAATTGAGACATTGGAGAATTGGGAGATGAGTGTATGCTCAATTGAAGGGAGATTATCAGAAAGAGGGAGTTGGAGATTGAGCGTCTACTCATGTGAGTGTAGGGAAATTATGAAAAAGGGCGTTGGTGCCTGTGGAATGCTAAGGGAGAGGAAAAGAGGCCACATGGTGGCCTGAAGCAATGTGAGCATGATGCCCAAGGAAAAGAGGCCCGCCCAGAGCCTGTCAATTGCAAAGCCTTCTTCAAAGGGGACATTTGGCTCCCCTTCATCTATCTAGTCATTCAGCAGCTACCTCTTGGTTGTGATTGTTGTTGGCTTTTTCAGGAGGTCATGTATGAGTGACGGCCATTTGGGGTTCGTTGGCATGAAGATTCGACTTAAGGATATAGCAATGTCATTCACGTCGAACCAACGTACCATTCACACTCAGGGTCGCCCATTTTTCTCAATTTCTGGGGCTTGAGGTTTTCTAGAGCTTTGTATGTAACCAGGGGTGCAATGTGGTGTGCAAACTGACGAGCATGCATGTCTTGACATGAGAGTTATGATGTGATAACTGAAGTTTGTTGTTCATCCCTGGCTGTAGAGGCCCCTTCTTGAAATGATGGTAAAAAGGTCATGTGAGTGGCTGCCTGTCAATCTTCATTGTTGACATCATTGTTGCCCAAGGTTTAGCTGACACTGCGCTCTGCTCATTGTCTTCTTTCTTTGGCTTGTTCCCCAGTCCTGCCTTGGGCCTTGTATTTTTATCTAGCACTACCTTGGTCCTACCTTGTAGGTATACCCCCACCCTTTGCCTGGCTGGTACCCCATCTTTAGCATGATTTTCCAGCCCTTATCAGTCATTATTTTGCTTCTCTTCTATGCAGTAGTTGATCGTGTAGATGGTACTAATGGATGTGCTGTGTTTTGTTGTGTTCCATACATGTCTAGTACTGACATGAGAGGTTGGTTGCTTGGCCAAATGGAAGGAACAGAGTTATCGGACATGGTATCCACTTCTAAGATCATTGGCTTACTTGTTACTTTGACGACTCGTCCCTTGTATAGAAACTTCACACATTGATGTATAGTAGAGGTGACGACGCCAAGTGCCTAGTTGTATGGCCTGCCTAGTATCATTCAAAAGCTTGGGTCCATGTCTAGAATGTGGAAATCAATTTATTACAGAGGGACCCAAACCCACCTTCAGTGTGACTACCCCTTTTGGCAGCCTACTAATGTTATCGTAGGCAGTGACTGTAATTAAGGAGAACTGAATCGATTCTAATGCAACCCCACACAAGTTCAATGTGTCCAAGGAGACCACATTAATGGAATCTCCGGTGTCCACCAGACATTGAGACATGCAGGTCCCGTTGATTTTGACAGTTAAGCATAAGGCATACCATTGGGCTTCCACAGGTGCTAGTTTATGTTCGTGGAATTCGATGGTCAGATGCTGACTTGTGGGGGTTAAGACTGGGCTGATCTGATTCACTGACAAGTCTTCATTCACCATCACAATACTGCATCAGGGCTTCTTGATGTACGGGTGACCTTTTGATCAATTACATAATGGAAATTCTTGCCGACATTTTGTCTAGATGTTTCAACAAGTCATATTAAGTCCATGGAATGGACTCTTCAGTTGGTGCTTCTTCTTCCTACTGCTGGGGTGCCTGATCCTGACATTGGGGGAATATCCTGTTGAATATACGCCCACTCCAGAGCACCAAAGTTTCTTCAGTCTCATCCCCTGCTATGTGTACTTCCCGTACCAGTGGCTTGCTTGGCATGTTGGGGACTGGGTGGATGGTGGAGTGTTTCATGTTGAACATCTGGTGTGGTGGTTTGATGTTCACCACATTCGGGGGTGGCATGGAGAAAGTGGATGATATAGGGATCGAGGCAGAGGTAGTGGTGCATAGGAAAGGAGCTTATGGGTTAGTGGTAATGATGGGGGTAGAAGGTGGTGTGCGAAGAAGAGGTGGATTGGATGGTGATGGTTGTGAGATGGGGGTGGTGGAGGGTTGGCGTATGAGTGTAGGGTTGGGTTGTGATGGCATGGTGGTCGTGGTGGTGTTGCGAAGAAATGGAGGGAGTGGGTTATGGGCCTGCGATGTGGAGGTTGTGGGTGGTTGGAGGATGAGCGGTTGATTGGGTTGTGGTGTACATAGTGCAGGGTTGTAGGAATGCAGAGAAAAGGTGGGAGTGGGTTTGAAGGTGTAGGGATGCAAAGGAAAGGAGGTAATGAGTAGCTGGATTGTGATGTGGTGGTGGAGGGTGCTTCCACATGCCTGCCTAGCCTTCTATCTGTTTGGGGAGATGATCTGATAACATTCACTTGATGATTTGGAGTAGGGTTCTCCAGGAGTGGGTTCTGCACATGCCCATATTAAGTTGTTGTAGGGGAACTTGGGGCTATTGTGCAGGTGGCTAGGGTTGTTGCTGGTGCTGTTGTTGTTGATGTAAATTTTCCTGGGTGGCATTCTTGCCTTCATTTCTGTGATGTACTTTCTCATTTCATCCCAATCAATCCCTCCCTGGTCATTTAGATCATAGATGTAATCTTTGAAGTGAAAGCATGCCTCTAATGTGTGACCAGGTCCCCGGTGGAATGCACAGTAGCGAGAGGTATCAACATTGGGAGGCAATTGTAGTCATTCCCTTGGCAGAGTGAGTGCATTGGCATCCATAAGAGCATTGAATATGTTAAGGAGAGTCTCCGGAAACGATGGATATTGCACTCTTCTTGGACCGGGGGCCTTTTGGGCTATTGCGGATCGTAGTTTCTAGGAGGAGGTACTTGGTTATATTGCTGGGGACGTTGAGGAGGTGGTGGCTATTGTTGGTACCATGGTGGAGCTTGTTGATATTGCTGATATTGTGGTGGTGGAGGGGGCTGCTGAGGTTGTGGAGCTAGGGTACGCAACATGGGAGGGTTATTAGGCCTAAATTGTGGTTGTTGCAGTTGTTCTTGGTATTGAGGTTGTTGAGGCCTTTGGTTGGAGTTTGGGCGATATTTGGTGGATTTTGGATTGCCCATTGCACTCACATGTTCATTATTGATAACCCCTTGAGTTGTGGGACCATCAGCTTGGGAATTGCCATCGTTCTTCTTGAATGTTCTAACATTTGACTCAAACATGGACATTATGGGAGAGTCTTTCAATTGCGTCTGAATGTTTCCAGCTCTCTCATATAACTCTTCCATGGTTGTCAGTTTATTCATAGCCAAGATATGTTTGAACTGTGGTATAGAATTTGCAGTTATCATTTTTACTTGCGCAGACTCAGATAATGGATCCCTAAATTTTTCAGCCATACCTCTCCACCTATCAACATAGTGCAAGGAATCTTCATCCACCTTCATTTTGTTGGCCATCAAATCTGTGATACACAAGGAAGGACCAACCCGATCTCTATATTTTTGCACAAATTCCTTTGAACAACATTGAAATTTTCAGCATCCATTGGCTCCAAAGAGTAGAACCATTCCAAGACAGGACCATCTAATGACCTTCTGAATAGAAATGCTAGTGCTTTATTATCATTTTTCCAGATGGAGAATTCGTACATGAACTCTTTAAGGTGGACAAATGGGTTGTCAATGCCGTTGTAGCGGCGGTAGATAGGTAGTTCTGATGGGGGAAGATTGAAGATTGGCATGGTAGGAAGAGCCAGTTCAAGGGAATCTTTGGGTGTGGGCACCCTTTTGAGATCTTGCTCCAATCTACTCACCTTAGTAAGGAGTGCTTGGGTGAGTTGATCAGATGGTTGCTTGTGCGGTGCACTGACCTGAATAGAGGGGTAACGAGCAGGGGCGCCAGTGGGTATAGAAGGATGGCAAGAGCCCGAGGAAGGTAAGATGGCCTTGCCGTAGAGGGGCTTGGCTGAATAAGTGAAGGCCGCCCAGTAGGACTTTGGGGGCGGTAGTGGATGATAAAATTGGCCCCCGAGGAGGCACGGGAGACTCAAACCGTCGGATCCCGAGTGGTTTCCATGTGGATGGTACCGATGTTTAGGTGAAGAGATTGAGGGGGTTTGGGGATAGATTTCTATAGGATCGAATATGTAGGATGAACAGATCTAGAAGGGGGGTGAATAGATCTATCATAAATCTCAGCAGAAGCATAAGTAATTTAAAAATCACTTCATGTTATAGATCCATTCATACAGACAATCTTACTGATCTGATGTGTGGGTGTGTGCAGCTGATGTGTGAAGCAATTAGACAAGTAGTGTGAAGGAGAAATTCCTATACATGCATCTAGTGCAGAAACATATCAAACCATTGCACAAGAGATTTTTAGGTGGTTCGAAAATCACACCAGTAATTCCTACATCCACCCCTCACACAGTGAGGCCACACTACTCAAAACCTGAGTACAACTCACACACTTGAGCTCGACGGCTCAAACCACACACACACTTAAGCACAACGGCTCAAACCACACACACACTTGAGCATGACAGCTCAAACCACACACATGAGCACGACGGCTCAAACAACACACAAGCTAGATCAAGTTAACAAGAGATCAGATCCTCTAGCACTGATCTGATTCACACACTTCAAGCACACTGAAATCTGCACAAAACACGTGTGCAGATCTCACGAGCACTCAAGAACATACAAATTGAAATCTGCATAGAACACTTGTACATATTTTGCAAACATTCAAAACCAAATTGAGATGAACACTCCAACAGAAATAGAGAATGGAAAGTGAATTGGATGTTCCTCGAAGAGGATGATCTACATAAGATTGAATTGAAGACACTTGAGATGATTTGATAGAGATCTTCTTCAATTCACGATACTCTGCTTCAGCAGCTTCTGAATTGCATGATTCCCTCTTCTTCCTCTACTGCTCTTCTTCCCGGTCTGCTCCTTTTGCAGCACTCTAACTCTCTCTCAATTGCTTAGCCTTGATCCCCATGTCCTCTGTGTTGAATGGTTGGTCTGCAACTTCTGGAGCTTGAGCAAGGCACTGGAGAAACCCCTTTTTGCCGCCAAAAGCTTTTCTGGGAATTGTATGGGCTGCCTTCTCTTAGGAGTACGAGGTTCAAGGGCATTTATAGTCCTATGCATCCACATGGTGCCTTGAGGTGCCTGGGCACAAAATTCTAGGTCAGATCCCTTGATTCCCAAGCTGACACGTGTTCAGGAAATTCAGGTTCTAAATCGTCATTCGAAGTGTGTCGACACAATCAAGTTGTGTGTCGACACATGATCCTGGCTTGCTGCTCTGGTGGTTAACCTGTGTCGACACATACTTGACTTGTGTTGACACACCTGACTATATTCCACAATATGGTTTTTTGGGAACACATGATGTATCGACACATGAGGGACTTGTGTCGACACCACTGACTTCTTTTCTTCTGACTTCTTTTGGATGTAGAAGGTGTGTCGACACACTTGATAGACTGTGATAACACAACTTTGACAAAATTATGTGAACCTGTATATATGAAGTGTGAACCATCAAAACATGTCATTATTAAAATATGTACAATATGCCATCATTAAATTAAAATATGAGTGATGTCCATTAGTCATCATTAAAAAGATTCAAATACACACTCAACACAACATTCTCCCCCTTTTTGATGATGATAAAATAAATGCACATGTTTTATCAGTTCATTCTTTTTCTTCCAAAAACTCATGCTTTAACTCCCATTCTCCACCTTTAACTCCCCAATAAGCTCATTCTTCCCTTGCAATTTCTCCCCCTTTTTGACAGCATCAAAAGGATGGACATGAAATATATATGGTAGGAAATCAAGAAATAAAGTTGTGGAAATGAATGTTCAAGAATGATCAAAATGAGTGAGGCAAAGTGATATTGACATATGAGAGAAATTATTGTATTTTTGCTATTATGCAACAAAGTTTAATCATAAAGACACACTCAACACAAAGTATAACAAAATATAATGATTTGAATGTAGTTAAAATAATGATGCAAATGTGAGCCAACGTGACCTATATGAGTTTGCAAAAATGTTTAACCAGGAGGTTATAAGCTTTAAATTTAGCACAATGTAGAATAATAGGTGTAAACTCAGTATTCATGATCTGTATTCAGGTCTTGAGCTTTTCTGTCCTATCTATTGGAAGTTTCTTTCATTTTTTCTGGAAAAGAATACAAGAATAAAGTAGTTAAATCTCACTTTTCAGTGCAAGAGATCACATTTACCAGATGCAAGACCTACTGATTACTCAGTGGTTTAACTTTCATTATCTTACACAGAGATGACAATTTGCTTTTCACTTTTTGACGCGAGACAAACCACTTGTTTAGGTGAGATGGCTCGGTTACTTAGTGATACAAGAATTTGCATTGATCTGTTTGTATCTTTCTAGATTGTTGTTCATTTTCTTTTTATGTTCTGCAAGATTATATTTTCTTAGACCAGAAAAGTCATGGCTATGAATGTAGAGAGATTATTCTTAACATGTGGTAAAAATGAATCTTAAACATGCACATGTTAATCATTAAAGTCACTCATGTGCCTACAAGTGTTTTGCAAAGTATTTGAACGACATTCAACATTAAGTTTGCAAGAACTTGATATGAAATAGAATCTTTGAAATTAAACTAAGTGCACAATTAGTTTAGTTTAAGTGTCTTAAGTCTCTCATATAAAAATAGCACAAGGACTCAAAAATTCTGATTGTTCAGGCTCAAGATAGACAAATAAGATCAAGGAAATTAACAGTAACTCTCCCTTTCATGTATCTCTCCCTCACAAGGTGAACATGAAGATTATTGAAGAAGGAAGAATTAAGTGAAGTGAAAGTAGAATCATCAAGAGTATTTTATTGAAAGACAAGGCTCCCCCTCAACAATTGCATAAAAGGGCTCTTGATACTTGGCGGAGACATATACTCATGCATAGTGAAAGTGTCCAGACAAGTCTTACTTGCCTTTCTTCAAATCACCATTTGATATACCAAGAATGCCAATGCAATGTGAGAAGTAGGAATTTATTAGCAAGAGCAAGATGACTTTTATTTGCAAAAAGAGATGGAAGATATCAAAGATGTGAAAGCTTGCACAAACTAAGTTCTCTCCTTAAAGATGAAAAGTTGTTTTCTGAAAGAGGCTTAGTGAAAATATCTGTAATTTATTTTTCAGCTTCAATAAAGTGAATCTCAAATGATTTCTTAGCAACCTCATCTCTTAGAAAATGGTCCCTTATTTCAATGTGTTTTGTTCGTGAATACTGAATTGGGTTTTTAGACAAATTGATTGCACTAGTGTTATCACACAAAATAGGAATACAACCCAATTTGTGATTATAGTCTAGGAGCTGGTGTTTCACCCAAAGAACTTGAGTGCCACAACAACCAGCCGTAATGTATTCAACCTCTGTAGTGGATAGAGCTACTGAATGTTGCTTTTTAGAAACCCAAGAAATTAGGCATCCACCTAGATATAAACACAAGCCACTAGTACTTTTTCTATCAAGCTTACAACCAGCATAATTAACATCACAATAAGCAATTAAATCTAATTTGCAACCAGCAGGATACCATATTCCAAGTTCACATGTTCCAACAAGATATTTAAAAATTCTTTTGACAGCTATCATGTGACTTTCTTTAGGGTTGGCTTGAAATCTAGCACACATGCACATACTAAATTGAATATCTGGTCTAGAGGTTGTGAGGTAAAGTAGAGAACAAATCATACCTCTGTAGGTCTTTGGATCTACTGAATTACCAAATGAATCTTCCTCTAGTCTTTAATTTATTGCCATTGTTGTGCTTGAATGTTTGAGGTGCTGAAAGTCAAACTTTTTCAGAAGTTCTTTCACATACTTTGTTTGAATTATGAATATCCCTTCATTGGTTTGATGTACCTGCAATCCCAAAAAGAATTGTAAGTCACCCATCAAACTCATTTCAAATTCAGTTTTCATATGATTAGCAAATTCAGTTCACAGTTCTTTATTTGTAGACCCAAAAATTATGTCATCAACATAGATTTGGACAACAATGATCTATTTATTGACAATTCTTGTAAATAAAGTTTGGTCTACACTACCTCTTGTATATCCTTTATTCAGCAAAAATGAGCTCAAGCGGTCATACCAAGCTCTTGGAGCTTGCTTAAGACTATAAAGAGTCTTATTAAGTTTGAAAACATGATCATGATATTTTTCATTTTCAAATCCAGGAGGTTGTTCCACAAAAATATTTTCTTTGATGTAACCATTCAAGAAAGCACTTTTCACATCCATTTGATAAACTTTAAATTTCAAAGATGATGCAAAAGTAAGAAATATTCTCACAGCTTCTAGTCTAGCTATAGGGGCATATGATTCTTTAAAGTCAATGCCAAACTCTTGATTGTACCCCTTGGCAACTAGTCTAGCTTTATTCCTAACAACCTATCCATTTTCATTCAATTTATTTCTCAACACCCATCTAGTGCCAATAACAGATTGATCACTAGGTCTAGGTACTAATTCCCATACTTGATTTCTGTCAAATTGATGAAGTTCATCATGCATTGCATTGATCCATTCTTCACAGGTTAGAGCTTCATCAATATACTTAGGTTCAATCTAGAAGATTAGTGCCAATAGGTCTTCATTTATTACATTCTGAAAAGAAGATCTAGTTCTAACCCTATCTTGCAAATTACCAACCACATTCTCATTAGGATGATCTCTTAAGATTCTGGTTTTAGGAATTACCTCTTGAGTTTCATTCAATTCTGGAACAACATTACCTGATCCATTTGTGGTAGGTATGGGATTGTCCATATTTTCAAAAGCATCTTCATGATCTTCAATGGTTGGTGAAGATTCGACAATGAAGTCATCTTCTTCATCATTTTGTAGAGTCTTGTAAAATGTAGAGTCATCAGTTTTATAAGAATTTTCATCAAAGACTACATGTGGAGACGCTTCCACAATTTTATTCTTAAGAATGTAAACTCTATATGCTCTAGAGACTTCAGAATAACCAAGGAAGATTGCTTCATGACTCTTAGCATCAAATTTATCAAGATTTTCTTTATTGTTATTATGTACAAAGCATTTGCAACCAAAAACTTTAAAATAAGACAAAGTGGGATTTTATTTTTCAAAAGTTCATAGGGGTTTTTTCTGATTTTTTGTCTGACCAGTACTCTATTCAAAATGTGATTTGCTGTATTAACAGCTTCAGCCCAGAAGGATTTGGGAAATTTGCTTTCCAAGAGCATGGATCTAGCTATTTCCACAAGAGTTCTATTCTTTCTTTCCACAACTCCATTTTGTTCTGGAGTTCTTGGAGAAGAGAATCTGTGGAAAATATTCAACTCAGCACATAAATAAGAAAAAACCCTATTCTCAAATTCTCCCCCATGATCAGTCAAAATAGACTTTATTTTGTGTGAAAATCCCATTAAGGCAGTGTTACATAATTTCCTGAATTCTTGACAAGTATCACTTTTGTGGGATAGAAAGATAACCCAAGTATATCTAGTAAAATCATCCATGATGACAAATCCATATCGTTTGCCACTAAGACTAAGAATTCTTGTTGGCCCAAAAAGGTCCATATGAAGTAATTCTAGTGGCTTAGAAGTAAGTACATCATTGAAAATTTTAAAAGATTTTATGGTTTGTTTTTCTTGAGCACATATCCCACAAAGTTGATTCTCAACATTTGGAAATGATTCAGGAAGTCCTTTAACCAATGTTCGCCTTAATAGTTTATTTATGGTGTTGAAACATGCATGACCAAGTCTCTTGTGTCATGTCCATGCAATTTCATTTTTATTAGCAACCAAACAGATGTTTTCAGCAAAGTTTCTATCAAGATTTATCATGTACACATTGTTCTCTCTTTTTCCAAAGAATTTTATTTTCTTAGATGAAGAATCAATAATTTGCAGAAATCTGATTCAAAAACAACATTGTGACCCTTGTCACACAATTGGCTTATACTCAAAAGATTATAGTCTAAACCATCAACTAACAAAACATTTCAATTGAGTTTGAGGAGGTTTTACCAACCTTTCCAGATCCAATTATTTTCCCTTTATTTTTACCTCCAAATGTCACAGATCCTTCTTCCTTTTCAATCAGAAATGAGAACTTTGTTCTGTCTCTAGTCATGTTCCGTGAACACCCACTATCAAGAAACCACACATTGGAGATGGGTGCACGACCTTCCTGTACAAATCAGATTAGAGGAGAAAAGATTTTGGTACCCAAACATTGTTGGGACCATTAGTTTGTTTGAGCGGAAACAATAAGTCTTTTCTAACCCACACTTGAGTTAGTTTTGGTTTGTGTTTTATTTCTGAAATGACTTCCCTTTTTGGTATTTTAACATTTTGATTTGGAATGAAGACACCAGTGTTTTTCCTTTCATAAGTAGAGAAATTATGTATTTTGGCATGATTGTTCATGTATAGAAATCCAGACCAAGAATTTTGTTGATATCTTGAAAATTTTTGGATAGAAAGAGTGTGAATTATACCAATGAGGACTTTGGTACTATTGATTCCATGAATTTATCCAATTGGATTGATATGGTGTTTTGAATTAACAATCATCATAATGAAAGTGTGTTTTTGTGTTTTTATAATTTTTCAGATTTTTGTTTGAATTTCTGTGTACCATTCTTTTGTTTTTCAGAAAAGGATAGGTCAACTCATGTCGAGCATGTGTCGACACAGTGGCCAAAGATTTTAATCTATGGTTAACCTATGTCGACCTATCTGTAGCATGTGTCAACCGAATTGGTTTCTTTTGATTGGACACACCATTTTTATTTTGGTTTTTGGGTATTTCAGATGTTTTCTTTGACACTTGTTTATTTTTGTTTTCTGAACTATTGCTTTTGACAAATTTTATCAAAGGGATTTTTGAATATTTTTCTTTCTTTTCAGCAGTTTTATTTTTCATTGATTTTTCTATGGTAAATCTCATTCCATGTTTTTCAGCATTCATTATTAGTCCTAGCAAGGCATCAAGATTTTCCTTTCCATTTGTGAAATTCTTTATCACTTGATCCTTTTCAATTAGCAATTTATTAAGTTTCTGAATTTCATCAATAGCTTGTTGTTTTTCTTTTTGCTGCATTTCCATTCTCTCAGAGTACTTTACCAACTCACTATTAGCCTTTTGAGACATTATCTTGAACTCATCCAATTCATTCAGAAGTTCTTCCTTTTCATCATTGAGTTCAGAAATTTCGTTTTCAAGTTCAGATATTCTTCTAGATAGAGAAGTATCATGTAAGGCATATTCAATTTTCTTTTTCAGACATTTATTTTCTTTTATTATTTTAGAATATTTCTCAACTAAGCTGTGATGGTCCTCGTCATTCAGACCCGTTAACCTAATAGCGAGTCTAACTCGAGTCCGCCTCCCGCGAACAGGCCGGAGCCTCATAAGGGATATCAAACCACGAGTCCGTAGTAATATAAAGGAACCAGCTCAAATATTCATAAGATCTGCCCATCTCACAAATATTTACATGAAATATACATAGCTGCCGTACAACTGTAACCAAACTACAACAGAACCTGGGGCATACCCTCCATTGGACGACGGGTGCGAAATCTCCTGATCTCCCTCACCTGGTAGGAGGTAGGGGTGAGCCTCTCGAGTCACTGGCTCAGTAGGGAAACTCCCTAGAAACCGAGCAAACAAACACAAGTAGCAAAGCAGGAAATGCTACGCTAACAATTTATAATATTATCTAGCAGGATATAAAATTGTAAGTACCACTTATCATTTCCTGTTTAATAGGAATCAGTGTAAATAAATAAACAGCAAAACCAAACAGGTGTACGAGCTATTGTAGAGGAACCCACACTCGGGCCACGTCAACTGGTTCGCGACACCAATTACTGACCGGGACAAACCACACAGGACTACCTCTTACTCTCGCAGCCACGGACGAAAGGTCCAGTTGCCGCTCCACTAAACAAGTACAAAGAACTGTGGAGTCCAACTAAACCACCACAACCTGCAGGTCACACACCTCATAGGCCCATGCCTGGCAGCTTTAGGGACTCTGGCCCGAGCTCCCTAAAGTGAGGCACTGGAAAACAGGACTAGCTGGGACCCAGTACGTCTACTGGTGTCCGTCTCCCCCAACAACGAGCGTCCTACAAGCGACAACACAACAAACTCTCTCTAGTCGCTGTCCCACTGCCGTCTTTCCCTTAGCCGGACGTACTACTCAGCACAGGAGTGAGGGTGTCCAGGAAGACGACAAGACCTCACCGGTACCTAGTACCGGGACAAGGCCCGAGCACTCACGTGCCTGGCTTACACAAAACCTGGGGCTCCCAACGGAAGAGGTATCCACGGAAGGCGTCAAACTACACGCCACGTACACAGAAACCACGTGCACAATGCACAAGCCACGTGAAACCTCCATGCAAACCACGTGAACACCATATAAACCACACACCACATGCTCCCGAGCGTAGAGAGAGTGCTAATGCACCTCTTACTATCATCACATATCACAAACCATGCTAAATGGATAATTATACACTTACATGTATTCTCAGATAACAGCCTTCGGCTACTATCGCGACAGGGTGCAGAGTCGCCTTCAGGACGCGACTACACGATAGGTCGCCTTCTGAACACGACGGCACGATAGGTCACCTTCTGAATGCGATGTATCGCGGTGTCACGACTTGGTCGCGATGCCAAGGGTCGTCACCTTAGTAGGTGCGAACCCTAATCCAAAATCCATCATCCGGATCACCCCAAACTCTTTAGAACTTATGATTTTCATTCCATTTTCATGCTTTAATGTGTTCCTACACATGCTATCTAAGGTTTAGAAAGCAAGAAACACATTATCCACAACGCAAGAACGATCCACAGATCAAACCATGGGAAATCTCCCTACCTTCGCGAAGAACGCGAAGAACTATGCCCGCACGACGTTTCCTCCGCTCCACGTAGCGTCCTCACGGTGAAAACTCGTCAAACTGAGCTCTAACAAGCCAAATTGCCTGAAAATTCCACAGCAAAAACCCCCTGGCCGAGCAGAGCTTCCATGAGCTCTGTTCCGCCAGGGTTTCTTAAAAACTTAATTCAGTTAAGAACACGACGCTCTTCTAAGTCGCGACCTGAACGTGATGTACTCGGCCGTCTCCTTCAGCCTGCTGATGCCAGCATACTTGCCCAGTGCGCGACACGCGGTGCACATGCAAACGTCAACTAAAACCAGTGGTGCTATGAACGCGACGCCATGAGCTGTCTCGTTCTAAACGCGACACTCCTCACTGTCGCGTTCACAGTCTGTGAACCAGTGAGCACTTTGGGCCTAAACTTTCGGCCCACAAAGCCTCACAACCTGAGGAAAACACCTGCCACACACAACATTGGCCACACACTGGCCTCCACAACCACACAAAGACGATCCGAACAGTCGGAACGTTACATTGCTATCACCTAAAAAAAAAATTCGTCCTCAAAATTTAAAACAGAAGCCAATTATCAAAATTTCAATTTAATGCATATGGTACTATCACCTAAAAAGAAATAAAGACTTACTCAAACAAATATGGATACGCTTTTCTCATTTCTTCCGCTAATTCCCAAGTATCTTCACCACCTTGCCTGTTTTCCCATCTGACCTTTACCAATTCAATTTCTTTGTTTCTGAGCTTTTGGGTTCTGTGGCCTGAAATTTGCACTGGATATTTCGGCATTGACATGTTGGGCTTCAAATCATCTCTTTGATAACTGAAAACTTGGGTTGGGTCCCTGATATACTTTCTTAACATTGAGACATGAAACACATCATGTGCATCAGTGAAATCTGCTGGCAAATCTAATTTATAAGCTGCTTCACCCATCCTTTCTTTTATTTGGAATGGTCCGACATATCTCGGGCTCAACTTGCCTTTCTTACTGAACCTTAATACACCTTTAGTAGGAGACACCTTTAAAAATACATATTCTCCAACTTCAAATTGTAATGGTCTGCGTCTAACATATGCATGACTCTTCTGGTGACTCTAGGCTGTTTTTAACTTTTCTTGGATGAATCTATTGTTTCTGCACAATGACGAACCATTTCTGGGCCCAAAACCTGCCTCTCTTCTACTTCATGCCAATTTAATGGTGATCTGCACGGTCTACCATGCAAGGCTTCATAAGGTGCCATTTCAATACTTGAATGATAGCTGTTGTTATATGCAAACTCAACCAGACCCAAATGACACTCCCAGATGCCTCCCCACACAAGACAGCAAGCTCTCAACATATCTTCAATAGTCTGAATTGTTCTTTTTGTCTGCCCATCTGTTTGCGGATGATAAGCTGAACTGTACTTAGCTCTGTGCCAACGACTCTTTGCAAACTCCTCTAAAAGCCTGAAGTAAATCGAGGGTCTCGATCTGAAACTATAGTGACTGGTATTCCATGCAAAGGTACAATTCTTTCTACATATAGCTTAGCTAATCTATCAACTGACCATGTCATACTAACTGGTAATAATCTGCAGACCTTGTTCAATCTATCCACAAAAACCCATATTGCATTATGACCTGATGAACTGGGCAAACCAACTATGAAATCCATTGCTATGTCATCCCATTTCCACTGCGGAATGGGTAACAGCTGCAACGATCCTCCTGGCTTCTGATGCTCTACTTTTATCTACTGACATACTGCACATCTGGTTATAAACTCTGCAATTTCTCTCTTCATATTTGGCCACCAAAAATGCTTCTTCATATCTTGATACATTTTAGTGCTACCTGGGTGGATGGTGTACCTTGATTTATGAGCTTCTTCTAAAACCTTCTGTCTAATTTCTGCATCTTCTGGGACATACAATCGTTCTTTTAGTCTAACCACATTATCATGCCCCAAATTTACTTCATCCATTCTGAGAATATCTACTAAATTGGTATCTGCTTTCTGTACCTCTGCTATCTGCCAGTAAAGAGAAGGCTCCACTACACTAGTTGCGAATATTGCTCTACGCTGACTGCTTGGCACATGAAAGGAATTCTCCACCACATCCTCATAAAGTTTCCATTCTCTGATCATAAGTTGATTCATAACCGCTTTTCTGCTCAGTGCATCTGCCACCACATTTGCTTTGTCTGGATGATATGCCAAATTAAAGTCATAATCCTTTAAATATTCCATCCATCGGCGCTGCCTTAGATTCAAATCATTCTGAGAGAAAATATATTTTAAGCTTTTATGATCAGTAAAAATCTCAAATCTTTCACCATACAAATAATGCCGCCAGATCTTTAATGCAAAAACTATTGCTGCCAGCTCTAAATCATGAGTAGGGTAGTTCTCCTCAGTTTCTTCAATTGCCTAGAGGCATAGGCAACCACTTTATATGCTGCATCAAAACTGCACCCAAACCTCTCTTGGATGCATCTGTAAACAGAACAAATCCGCCACTACCTGATGGAATCTCTAAAACTGGTGCTGATGTCAACCTCTTCTTCAGCTCTGCAAAACTGCGCCTGCACTCCGGGGACCACACAAAAGGAACACCCTTTCTTGTCAACCTTGTCATCGGTGCTGCTATCTTGGAGAAATCTTGAATAAATCTTCTGTAATAGCCTGCCAAACCCAGAAAACTCATAATCTCAAACACAGTCCTCGGCTCTTCCCACTTCATTACTGCCTCAACTTTGACTGGATCCACTACAATACCTTCACCTGATATCACATGACCTAGAAACTAAATCTCCTTCAGCCAGAACTCACATTTACTAAATTTAGCAAATAACTGATGATCTCTCAATATCTGCAAAGTAATCTGCAAATGATCTGCATGTTCTTCTTCTGATGCTGAATAAACCAATATATCATCAATAAAAACCACTATAAACTGGTCCAAATACTGATGAAATATTCTGTTCATCAAATTCATAAATGTTGCAGGTGCATTTGTCAATCCAAAAGGCATCACAACAAACTCATAATGCCCATATCTAGTCCGGAAAGCTGTCTTCTCAATATCTTCTTCTCTGATCCGCAACTGATGATATCTTGATCTCAAATCTATCTTAGAAAATACTTTGGCTGACTGCAGTTGATCAAATAAATCATCAATCTGCGGAAGTGGATACTTATTCTTAATTGTAACTTTATTCAGCTCCTGTAATCTATACACATTCTTAAACTGCCATCTTTCTTCCTTACAAATAACACTGGTGCTCCCCATGGTGACTGACTAGGTCTAATAAAACCTTTTTCTAATAACTCTTGCAACTACTTTTTCAACTCTTTCAATTCTGCTGGGGCCATTCTATATGGCGCTTTAGAGATAGGTAAACTGCCTGGTTGCAATTCAACTATGAAGTCTACCTCTCTGCGTGGAGCTAACCCTGGCAACTCATCTGGAAACACATCTGCAAATTCTCTAACCACTGGCACTGAATCTACAAACTTAGTAGATTCAACTAGACTAACAGAAGCAAGGTATGCTACACATCCCGCATTAATTAACTTTCTAGCTCTAAGTGTAGAAATAATAAACTTGGCAGTGTAAAAAGGCATACCTTGAAATTCAAACACCTCACCATCGGGTCTGCAAAATCTGACTCTCTTCTTTCTACAATCAACCAACGCCCCGTAGGCCTCTAACCAATCCATCCCCAGAATCACATCCTATTCTTTCAATGTTAAAGCATACAATCTTGCCGGTATCTGATTCCCATGAATCACTATCGGGACCTCTTCTAAAAAGCAGGAAGTCAACAAATACCCTCCTGAAGGAATTTCCACTACCAACTCACAAGACCTTTCTTCTAAAGGAAGTACCATGCTATCCAGAAAATCTTCGGAAATAAATGAATGGGAAGCACCCGGATCAATTAATACTCTAGCAGTAAAATCAAAGAAAGGTAAAATACCTTCAATAAGATTGGATGCTTCCGCCTGAGCTCTGGTAACAGCCATCAGTCGACCCCATCCTCCTCTTTGGTAGGGTGCACCTCTGCCCTGCTTTGCTGACCGCTGAAAGGGCTGCTGCTGCTGCTGCTGTTGGGTCCCTCTACCATAAGTCTGCTCTCGAAGATATGGGCAATTCCTTGCTAAATGTCCTGGCTGCCCACAAGCATAACATCTAAAAGCTGGATATGTTGTAGGCTGCCCTGCCGTACTCTGCTGAGATTCCTCTGGAACCGGCGGTCTGTAGCCGCGGTCCTGCTGAAAACCTCCCTGCTGAAAACCTTGTTGCCTGCCTCTACCACGGCCTCCTTGAAAGAATTTCTTGATCTGCTTGCCCCATTTTTCTATTCCAGATAATGAAGAAGCTCCAGAAGGTGCTTTCCCCTTACTAATTCCTCCTGACAGTTGTGGATGTCGAAAACTACCTGAGCCTAAACCACCTGTCCGAGACTGCCCCTGCCTAGCCCGAACAGTCCTCTCAAGTATTGCTGCTCGCTGAGCTGCCTCTTCTACTGTTCTACACATCAGTGGGATCACCGCATCTTGTAATTCTGCCCTCAAACCTCGAATAAAGTATTCCACCATCATGGTGTTATCAGTTACTACATATGGGGCGTACCTGCTCAGAGCTATAAACCTCATCTGATATTCAAGTACCGAGAGATTCCCTTGCTGGAGTGTCCTGAACTGCTCTCTTTTCATTTGCTGAATTTGTATTGGGAAGAAAGAGTCATTAAAAACTGACAAAAATTCTGACCATGTAATAGTGTCCTCCGTCCTGCCCGTAAAAACTGTCTGCATCTTTAATCGCCACCATTCCTGTGCAAACCCTCGTAGCTGGTATGCTGCAAGAATCACTCTATCTTCCTGGGGACACCTCATTATCGCAAATACCCTCTCGATCTCATGTATCCAATGCTCTACTGTATCCGGATTGGGACCTCCTGAGTATGTAGGGGGCTGCAATCTCAAAAACTGCTCCACAAGTACCGTAGTCTCCTCTCCAGTAGCTGGTCTCACTGGAACTGCCGGTTGTACAGGTAGTACAGGAGGTACCTCTACTCCAGGTGGGGTTGGAACTGGAGCTACTGGTACTGCCTCCTCTGGAAATGGTGGTACTGCTGCCGCTGGCTGTACCGGTGGTTGCTGATCTAGTCTTACCCGAATCTCTGTCAAACTCTCCCAGATTCTTTCTATCATCCTCTGCGTAGGATCTGTAGACACCCGGTTTTGACTAATGGGTTGAACCACATTTCATGTCATCTTTGTTAGCCCCTAATTGGTCACTCACCTTGAGCCCATCAATAGCCTTGATTGAGCCCATCAATACTTTAAAATTGCTTTGAAATCCCGCCCAATATCACTTTAGGAGAGTCTTTATCCTCATGAATAATACAATATAATTCGATTTCAAAGTCGCGACATATCGTAGCGCCGCGACTATTGTCGCGACGGTCAGAGACGCCGTGACAGCCCATGCATGATTTACGTGCATGTGGGCCCACTGTCGCGACGTTTCGACACGCCGCATCTCTAGTCGCGACCCCACGATGTGCCGCGACAACAGTTGAGCGCGCCAAACTCCGCAACAACCTCCTATTTATCCTCCCATTGACCAAGTCATATCCCTAGGGATTATCTCAACCCCTTGGGGCGAGATTTCGGCCCTAGGGACTCTTGGAAGGACTCTATGGACTCATCACATGCAATTTTAATGGGATATTATCTCCCATTTTAATTTCCCACCTTTTTAAAGAGATAATATTGGCATTTCTCTCTCTCCAAGCTCTATAAAAGAAAGGCCCCTCCTCAAGGACGAGGAGAGCCTCATTCCTACCCCGAAGGGCTGCCGAAATCTTCCCTCACCCATACTTAACCTTGCAGCACCCCTTCTCCGACGTTTTTCCTTCACACCCTTCTCCACCGAAATACATCATTTCTTCATCCATGGAGTATGGGACGTGAAGAGGGCGGCCCCAGCATCCTCCAGAAGCTTTGGACAGTCCTTCAAGCCACATCAACGCTAAGGAGTCGCCCCAATGGGGCTCATCCTCTCATCTCCTCTTTCCTTCTTTCCTCGCATGCATTTTTATGTTTATTTTTAGATAGCACATTTCCCACACACACCCACGTTTTCCCACACCCAAAGGGGTTTAAAAACCCCCCAGGTTCGTTCCCTCCATGCTTCAATCATTTCTTTCCATTTTAGAGTAGATACTACGTTTTTAAGTATTCTGATAGGGCTTCCTTTGTTTATTTCCTCTTTGGCAGGCATTCGACCGTTCATCCACGAGGAGCTCTCGTCTTCCGGCCGGCCGGGGACGGGAAGAAGGTCCATACACTATCAACTCCCGCAACAAGAGAAAGCGGCGGCGGGTGACGATGCGACAAGAGACGCGATGGGATTTAGCGTCGCGTCATAAGACCTGTCGCGACCTCTACGGACGCCGCGACACCAGGTCCGCCCCTCTTTCTCTCTCCTTTTCCTAGCTAAACTAGTCGTACTTATTTTCTAGTCATAGGGCAGTTTACTAGGTGGCGATCACACACATCTATATACACACACCACCATATTTGGTATTTTTGTCCGTGTCTAGGGGGGGCCAATCCCCATGATTACAGGATCCTCTCCTAACCCTTCTCCACCACCTCCCACATTTCTCCTTTTGGCCATTACTACTCCTGCACAAACATTATTCCAACAATACAATACACAAGAAATCAATACAAAACCAGGGTCACTACCAACAGTGGGTTACAGTAAAGACATAGCTATGTAATTTCCAATTCCTTTATATTCTTACGGACCTTGCTCTGATACCAACTGTGACGGTCCTCGCCGTTCAGACCCGTTAACCTAATAGCGAGTCTAACTCGAGTTCGCCTCCCGCGAACGGGCCGGAGCCTCGCAAGGGATATCAAACCACGAGTCCATAGTAATATAAAGGAACCAGCTCAAATATTCATAAGATCTGCCCATCTCACAAATATTTACATGAAATATACATAGCTTCCATACAATTGTAACCAAACTACAACAGAACCTAGGGCATACCCCGAGGTGAATGACAGAAAAGTGAAAATTACACTGCTGGTGGTGCTGACCCTCCAGTGGATGACGGGCACAAAATCTCCTGATCTCCCTCACCTGGTAGGAGGTAGGGGTGAGCCTCTCGAGTCACTGGCTCAGTAGGGAAACTCCCTAGAAACAGAGCAAACGAACACAAGTAGCAAACTAGGAAATGCTACGCTAACAATTTATAATATTATCTAGCAGGATATAAAACTGTAAATACCACTTACCATTTTCTGTTTAATAGGAATTAGTGTAAATAAATAAACAGCAAAACCAAATAGGTGTACGAGCTATTGTAGAGGAACGCCACACTCGGGCCATGTCAACTGGTTCGCGACACCAATTACTGACCTGGACAAACCACACAGGACTACCTCTCAGTCTCGTAGCCACGGACGAAAGGTCCAGCGGCCGCTTCACTAAACAAGTACAAAGAATTGTGGAGTCCAACTAAACCACCACAACCTGCAGGTCACACACCTCGCAGGCCCATGCCTGGCACCTTTAGGGACTCTGGCCCGAGCTCCCTAAAGTGAGGCACTGGAAAACAGGACTAGCTGGGGCCCAGTATGTCTACTGGTGTGCGTCTCCCCCAACTACGAGTGCGCTACAAGCGACAACACAACAAGCTGTCTCTAGTCGTTATCCCACTGCCGTCTTTCCCTTAGCCGGACGTACTACTCAGCACAAGAGTGAGGGTGTCCAGGAAGACGACAAGACCTCATCGATACCCAATACCGGGACAAGCCCCGAGCACTCACGTGCCTGGCTCACACAAAACCTGGGGCTCCCAACTGAAGAGGTATCCACAGAAGGCGTCAAACTACACGCCACGTACACAGAAACCACGTGCACAACGCACAAGCCAATTGAAACCTCCATGCAAACCACGTGAACACCATATAAACCACACACCACATGCTCCCCGAGCATAGAGAGAGTGCTAATGCACCTCTTACTATCATCACATATCACAAACCATGCTAAACGGATAATTATACACTTACATGTATTCTCGGATAACAGCCTTCGGCTGCTATCGCGACAGGGTGCAGAGTCACCTTCAGGACGCGACGGCACGATAGGTCGCCTTCTGAATGCGACGTATCACGGTGTCGCGACTTGGTCGCGACGCCAATGGTCGTCGCCTTAGCAGGTGTGAACCCTAATCCAAAATCCATCATCCAGATCACCCCAAACTCTTTAGAACCTATGATTTTCATTCCATTTTCATGCTTTAATGTGTTCCTACACATGCTATCTAAGGTTTAGAAAGCAGGAAACACATTATCCACATCGCACGAACGATCCACGGATCAAACCACAGGAAATCTCCCTACCTTCGCGAAGAACGCGAAGAACTATGCGCGCACGACGTTTCCTCCACTCCACGTAGCGTCCTCACGGTGAAAACTCGTCAAACCGAGCTCTAACAAGCCAAATCGCCTGAAAATTCCACAGCAAAAACCCCCTGGCCGAGCAGAGCTTCCATGAGCTTTGTTCTGCCAGGGTTTCTTAAAAACTTAATTCAGTTAAGAATGCGACGCTCTTCTAAGTCGCGACCTGAACGTGACGTACTCGGCCGTCGCCTTCAGCCTGCTGACGCCAGCATGCTTGCCCAGCGCGCAACACACGGTGCACATGCAAACGTCAACTAAAACCAGTGGTGCCATGAACGCGACGCCATGAGCTGTCGCGTTCTAAACGCGACGTTCCTCACTGTCGCGTTCACAGTCTGTGAACCAGTGAGCACTTTGGGCCTAAACTTCCGGCCCACAAAGCCTCACAACCTGCGGAAAACACCTACCACACACAACATTGGCCACACACTAGCCTCCACAACCACACAAAGATGATCCGAACGGTCGGAATGTTACATAAGCTAGCATAGGCGTCTTGCCAATCATCAACAGTGTATTGTTCAAAAGAATAACTTACCTTGCCATCATTACTGTTTGACATAAAGCATAATTCCTCATTTTCAGAATTTGAGGAATTTTCTCCTTCATCTTCACTTTGGTCTTCATCTGACCAAGTTGCTATCATTGCTTTTGGCCTCTTCATTTTGATATTCTTTTTTATATTTCTTGTGCATTCCCTTCTTGAGCTCAGGACACTCTCCCTTCATATGTCCTGGTTTGTTGCACCTGTAACAAATAACAACTTCATCAGCTTTTTCATTTCTGTCAGTATTAATGTTTGAAGAAGAAGCATTCTTTTTGCCAGAAGAGTATTTATTCTTTCCATTGAATTTTCCTCTTCTTGATTTTAAGAATTTTCTAAATTGTCTGGTCATAAGGGCAATCTCATCCACATCAGATTCAGACTCTTCAGAATTAGATTTTTCTTGAATTTTTTTCTTGTGACTTGATGAAGCCTTAAGTGCTACTGGTTTGGCTTTAAGCATGAGTTCTTCAGTCCTTTTTAGATTTATTTCTAATGTCATTAAAGATCCTATGGGTTCATTCAAAGATATTTTGGATAAATTCTTAGAATCTTCAATCACAGTAGCTTTTGTGTGCCAAATTGATAACAGAGAGCGCATGATTTTTCTTACTAGATCAGCATCAGTGTACTCCTTACCTAATGCCTTCAATCCATTGACAATTATCATAAACCTAGCAAACATTTCAGAAATTGATTCATTAGTTTTCATCGTAAACAGTTCATAATTAGAAACAAGTATGTTTGCTTTGGTTTCCTTAACTTGAGATGTTCCTTCATACATTAATTCAAGTTTATCCAACATTTCCTTAGCAGATTTGCACATGGATATTCTTGAATACTCTTTAGGGTGAACAGCACACTAAAGCATGTTCATGGCATTATAGTTAAGAGTTGCTTTCCTAATTTGCTCTCTAGTCCAATTCTCTTCATTCCCATGGTTTTCATAGGATCCAATTTCAACTATCCTCCAGATTTCATAGTTTTGAGCCCTTAGAAAAACTTGCATGTGATTTTTCCAATAGGGGTAATCAGATCCATCAAAATATGGTGGTCTATTGATAGGATGACCCTCAGCCACAAAACCTTGAGAATCCATGGATCAAAATGAGAAACAATGAATGATCAAGCAGGCAATTCTACAGATAGAACACACAGATTAAACAGAAGCAATCAAATCAAATCAGAATCAGTATTAAACTGCCCTGATACCAAATGTAGGATCGAATATGTAGGATGAACATATCTAGAAGGGGGGGTTGAATAGATCTATCACAAATCTCAGCGGAAGCATAAGCAATTTAAAAATCACTTCAAGTTATAGATCCATTCATACAGACAATCTTACTGATCTGATGTGTGGGTGTGTGCAGTTGATGTGTGAAGCAATTAGACAAGTAGTGTGAAGGTGAAATACCTATGCATGCATCTAGTGTAGAAACAGATCCAACCATTGCACAGGAGATTTTTAGGTGGTTCAGAAATCACACCAGTGATACCTACATCCACCACTCACACAGTGAGGCCACACTACTCAAAACCTGAGTACAACTCACACACTTGAGCTCGACGGCTCAAATCACACACACACTTGAGCACGACGGCTCAAACCACACACATGAGCACATGGCTCAAACAACACACAAGCTAGATCAAGTTAACAAGAGATCAAATCCTCTAGCACTGATATGATTCACACACTTCAAGCACACTAAAATCTGCACAGAACACGTGTACAGATCTCATGAGCACTCAAGAACATACAAACTAAAATCTGCACAGAAAACTTGTACAGATTTCACAAACATTCAAAACCAAATTGAGATGAACACTCCAACAGAAATAGGGAATAGAAAGAGAATTGGATGTTCCTCGAAGAGGATGATCTGCAGAAGCTTGAATTGAAGACACTTGAGATGATTTAATAGAGATCTTCTTCAATTCACGATACTCTGCTTCAGCAGCTTCTGAATTGCACGATTCCCTCTTCTTCCTCTACTGCTCTTCTTCCCGATTTGCTCCTTTTGTAGCGCTCTAACTCTCTCTCTATTGCTTGGCCTTGATCCCCACATCCTCTGTGTTGAATGGCTGGTCTGCAACTTCTGGAGCTTGAGCAAGGCACTGGAGAAACCCCTTTTGCCGCCAAAAGCTTTTCTGGGAATTGTATGGGCTGGCTTCTCTTAGGAGTACGAGGATCAATGGCATTTATAGTCCCATGCATCCACGTGGTTCCTTGAGGTGCATGGGCACAAAATTCTAGGTCAGATCCCTTGATTCTTAAGCTGAAACGTGTTCAGGAAATTCATCATCATTCGAAGTGTGTCGACACATGATCCTGGCTTGCTGCTCTAGTGGTTAACCTGTGCCGACACATACTTGACTTGTGTTGACACACCTGACTATATTCTACAATATGGCTTTCTCAAAACATAGGATGTGTCGACACATGAGGGACTTGTATCGACACCACTGACTTCTTTTCTTCTGACTTTTTTCTGGATGTAGAGGGTGTGTCGACACACTTGAGAGACTGTGTCAACACAACTTTGACAAAATTATGTGAACCTTTATATATGAAGTGTGAACCATCAAAACATGTCATTATTATAATATGTAGAATATGTCATCATCAAAATCAAAATATGAGTGATGTCCATTAGTCATCATTTAAATCATCATTAAAAAGTTTCAAATACACACTCAACACAACAATTTCCCCTTTAAAGTATTTTGAACCTCCCTGAGTTGAGAGGGTTGGAGAATGTTGAGAAGGTCCACTAGTTGGGACAAATCAATGGAGGCAAAGGTGTTTCTAGTAACATGCCTCGGGGAGTGGTTGGGAGACTCAACTTGATTCGAATCCATTGCAAGAACTTGCGGATTGGATTGATCAAGGAAATGTTCATTGGGGAGTTGTTCAAAGTGGTCACTAGATTTATACGTCTCATCATACAACTCATCTTGGTAACCCATGTCTTCATATTCAGCCATTCCAACAAATTTGCCTGATCGTAGCATCATGACTTTTAAACACACAAAGTTTACTAACAAGCAACTACTCAAACAAGTTTGAGAAAAGAAGTTAATAGCTTTTACACAGACACTTGAGGGATGCTTACGTTTGATTTGATTATTTCAATATAGTTCAATGTGGATTTTATTGGAACGTTTCACTCCAATATGTGTATGAACCTAGATGGGTATGAGGATGACTTCGGGTTCACTAAGCACACTCCTTCACAACAATGGGATTCACTAGCACGGGTCTCTGGGTGGTACAACCTGCTCGGTCCACCGTGAGGGAATCCACGGGGTACGGAGACTTATGGAGGTCCCGGTGAGGATTTTCTAGTCCAATGAGATGGAATGCCCAAAAGAGAGGTTGTCCTCACCGAGAAGGGTGTTTGTGTAACGACTCAACATCCCGGACCCCCGCTAGGGACCCCAAAGGTCGTGCTGCCACCCACGTATCCGAACACCCAGAAGGGTTAGAATTTAGTCCACTGAGATAAGCAATGAATTCAATTAACTATAACAAGAAAGTTCGTACATTAATAAGGAAATTATGTACAACATGTCCCAAATAAAAGTACAGGTACAGAAAGAAAGGTGCAATCCTTAAGGGCATACCCCGAGGACTTGCAAAAAGGCAACTCTCACTCACACAATACAAGTGCTCACGCTCACAACTCACACTGCTGGAAATGCGTGGCACAACAAATCGCCACCACCACCGTCCGGCAACGAACTCCTGCGACAACGAGTCCCTACCTGAAGAGAGTAGGGGGGTGAGCCTCGCGAACAAGGCTCAGTAGGGATAACCAGTTCCTTACCAGCCACAGCAGCAGGAACTCCAACGAAAGCAGAAGCAAAAAACTCTAGAAAGAAGTAAAGCGAGAAACACCTGCTGCAGAGTACTACAAAGCAGCGGAATAGAGTAATGCCACGACCCACAACCAGGGTCAGGCCAGACACGACTCCTGCAGAACTAGCGGAGTCAAACACAATGCAGAAGCAAAACCTCGGCACGCACCCACCGAGACAAAGAAGCTCACGGAACACTGGAGCAACCACGTGAGACCCGAGTCTCACGTCACAAGCACCAACATCCCAGACCTCCACGAGGTAGGTAAGGAACAACCAGGTGTCACCACGAGAGACACCGAGCAACCATGTGAGAAGGAACGTCTCACCACATGCACGGCCACCTCAGACCTCCACAAGGTCGAGGGCCCACAAGCAGAACCACTCTAGACCTCGAACACTCAACGAGGTCAGGGAACTACACCCTACGATGCCACCACGGTCTACACCAAGGAACGGTTTACAAAACCAGTGGTCGGGTGCCTGCACAAGACACCCCGAGAGAACACGTTGAGCGGAAACCACTAAACACAGCCCATGAGGCCAAACCAACCAAGCCCACGACACTAGACATGGCTAGGCTACAACCACCGTGCAGGCTAGAGCGACAAGACTCACTTAAAAACAACGTGAGAAACTCCGTCACAGCAAGAACAACCAAGCCACCAACATAGGCAGCTAAAAGGGGGACACACCGTCCACACCTCCAACTCACCAGCCGCTGACTCCTGCCTACAACCTCCCTAGGTAGAGTGAGGCTAGTGAGCCATAGTAGAGAACATCTAACAAACCACCACAGCCCCGCCGAGCTGCGGCCCCACGCCTACCCTCCCTACGTGGCTCCGGAACCAACGCAGAGCGAGGCAGTGAGAAGGACTAGCTGGTCTACACCGGAAAGAATGCCTCAACCACCTCGGAGACACAGACCTAGCTAAGGGAGCTCCACAAGCGACTCTACGGCACTGCCCACCACCGTTTTTCCCTCAGCTCTAGAGTCCGCCACACTAGGCTGTCAACTCGAGCACGCTCGTAGCCTAGAGAACTCCCTCAATAGGCTCCCGAGGATGGGGGTCCCAAGAAACGAAGACAACCTCTGAGCGGGACAAGCCCTCAAGTGCAAAACACCGGGCGAAAGAGAATAGGTGGGGCACACCACAAGTAAACGACACAACTGACTTGTAACCAAGACAAATCAGTAGGCACAGGCACACACGGCTCCCCTCCCAGAACACCCAGGAAAGCCGTCAGCCAACGCCGACACACATGGCACGGCCCGAGAACCCGGAACACCACCAAATAGAACAGAAACCACCGCTTCGCTAATAATCGATTGGCAGTCAGACAATCGATTATTAGACAGACGTGAGCCTCCTAGCACCGCCGCTAGGACACGGCCACGAAGGTGTCACCTTCGGTCAACTGAACGCAGTGAGCCAACCTGCCGCGTTCCCTACCAGAAGGTCCTAAGGGCACACCTGCCCCGGGGCACACGCCGACACGTCAACCGCGGCCACGAAAACACCCAAGGCAAGTCTAGTGTTGTCGCGCCCTCCTAGCCCGTCGCGATACCATCGCGACATGAAGGGCAACCGCGACAAACACCCGGTCGCAAAGGGGCAGCACGTCGCGACAACACTCTTGTCGCGACAGGAAACTAGGTCTCAACACGACCCTTATTGCGACGGCCAACTGTGCCGCAATAAGGTTGTGCCCAACCGGGGCGATGCCTCTTCTGATATCACGGCGCACACTATGGTCGCGACATCAAACGGAAGGCCGACCGCCGGGATGCTACATCCCGGGGTCGCCCACACACTACAACAAGCACCACAACGGGGAGGAGAGCATGGGGAAAGCTAGCAAACAAACAAGGACTCCCAATCCACCCGGATTGGAAAGGGCACAAGAAATCCCTATAGATTTGAAGAATTGATCCCCAAAGAGGGCCTTCACGATGCCTCGACCAACTCCTCCTCGCTCCACGACGCCGCTTCGCATGAGCTCACCGGTGCCACAATGTTCCATCCGCCGGAGAAGGAGAGGGGAAAAAGCTTCCCCTCCTCGAAGAGGAGGGAAAGAAGAAAGGGGAAACAGAAGGAAAAGGGCGCCGACCAAGGCTTTTAGCCTCTGGCCCCAAGGATGCGATGGGGCAGGGCGTCGCGTTACCACTCTTAACGTGACGACCCTGCACACCGCAACCCGAACGCGTCCCCCAGGGACACCGCGACAACCTAACAGGTCGCTCTGACACACCTACCCTTCTGACAGGCGTCAGATGACCAAATAGTGGAAACCTGTCACGACCCATTGATCGGGCACGACAAGAACGTGACTCACAATGGGGCGCAACACGGATGACTGTCGCGTCGAGCATTTTCGATGCGACACTAACGCGTCGCCCAGGCCGGACACGTTAGTGGCCAATCATCCAACATGCAAGCAGACGAAACCAGAAAGCCCAAGATGTTACAATACATCCAACAAAAAAATAATTTCATCCTCAAAATTAAGGGCGAAACCCAGTCGGAGGAAAGCAACAGGTGTAAAGGGACCACTAAGTTGTACCACGACTTCCCGGTGGTCACCACCATGACCCTGACACAAAGGGAGTGCCTAACCAGACATCCGACAGCTCGCAGAGTGCACCGCAACCGGTGCTGAGCACACAATCGGATGTCGACAATTCCATAGGCGCGGTGCGCACTAAACCGACCAGAAAAACACTGAAACTGCCAGTCGGAAAACACGCGATTGAGCCCTCAACAGACCACACTGCTGAGGCCAACTGGTCAGTCACTCACTCTATCATCAGCGACTAGATAGAGGTCCCAGCTACTGACAGCAAACCGAGGGAAAGGCCAAGAGGTCATCCACAAGACTCCGCAGAATGGCTCCGCACAACTAGCGACAGCTACCACCCACGGCAAGGCCAAACGAGAGTTTCTTAAGGGTGACCCAAAACCAAACGATAGCATGCACTTGGAGAGCACCATGGCATGCAGGACAGTGTCCACTGGCACCACTCGATCTTACCCAGATCGTCCTCGTGGTCCGACAAGGACACACAACAACTGTGGAGCTATAGACAACTAAACCAAACGCTCCACAGGTACATGCGCAGAGACAAAACTAGGGAAGATGTCTGAGTTTGGCAGAGCTAAGCAAGCCAAGACATCGACAAACTGCACGAGAAATGAAACAATCATAGAGGTCAAAACAACACGTCGACCTCAAAGGGACCCAAACTGAGGCTGGGTACCCCAACCGAACTCACTTGCTCCCAAGCGAGAGAGAAAACTCGGCCACAAGCCGCGGCCAAAACCTGGCATACCACCGATAGGGCTACCTAGACAAGGCAAAGCAGCCACCCCACAGCGGCAACAGTATAGCCACAAGGCACAGGCCAGCACAAAGTGTCCCAAAGGCGGAAAGCTCAACACCTCGAACACCGAGAAAACTCGTGAAACGACGCATGAAGCTCATGATCAGGGAAAACAACACAACACATGGTGCTAACACAAGCACCAGGAGCCTCCCAAGGTACAACACAATGCACCCAGGCTCCCGACAGTACAAAACAAACCACTCAAGCACGAGCACATGGTGCTACCACAAGCACCACAACCAGGGAAGATGCAACACAGTTGCACCAACGGCTGAACAACACGGGCTAACAGGGAGGACTCTCCACAAGAGACCTGCCAAAATCCACACGCAAGAAACCGCAAGCCTAAGAAGGGCACGACAAGCCACACCGGCCTCAACCCTTAAAGCACAAGACACGGAGCAACGAAAGAAACACGCTCTAGGTACAGTACACGACCGCACCAATGACTTGAAACGACACAGGGCCAATCGAAGTGGACTCTCCACCAGCGACCCACATGAGAAACACACAAAAATCAACAGCTTCAAGAGTGCAACAACATCGGCTTTTAGAAGCACATAAACACAAGGCACGACTCCCACCACGGAGGCGGAGAGGGCCACAAACCAAACGGTGACAAGTACCTCCAAAGCACAACTAAGGCACAAGAAAACACACACCGAAACAATGCTTGCATAAGCAAGCCAAACAAATGAAAACCGGTGCTGCCTCACATGGAACACAGGGCACGCTGCCCCACATCATCTAGCCAGGAAACAAGGAACCGGCACAGTAGGAGACGACATAATAGGTCACCGCGACCTATTGCCCACAAGGAAATAATGCGCACGAGGAGAGCAACCAGCTCAACCTCAAGACAGCTCAAAGGGAAGGGACCTTCGCCACGAAGGTCGCCACGGTGCGTAACACGGCACCAAAAGCCATGGTAGAGCACCACCAGCCCGAGCAACCCACGAAAAATGGAGGAAAAAGACACGCCACAGGCCTCTTCCTCATACATAAGAGAAAACAGCACACAAGGTTAGCACACACACAAAAGGCACAGCCAGCCGAACACCCACTACACTCACCAGACCACCATCTGGGAGAGCACGTAGGGCGCGAGAAGCGAAGCAAACCACCCGACCATGGGGACACACGAAGTCCCACTAGTGTAGCCGAGAAACTAGAAAACGAACAAGAAGACAACCTGACCAGCACCATGGCCAGACACACGGTCAAAGGCACCACACCTTGACTGAAAACACCCAAGTAGACTGTCACACAGACAGTCTGACCGGCAACAACGACAGCTCATCCCTACAGAGAGAGAGAGCAGCGACGACCAATACAACACAGGGTAGCTCTGTGGAGAACCTCCACCAAAAGCGCCAAGAGCCGTCCTAGGAGAACCTCACCAGAACACAGCCCAACCAAACGACACACTTCAAACCACAGGGGCAACACAACGGTAGCCTAAAACGAACACCGAGCACTCCTGGGAAGAACCTCTGCCAGAATCAACAAAGGGGCGATCCTGGGAAGAACCTTCACCAGCACGCACAACCCAAACGGCCAACAACACGGACCATCAGAGAAAACACTGCAGCAAGTAGAACTGCAAAAGCAATGCAAGAAGGTCCTGGGAGAACCTCCACCAGAACCACCAAGGCACCGCTCTGGGAAAACCTGCCAGAACGCACCAGCCAAACAGACAGCACACCTCAGACCCTGAGGTAGCATAGCAACAGACAGAAGCGAGCACGGGACAGTCCTGAGAGAAACCCTCACCAGGACAACAACAAACTGTTCTGGGAAACATCACCAGAACACAGGACAACCAAGCGATGCACCTCAACCTCGAGGGCAACGCAACAACAACAAAAAATGAGCACAACACAGTTACGGGGAAACCTCACTTCCACCAGAACCAACAGAGAAGAACTCCAGAAGAAACTCACCAGAGTTCACAACTAGCCAGCATAAAGCCGACAACAACAACAGATAGGTGTAGCAGCGCTCAACCAGCGGTGCAACACGGCACCCAAGCATCTGCTTAGCTCGAGCAAAGATGCCGACTGAGCGGAGCACAGCGCACAACGATGCACAGGCACGCGAGGCCAAACACACAACCAACATAGTACACACCCCAACAACAAGGGGACAGCCAACGAGGTAAGGACACCTTCGACCGGCTTCGCAGACCACAACCCTGCACCGGTGAAGGCCACACCACACATAGGCTCTCTCAGCCTTCGTGACACACCCATACGGACGTGCAGGCCGACGACGAACCCAACCGCAGCACGAGCGAACCAGCAACCACACTCGTAGCACGCGTGTAACGTCGCGCGTTTTTCGGATCTTCGTGGATCCTCGGTTTAGCGTATGGGTGGTCACATTTTGACCAGTGCGACTTAAGTTGTGTGTTTCTTATTGGATCCTTACCGGGGTTGGTTATGGATCTATGTTGGTGTTCAGTGCGTTGGACATCAACAGTGGGTTGGTGTCCAGGAGTGTGGCGTCTGCTGTGTGTTGGCGGCAATGGTGTGGCCGTTAACATGTTCTTGGCGTCCATCGATGTGGACGTCTATAGTTGAACTTGGCGGCGAGCAATGTGGACGCCTAGTTGGGGCGGTTTGGTTAGCGACGCAGATGTTGACGTTAACCTGAGGCGCCTGTGTTTTTAGGAGCAACACGAGCCTTCTTCTTTTCCCTCCTTTTCCCCTCCTCTTCCCCCACCTGTACTCTTGTGCTTCTTCACTACTTTCGGCAGTTGACGGGAGCACGTGGGAAGGCCGTGATGCGCTTGGTAGCAGCAGATCAGACGGGGATGACAAATTAGAGCGCAGTGTTCGCGGGACGTTCCTTGGGTTTCGGCATGATTCGAGGTGCTTTGGAGGTTTACTAGCGTTTCTGAGGTAGGGACTGGACCCCTTGACTTCTCTTGTTTGAATTGTTATGCTCCGTTTGTACAGATTACTTGTTAATTGTGTTTTTGGGAAAAAGGGGTTACCATGCCGGGAAATTGGGTGGTTTGATTGATCCAAGTGTTGGATCTTGTTTTTCCGGTTTAATTATAGTATATAGATGTAAGGGGAAGTGTTTCCCCTTATTTTTCTATTGTATTTATGGCTAGATTGCCCGTGCAATCGGTCTAGGGCCATTTTGTGTGTTCTGACAGGTTCTGCAGTGAAGATCTTGGCGTCAACATCGGTTGACGCAGAGTTCTTCGTTGGGAGATTAACGACTAGGTATCTAGCCGTTGATTGTGGGTAAACGACCAAGTGGTGGTCGCTTACTTGGTGTTGACGGCAAGGAACATTGTCGTCTATATCCTATGGACGGCAATCGATGTTGCCGCCAACCAGTGCATGTATCAGCACAGTGTGTTTTCAATGGCATTCTTATTATAAGTGTTGCGGTGTATTAACACCTGTGGTGCTCTTGGAGCACGGGGCTTTTGAGGTCAGTTTACTAGCTATGTAGTTGTGAAATATTACAGGGTTTTGATGTCGTGCAAGTGGCTTGTATATGCATGGCACATCGTGCGTTATCATGTTTATTATATATTAATTATTGTGGTGTTGTGGCGATGAGGTTCACGTCTGAACCTAGCCTTGATCCTTTAAGATCTTTTATAGATTATCTTGGATGGATAATTAGTAAAGTGTAAGTATGATTATTATGTAAATATTGTGGTCAGTGTTTAGTGTGACCTCTACTGTCACAAGATGATCGATGATAGGCCAAGTATGATTGGCTATCGTGGTTTATATGTGTGTTTGTGTGAGTTAGCTTGTAGGTCACCATGTGACCAATGACAGACCGTGGTATTAATATGGTTTATATGCGTGATTGTGTAGATTAGTTTGTAAGTCACGGGGTGACTGGATAGCTATTCCTAACATGTATACCGTGATTGCTAATAGAAAGTGTTTGTGTATATGTCGTGGTTTGTGTTAGCCGAGTGTGTGGTCCGGTGCTTATTCGGAATGCCTCTCTAGTCGGGTACCCCATGTTCTTTGTGAGCCAGGCACGTGTGTTTGTTGTGCTCGGGGTTTTGTCCCGGTACAGTGTGGTACCGTCGAGGTCTGTGTCGTCTTCCTGGACACCCTCCCTCCTGTGTTTGAGTTGTACGTCCGCTGAGGGAAAGACGGCAGTGGGACACGACTTCCCAGATTTTGTTCTCAGTTGCTTGTAGCGCGCTCGTAGTTGGGGGTACGGACACCAGTAGTCGACACTGGTCCCCAGCTAGTCCTGTTTTCCAGTGCCTCACTTTAGGTGCTCCGGCCAAGACCTTAGAGGTGCCAGGCATGGGCCTGCAGCCGTGTGACTGCAGGTGTGGTGTTGGTTGGTCTCCACAGTTGTTTGACTTGTTCTCGTGGAGCAGCAGTTGGACCTTTCGTCCTTGACTGCGAGGCTAAGAGGTTGTTCTTGTGTTGTGTTGTCCGGGTTGGATACTGGCCTGATCAGCCAGCAGTCCGTTCCCGTATGGTGGCGTCGTTCCTTTCCGACTCGTGCTTTACCGACTCTAGTTGTGGCTTGTGTGACTTGCCGGTCGAGGTTTCACTTGTAATGTTGTGCCTAAGTGAAGGCACAGTTAAGTTGTGGTTCTGTGTGGTGTTTACCACCTACTAGTACCTTTCGTAAGGTTGTTTGTGTTGTGGTACCTTGAGGTAGCAGGTACCTATACCCTTCGTGGATTACTTTACAGTTTTGTGGTGGTATATTGTGTACCGACCCTTTTCAGGTATTTGTGTGTTGTGGAGGTCTTGTGGTTTGACCTGCCACTTGTTATATCCTATCCGTTTTAAGTAGATCTTAGTTTATAGTTTATCGTGAATTAGTTTGTGGTTGTCAGATATGTTACCCTTTGTGGGTAATTTGCCGATGAGGCTTATGGCCTAGGCGTACTGTGGTTTGGTGGATTTGTACTTTGTGGAGGCCGTATGAGACCTTCCACTTTGTTGTGTTTTACCCTTCTTGGGTATGGTTCCGATTATGGTGTTACTGTGTGATAGACTAGCTAGTTGTAGCCTGTCCTACCACTTTATGTGTGGCTTTCGATGTGGTGTGGTTTGGAGTAAAAGGGACTAGCTTTTGGTTAGCAGTCCTGTTACTCAAGTGTTTGAGGTTCGCCTATGAAGCTTGTAGCCTGGGCAGTGCTTTGCCTGTGTGGCTTTTAGCTTAGGCAACCAGTTGTTGTGGTAGTGTGCCGGTGAGACTGTGGTTTAGACACTTCAGTTGTTGGGACGGACTAGTAGTGTTATATTAGTCCTGTAATCCCACATTCCTTCCGAGGACTTGTTGTTTATTGTTATATTTAAGTTCAGCTATTATCTACTGTGAATGTTGTGAGCATGAAATGGTTTGGCTATATGTGTGGCCAGTGAGACCCCTTTGAGGTTGAGGTCTCTTTTGTTTTGTTGTTGTGGTTCTTTGGCGGCCTCTCTACTGAGCCTGTGACTTGTTGAGGCTCACTCCCCTACAGTTCTTTTCAGGGCTTGCCGTGTGTTTGGCTTGCAGCGGCATTGTGACAGACTTGTACCACTAGTAGTAGTGTAGTAGTTAGTGTTGTGTGAGCTTGTGCTCCCTCGGGGTATGGCCCAGGTAGTTGTACTTTTTAATTGGACATGTAATAATGTAATGGGACAGTTGTAAATCGTTATATGCAGGTATGAGCACATATTCTTTCTTGTGTCTTATACTGTTGTGGTTTGTCTTTTATATTCCTACTGGACACGTGTGTGAGATATCCCTTGCGAGATTTCGGTCCGTTCGCGGGAGGCGGATCTGGATATGGAGCCTTATTGGGCATAAATACTCTGGTCCGTCACAGTTGGTATCAGAGCATGGTCCAGTTAGAATATGAAAAGACATTGAGAGTACAATGTTCCAATACATGGTTTAATGTCCACTGCTGGTAGTAAGTCTGCAGTTTTATGTGATATAAAGTAGTTTTTACGTGAGTTTTTGGCACGTAAATCGTGTGTTTCTGTTTGTTAAATTGGCAGTTGTTAGCAGTTGTTGGAAGTTGATGTAATTAGAGGTGGTATAATCTGTGTAATTATACCAGCGTGCTGGTTTATGATAGAACAGATTAGTTGTTGAAGATTTGCAGTTAAAGGAATTGAAGAGATTAATAAGCTTGGATATGGAATCCAGCAAGTAAGAATACAAGCTAGTAGAGACAGGTATATGGTAACAAGGTATGAGGAACAGGTCAATGTGTGTGTTAGAAATGATTAAATGTGCAAAATATAGTTGAGAACCTCAGTAGAAGTATTGTGGCATCAAAGATCTAAATCAGATGATATTAAGAAACAATGTGGATGAGAATGTGATTAATGTTATAAAGAGTTTGACATGATTAAGTAAGGCATATCAGCTTTAAAAGAGGTATTGGTACAAAGAAGAGCAGTGATTTATGGCAGATAGATTAAGTATGCCTGAGATCAAAATTTGAGAAAAGTGTTGTTTGAATGATAATGGTAACAGAAAATGTGATATGAGGATTTGTAAAATATGCATAGAAAGGATCAGTTGAATAAGAAAGAGAGAAAAGAAGAATTTGTATGCAATGAGATTTTCTGAGAATTGCACAAGAGGAATTTAGTTGATGATGGTAGATTATGAGGAATTTTTCAGAAAGAGTATTTAATGGAATAAGAGAAGCAGACAGAGCAAGTTGTTATATCTAAAAGAAATTGGTATTTAAATTTGAGTTTTTGCTGTATTTTAAAGAAGATATGAATGGTACAGTAAGATTAGTCAGTAGAAGAATAAATAAGAGAAGTATTTTCGATATGATCAAAATCACTGGCAGTTTATATAAAGAAAGATGTGGATCAGATAAAGAAGAATTAGAAAATGATGAAGTGAATAAGGTCAGATGAGTCAGAAATGTCAGTCAGAGTTTGCATATTAATGTAAAGAAATGATTCAATGGAGCAGAATTGATTGTTATTAAGATATTCTAGAGCTTCATGCAGAAGCAGAAACAGATTAATTAAAGAATATTTAGAAAGATTGTGTAATAAAATTATGAGATTAGCCAGAGAATGTCAGTAAAGAAGGAAAGATATATGAGAAGCACAATATGTCAATAGCGGTTTAGCAGATCAGAAATTGCAGTAATATTTTCAGCATGAATTAATTGAATAAGATAATTTGAGAAGCAGTTGAAGCCAGAAGAAAATGATTGAAAGCAATAATGAGAACAGGAATTGTGAAATACTTTGCAAAAGTGTTTAGTGTGATCAAAGTAGCACAGCGGAAGCGAAGCAAGAAAGATTTAATATTCACAGATTGTTCGAGATTTGCTTGAATAAAGAGAAAATGTAAAGTTTTGCGCAGCGGAATAAAGGAACAGAGTTTATTATGGTTTTTAATTAGAGATGACTTAAAGTGGTATGAGTAGAATAATATGAAAAGGCAGAAAATTCAAAGATGGTGATTAGTTTTCTTTGAAGAGATATCAGTTGTGAATGTAAATACAGATGTGGCAAGATAACAGTTGACAGTGATAAATAGAAAAAGAAAATGGCACCGGAAAATTCAAGAATTTGGAAGGATTATGGTATGAAAGAGTATTACATTAGATTTGAGAAAGGTAAAGCGGTCCCAAAAGAAATGTTGCAAACACAGCCAGAAAATTGTGGAAACAGGTTCAGTCCAAGAAGATAAAGCGCCACTGGCAAGTAGAATCGCCTACATTGAAAGTAAGAAAAGGCCAATGTAGAGAAAGAGTATCCTTCTTGTTCTGTACTCAGTTTTATTCTTTTTAGGTATAGTCCCGTGCCATGGTTTATGTTGAATGTCGAGGACGACATTTCTTTTAGGTGATAGTAATGTAACGTCGTGCGTTTTTCGGATCTTCATGGATCCTCGGTTTAGCGTATGGGTGGTCACATTTTGACCAGTGCGACTTAAGTTGTGTGTTTCTTATTGGATCCTTACCGGGGTTGGTTATGGATCTGTGTTGGTGTTCAGTGCGTTGGACATCAACGGTGGGTTGGCGTCCAGGAGTGTGGCGTCTGCTGTGTGTTGGCGGCAATGGTGTGGCCGTTAACATGTTCTTGGCGTCCATCGATGTGGACGTCTATAGTTGAACTTGGCGGCGAGCAATGTGGACGCCTAGTTGGGGCGGTTTGGTTAGCGACGCAGATGTTGACGTTAACCTGAGGCGCCTGTGTTTTTAGGAGCAACCCGAGCGTTCTTCTTTCCCCTCCTTTTCCCCTCCTCTTCCCCCACCTGTACTCTTGTGCTTCTTCACTACTTTCGGCAGTTGACGGGAGCACGTGGAAGGCCGTGATGCGCGTGGTAGCAGCAGATCAGACGGGGAATGACGAATTGGAGTGCGGTGTTCGCGGGACGTTCCTCGGGTTTCGGCGTGATTCGAGGTTCTTTGGAGGTTTACTAGCGTTTCTGAGGTAGGGACTGGACCCCTTGACTTCTCTTATTTGAATTGTTATGCTCCGTTTGTACAGATTACTTGTTAATTGTCTTTTTGGGAAAAACGGGTTACCATGCCGGGAAATTGGGTGGTTTGATTGATCCAAGTGTTGGATCTTGTTTTTCCGGTTTAATTATAGTATATAGATGTAAGGGGAAGTGTTCCCCTTGTTTTTCTATTGTATTTATGGCTAGATTGCCCGTGCAATCGGTCTAGGGCCATTTTATGTGTTCTGACAGGTTCTGCAGTGAAGATCTTGGCGTCGACATCGGTTGACGCAGAATTCTTCATTGGGAGATTAACGACTAGGTGTCTAGCCGTTGATTGTGGGTAAACGGCCAAGTGGTGGTCGCTTACTTGGTGTTGACGGCAAGGAACATTGTCTTCTATATCCTATGGACGGCAATCGATGTTGCCGCCAACCTGTGCATGTATCAGCATAGTGTGTTTTCAATGGCATTCTTATTATAAGTGTTGCGGTGTATTAACACCTGTGGTGCTCTTGGAGCACGGGGCTTTGAGGTCAGTTTACCCGCTATGTAGTTGTGAAATATTACAGGGTTTTGATGTCGTGCAAGTGGCTTGTATATGCATGGCACATCGTGCGTTATCATGTTTATTATATTTAATTATTGTGGTGTTGTGGCGATGAGGTTCACGTCTGAACCTAGCCTTGATCCTTTAGATCTTTTATAGATTATCTTGGATGGATAATTAGTAAAGTGTAAGTATGATTATTATGTAAATATTGTGGTTAGTGTTTAGTGTGACCTCTACTGTCACAAGATGATCGATGATAGGCCAAGTATGATTGGCTATCGTGGTTTATATGTGTGTTTTGTGTGAGTTAGCTTGTAGGTCACCATGTGACCAATGACAGACCGTGGTATTAATATGGTTTATATGCGTGATTGTGTAGATTAGCTTGTAAGTCACGGGGTGACTGGATAAGCTATTCCTAACATGTATACCGTGATTGGTAAAAGAAAGTGTTTGTGTATATGTCGTGATTTGTGTTAGCCGAGTGTGGTGGTCCGGCGCCTATTCCGGAATGCCTCTCTAGTCAGGTACCCCAGGTTCTTTGTGAGCCAGGCACGTGTGTTTGTTGTGCTCGGGGTTTTGTCCCGGTACAGTGTGGTACCGTCAAGGTCTGTGTCGTCTTCCTGGACACCCTCACTCCTGTGTTTGAGTTGTACGTCCGGCTGAGGGAAAGACGGCAGTGGGACAGCGACTTCCCAGAGTTTGTTCTCAGTTGCTTGTAGCGCGCTCGTAGTTGGGGGTACGGACACCAGTAGTCGACAATGGTCCCCAACTAGTCCTGTTTTCCAGTGCCTCACTTTAGGGTGCTCCGGCCAGAGACCTTAGAGGTGCCATGCATGGGCCTGCAGCTGTGTGACTGTAGGTGTGGTGTTGGTTGGTCTCCACAGTTGTTTGACTGGTTCCGTGGAGCAGCAGTTGGACCTTTCGTCCTTGACTGCGAGGCTGAGAGGTTGTTCTTGTGTTGTGTTGTCCGGGTTGGATACTGGCCTGATCAGCCAGTAGTCTGTTCCCATGTGGTGGCGTCGTTCCTTTCCGACTCGTGCTTTACCGACTCTAGTTGTGGCTTGTGTGACTTGCCGGTCGAGGTTTCACTTGTAATGTTGTGCCTAAGTGAAGGCACAGTTAAGTTGTGGTTCTGTGTGGTGTTTACCACCTACTAGTACCTTTCGTAAGGTTGTTTGTGTTGTGGTACCTTGAGGTAGCAGGTACCTATACCCTTCGTGGATTACTTTACAGTTTTGTGGTGGTATATTGTGTACCGACCCTTTCAGGTATTTGTGTGTTGTGGAGGTCTTGTGGTTTGACCTGCCCACTTGTTATATCCTATCCGTTTTAAGTAGATCTTAGTTTATAGTTTATCGTGAATTAGTTGTGTGTTGTCAGATATGTTACCCTTGTGGGTAATTTGCCGATGAGGCTTATGGCCTAGGCGTACTGTGGTTTGGTGGATTTGTACTTTGTGGAGGCCGTATGAGACCTTCCACTTTGTTGTGTTTTACCTTCTTGGGTATGGTTCCGATTATGGTGTTACTGTGTGATAGACTAGCTAGCTGTAGCCAGTCCTACCACTTTATGTGTGGCTTTCGACGTGGTGTGGTTTGGAGTAAAGGGACTAGCTTTTGGTTAGCAGTCCTGTTACTCAAGTGTTTGAGGTTCGCCTATGAAGCTTGTAGCCTGGGCAGTGCTTTGCCTGTGTGGCATTTAGCTTAGGCAACCAGTTTTTTGGTAGTGTGCCGGTGAGACTGTGGTTTAGACACTTCAGTTGTTGGGACGGACTAGTAGTGTTATATTAGTCCTGTAATCCCACATTCCTTCCGAGGACTTGTTGTTTATTGTTATATTTAAGTTCAGCTATTTCTACTGTGAATGTTGTGAGCATGAAATGGTTTGGCTATATGTGTGGCCAGTGAGACCCCTTTGGTTGAGGTCTCTTTTGTTTAGTTGTTGTGGTCTTTGGGGCCTCTCTACTGAGCCTGGGACTTGTTGAGGCTCACTCCCCTACAGTTCTTTTCAGGCTTGCCGTGTGTTTGGCTTGCAGCGGCATTGTGACGGACTTGTACCACAGCAGTAGTGTAGTAGTTAGTGTTGTGTGAGCTTGTGCTCCCGGGGTATGGCCCAGGTAGTTGTACTTTTAATTGGACATGTATAATGTAATGGGACAGTTGTAAACGTTATATGCAGGTATGAGCACATATTCTTTCTTGTGTCTTATACTGTTGTGGTTTGTCTTTTATATTCCTACTGGACACTGTGTGAGATATCCCTTGCGAGATTTCGGTCCGTTCGCGGGAGGCGGATCTGGATATGGAGCCTATTGGGCATAAATACCCCAGTCCGTCACAACGCGCACCCAACAATAGCAGCAACACTCTCCTACAGCTCACACTTGAACCCTGTTGGAAAGCTAGCCACCTGCAACCAAGAACCAATTGCTCACACCTAACAGCAACTCTACACGGATGGGCCAGCAGTGTACTAGTACCATTCGTTAGGACTGCCATAGTTATTAACTCATTACAAATCTCGTTGGACCCCTGAACTCTGATACCGCTGTAACGACCCGACCTCCCGGACCCCCGCCAAGGACCCGAAGGTCGTGCCACCACCCACGGATCCGAAGACTTGAAAAGGTTAGAATTTAGTCTAGTGAGATAAGCAATGAATTCAATTAACTATACAAGAAAGTTTGTACTTAATAAGGAAATTATGTAACATATCCCAAATAAAAGTAGAGGTACAGAAAGAAAGGTGCAATCCTTAAGGGGCATACCCCGAGGACTTGCAAAAGGCAACTCTCAACTCACACAGTACAAGCACTCACGCTCACAACTCACAATGTTGGCAACGCACGGCGCAACAAACCGCCACCCACCACCGTCCGGCAATGAACTCCTGCGACAGTGAGTCCTACCTGAAGAGAGTAGGGGGGTGAGCCTCGGGAACAAGGCTCAGTAGGGATAACCATCCCTTACCAGCCAGAGCAGTAGGAACTCACCAACAAAGCGGAAGCAAACTACTGTAGACAGCAGTAAAGTGAGAAACACCTACTGTAGAGTACTACAAAGCAGCGAAACAGAGTAATGCCACGACCCACAACTAGGGTTGGGCCAGACACGACTCCCGTAGAACCAGCGGAGTCAAACACAATGCGGAAGCAAAACCTCGACATGCACCCACCGAGACAAAGAAGCTCACGGAACACCGGAGCAACCACGTGAGACCCGAGTCTCACGTCACAAGCACCAACATCCCAGACCTCCACGAGGTAGGGAAGGAACAACCAGGTGTCACCATGAGAGACACCGAGCAACCATGTGAGAAGGAACATCTTACCACAGACACGGCCACCTCAGACCTCCACAAGGTCGAGGGCCACAAGCAAAACACTCTAGACCTCGGACACTCCACGAGGTTAGGAAACTACACCCTACGGTGCCACCACAGATGGCACCAAGGAACGCTTTAAAAAAACCAACGGTCGGGTGCCTGCACAAGACACCCTGAGAGAAACACGCTGAGCGGGAACCACTAAGCACAGCCCAACGAGCCAAACTAACCAAGCCTACGGCACTAGACACGGCTAGGCTACAACCACCGTGCAGGCTAGAGCGACGAGAGTCACTTAAAAACACGTGAGAAACTCTGTCACAACAAGAACAACCAGCCACCTCCACAGGCAGCTAAGAGGGGGACACACCATCCACACCTCTAACTCGCCAGCCGCTGACCCCTGCCTACAACCTCCCTAGGTAGAGTGAGGCTAGTGAGCCACAATAGAGAACAACTAACAAACCACTGCAGCCCGGCCGAGCTGCGGCCCCATGCCTACCCTCCCTACGTGGCTCCGGAACCACGCAGAGCGGGCAGTGAGAAGGACTAGCTGGTCCGCACCGGAAAGAACGGCTCAACCACCTTGGAGACCAGACCCAGCTAAGGGAGCTCCACAAGTGGCTCTACACCACTGCCCACCACCGTTTTCCCCCTCAGCTCTGGAGTCTGTCATACTAGGCTGTCAACTCGAGCACACTCATAGCTTGGAGAACTCCCTCAACAGGCTCCCGAGGATGGGGGTTCCAGGAAACGGAGACAACCTCTGAATGGGACAAGCCCTCAAGTGCAAAACACCGGGCGAAAGAGAATAGGCGGGGCACACCACAAGTAAACGACACAACTTACTTGTAACCAAGACAAATCAGCAGGCACAGGCATGTACGGCTCCCTCCCCTCCCGGAACACCCAGGAGGGCCATCGGCCAACGCCGGCACACACGGCACGGCTCGAGAACCTGGAACACCACCAAATAGGACAAAAACCACAGCTCTGCTAATAATTGATTGGTAGTCAACAATCGATATTAGACAGATGCGAGCCTCCTAGCACCGCCGCTAGGACACGGCCATGAAGGTGTCACCTTCGTCAACTGAACGTAGCAGACAACCTGCCGCGTTCCCTACCAGAAGGTCCTAAGGGCACACCTACCCTGGGGCACACCGCCGACACGCCAACCGCGGCCACGAAAACACCCGAGGCAAGCCTGGTGCTGTTGCGCCCTCCTAGCCCATGGCGATACCATCGCGACAGGAAGGGGAACCGCGATAAACACCTGGTCGCGATGGGGCAGTGCGTCACGACAACACTCTTGTCGCGACAGGAAACTAGGTCGCAACATGACCCTTATCGCGACGGTCAACTGTGCTGTGATAAGGTCGCGCCCAACCGGGGTGGCGCCCCTTCTGATATCACAACGCGCACTGTAGTCACGACATCATATGGAAGGCCGACCACGGATGCCAAATCCCGGGGTCGCCCACACACTACAACAAGCACCACAACGGGGATGGGGATTATGGGGAAAGCTTGCAAACAAACAAGGACTCTCAATCCACCTGTATTGTAAAGGGCACAAGAAATCCCTATAGATTTGAAGAACCGAACCCCAAAGAGGGCCTTCACGACACCTCGGCCAACTCCTCCTCACTCCACGATGCCGCTCCACTGCTCCGCACGAGCTCGCCGACGCCACGACGCTCCATCTGCCAGAGAAGGAGAGGGGAAAAAGCTTCCCCTCCTCGGAGAGGAGGAGGGAAAGAAGAAAGGGGAAACATAAGGGAAAAGGGCGCCGGCCAAGGCTTTTAGCCTCGGCCCCAAGGACGCGACGGGGTGGGGCGTCGCGTTGCCACTCTTAACGCAATGGCCCTGCACACCGTGACCCGAACGCGTCCCCTAGGGACGCTGCGACAACCTGACAGGTCACTCTGACACACCTGCCCTTCTGACAAGAGTCAGACGACCAAAAAGCGGAAACCTGTCATGACCTGTTGACAGGTGCGACAAGAACACGACTCACAACGGGGCGCAACACGGATGACTGTCGCGTCGGGCATTTTCGATGGGACACTAACGCGTCGCCCAGGCCGGACGCATTAGTGGCCAGTCATCCAACATGCAAGCGGACAAAAAACCAGAAAGCCCGGGATGTTACCGTTTGAATCCTAGGAAAAGGAAGGAAGGAGGTCCATCGGCCAAGTAGGTCTGTAATGCAGGTGTAATGCAAATATGACAGCTGATCTGGCATTCTATGAACAGACGAAAACGTGACGTTTCAGTCGTCGTAGATCAAACTGAATCGCGACCGTTCAGTCGGCCACGGATCTGAAAGCTCGCAGAAGCTGTCAGAGCTGTGACAACTCTTCTGGTGTTGTCTGTCACAGAAACACGATAGGTAAAGCTTTCGCACAAGAAAACAGAAACGCGACGTCTGAACACATCGCGAATAAAAGAACACCCGAGAGTTTAATGAAAGTAGTAACTCAAACAAGCATGATATTTGGTCAACCAATTGAGGAAATAAGACTCAAATGATGTTGGTTTCTTCAAGTGAAAGCAAGTAAAAGGGGAAGGGATCAGGTTGATGATTTTTTTAATTAAACTTTATGGGAAAAAATAATAAATGCACAACTTGGTAATCACGATGGTTTTAAAAGGAGTACCGCCTGGGGTACGAGGGGAGGGGAATTATATCACGTGGGGTAGGATGGAATTGATGATCAGTCTATCTCCATATAATTTTATTTAATTATATACAATTTTGGTGATTAACAAAACCCTAACAATTATTTTCTAACAAGTTTTTATGAAGTTCATCCATAGGAAATAATCAAGCAAAATATGTAAGTAATCCTTACACACTGTTGTTTAAAAGTTCAGAGCATAGAATTCTTTTAAGTCCATATCGATTTGGCTTATAGCATACGATTTCTTGAGCTCACATAACGATTTCCTTAGAGCATAATGATTTCATAAGTATCGATTTATTTAGACCATAACGATTCGATAAGTTACACAACGACTTGGTCGCCGTAACGATTCGATAAGTTACATAACGACTTGGTCGCCATAACGATTTGATAAGTTACACATCGACTTGGTCGCTGTAACGATTCGATAAGTTACATAACGACTTGGTCATCGTAACGATTTGATAAGTTACACAACGACTTGGTCGCTGTAACGGTTCGATAAAACAAACAACAATTTGGTCACTGCATCGATTTGATAAGTGAAACAACGATTTCGGTCTCACAATGATTCGTTATGTGAAATAACGATTTCGGTTTCACAACGATTTGATAAGTTACATAACGATTTTTCGTTGTAACGATTCGATAAGTCATACAATGATTTGGTTGCCGTAACGATTTGATCATCATATCGATTTGATAACCATAACGATTTGCTTTCACTTAAAGAGCGATTTGATCATTGTATCGATTCGATCAGTGAAACATGATTCGCTCTCACAATGATTGCTTATGTTTGAGCAATGATTTGTTCAAACAACGATTTGTTTATGTTTGAAACAACGATTTGTTTGTATCTGTACAACGATTTGCTTATATGTGTACAACAATTGTATTCACAATGATTTGCTTCTACTATAAGAATGATTCGCTTGCTCTTGCAACGATTTCATTAGTGGAACAATGTCTCATCGACAAATCGATTCTCTATCATAAATTTAATGAATATATCTATTATCTCATGATTTTCAAATATATTTCAAATATTGTGAAAGTCAAAGTCTCTCACGCACATCTCTAGTATCCTTGCATTTATTATGACTGTTCACATCATCTACTCGTTGCCTTCTATTCTATGCTTCTATAAGAAATGCTTTTAAAATAGCAGAATGGCATTTCTATTTTGATGTATATTCTTCCTAACGATGGGCTAACAAGGATGGAGATAGTCTAGCTGTCTATGCTCTAGCATTTAATGTGTGCAGGTCCTACCAGTACCATGTCATACAACGTTGGACATAATAGAAGCTGAAGGATATCAAGATGGATCTTCTCCTTGCGTGCATGGGTCGTAAAGCATTAAATGACTGCAAGCAGACCTATCGTACTCGACGAACCATGCAATCTAACGAGCATCCAACCTAGAGACAACGAACACTTCAACATATATATTTTTCAAAGAGAAGGATATATAGAAGACTGATGACTCCATAAAGAATAACTTTTGAGCTTTCATCTTACAACCTGTGAGCATCAGAAAGAAGAGCCCTGAGCTTCACTCCCTAGCTTGTTGTGGCTCTTGCTCTTCATTTTTCACTGTCTTTAGCCTTTGGAGATCTTGTGTGATCTGAGAGATTTTTTTTCTTAGTGCAAATCTTTCTCTCTCTCAGTCACGGCCTCAGATCCAGCATTTGTTGAAAGCTTAGTTTAGGGGCATTTTGCCTTTATTCACACTTGTGGTGAAGTTCCTCTTCGGGCTGTGAAGAAGACCTGTTGTGAACAGGTGGTTTGTATTCCTTCGGTAAGGAAGGAAGACCTGTGTATCAGGGTGTTTGTATCCTCTTCGGGGTTAGAAGAGAAGGCCATCTGCGGCTGGATGTGTAAGGGTCCTAAGAGGGATAGTACCCTTGGTAGTGAAAGTCAAGTTGTTGCTTGGGGACTGGACGTAGGACTCCTTGGTATAGGAGGCCGAACCAGGATAAAAATCTCTTGTTGCATGTGTGTTGCTTTTGTGCTTTGTTCTTCATTCATCTAACACTAACTACTCTCTTTAGTGGTTTTCTGTTAAGCATTTTTGTTAACAAGTTTTAATCGAAAAGAATTTTTAGAATCCCATTCACCCCCCCTCTGGGCTTGCTAGCTGGGCAACAAGTGGTATCAGAGACAAGTCTCTTCAACAAAGAAGATCTCACGATCTGAAGAGCAAAGAAAATGGCAGCTCAAGGGTATGCAGAAGGCCAGTCAGTCAACAGACCACCTTTGTTCGATGGTGAAGATTATAACTATTGAAGACCAGAATGGAGTTCTTCTTCAAGTCTCGATTTTCAATCTGGTCAATCATAGAAAGGAGATTTAGTAGTTCTCAACAACAGAGAAATTGGACAGAAGATGACAGAAGAAGATATCTTTAAATTGCAAAGCAAAGAGTATTTTGTGCTGTGCGCTGAGCAAGAAAGATTTATAGGATCTCAGCATGCAAGTTTGCAATGGAAATGTGGGAGAAGCTCAAATTACTTATGAAGGCACAGACTAATTTAAATAAACAGGATAGATATCTTAGTAGCACATACGAGAGATTTCAAATGCAAACTGGAGAATCAATTACTCAGATGTACAGTAGGTTCACAAACATTACAAAATGGTCTGGCTGGTCTTGGAAAGCATTATGAAATGGGAGATATGGTGAGAAAAATCTTAAGATCCCTACTAGCCTCTGGACACCAAAGTGATAGCTATAGAAGAGGCAAATGATTTGAGAAGAATGTCTTTAGAAAAGCTTGTTGGGTCACTAATGACCCATGAATAAATATGGAATGACTTGGAGAGTCCTCCAGTAGGATGAAACATACCAACACTCTCAAGCAAAGCAAAACACATTGGTGATGAATCAGATGGTGATAAAAAAGCAACGGGAGTAGTGAAGACGAGGAAGCATTCTCTCCAGAAGGTTGCAAAGAATCCTAGCCAAGAAGAAAGTACCAATCTGGAAGGAGATATTTCAAGAAAGGAAAAGACTTCAAGAAATCTGAAGTCAAAGATGTCAAGAGGTCAGAACCCCATGTTATGAATGCAAAAAGCCTGGACACATCAAGGCAGAATGTCCAAATTGAAGAAGATGGAGTTCAAGAAAAAGGACACACAAAGAAGTTTAAAGTATAAGAAGAAAGTCATGGCCGCAACATGGGACAATGAAAGCGACTTAGACAGTGAGTCGATCTCCAGTGATGCAGAAGAGAAAAGGCCAACTGGCCTTCATGGCAAACACCGACGACAAGGTAACTTCTGACTCATCATTCACTTCATGTAATGAGTCTGATTCTGATAGTTTAGAAGATGCTTTCAATGAGTTATATAGTAAATATAAAGATGTATGTAAATTATTAAAAATACTAGAAAAATCATGCATGTTTAGAAATTACCAACTCAGATTTAAAGTCTGAAAATGAACAGCTAGAAAAGAAAATTTTCGAACTAAAAAAGAGAAATGAATTGCTATATGAAGATCTAAAAATTAAAAATGAACAAATAACAAATCTAGAAAGCCAGGAAAGTTTAAGTAAACTTAAAGGAGAAATTGGCACACTAACAAAAGAAAATGAATATCTAACTAATATAATTAAAAAGTTTACAAATGGAAAATCACCTTAATATTAAAAGGAGCTAGAAGATCAGGGAAAAAGAAACATGGCTTAGGATATACTCCACCTGATAATGAAGAAACGATAGTCCATCCTAAAGTATATCCAACTCCAAATTTGTAGCTGAACAAGATACTGATATAAATCTAATTTTAAGTACATCCAACTGAAAAGGTAAGTAAAACATCTTGCTGTAGTCATTGTAACAAACTAGGACACACTAAAATAACCTACCCACTAAACACCTAAAATGGATACTTAAAAGAAAAAGTGAGGAAACTAACCAGCAAGGACCCAAAAGAACTGGGTACCTAAATCTTAGTGTTTATATTGCAGGGAAGCCTTAGAACATCAAAATGGTACCTGGACAGCGGGTGCTCAAGGCACATGACAGGGAACAAGAAGTTATTTTCACACATCAAGGATGAAGAAGGTACAGTGACCTACGGTGACAATGGAAAGGGTACAGTGATAGGCTATGGTTCAATAGAAAGTCAAGGCAGAGTCCTTATAGAAGATGTCCTATGTGTGAAAGGACTTAAGCACAACTTAATCAGCATCAGCCAGCTATGTGACAAAGGGCATCAAATTAAATTTCAAGAGTCTAAATGCAGTATCATGAAAGATGGAATGATTGTATTTGAAGCAGTAGAGAAACGAACCTATATATACTACACTTAGAAGAGTTAAAAGATCAAGATGTATGCCTTGCAGCAAACAAGGATCAATCAGCTGAATTATCACACAGGAGGTTTGGTCACTGCAGTATGGACGGAATTAAAAACTGGTCAAGAGAAATCTAGTGGAAGGTCTGTCCAAGATAAGCTCAAGATTAGAAGGTATGTGTGAACCTTGTGCTAAGGGAAAGCACACAAAGTCTTCTTTCAAGTCAAAAACAGTTGTAACCACTTCTAAACCATTGGAACTGTTGCATATGGATCTATTTGGCCGATGAGAACAACCAGTTTAGGAGGAAAGAATTTTGGATTTGTAATTGTAGATGATTATTCAATTTTACTGGGTATCATTTTTGGAGCATAAAGATGACACTTTCAAAAGCTTTGTGAAATTTAGTAAGATAGTACAGAAGGATAAGAATTCAGCATTATCAGTATTCGATCAGATCATGGAGGAGAGTTTCAGAATGATAAGTTTGCATATTTTTGTAATGATCAGGAATAGAGCACAATTTCTCAGCACCAAGGACACCACAACAAAATGGAGTAGCTGAGAGGAAAAATAGGACTTTATTGGATATGGCTAGAACGATGCTATCAGAATGCAACCTTCCAAGATACTTCTGGGCCGAAGCTATCAACATAGTATGCTACATAATTAATAGAGTGATGATCAGGCCAATCCTGAAGAAGACAGTATATGAACTATACAAGGAAAAGAAGCCTAAGATCAGTCATTTTAGAACCTTCAGTTGTCCTTACTTATCCACAACAATGGTAAGAGAGACATTGGTAAGTTAGATTCTAAGTCTGATGAAGGTATATTTATGGGGTATGCTTCTAAAAAAGGGTTATAGAGTCTTTAAAAACAAAGTTTATAATTGAGCAAACTGTCCATGTTATTTTTGATGAATCTAAACCTTCCTTGAGAAAGGAAGTAGATAGTGATGATGATGATGTAGATAATTATCCAAGAAACTGAAGGACACATCTATTGATGATAATGAAGATCCACCCTTGGAAGAACTGCAACAAAAGAAATATCTCACAGTGATCTTCCAAAGGAATGGAGATACAAGAAGGATCATCGAAGAAACAACATCATTGGAGATCCATCTGTTAGGGGTAAGAACAAGAGGTAATGTTATTCCTTGTGACTATTTAGCATTTTTTCTCAAATTGAGCCGAAGACAGTCAATGAAGCACTGTCTGATGAATCTTGGATCTTAGCCATGCAAGATGAACTTTATCAGTTCAAGAGAAACCAAGTTTGGTCCCTTGTTCCGAGACCATCAGATCATCCTGTTATTGGCACCAAATGGGTGTTCAGAAAACAATTAGATGAAGCTGGTGTTATCACTAGAAACAAGGCTAGACTGGTTGCTTAAGGCTTTCAAGAGGAAGGCATAGATTTCGATGAAACCTATGCACCAGTGGCTAGACTTGAGGCTATTAGAATTTTACTTGCATATGCATCTGCATTGGATTAAAGCTTCAAATGGATGTAAAATTTGCATTCTTAAATGGTTAATAAGGAGGAAGTCTATGTGGAACAACCTCCTGATTTTGATGATGTGGATTTTCCAAATCATGTTTTAAATTGCATAAAGCATTGTATGGTTTAAAGCAAGCACTTAGAGCATGGTATGAAAGGCTCAGTGCATTTATTAAAACATGGTTTTATCAGAGGATAGGTAGATAGCATATTATTTATTAAATCTAAAGTCAAAATATATTACTTGTACAAATATATGTAGATGATATAATTTTTGGATCTACTGATGAATCTTTGCAAGTATTTTGAAAAGCTTATGTAGGGAGAATTTGAAATGAGTATGATGGGGGAGCTAAATTATTTCCTTGGATTGCAAATCAAGCAAGGAAAGGAAGGCACACACATCTGCCAAGCTAAGTACACCAAGGAGTTATTGAAGAAATTTGGATTCCACAATGCAAAGCTACTGTCAACACCAATGAGCACATCTACAAGATTAGACAGTGACAAAGATGGTAAGAATGTAGACCAGAAGCTCTACAGAGGTATGATAGGTTCACTACTTTATTTAACTGCGAGTAGACCTGATATTTATTTAGTGTATGCATGTGTGCAAGGTATCGAGCTGATCCTAAAGAATCTCACTTAATCTCTGTCAAAAGGATCTTTAGATATTTAGCTAAATCTCATGATCTAGGCTTATGGTATCCTAAATCATGCACAGTTAATTTAGTAGGATATTCTGATTCTGGTTATGCTGGATGCAAGTAGATAGAAAAAGTACCTGTGGTTGTTGTCAATTCCTTGCAGGGTGTCTGATTTCATGGTCCTCAAAGAAACAAAATTCAGTAGCTCGATCGACAGTTGAAGCTGAGTACGTGGCTGCTGGAAGCTGTTGCACACAACTCCTATGGATAAAACAGCAACTAAGGACTACGGATTACACATCAAAACATTCCTCTGCTGTGTGATAATACAAGCGCAATAAATCTCACCAAGAATCCAGTTCAGCATTGGAGAACCAAGAATATCGAGGTTAGATATCATTTATTAGAGATCATGTAGCAAATGGCAATATAAAATATTTTTTATAGATACTCAAAATCAGTTAGCAGATATCTTCACAAAGGCCTTACCTGAAGAGAGATTTACGTCTCTTAGAAGGGAATTAGGCATATGTAATTGTGATAGATTTATCTGTATAGCTGAAATAACAATTATTTCAGAATAACAATTATTCTCTCTCTAAAATTAAGCAAATCTTTAATTACGTGCATTATAAATTGCTTTAACGGTTCATTATTTTATAAGACTTTATCTATCTCGAAATCGTCTCTTTTTGTCATTTTCCATAATTATTGCAGCATCCTTTCAAAAGAACTTTACCTTTCTCTTTTAGTCCCGTAATCTATGCCACAACGATTCACTTCCCTCTCTCATCTCTTTCGACTCGCCTGGAATGATAAACCTTATCGTCTCCGGCATCGACTCTGTGAAGTTTTCATAGAATCCCTCTCTTCCTGTGATAATTTCTTGAGGGCTTCTGCTCCACCCTTCCGCTCCTTCCTCCAGAACCTCCCCTCATTCAATCCCATGGCGGTTTCTAGGGTTCCCGGCATCGTTAAGGGTTACAACACTGCTTTCCTTACGGCTGAGCAGCAGGAGCGGTTCACTGTAGTGAAGACGAAGCTGTGCGGCAACAAAGCAGTGGATGTAGAAGACTTGGAGAAGAACGGCATGCATAGCATAGTAGCAACGATGCAGAGGATGAAGTGGTCACAGATGGCAATGCTCTCTAAGGCAAGTTATCCCGATTTGGTGAAAGCCTTTTATGTTTGTTTGAAGGTAGAAGGAGATGGGTCCTTGACCTCCACAGTCAAAGGAACCCAGATTCATATCGCCTATGATTTGTTGAAGTCCCTATTTGGAGTCTCGACCAGTGGTCATAGTGGGGTAGATAGTGTGGATGTTCAGGCCAAGGGTTTGGGGATTATCAGCACAGAATACAAGTTGAAAGATGGTAAAATTGACATCAATCAATATAGAATGCCTTCAATAGAATTCTTCACTTATAGTTTGCCAGATTTTGGTACCTAGAAGCACAACTTTCTCCACCTGTACAAAAGCAGACTCAGATATGATTCTAGGCCATCCAGAACCAAAATATTAACATGGCAGAAGTTATGATCGAAAGGATGAAGTTTGCATCAGCAATGATCTAGGACAGGAAGAATAGATTGAATGTGTCCCTTCCCTATTCCCATCTGCTGACAAAGATCTTCCAGCATCATCACATCACTTGACTGGAGAAGTTTCAGAGAAGATGGGTCAGCTATCAGAGGCAGAAATTTGAAGAAGAGCGGTTTTTCTCTTGTCACTGGGGTTTGGACCAAGACCTCAGTCACTGAAGGTGAAGCTATTATTGCAGAAGCCAGGATGCTCAGATTGCAGAGGCAGAAGAAGATGTAGCAGTAAGGGTTGAAGCTCCTATAGCTGAAGCCCCTGCAGTCCCAGTGATTCCTAAAGTGCCAGCAGTTCCTGATGTCCAAGTTCAACAAGAAGAGCAAGCAGCTATATTTCCAAAGGTTCAAATGGAAGAGATCAGGCACACGGATCCATCAGTCCAAGAATCAGTAGTAGAGGTCAGAATTGAAGTTTCTGTGCCCAGTCCAAGAAGGATTGAAGAGATACCTCCAGAGCATATTGAGCCTGTTGGGCAAGTATCAGAGGCAGATACCCCCACCTCAATTGTAGCATCTGTGCTTAGAGATGTGCTGAACTCAATCTCCAGCACTCAGGGGGAGCAAGAGGAAGTTGTGGCACCAGGCCACTGTATAGATGTTCAGATGGAAGATGCTCCTGTTGAGGGGGAGCATGCAGTTGAGAAGGAAGCAGAGCTTCAGGGGGAGCACTTTGTTAGTCCCCTTGCTGATCAGTTTCAAGAAGGTGTTGTGGAGAGCGCCTCCGATGAAGAAGAAGTTCATGTTGAAAATGTGAGGGCCGCTGCTGGCGCCAATAATAAGGTAAAGGTGTGGCCACTACAGTTCCACTTCTTTCTAATAAGGACACCGAAGATCAAAGAAGAAGTAGCTGAAAGTCAACATGAAGCCAGTGATACAAAGACTAGATGCTCATGGGGAAATCTTATGCTCACTTTAAAATGAGGTTTCTTCTATTTTGTGAGCCAAAGCACTAGAGCTAAGGAAGTTGGAGCAATGAAAGCTGAGCTCCAAAGTTTGAAGGGTGAGTTGGGCAGCATTAAGCAATTAGTTCAAGATTTATCTACTTTTGTGAGGGCGTATTTACCCATTCCTGCCCCTCCTGCTCCCACTCCAACTGGTAGTTTAGGGCCATCAAGGACATCTATTGAAGATGTTAGGCTATCAGGGCCTGTTGATGTTGAGCAGTCAGGGCCTCCAGGGCCAATTTTGGATGAGTCTGTGCCATCAGGGCCAGTTGATGTTGAGCAGTAAGGGCCATCAGGGCCTGTGGAATCAGTAGTTGAGCCTGCAAGAGTTGAAGACCAGGCTGTAGCCCCAGAGCCCCTTTCTTCCCCTCTTCAAACTCCAGCCCCTCCTTCTCCACTTCATCCACACTGCTCCTCCAGCACCTGCCACCTTCAAACAACCCCTTCCTAACAATATCATCACCCACTCCATTTCCTACCACCTCTTCCTCCTTCCTACTTCCTCCACATCCGACCCTCCTCCTATTGTTGAGGTTCCTCCAACATCATCTTCAGCTGGAGCCTCCTCCTCTGGGCCTCCTCAGCTGGACCATTCACTCCACCTCCATCTACCTCTCATCATTTCTTCATCCTCCCTCTTTTGTCACCATAATTCCTGAGGGTGCCCAATTGAAGGTCATGAAATCTAGGACATTAAAGATGAGTTTGAAGTAGCAATACTTCGCTCAGTCCTGTAGTTGGCACTCACATTCATAGGACAGGCTCTCCAACCAGTTCTAAAAAGAGAAAACTATCTTCCACCCTTGCCCCCTCTTCTGAGCCTCGTTTCCACCTCTTTGGTTTTCTCTCACTGCTGAAAATCGAAGAAGGCTCATTTATTGTGAATTCCTCCAGAAATGCACATTTGTCACCCTTTTGGTCTTCCCCATCTACCTCTCACCGACCACTTAAACATTGTTCTCCCTCTCTCCTCTCTTTCAAAATCTGAACAATCCAAAATCTTTTCTATGACTGAAGCCAAAAATGAAGATCAGCGGGCTCGGGGTCATCAAGCCTTATGCAGGCAATTCTTATCCACCTGCACTGCTATATTCCCACCCCGAGATCACCCACTCACTCTCTCTGAGTGGTTTGTGATTCATCACAAAAATACATGGGGTCCATTAATTCAAAAGGAAATCAAGCTCATCCGCTACTTCCAGATGTTCACTGACTACCGACCGCTGTAACACCCCGGAAATTCGGTAATTGGAAAAAATAGAATAAAATCGAAAAATGAAAAATTCAATATTTGTAAAATAGAAAAAATACACGTGTCATTATCGTACACACAAAAGCCCATTAGAAAATTTCATAAAAACCATAGTTCAACTCTAAATATGCTCCCTAATGACCCATGAAGAAATTTGTGCAAAGGGAATCGGATGGCCAGTTTAAGGCATTTGCGACTGAGTATCGTAATCAGAGAATAAGTCAGGACTCATTATCACACATACTTAGATGATCGAAAATTAATAAAAATCATATATGGACTTCAAATAATATTCCTAATGATCCATCAAGAATTTGTGTCATAAAAGTCATTTGGGGTATATTCAAGAGTTAGTATGACTTATTATCGTAATGATGAAATAAGTTGGACACCATTATCAGTGTATAAATGAGATCATAAACTAAATGAGAAATTTATGGTGGAATCCAAACAATATGTGGGTATAGTCCATAAAATAAATTGGACCAATGGACAACTTATGACCCATGAACAAATTCAAGTATGAAATTAGTAATAAATAACTTTCGTATTATCAGAATGATAGAACTTACGTACCACTATCGTACGTGAGAAACACATCAGAAAATTCTGTAACAATTAAAACCAACCCCAAATATTATCCTAAGCGTTCCACGAAGGAATTCGTGCATGGAAAAAATCTGATTGCCGAGTATATGTCACACGTGCCCAAGTTACCCGAATTAGGAAACTAAGTCGGAAATTATTACACATGGAAAATAACCCAACCATAAATTAAATAACATGTTGGAGAGACTTACAACATTATGTATTAATAACCCATTAACAAGATTGGTCAATGGAGCACATTTGGCCCAAGGTTAAAAATTTGGACAGAAAATACCCGAATTCCGTGTATGTAATTATGCAATATTTAAGAGGGCAATATAGGGTTAAATATGGGTGATTAGTCATGTAAGTAAGCCAAAACCGAACCCAACTCTCAGAGGTGGTTTCCTAAACCTTTGCTACCTCTTTTGGGTGAGAGAATCCCAGATTTCTGGAAACTAGGAACCGAATTCGTAGACCCTTTCCTAGTCCCGTTAGGACTTGTTGGTACACCCTAAATCTATCAGAACCCATCCTTAAACCTTGGGGAAGGTTTAGCAACATTTGGGTCGGGAGCAGCAAGTTTTGGAGCGCTGGGGAAGTGGAGAACGGCTGGGGAAAACGTGCTCTTCCTCACCTCGCTTCTGCATCCCCAGAAATCTGCAGAGAGTTCTTAGCTTCAAAGGTAGGTGTTCTTAGGCCAAGATTAAAGAAAACCAACACAATCATGTAGTTCTCTGATTCTAGGTACATTTGCACTTGGTTTGACTAGTTTTCATGTAGTATACATTGCGTATTCGCAGTTTTCCCTAGTCGTGCATAGTTAGGGATTTTCCCATTCTTCTTATTATGCATGTGATTCGAGACCGATTGGACTAAACTTACTTCATGACGTTCTTCTACTTGTAGTCACGATCATCTTTTATGTTGGATGTTTTGTCCAAAAGTCTTCGTTAGAGAGTTATAAGTGTGTCAAGAGAGTCATTGCATGATACTGTGATTTCGGGTTACACTTAGCTTTCTATTATTCATATGTTTTATTGGGATTTGAGACCAAATTAGATCCAACCTCCAACATCAAAGTTCTTCTACTAGTTGTCCTCATCATCTTTTGTGTTGAATGTTTTGTCTAAATGTCATTCGTTAGAGAGTTATAAGAGCGGAAAGTGAATCACTGCATGAGACGTGTTTTCTGGTTACACTGGAGTCATATGTTTTTGTCTGTGAGGGCCAGTAGTGTCGACACTACTTGAGGTAGCGTCGACACACTGTCCCAAAACAGCCCAGAAAGTGTTCTGGGAAGCTCTCTAGTGTCGACACTACCTGATCTAGTGTCGACACACTGTCCTAGTTTGACCCAGAATGTTTTGGGAGCTGATCTAGTGTCGACACTACCTGATCTAGTGTCGACACACTGTCCCATATTGGCCAGAAGGTTTTCTGGAAGCTGTCTCTAGTGTCGACACTACTTGAACTAGAGTCGACACTACTTGACCATTTTTCCTTATATTTGAAGCATTGTGTCAACACTACTTGATCTAGTGTCGACACTACTTGACCATTTCTGCATTATTTTGTTTTGTGTTTGAAGCACTGTGTCGACACCAGTCAGGGTGTGTCGACACTACCCTTACAAGATTTTGCATATTTTGGGTCTAATCATTCCATGATGTCTCACAGCATGGTCATGATGTCATATAGTATGCATGGACCTAAAATAAATCAACCCATTTAGAAAATGTAATGATACGAATATGATTCTAATGTGTAATTTTGATTGTCCTTATGTTCATTGGATTATAATTGTGATCTTGCTTCTTGTCAATTGATAAGATAAGAATATGATATTGAATGTGGGGATGAATACATGTTAGTATGGACTTGTTAGTGGTGTTAATGTCATGAGTTGCATATAAGTTTCAATAGTTACATGCTTTCCGTGTTCAATTAATTATTTATCATATGCATACATGCTAGGAAAGATCCGTGACTCGTCACTTACACTTTTGCACGAATAGGAACACCCTTCTTGGGAAATTGAGATCACATATTCTGCATATGATCTGTCTTTAGAAACATCCTCATGTCAGACATTAATGAACTATGAAACATAAGAAACGTCGTTATCCTGCCTTGTTCTTTTGAGCTGTTTGTCATTCCTTTACTCTATGAATGATCATGTTCCTTTTACTACGAGCTTGTTATTGAAACTCTGTGGCCATAATATGCATCTGTTTGTTCGCACAACGTGGACTCCGGTCCAAAATTGATCTAATGCCTATGCAATAGGGGCCTGGTCTGGTCCTGGGAGGAGCGCCCCCACGTACTTATTAACCATGGAGTATGGACTTCTGGTGCTTGGCATAGCACAAACAATAAGCAAGATTAGTGTGAATGTGCCTTGTTTGATATGATAAGTCTGATTTGATCTGATATGATATGATTTGATGTGATACGTCTGATCATGTGAACGCATGATATCTGTCTGAATATGGCCAATCACTTTTGATACGATTCTACTCTTGAAATATCTGTCCATTGTATATGCAGTTCGATATTTGATTGATCTATCATCCGTTCTATTCCTCTGTTCAATCTGTTAGAAAGCATGCATTGTCATCATATTCATGTGCATATCTGCCTATTTAAAATGCTAATCATGTATATCAGTGCCCGCACATTATTGAGATGTAAATCCTACTGAGCTAGTTCGCTCACCCCTATCATCCTGCCCTTTTCAGGTAGTGATGAGGACCAGTGGAGTCAGATGGACAGGCAAGAGTGACGAGCACCTGTCATATGAATAGTTGTCAGCTTAGAAATAGAAATTTGAGTAGTCTATGTGATAGTGAACTTTTCTAGAAGTTTTATTAAATAAGGGACTCTTTTCAGTTGATTCTTTCTATGTAAGGTTGTAACTAGATGAATGGAATGGAATAAAGTATACTTTTGATGATGTTATTATGATCTGAAATGTGTGGTTATATGTAATTTTGACTCTGCGCTATTCAACTGTGATACGTCTGTTTGTATCGTTCACGTCCCCAGGTATTTATTCGCTGCTAAATATCTTGGCGTGACAGTTGGTATCAGAGCCTGAACTTTAGGTCCAAGGGAATAGGAATAGAATGAAACTAGATCACACGAGTCAAAATCTGTCGTACCTAATGTGAGCTTGGGTAGAACCAGGGGATAGAAACTGCAGGAGATTGTCACTTATCTCTGCACTTCGAGTCAAAAGGCTGATGAGGAAAGGTTGTATGGCCTTTCTTGCCGTTGTTTGTCATCACAAGAAGGAAGTCAAAGTTGAGGACACCCATGTTGTCAGCGAATACGCTGACTTTTTCCAGAAGACTTGTCAGGAATTCCTCCTGAGCGAGATCGATTTTACCATCGAGTTGGTCCCTGGAGCAGCACAGTATCTAGGGCACCATATAGAATGTCTCCCGCAGAACTGAAGGAATTAAAGAGCAACTGATGGAACTGTTAGAGAAGGGTTTCATCCGACCAAGTACATCGCCTTGGGGTGCACCTGTCCTCTTCGTCAAGAAGAAAGATGGGTCGATGAGGCTATGTATAGATTACAGACAACTAAACCAGTTGACTATCAAGAACTCTATACCTACCTGGTGAGATTGGGTAGAAACTTGGCTTAGTCCAAAATTTTATTAATAACTAAATATTGTAAGTTACAAGGCATCAACAAGGAGTAAAGAAGACTGACCGTGTGATAGTTTGTTTTGAAGGAACTTAAATAAACAGCAATGGAGGATATACCTAGACCATCTATGGACGGACAAAGATTGGTCCAAAGATTAACCAAAGCACTACGACAAGCTGCTCAACTATTAGAGGATGCCCTAATAATGGCTAAGGGAGATACAAATGGAAAGGAAAGGTCTATGGATGACAAAGGAGTTGGCGAAACTAATAAGAAAGAACAAATTACAACCACAGGAAACTCCAAACCTATAACCAGAGAGAAACGGCCCAACAACAGTAACAGATCACACAAGAGAAAGAAGTGCAAGAAGAAACTAGTTCCCACTCCTGTAGAAAGATGTCAGCAATGCAACAAAATAAATCATCGGTCCGAGGAGTGCTGGAGATTTCAGGGCAAGTGTTTCTGTTGTGGTAGCCAAGACCACAAGGTTAGGGATTTCCCTAATGAGAAATCAAGTTCAGGGAATAAAGGGCAGAACAAACTAAGGAAGGAGGTATGAGAGAGGTATTCTTTCTAACTCGCTCTTATTTGACCCCGAAGTTACATCACCAATCAATCATTATATTATGAGCAATTCACAATTAGATTCCTTGTAAGTTCATCTCATAAACACATGTGAATTAGGGACCAAATTCTTTTAAGTGGGGGAGGATGTAACACCCCGGAAATTCGGTAATTAGAAAAATAAAAATAAATCGAAAATAAAAATTCAATATTTGTAAAATAGCAAAAATACATGTGTCATTAACGTACACACAAAAGCCCATTAGAAAATTTCATAAAAACCATAGTTCAACTCTAAATAATGCTCCCTAATGACCCATGAAGAAATTTGTGCAAAGGGAAATTGGATGGTCCAAGTTTAAGGCGTTTTGCGACTGAGTATCGTAATCAGAGAAAAAGTCAGGAAATCATTATCACACATACTTAGATGAGTCAGAAAATTAAATAAAAATAATATAGGACTTCAAATATATCCTCTAATGATCCATCAAGAAATTTGGGTCAATAAAAGTCATTTGGGGTATATTCAAGAGTTAGTATGACTTATTATCGTAATGAGGAAATAAGTTGGACAACCTATTATCAGGTGTATAAAATGAGATCATAAACTAAATGAGAAATTATGGTGGAATCCAAACAATATGTGGGGATAGTCCATAAAATAAATTGGACCAATGGACAACTTATGACCCATGAACAAATTCAAGTATGAAATTAGTAAATAAATAACTTTCGTATTATCGGAATGATAGAACTTACGTACCACTATCGTACGTGAGAAAACACATAGGAAAATTCTGTAAAAATTATAAACAACCCCAAATATTATCCTAAACGTTCCACGAAGGAATTTATGCAACAAAAAAATCTGATTGGCCGAGTATATGTCACACGTGACCAAGTTACCCGAATTAGGAAACTAAGTCGGAAAATTGTTAACACGGAAAAATAACCCAACCATAAATTAAATAAACATGTTGGAGAGACTTACAACATTGCATTAATAACCCATAACAAGATTGGGCCAATGGAGCACATTTGGCCCAAGGATAAAAATTTGGGATAAGAAAATACCCAAAAATTGTGTATGTAATTATGCAATATTTAGGAGGGCAATATAGGGTTAAAATATGGGTGATTAGTCATGTAAGGTAAGCCAAAACCGAACCAACTCTCAGAGGTGGTTTCCTAAACCTTTGCTACCTCTTTTGGGTGAGAGAATCCCAGATTTCTTGGAAACTAAGAAAATAATTCGCAGCCCCTTTCCTAGTCCCGTTAGGACTTGTTGGTACACCCTAAATCTATAGGAACCCATCCTTAAACTCTTGGGGAAGGTTTAGAAAACAAGTTGGGGTCGTGAGCAGCAAGTTTGGAGCGCTGGGGAAGTGGAGAACGGCTGGGGAAAATGTGCTCTTCCTCAACCTCGCTCTGCATCAACCCAGAAATCTGCAGAGAGTTCTTAGCTTTCAAAGGTAGGTGTCTCAGTCCAAGATTAAAGAAACCAACACCATCATGTAGTTCTCTGAGTCTAGGTACATTTGCACTTGGTTTGACTAGTTTTCATGGAGTATACATTGCGTATTCGCAGTTTTCCCTAAGTCGTGCACAGTTAGGGCTTTTCCCATTCTTCTTATTATGCACATGATTCGAGACTGAATTAGACTAAATTCCTTCAGGAAGTTCTTCTACTTGTCGTCATGATCATCTTTTATGTTGGACGTTTTGTCCAGAAGTCTTTTGTTAGAGAGTATAAGCATGGCAAGAGAGTCATTGCATGATACTGCGATTCGGGTTACACTTAGCTCTCTATTCTTCATATGTTTTCTCGGGATTTGAGGCCGAATTAGATCAAACCTCCAACATCCAAGTTCTTCTACTAGTTGTCCTCGTCATCTTTCATGTTGAACATTTTGTCTAAATGTCATTCGTTAGAGAGTTATAAGTGGGGAAAGTGAATCACTACATGGAGACATGTTTTCTGGTACACTAGAGTCATATGTTTTTGTCTGTGAGGCCACTAGTGTCGACACTACTTGAGGTAGTGTCGACACACTGTCTCAAAACAGCCTAGAAAGTGTTCTGGGAAGCTCTCTAGTGTCGACACTACCTAATCTAGTGTCGACACACTGTCCCAGTTTGACCCAGAAAGTTTCTGGGAGCTGATCTAGTGTCGACACTACCTGATCTAGTGTCGACAGACTGTCCCATATTGGCCAGAAGGTTTTTTGGAAGCTGTCTCTAGTGTCGACACTACTTGAACTAGTGTCGACACTACTTGACCATTTTTCCTTGTATTTGAAGCACTGTGTCGACACTACTTGATCTAGTGTCGACACTACTTGACCAGTTCTGCATTATTTTGTCTTGTGTTTGAAGCACTGTGTCGACACCAGTCAGGGGTGTGTCGACACTACCTTACAAGATTTGCATATTTTGGGTCAGATCATTCCATGATGTCTACAAGCATGTGCATGATGTTATATAGTATGCATGGACCTAAAATAAATCAACCCATTGAAGAAAATGGTAATGATACGAATATGATTCTAATGTGTAATTTTGATTGTCCTTATGTCATGGATTATCTTGTAATCTTGCTTCTTGTCAATTGATAAGATAAGAATATGATATGAATGTGGGGATGAATACATGTTAGTATGGACTTGTTAGTGGTGTTAATGTCATGAGTTGCATATAAGTTTCAATAGTTACATGCTTTCCGGTGTTCAATTAATTATTTGTCATATGCATACATGCTAGGAAAGATCTGTGACTCGTCACTTACACTTTTGCACGAATAGGCACACCCTTCTTAGGGAAATTGAGAGCACATATTCTGCATATGATCTGTCTTTAGAACATCCTCATGTTAAGACATTAATGAACTATGAAACATAAGATACGTCGTTATCCTGCCTTGTTCTTGTGAGCTGTTTGTCATTCCTTGACTCTATGAATGATCATGTTCCTTTTACTACGAGCTTGTTATTGAAACTCTGTGGCCATAATATGCATCTGTTTGTTCGGCACAACATGGGACTTCGGTCCAAAATTTGATCTAATGCCTGTGCAATAGGGGCCTGGTCCGGTCCTGGGGAGGAGCGCCCCAACGTACTTATTAACCATGGGAGTATGGACTTCTGGTGCTTGGCATAGCACAAACAAATAAGCAAGATTAGTGTGAATGTGCCTTTGTTTTGATATGATAAGTCTGATTTGATCTGATATGATATGATGTGATGTGATACGTCTGATCATGTTAACGCATGATATCTATCTGAATATGGCCAATCTCTTTTGATACGATTCTACTCTTGAAATATCTGTCCATTGTATATGCAGTTCGATATTTGATTTGATCTATCATCCGTTCTATTCCTCTGTTCAATCTGTTAGAAAAGCATGCATTGTCATCATATTCATGTGCATATCTGCCTATTTAAAATGCTAATCATGTATATCAGTGCCCGCACAATATTGAGATGTAATTCCTACTGAGCTAGTTCGCTCACCCCTATCATCCTGCCCTTTTTCAGGTAGTGATGAGGAACCAGTGGAGTCAGATTGGAAAGGGCAAGAGTGACGAACACCTGTCATATGAATAGTTGTCAGCTTAGAAATAGAAATTTAAGTAGTTATGTGATAGTGAACTTTTCTAGAAGTTTTATTAAATAAGGGACTCTTTCAGTTGATTCTTTCTATGTAAGGTTGTAACTAGATGAATGGAATGGAATAAAGTATACTTTTGATGATGTTATTATGATCTGAAATGTGGGTTATATGTAATTGTGACTCTGCGCTATTCAACTGTGATACGTCTGTTTGTATCGTTCACGTCCACCGGTATTTATTCCGCTGCTAAATATCGGGGCGTGACAACTGCTATCTAAATAATCTACCTGAAGTTCAGCTTGGCCAATTCTGGCAACCTATTTCTGCTCTTGGTTCAAGTAATGCTCATACCTCATCCATCCAGGTAGATTTTGCCACTTTAGAAATTCCAGATGTTGTGTTTCTGTCTCCACTCCCTAGTCATGAAATCTGCTGTCGGCACTATGATTTTTGAAAGATTTGCAAGGGTAATGGGCAGAATTTCAGTGCAGAAAGGCAATTCCCTCCCCTTTCACAAATTTGTCTTCAAATAATAATCATCAGGGCCACATCAAATCTGATGTTCTTGCCCCTCTCTTGTCTGAATGTGAGCGTTTATCTCCATCAGAATGGGAACAGCTTTACCCCTCACTGCTCAGTAGCTCACTGCTCTCAATGTCTCTCAGGCCAGATCAGGTCAACCTCCTCTGTCTGCTGTAGAATTTTTAGACCTGAACTCTATTCATCTTGTTCGAGACCCTTATGAAACATGGGTTGAGAGATACAAGGTGTATATGGCTATGAAAAAGGAACTGAAGCAGCACTAGATATTCTACCCCATAACCATAGATAAGTTCCTTCAGCATGCCAGTTTTGGCACCTCTAACTTTTACAAATCTTCTCTTGGTAGCAATGAATATGGCACTTTCATAGAAGCTCAGAGGCAGTTGCACATCCAGAGGATGGCTCCTGTTATGGGACCTTCCTACTCATTTGTTTATGGTGCATTTCAAAGTTATTTTGAAGAGCAGGAGCGCAAGGCATGGCCGATTATTACTCGCTATGCCTCCCTTCTGTCCCCTGCTTTCTACATTCCTATACCTCCTCAGTGATTTAATGAAAAACTGTCTCTTTTTGGCTCCCATTTATCTTTCTTATGTCCTTTCTTTGATTCTTTTTGCTTAATGACAAAATGGGGAGAAATAAAACATTCTGAAATACATATCAATATCCTTTCTTTCTTATTTTAGAAAATTTACTCAAGTTTATTTCAGCAAATTACATGTTATGTCTTGTTATATTTGTCATCACCAAAAAGGGGGAGATTGATGATCAGTCTATCCCCATATAATTTTATTTAATTATATACAATTTTGGTAATTAACAAAATCCTAATAATTATTTTCTAACAAGTTTTTATGAAGTTCATCCATGGGAAATAAGTCAAGCAAAATTGGTAAGTAATCCTTACACACTGTTGTTTAAAAGTTCAGAGCACAGAATTCTTCTAAGTCCATATCGATTTGATTTATAGCATAACGATTTCATTAGCATCACATAACGATTTCCTTAGAGCATAACGATTTCATAAGTATCGATTTCCTTAGACCGTAATGATTCGATAAGTTACACAACGACTTGGTCGCCGTAACGATTCGATAAGTTACATAACGACTTGGTCGCCTTAACGATTTGATAAGTTACACAACGACTTGGTCGCTGTAACGATTCGATAAGTTACACAATGACTTGGTCGCCGTAACGATTCGATAAGTTACATAACGACTTGGTCTCCGTAACGATTTAATAAGTTACACAACGACTTGGTCGCTTTAACGATTCGATAAGTTACATAACGACTTGGTCGCCGTAACAATTTGATAAGTTACACAATGACTTGGCCGTTGTAACGATTCGATAAAACAAACAACGATTTGGTCACTGCATCGATTTGATAAGTGAAACAACGATTTTGGTCTCACAACGATTCGTTAAGTGAAATAACGATTTCGGTTCCACCATGATTCGATAAGTTACATAATGATTTGATCGCTGTAACGATTCGATAAGTCATACAATGATTTGGTTGCCGTAACGATTGATCATCATATCAATTGATAACTATAATGGTTTGCTTTCACTTAAAGAACGATTTGATCATTGTATCGATTCGATAAGTGAAACAATGATTCGCTCTCACAACAATTTGCTTATGTTGAGCAACGATTTGTTCAAACAACGATTTGCTCATGTTTGAACAACGATTTGCTCAAACAATGATTTGCTTATGTTTGAACAACGATTTGTTTGTATCTGTACAACGATTTACTTATATGTGTACAACAATTTGCTTCTACTATAAGAACGATTCGCTTACTCTTGCAACGATTTCATTAGTGGAACAATGTCTCATGGATACATTGATTTCTCTATCATAAATTTAATGAATATATCTATTATTCTCATGATATTCAAATATATTTTCAAATATTGTGAAAGTCAAAGTCTTTCAGCACACATCTCTAGTATCCTTGCATTTATTATGACTGTTCGTATCATCTGCTCGTTGCCTTCTATTCTTATGCTTCTATAAGAAACGCTTTTCAAATAGCAGAATGACATTTCTATTTTGATGTATATTCTTCCTAACGATGGACTGATAAGCATGGAGACAGTCTAGCTATCTATGCTTTAACATTTAATGTGTGCAGGTCTCTACCAGTACCATGTCATACAACGTTGGACAAAATAAAAGCTGAAGGATATCAAGATGGATCTTCTCCTTGCGTGCATGGGTCATAAAGCATTAAATGATTACAAGCACACCTGTCGTACTCGACGAACCATGCAGTCTAACGAGCATCCAACCTAGAGACAACAGACACTTCAACGGATATATTTTTCAAAGAGATGGATATATAGAAGACTGATGACTCCGTAAAGAATAACTTTTGAGCTTTCATCTTACAACCTGCGAGCATCAGAAAGAAGAGCCCTGAGCTTCACTCCCTAGCTTGTTGTAGCTCTTGCTCTCCATTTTTCATTGTCTTTAGCCTTTGGAGAGCTTGTGTAATCTGAGAGATTTTTTTTCTTTGTGCAAATCTTTCTCTGTCTCAGTCACTGCCTTAGATCGAGCATTTGTTGAAATCTTGGTCTAGGGGCATTTTGCCTTTATTCACACTTGTGGTGAAGTTCCTCTTCGGGCTGTGAAGAGAAGACCTATGTGAACTGGTGGTTTGTATTCCCTTCGGTAAGGAAGGAAGACCTGTGTATTAGGGTGTTTCTATTCCTCTTCAGGGTTAGAAGAGAAGGCCAGCTATGGCTGGATGTGTAAGGGTCCTTAAGGGGGACAGTACCCTTGGTAGTGAAAGCCCAAGTTGTTGCTTGGGAACTGGACATAGGACTCCTTTGTATAGGAGGGCCGAACCTAGATAAAAATCTCCTATTGCATGTATGATTGCTTTTGTGCGTTTGTTTGTCTTCATTCATCTAACACTAACTACTCTCTTTAGTGTTTTCTATTAAGCATTTTTGTTAACAGATTTTAATCGAAAAGAATTTTTAGAATCCCATTCACACCCCCTCTGGGCTTTCTAGCTGGGCAACAGGAGTGACACACGCGGGTGTTGAAGGGGGGAGCACACGTGGGTGCCAAAGGAGTGGTAACCAAGAATTAAAATAAAAAGAGTCCCACCATGATCGCCAATTTGTGAACGTGCTTTAAATGCCACAAGAATAATTAAAAGAAAAAAAGATTTTTTAATTAATATGGATGGAAGAAGATGATGAAAAAGAAAAAAGAGTGAAGAAGAGGAGTGCATGTGTGCACTAGAGATGGAGTGTGATCGCCAGGTATACGTGGATACCAAAGGAGAGAGCAAAGGATGGGTTACTTACCTTCACTCGAAGATCGCGGGAGTTGAGGTGTGGGTTGACTCTTACTTCTCCAACCGACTGGCCGACGAAGAAAACTTTAGCTCTTGGTTACCTTGCAAGAAAGACACAAATAAACAAGTGAAACAATGATTAGACTGAGTTGTGTAATATCAAATCCAAAAGAACTAAAAGGAAAGCTTGCATGGGCTTGAACACACCTTGTGGTGTTTTAAAAAACCCCTAAGAATATGGGTGTGAATTGAATGATGTGTGTGTGATGGTGGTGAAGAAACTATGCTGACGTGTGATAGTGAGAAGCATGCACTAAAGAAGAATTAAAAAAAGCAAAGGGAGAGGAGGAAGAAGAATCTAAGATCTCCAAGCGTAGCAGAGGTTAAGAGGAAGAAGACTCCTCCTCCACGCTCCAATGAAGCTTGGAAGCCGACAGCACCGCCTCTTCAATTGGAGAACACTCCAAGCAAGCTTTCGAGGTTCTTCCCTTCAAACTTAGGAGTTTGAAGGCTCTGGAACCCAGTAGGACTTCACCAGTACTCAGGTATGCTTCCCTAAAAAAACGGGGGTGCTTTTATAAGGGTAAAAATGTAAATTATGATAACACAGTGGTTGCTTTTAATGATGAATCACGTCCATTCAAGTCGTCGCATTTAAAAGACTTTCATACTTCGACTGGTTCTTTCCATAGTTCGACTCAGTTGAAACATAGAAATTTGAGAAACGCGACCACATGGGTCGTCGTTCTTATGAACACTTCCAATATTGATCGAATTCTTGTCAAATTTTATAAATGGAAAGCTTGAATCACAGCGAAATTACCTATCACGCTTTATAAAGAATCGATCATTTAGTACGAAACGATTTATGAATAAAGGAAGGTCAGAAATGCGACAACCTGAGTGGACACGTATCTATTTAGCAATAAACACTTTCTAAAAACATTTTGGAAATTACCAAAAATTGAATATATAAACTCTTAATCGTGACGACCTGACAAGACGCATTTATGATAAGACCAATCGGAACCAAACTGGGAATCAGAACCAAATACGCGTCAGATTGACAAGTCGCGAATCTCACCAATTGATGTTTACATCTTCAATCGATACCAGCTCTAATCGGAATGGAAGTCAATCGGAAGAAAGAAATGTGTCGGCTTAACTCGTCGCATATTGTTGTTTGGCAATCGATGTTTAATCGATTCAGGTTTTTTCAATCGATTGGTTCAGTAAACACGACCACTTGACCCGTCGCGATTCAACTTGTTTAAATAGGACCCCCAAAAGCCCTAGAAAAATTCCTAAAAATTCTATAAAAATTTAAGAAATTATAAAAATTACTCATATGGTTAACTAAGGAGAGCCACTTTGAAACATTGCATTATAACATGAAATTTACTCAGTATGCTACCAAATTTGGCATGTCTACACTCGTCTCCCCGCTTCCTACTCTCTAATGGTGATCTGTGTCTCACCGCTTCCTGCTTTCGGACAACGATCCCCTTCTCCCCACTTCCTACTTTTCGTCGGTGATCCCCGTCTCCCCGCTCCTTGCTTCCTGATGGCGATCCCTATCTTTTCTCGCACCTCCCTCTCCTCGGTGGCAATCCCCGACTTTCTCACTCACCCCCCCCCCTCCTAAGCAGCAATCCCCGCTCTTCTCCACTCACATCCTGCCAAACAACAGGTCTATTTCGTGGTAAGCCCTCCCTTCACCATAGAATCTCTGGGTGAGGGGCATATTGTTCCCTTGCACCACGTCCATTTGTCTAGCACCCTGAGTTCGGGTGTTCTGCCTCCATCTCTAGACCCAGTGGAGGTCTCCTACGGCTACACCGCATCTTCTTCATTTCCTTCAAATAAACCTTTTGACCCTTAACCAGAGTGTTTCTTAGATTCTAGTTTAAGTAGTAGTTCTAGGGTAGAATCTAGAAAGCCCCCATCCTCAGCTAGGAAGGGTAAGTCTGGTGTTATTCCCCTTAGATATCTGGTAGATCTAGCTCAAAGGTGTGGCGCTCTTCTAGAAGAGTTCGCCCAAGAAGCTATAATTCTGAATATGGAAGCTTTGCATTAAGAGAAGTGGCTAGACGATGGGTTTGAAGTCTATGAAATCATGAACGGCGAGGACCTAGTGGATGAACATGATGGCAAAATAGAGGATGCTTTGAGATGTATGCTAGTGGAATGAGAAGATTTGATGAACCCACCTCGACAGTAGATGAACCTACCAAGAAGTCAATATTGCAACTGATGAAAAGAAATATTCGGCATATAATGTGCCAGTGTAACCCTACTACTCCCCATAGTTTCCTTTCTCTTTATTCCACAATGCTTATTCTGTGGGAAATCTAGAAGTCTAGATGCTTAATGCGGTTTGAGGGTAAGAGGTATTCTGCTGAAAGGATAATTCAAAATATTCGTTATATGCTCTCCATGTCCTTTGAGTCTACCACTTTTAAAGTGAGCTCCTCTGATCAGCACCTGAAGAATATTTATTCCCTTGGCTTCTCTCCAAAAATAGAGATATTACCTTCAAGCTTATCAGGTGGATCCCGCCTATCAAGGGGCTGGTCCTAAATGTTGATGGAGCGAGTAAGGGGAATCCAGGAACTTGTGGGGGAGGCGGCTGTGTAAGGGACAGTAATGGTATCTTGTTGTTGGCTTTTGCCCACTTCTATGGGTATGTTCCAGCTTGGTTGCTGAGGTGCGATCACTGTGTGATGGTATCCGCTTGGCTCTTGAATATGGTTTTACTCTGTCTGAAGTCAGATCTGATTCAGTTACTTTGGTCGCTTCTATTAGTAGTAACAAACTGCCTTCCTGGGAATGCATGCGCTGGTGGCGAGAAGCACAGTTTTCTCTTCATGATTCCAATATCAAAATTCATCATACCTACAGGCAAGCGAATTAGCTAGCAGATGCATTGGCAAACTTTGGTTGTACATCTAATTCAAATGTACTTTACTTTTCTGCCAGCTCTTTACCCCGTTCTTGTAAAGGTCCTCTTACTCTGGACTGGTCTGGAGTTCCTACTCTTAGGCTTACTTACTAGGGATTTTCCCCTCTGCTATTGTATGTTGATCATTCTTTTTTCATAATCCAGGCCCAGGTGATCGCACTGGTGGAGTGGTTTCATTCTATTCCTGGGAATAGGGTGCACTCTCCTGGTCGCTGACCCTGAGGACCTCTTTATTAAAAAAAAAAAAAAAAACTGATGAAAAGCACAAGCTGATGACCATAGCTGCTAATCTTCATCTTAAGGAAGAAGAGGAGCTCATAAAGACACTAAGGGAGTATAAAAATTCTTCTTCCTGGTCATATGAGGACATGCTCAACATTGACCCTGCGTTGGTGGAACACAGGTTAATCTTAAAGCAAGAGGCAATAGCCATCAATCAAAAATTAAGACGTTTCCACCCTCATATTACATTGAAGATGAAAGAGGAGATCGACAGGCTACACAAAGCTCATTTCATCCATGTAGTGTTGTATGCTCTGTAGGTGGCCAATATAGTCTTGGTCATGAAGAAAGATAGACGAATACGAATTTGCATAGACTTCTGGTGTAGCGACCCATATTTATGCCCAATAAGGCTCCATATCCAAGTCCGCCTCTCGCGATCGGACCAGAGTCTCGCAAGGGATATCTCATACAAATGTTCAGTAAGAATATAAAAGACAACCACAAGAGTATAATATACAAGTAATTATACTCATTTCCACAATTTACATTGTCCCAATACATTATTATATGTCCAAGGAAAAAGTATAACTATCTGGGGCATACCCCGAGGGACCACAAGCTCACACAACAACTACTACGACTCACCTGCTGGTGGTACAAGTCTGCCACAACGCCACTGCGAGACAACACGCAGCTAACACTTGAAAAGGACTGTAAGGGAGTGAGCCACAATAAGTCACTAGCTCAGCAGGGACCTCCCAAAAATAAAACTGGAAACTAAAGAGACCTCAACCACAAAGTGTCTCACCGGCAACACCGATAGCCAAACCACATCACAATCCCATTAAACATAATTAAACTACCATTAAATAAAACCCACTATCTAACACAGTCTGTAGAAACTAAAGAAACTAAGAGGACTGGTACAGAAACACCATACCACAATGACAACAGCAATGCCTAGGCCACAAGCCTCACAGACAAACCTCAAACACGAGGGTAACAGGACTGCCAACAAGGAGCTAGTCCACTATACCCTAATACCACAATACTCTAGAAAGCTACCCTCAAAAGGGTAAAACACATCAAGTGGAATGTCCTACTACACAACCTCCACGAAGCACAGCTCCACCTCAACACCTGAAAAGGTTGGTACATAGCATACCACAACAAACGGTTACCCACAAAGGGTACAGATACCTACCACCACGAGGTATCACCACAAAACCTCAACACAACTGTGCTCCCAACAAGGCACATCACAGCGAGTCAAACCACAACCGGTGAGTCACCACTCACAAGCCACAACCACTGGCAAAGCACGAGTTGGAAAGAACGATGGCACCACACAGGAACGGACTACTGGTTCATGACGCCAGTATACAACTCGAACAACACATCATAAGAACTACCTCTTAGTCTCGCAGTCATGGACGAAAGGTCCAACTGCCGCTCTACAACCACACAGTAAAGCCAAAGACAGTAGAGACCAACCACACCACACCTGCAGCCACACACAACTGCAGGTCCATGCTTGGCACCTTTAGGGACTCTGGCCTAAGCTCCCTAAAGTGAGGCACTAGAAAATAAGACTAACTGGGGCCCAGTACATCTACTGGTGTCCGTACCCCCAACCACGAGCATGCTACAAGTGACCGCACACCCACAAACACAAGTCGCTACCCATTGTCGTCTTTCCCGTCTGCCAAACGTACAACTCCAACACAGGAGTGAGGGCGTCCAAGAAGATGGTACAGACCTCTACAGTACACACAGTACGGGACAAACCCCGAGCACAACAAACACAATGTGCCTGGCTCACGAAGAACCTGGGATATCCGACTGAAGAGGAATTCAAGAATAGGCGTCGGACCACCAAACTCGACGAACACACAAACCATGTCGATCACTTAACATAACTGTAACACTTATACCACGGTACACTTACCATAATTAGCTCGTCACTGGTCACCATGTGACCTCAAGGAACTATACACTTATATACACATGACCCACATAAGCACATAATAACCTTGCCTGTCATTGGTCATCACATGACCTCTATAGAAACACACTTCTAAGCACCTAAACCACACATATAAACCACATTAACATAACTCACTAACTAATTACAAACCAATTCATTAGCCTAAACATGATTTACTAACATAAAGATAACTTAAACATCTTAACAGCACCCTAGAAAACTAGGGCTAGGTCAACACTAGACCATCACAGCCCAACCATCACAAATACACCTCAGAAGCCAAATCGTGATAGACACAGACATAGCCTTTAGAAATGCGACGACCCCAATGGTCGCGATTCCAATGTTAACGTGATAGGACCTGATGATCAGTCTGTCCCCATGTAACTTTAATTAACTACATTTATATAAATAATTTTTTATGATTAACAAAACCAAACAAGAACTTATCAATTATATCTAATGAATGTTTTTCATAAGTCTTAAGTACAGGAAAAATACCAAGGTCAAACAAGCCAACAAAAGGTATGCATTACTTCTCTGAAGCTTTGATCTCTTCAACATATTATTTCTCTAAGTCCAGAATGATTTCCTTATAAGCATATCGATTTCAAAGAATTATCATAATGATTTCCCTTCTGGCTGAAAAGTCATGTTGTTTCAATCAAGTCGATGCTGTAACGATTCCATAAGTCATCGTAACGATTCCTTTAGAACTCGTAACGACTTGCTTGTCATAACGACTTCATAAGTCATCGTAACGATTCCTTTAGAACTCGTAACGACTTGCTTGTCATAACGACTTCATAAGTCATCGTAACGATTCCTTTAGAACTCGTAACGACTTGCTTGTCATAACGACTTCATAAGTCATCGTAACGATTCCTTTAGAGCCCGTAACGACTTGCTCGTCATAACGACTCTATAAGTATTTCATATCGATTTCTTCAGAAACTCAACGATTTGCATCGTATAACGATTTATTAAGTGTTTCACAAAAAATTCCTCCTGTGTCATAACGACTTGGTCAACCTGGCTTACTCATAACGATTTCATAAGTCATATAGCCATCGATGTCATATCTTGATATCTTATTCATCTGAAAAGCGTTGAATAGTAAAAGTCCACGTAGACATCTCTCTGACGCTTTTGCATTTATGAGATCTGATCATATCTCATGCATGCAGACCATATCGTGCCTACTCTGATAACGTCCTTTAGACTTAAGCTATTTGGCATTACTATTTCCATGTCTATTACCAATAATGTTGACTGACATCAGAGACAGCTTAGCTGTCTGCTATTTGAGTTTGACATTTGTGCAGACCTCTGAACCAGCTTCATAGTACAACGTTAAACAAATAGAAACCAACGGATATTTCTGAAGATTTATCTCTTTGCGTGCTCAAGTAATCAAAAGACTGTTGACTGGAAGCTTCCAAGACTCCAGATGTCATTCAGTCTAACGACTACTCGAAAGAGAGACAACGGACACTTCAACGTCTTCATTTCAAATTGAAGATATAAATTCAAGTCAGAAGAACAGAAGGAGACAGATCGTGATTCAAGCATTCAAATTCTTCTGAAGAAAGTCCAGAGCCAAGAATCGTCATTCCGCTCAGCTTTTGCTCTTTTGCTCTCCACTAGTTTGTGAAAATCTTGAGAGAGCCTGTATAGTTCTGAGAGTGTGCCTTGTTTAAAATCTCTTTGCTCTTAGTTCTAGTTGCTTCAGATCCTTGCTTATCAAAAGCTTGATCTAGGGGCTTGAAAGTCATTCATTCTTCTCTGTGTTGTTCCCTTCGGGTGTGAATGAAGACCTGGTGGTATCCAGGGTGTTGTTCCCTTCGGGTGTGACGGAAGACCTGGTGGGTGTCTAGGGTGTTGTTCCCTCGGGTGTGAAGGAAGACCTGGTGGTATCCAGGGTGTTTTCTTCGAGTGTGAAGGAAGACCAGCTGAGCTGGGTGTTGTAGCGTCCTTAGGGGGACTGTACCCAAGTTAGTGAAATCCTGAGTTGTTGCTCAGGGACTGGACGTAGGACTCCTAAGGAGAGGAGGTCTGAACCAGGATAATCCTTGTGTTGTGTGACTATCTTCTTTGTGTGATTATTATTTAAACTAACTGTCACTAACCTATTTCGAAGAACGTTTGTGTGATTGTTTTGAGTTACAGGTATCTTCTAGATTAATTTTTAAAGACCCATTCACCCCCCTCTGGGCTCGTCAACTGGGCAACAAGTGGTATCAGAGAGTTCTTCGACAAAGAAAGGATCCAACGATCTGAAGAGTAAAGATCCATGGCAGCCCAAGGTAACTTTGAAGGTCAGTCTGTCAACCGACCCCCTCTCTTCGATGGTGAAGACTATCCTTACTGGAAGACCAGAATGGAATACTTTCTACAAGGGCACGACTATCAAATTTGGTCCATAGTAGAAGAAGGTGATCTGTTATCACAATGAGAAAGCACAATGGGCAGATGATGACAGGAAGAAGATTTCCTTGAATTGCAAAGCAAAGAGCATCCTATGCTGTGCTCTAAGTAAGAAGGAATTCAACAGAGTTTCAGCCTGCAAATCCTCAATGGAAATGTGGGAAAAACTCAGGATTACTTATGAAGGCACAGACAAAGTGAAGGAAATAAGAATCGATATTCTTGTCACTCAATATGAAAGATTTCAGATGCAATCAAGTGAGTCCATAACTCAAATGTTCAGCTGGTTCACTGACATCACAAATGGACTGGCTAGCCTGGGGAAAGTCTATAAGATGGGAGATATGGTAAGAAAGATACTTAGATCCTTACCGTCCTCATGGACTCCAAAAGTCACAGCAATAGAAGAAGCTAATGACCTGAAGAGAATGTCTGTAGAAAAGCTCATTGGGTCCCTCATGGCCCATGAGATCAATATGGAAAGGCTAGGAGAGTCCTCTAGCAGAAAGAAGCACTCCAACGCCTTAAAAGCTGAAGAAGATTCACCAGATGCAAGTTCAGCGGAAAGTGAAAGTAATGCAGACAGCGAGAATGAGGAAGCTATGCTATCTAGAAAGTTACAGCAAATTTTGGCTAAAAAGAAGAAATCTCAATCTGGTAGAAGGTACTTCAAAAGGAATAAGGATTCAAGAAGCCAGACGGAAAAGAAATAAAGAAAGGAGAACCCATCTGCTATGAATGTAAGAAACCAGGACACATTAAGACTGAGTGTCCTAAGTTAAAGAAGCCGGAGTTCAGGAAGAAGGACAGTTCCAAGAAGTTCAGAAAGTACAAAAAGAAAGCAATGGCAGCAGCATGGGAAAATAGTAGCGACTCAGATAGTGAGTCAAGCTCCTGCAGTGATGAAGAAAAAGCCCACTTGGCCTTCATGGCAAATACTGAAGAAAAGGTAACTTCTGACTCCTCTTAGATTCATGCAATGGTTCAGACTCCGATAGTTAGAAGAGGCTTTCAACGAACTATATGAAAAATATAAACAAGTAACCAAATTATTAAAGTAAGTAAGAAAAACATAGTCTGTATAGAAAATACAAACTCAGATCTAAAATCAGAAAATGAACAATTAGAAAGTCAATAACTGAACTTAAACGAAGAAATGAACTGTTATGTGAAGACCTAAAAGCTAAGAATGAACAAATAACTAAACTAGAAAAAACAGGAAAGTACAGATGAATTAAGGAAAGAATTAAAAACTTAAATGAAGAAAATGATAAACTATCAAGCACACTAGAAAAATTTACTAATGGTAAAAACTCTCTAATATTAAAAGGTGCTAGGAGATCAGGTAAGAAGAAAAATGGGTTAGGATATACACCCCCAGATAATGAAGAAACCATAGTCTATCCTAAAACATATCCAACACCAAAATTTGTACCTGAACAGGATGTAGCATACAAAGCTGATTTCAAATACATAGAAAAAGTGACTAAGTTGTCCTGCTGTAGTCACTGCAATAAGTTAGGACATATTATAACTACATGCCCAACAAGACATAAGAAATGGATATTAAAAGGCAAAATTAATGATACTAACCAATCAGGACCCAAAAGAATTTGGGTACCTAAAGCTTAATGTTTTTATTTCAGGTTAACCCTCGAGCATCCAAATGGTATCTGGATAGTGGGTGCTCAAGACACATGTCAGGAAACCAGAAGTTGTTCTCTCATCTCCAAGCTGAAGACGGAACAGTTACTTATGGAGATAATGGGAAAGGAACCGTGATAGGCAGTGGCTCTGTGAATAACAAAGGAAAGACAGTCATAGAAGATGTGCTATTAGTCAAAGGATTGAAGCACAATCTTATTAGCATTAGCCAGCTGTGCGACAGAGGCCATCAGATCAAGTTTCAAGAGTCAAAGTGCAGTATACTGAAGGATGGAGTAGTCATCTTTGAAGCTAATAGAGAAAAGAATTTATGTGCTCGATCTAGAAGAGCTCATGGTTCAAAATGTTTGCCTGGCAGCAAATAAAGACAAATTCACAGAATTATGGCACAGATGACTTGGACATTGCAGCATAGATGGCATGAGAAAACTGCTGAAGAAGAATCTCGTGGAAGGTCTACCTAAGATTAGTGCTAAATTGGATGGTGTATGTAAACCTTGTGCTAAGGGAAAGCACACCAAAGGCTCCTTCAAGTCAAAGACGGTGGTGACCACCTCAAAACCTTGGAGCTCCTTCATATGGATCTATTTGGGCCAATGAGGACTACCAGTCTTGGAGGAAAGAATTTTGGATTTGTCATAGTTGATGACTACTCAAGATTCACATGGGTGTCATTCCTAGAACATAAAGATGACACTTTTGAAAATTTCGTCAGCTTCAGTAAGAAAGTTCAGAAAGATCAGAAGCTCAACATTGTGTCTATCAGATCAGATCATGGTGGTGAATTTCAAATGAAAAGTTTGCTAGATTTTGTGATGATCAGGGAATTGAGCATATTTCTCAGCACCAAGGACACCACAACAAATTGGTATTGTTGAGAGGAAGAACAGAACCCTATTGGATATGGCAAGAACTATGCTCTCAGAATATGATCTGCCAAGATACTTTTGGGCTGAAGCAGTCAACACAGCAAGCTACATTGTCAACCGAGTAATGATCAGGCCAATCCTGAAGAAGACTGCATATGAACTGTTCAAAGGAAGGAAGCCAAAGATTAGCCATTTCAGAACCTTTGGGTGCCCTTGCTTCATTCACAACAATGGAAAAAGGGACATTGGTAAGTTGGATGCCAAATCAGATGAAGGCATCTTCATGGGGTACACTTCTAACCCAAAGGCTATAGAGTATTTAAAAACGTACCTTGTTGATTGAACAATCTGTGCACATTATTTTTGATGAAACTAACCTTTCCTTGAGAAATGAAGTAGATAGTGACGATGATGATGCAGAAGAACTATCCAAGAAACTAAAAGATGCATCAATTGAGGACAAGGATGATCCACCTCTGGAAGAATTACACGGAAGAAGTTACTCATGAAAACCTTCCAAAGGAGTGGAGATACAAGAAAGATCACCCACTTGAGAATATCATTGGTGATCCATCCATAGGGGTAAGAACAAGAGGTAATGTTATTCCTTGTGATTACCTAGCTTTTGTTTCTCAAATAGAGCCTAGGACAGTCAATGAAGCTCTTTCTGATGAATCTTGGATAGTAGCCATGCAAGATGAATTAAATCAATTCAAGAGAAACCAAGTATGGTCACTTGTTCCTAGACCATCAGACCATCCAGTCATTGGCACCAAATGGGTGTTCAGAAATAAACTGGATGAAACTGGTGCAATCTTAAGAAACAAGGCCAGATTGGTAGCTCAAGGCTATTCTCAAAAGGAAGGCATAGATTTCGATGAAACCTATGCACCTGTAGCTAGACTTGAGGCCATTAGAATATTACTTGCATATGCATCTGCTTTGAACTTGACACTATTTCAAATGGATGTTAAATCCGCCTTTTTAAATGGTTTCATAAAAGAGGAAGTTTATGTGGAACAACCTCCGGGTTTTGATGACACAGAATTTCCTAATCATGTTTTCAAACTTCACAAGGCTTTATATGGTTTAAAGCAAGCACCTAGAGCCTGGTATGAAAGGCTTAGCTCTTTTCTTCTAAATCATGGTTTCAATAGAGGTCAGGTAGATAGTACTCTCTTTTAAAGTCAAAAGTCAAACACATCCTATTAGTTCAAATCTATGTAGATGATATCATTTTTGGTTCTACTGATGTGTCTCTTTGCAAGTATTTTGAAAAGTTAATGCAGGGAGAATTTGAAATGAGTATGATGGGAGAACTCAACTATTTCCTTGGACTTCAAATCAAACAAGGAAAGGAAGGAACTCACATCTGTCAAGCAAAGTACATAAAAGAACTCTTGAAGAAATTTAGATTTGAAAATACCAAGCCACTGTCGACACCAATGAGTACATCAACAAGAATGGACAGTGACAAAGATGGTAAGGAAGTAGATCAAAAGATATATAGAGGTATGATTGGTTCACTACTTTATTTAATAGCTAGTAGACCAGATATACTATTTAGTGTATGCATGTGCGCTAGATATCAAGCTGATCCTAAAGAATCACATTTATTTCCGTGAAAAGAATATTTAGATATTTAGCAAGATCTCATGACTTAGGTCTATGGTATCCAAAACTCTGTGAAATTAACTTAGTAGGTTACTCTGATGCTGACTATGCTGGATGCAAATTAGATAGAAAGAGCACCAGTGGTGGTTGTCAGTTCCTTGCAGGGTGTTTGATATCTTGGTCCTCAAAGAAACAAAATTCAGTAGCACTTCTACAGCTGAAGCTGAGTACGTGGCTGCTGGAAGTTGCTGCACACAACTTTTATGGATAAAGCAATAACTTGAAGACTTCGGTTTAAATATCAAATCAATCCCTTTGCTGTGTGACAACACCAGTGCCATTAATCTCACCAAGAATCCAGTCCAGCACTCAGGACCAAACATATTGAGGTTAGATATCATTTCATTCGTGATCATGTTGCAAATGGAAATATTGAAATATCCTTTATTGATACAAATGGCCAATTAGCAGACATTTTCACAAAAGCCTTACCTGAAGAGAGATTTACATCTCTTAGAAGGGAATTAGGCATGTGCAATTTGTGATAAAAGTTGCTTACAAGTGGCACATTAAATTTCAGAATTAAAGTAATTTTCCCTCCATGGCGATAAGCAAAAGAAATTCAAATTGTATTGTTGTAACCGCTCTCTCATTGAAGTCCGTTTGAATAGTCAAAACCTTTTGTCGTTTTCCACCGCCTTTTGGCGCCTCACTTTCCACGTAGCATTAATTTATTCATAAAATCGATGACAGAACGATTCGTATCTCATCGTCTACCTTTTCCCCTCTTTTATCCTGTCGCTTGAGCCGATGCCCTAACAACTCACATCTCAATCCTCTGCAAATTTGAACCTTCTCCTACTTCCCGCAAAATTTCCTAAGGATTCCTTCTCCTCACCTTCCGTCTCCACCCTCCGTTGCCTTTCCCACCTGAATCTATGGCCGCACCAGTTATCGCCGGAAGTTTGGGTGGCTACAGCGCCGAGTTCCTCACTCCTGAGCAGCAGGAGAGGTTTACCTTTGTGAAGACAAAGCTCTGTGGCAATAAAGAAGTAGATGTCGCTAATTGAGGAAAAGTGGAATGAGCAGCGTAGTAGATTTGATCAATCAGATGCAGTGGACAGAAATTACCACTTTTTCAGAGGTCAGTTATCCGGACTTGGTAAAAGCCTTCTTCGTGTGTATGAGAACAGAGGAAGATGGGTCTCTAGTTTCTTCAGTAAAGGGAATCATGATTAGGATAGACCCTGAGTTGCTGAAGATGTTGTTTAATGTAAAGACTTCCGGATTTAGTGGGGTTCACACCGTGGACGCCCAAGTGAAAGGTTTGGGAATTATCGGGCCAGGATTCAAGCTGAGGGATGGCAAGATCGATATAAATCAACTATCTGCTTTCAACCGCCTCCTTCATTTTATTATCTGTTAAATCTTAGTTCCCAGAAGTGCAACTTTTTCATCTTGCACAAAGGCCGACTCAGACATGATGTACTGGGCCATTCAGAATAAGGAGATAAATATGGCCGCAGTGATAATGGAAAGAATGAAGTTTGCAAGAGATCAGATTTGGGACACCAAGAGTAAGTTCAATGTGTCCCTGCCTTATGCCCACCTACTTACCAAGATCTTCAAACACTTCGGTGTTGATCTTTCTGGGGCAGTTGTAGAGAAAATGGGCCAAGCAATCAGGTCCAGGAACCTGAAGAAGAGTGGCTTCTCTGTGGAAAGTGGTGTCTGGTTCAAGGCTTCAGTTGCTGAAGGCGAAGCCATCATTGACGACACCTCAGTTATTCATCAGGAGATGGGATCAGCGGATATGATTCCAGAACTGCCAGTGGAGTCAATTTCAGCTCCAGCAGTTGGAGCAGCAGAATCTTCAGGCCCCTCCATTGCAGAAGTTCAGTGTGAGAGTGCAGTAGAAGAAGAAAGAGCGTATGTAGAAGCTTCAGGATTTCCAGAAGAATCAGTTCAAATTTTTGCAGAAAGAAGAATTGAGGATATTCTCCCAGAGGACATTATTCCAGTTGAGGACCCACTACCCTCAACTGTAGTTGCATCTATTCTGGCAGACATCATTGATTCGATTCCTTTCATCTCAAGTGCTCCAGAAACCAGTGGCAGAGTTGCAGAAGAGACTGTGGCATCAGGCCACGTTGATGTTCAAATGGAAGATGTGTCAGTGGAATTAGAGCACCCAGCTGTTCAGGGTGTCTCTGTAATGGCGGATGCTCCCATTCAGGGGGAGCAGGTATCAAATGTAGAAGTTGCTCCTATTGAGGGGGAGCCATCAAAAGAAGGTTCAGAAGAAGCAACTCCAGATGTTGATCAGGATGAAAAGCATGGAGATTCTCCAAATTTGGATGGCAGAGAAGGGGAGACTGCAAGCTCTTCGAGCTCAGATGATGATCAACCTCCTCCAGCAAAGGAAGGCAAGGAGAAAGGAAAAGAAGTTGCCTCTGAAGTTCCTCTCCTGGCTGATCTCCTTTTGAGAGGCAGGTCAAGCAGAAAATTGTCATAAACTTGAAGCCAGTGATTGAAAGGGAATGTTCAAGGTGAGCTATTATGTACTCTCCAGTCAGATGTAAACTCTATATTTATGAGCCAAGCCTCAGCCAACAAGGAGTTAGGTCAAATCCGAAATGCTATGAAATGGTTTAATAAGGAGGATGCTCTCAGCAGCATGAAAGCACCAGCCAGCACAGAAGCAGCAGCCAGCAGCAGCACAGAAGCAGCAGCAGCACCAGAAGAAGTAGGGCCAACAGGGCCAGCTGATCAGGTTGCAGGGCCACCAGGGCCATCTGAGCATGGGTCAAGGCCATCAGGGCCGATGGAGAATGTGTCTGTGCAGATAGAGGCAGAAGAGTTCTTGGCACCCAAGCCCCCAGCTCCCTCTTCCCCCTCTCACACACCTATTCCTCCAACTCCACCCTCAGCTCCTACAGCACCTCCTTCTCCTCAAACATTCAAGAAGCCTCAATCTAGACCAATTTCTTCTCCTACACCATTTCAGTCCACCTCATCTCCTGCCTCCTCTACTTCCATGCCTTCTCCTTCTCCTATACATGAGGCCCCTCCAGCATCCTCAGCTGGAGCATCCTCCTCCTCCTCTGGTCCCTCCCTTGGACCAATGGATGACCGCCCTACTACTTCCCACTCTTTTCTTCACCCTACTCCTCCACCCTCTTTCATCACTATCATACCTGAAGGAGCTCAACTCAACTCTCCCTTTACGGAAAAGATAAAGGATGAGTTTGAGGAAGGGATCCTCAGATCTGTGTTGAAAGTTGGGGAACATATTCACAGGGCAGACCCTTCTAGTCCTGCCCCCAAGAAAAGGAAGCTTTCTTCTACTTCCTCTTCTTCCTCTGACCCCAAATTCCCACCTTTGTGGTTTTCTCTCACAGTGGACAACAAACATAACCCACTGTATAGGGAATACCTTTCCAAAGTTGTTCTTGCCACCATCATCAACCTTCCCTTTCAAAACCTTACAGATCATTTGAACACCATTCTACCCTATACTTCTCTTTCAAAATCCGAAAAGTCCAAAATCTTCTCTCTTGCTCACTCCAAATCTGAAGAGCAGTGGGGCAAAGGTCAAGGATCTTCTCAAGAAGTTCACTCTTGCCAAATCTGCCAGATTTCCTCCAAGGGACCACTCCTTGACCCTGTCTGAATGGTTCAGGATGTATCACCAAGAACTATGGGCACCCTACATTCAATCGGAAATAAAAATGATCAGGCATTTCATGCTATTCAACAACTACAGATATATTCATAGACTTCCAGATGTTCAACTCTGTCAGTTCAGAAATGCCATTTCAGCTTTGACCCCGGATATCTCTCAATCTTCAGATGTTCAGGTAGATTTTGCTACCCTTCAAATACCTGAGGAGATAGCCCTTCCTCAAATTCACTTTCTAGTTATGGAATCCTCTGTAGGATCCATTATCTTGAACGTTTTGCCAGAGTAATGGGCAGAATTAAAGTGCAGAAAGGCTACCTGGTTGCCTTTACTAGATTCCTATTTAGGGAATATCACCAGGGGCATGTAAGTGCTGAAGTTCTAGCCCCTATTCTGTCTGAATGTGAAAGGCTCACATCTTCTGAATGGTCCAAGTTCTACCCCCTGTCAGCTCAGCAGCTGTTTGAACTCAATGAAGCTCAGGCCAGGGAAGCAAACCAGCTATTTCTCCAGGCCACTTTTCTAGATATGAACTCCATTCATCTTGTTGATGACCCCTTCAAGGTCTGGGAGGAAAGATACAAAGTGTATCTGGCTATGCACAAAGCTCTCAGAGATAACCACAACCACTACCCTGTCACCATGGACCAATTCCTCACCTGTGCCAGCTTTGGCACTCGTCGTTTTCTCAAGATGAACATGGACAAGAATGCATATGCTGATCTTCTCTATCAGCACCTAGATCTACATCTCAAACGGATGGCTTCCGCCATGGGACCATCTACTCTCTGTCTTTTGGAGTGTTTAAAACTCTTTTTGAAGAACAGAAAGCTCAGGCATGGGAACCATCTCCCACTTTGCTTCTCTGTTGTCTCCTGCCTTCTATTTACCTGTACCTCCTCAACATTAATGAAATGATCCTCTGTGTATACTCTATCTCTCTCTTCTATCTTTGTCGAAGATTATCTTTTTGCTTAATGACAAAAAGGGGGAGAAAACCTTATGTCTGAAAAATCTATTTTTTTTGGCATACTTATTGTTCAGTTTTGTCATCACCAAAAATGGGAGATTGATGATCAGTCTGTCCCCATGTAACTTTAATTAACTACATTTATATAAATAATTTTTGATTAACAAAACCAAACAAGAACTTATCAATTATATCTAATGAATGTTTTTCATAAGTCTTAAGTACAGGAAAATACCAAGGTCAAACAAGCCAACAAAAGGTATGCATTACTTCTCTGAAGCTTTGATCTCTTCAACATATTATTTCTCTAAGTCCAGAACGATTTCCTTATAAGCATATCGATTTCAAAAGAATTATCATAACCATTTCCCTTCTGGCTGAAAAGTCATGTTGTTTCAATCAAGTCGATGCCGTAATGATTCCATAAGTCATCGTAACGATTCCTTTAGAACTCGTAACGACTTGCTGTCATAACGACTTCATAAGTCATCGTAACGATCCTTTAGAACTCGTAACGACTTGCTTGTCATAACGACTTTATAAGTCATCGTAACGATTCCTTTAGAACTCGTAATGACTTGCTTGTCATAACGACTTCATAAGTCATCGTAACGATTCCTTTAGAACTCGTAACGACTTGCTTGTCATAACGACTTCATAAGTCATCGTAACGATTCCTTTAGAACTCGTAACGACTTGCTTGTCATAACGACTTCATAAGTCATCGTAACGATTCCTTTAGAACTCGTAACGACTTGCTTGTCATAACGACTTCATAAGTCATCGTAACGATCCTTTAGAGCCCGTAACGACTTGCTCGTCATAACGACTCTATAAGTATTTCATATCGATTTCTTCAGAAACTCAACGATTTGCATCGTATAACGATTTATTAGTGTTTCACAAAAATTCCTCCTGTGTCATAACGACTTGGTCAACTGGCTTACTCATAACGATTTCATAAGTCATATAGCCATCGATGTCATATCTTGATATCTTATTCATCTTAAAAGCGTTGAATAGTCAAAGTCCACGTAGACATCTCTCTGACGCTTTTGCATTTATGAGATCTGATCATATCTCTGCATGCATGCAGACCATATCGTGCCTACTCTGATAACGTCCTTTAGACTTAAGCTATTTGGCATTACTATCCATGTCTATTACTAATAACGTTGACTGACATCAGAGACAGCTTAGCTGTCTGCTATTTGAGTTTTACATTTGTGCAGACCTCTGAACCAGCTTCATAGTACAACGTTAAACAAATAGAAACCAACGGATATTTCTGAAGATTTATCTCTTTGCGTGCTCAAGTAATCAAAAGACTGTTGACTGGAAGCTTCCAAGACTCCAGATGTCATTCAGTCTAACGACTACTCAAAAGAGAGACAACGGACACTTCAACGTGTTCATTTCAAATTGAAGATATAAATTCAAGTCAGAAGAACAGAAGGAGACAGATCGCGATTCAAGCATTCAAATTCTTCTAAAGAAAGTCCAGAGCCAAGAATCGTCATTCCGCTCAGCTTTTGCTCTTTTGCTCTCCACTAGTTTGTGAAAATCTTGAGAGAGCCTGTATAGTTCTGAGAGTGTGCCTTGTTTAAAATCTCTTTGCTCTCAGTTCTAGTTGCTTCAGATCCTTGCTTATCAAAAGCTTGATCAAGGGGCTTGAAAGTCATTCATTCTTCTCTGTGTTGTTCCCTTCGGGTGTGAAGGAAGACCTGGTGGTATCCAGAGTGTTGTTCCCTTCGGCTGTGAAGGAAGACCTGGTGGTGTCCAGGGTGTTGTTCCCTTCGGGTGTGAAGGAAGACCTGGTGGTATCCAGGGTGTTGTTCCTTCGTGTGTGAAGGAAGACCAGCTGAGCTGGTGTGTGTGTAGCGTCCTTAGGGGGACTGTACCCAGTTAGTGAAATCCTGAGTTGTTGCTCAGGGACTGGACGTAGGACTCCAAGGAGAGGAGGTCCGAACCAGGATAATCCTTGTGTTGTGTGACTGTCTTCTTTGTGTGATTGTTATTTAAACTAACTGTCACTAACCTATTTCGAAGAACGTTTGTGTGATTGTTTGAGTTACAGGTATCTTCTAGATTAATTTTTAAAGACCCATTCACCCCCCCTCTGGGCTTGTCAACTGGGCAACAGGACCCAGCGTCACGACCAGAACGCGAGGCCCGATATGTCGCCTTTATGCCAAACGGTCAATCTGATAGTCCAAAGTGCAAATCACGATGGCACGATAGTCACGACAATGAAACAACACTAGTCCATACTTTAATCGCGACGGACCGCACCGACGCATTCAACAAGAACACGATGGGTCAAGTGTCGCGTACACACCAATCGGTCCAGCATTGGTCGGAAGACATGAATGCGACGGGCCATGTCATCGCGTTCACCGCAAAATGTGACGGTTCAGTCCGTCGCCTTCTCAAGCAAGCGGCTGAACCCTTCTTCCTCCTCCAGAAACACTCTACACGCCATGCAACTCACACAAAAGCTCATAAAATGAAAGGTGAGCTACCACATGGTAACCTATCAGGCTCTTAAAGCTGTAAACCAATTGAATAACCAAAATAAAGAGGAAGTCTCCCTACCAACTGGAAGAACCTGCCAAACGTGAAGAACTCCACACCACCGGTGCACCCATGCTCGGACACCCTCCTCGCATGGAAACCGTGCCGTACGGACCACCTAGAAGCCGAAATCGCCCAGGGGACTTCTCAGCAGCTTCCCCCATCACCAGACAGAGCTCCTCTACTCTGTCTAGCCGAAACAGAGCAATTAATGATGGTCAAAATCACGACATAGGCAAACGTCGTGTTTACAACATGTTAAACGTGACCATCCTCACCGTCGCCAATCGGGACTCAGTGCTCCACGCATCACAAAGGTGGTGCGAAGAATGCAATGTAGGAGACCGTCACATTCAAAACGTGACATACTACTCCACTGCGTTCACAACCAGTGAACTTGTGGGCTGTTTGGCTAAGACCTCCAGCCCACAATGCCCACACAACACTCGGAGTCCACAAGCAAGGCTCAATGACCACACATTGGCCAAGAGCACCACACACACAACCTGTTAAACTAGATTCGAACGGTCGCGACGTTACATTACTATCACCTAAAAAGGAATATCATCCTCGACATTCAGAACGAAACCACGACAAGCCGGACTATCACCTAAAAGGAAATAAAACCATATAAAGAACAAGTAGGATACACTTTCTCTGTGCTTGCCTTTCAAACCATTCTGCACTGACTGACCCAATCTATTCATTCCTGTGCCGATTCGACTTTCTCCTATTTCTTTAATTCCTTGCACAACTGCTATGTTCCATTGACTCAATATGCTTTTATTTACCTTTCAACTGTAGGCGATTCAACCTTGCTGTTGGCGCTTTATCTCCTTGGACTCAACCTACTTCCACATTTTCCTGGCTGTGTTTGCAACATTTCTTTCTGTGCCGCTTCACTTACTTAAAACTCTTTACCATAAACTGCCACCCTAAAGTTGCTCTGCCATATTAAACCATCTTTAAATTTCAGATTTCTGGTGCTATTCCATTATCGGCCTATCACTGTCAACTGTTACACTGCCTTACCTTTACTCATAATCTCAACTGTTAATTCCTCGAAGAAAATCAAAATACCATATCTAAATTTCCTACCTCTGTATTTTATCTGATTATACCACTTTAAACTCATATCTTGTTAAGAACCACTGCCCCTTTAAACTCAAATTCCTATTTCAATCAACTAAACTTCTGATGATCTAGGAATCTTGAATCTGCTATACTTTCACTGCGCCACTCTGATTACATTAGATTACTTGTCAAAATGTTCTATAAATTATGCCTTCACTATTGCCTTTAATTCTCTTTATTCCCAGTACCACTCTGACTCTAACTGAGCTTGCTTTACTTACTTATCAAACCATTTTACCCAATTAATTACCACAGGGAGGAAATACCTAAATTCCTGAGCTGCTCTCTTTAATGCTTCAATTCTATCTGTGCCACACTGAATTCTGAGTCTTGCCATACTGCTATTGACATGCTTTTCTTATTACATACTTTCCTTACTTTAAATAAAATTCTCTGACTGACTCAATAAATCAAATCCATAACCCTTCAACATATCCATTCTCATTGCTGTGACACTGTATTCTCTTATTAGAAATAAACTGCCCAACTAACTCTGCACATACTTTGTCGTCAACTTTTCCAATCTATTTCTTAATCAGGTGCCATCTAACCCAAAATTCTTCGCTACTTAACTGATCACACTTTTCCTTTCTATACTGACTTTAAAAAATCCAATTCCCATACATTTCTTGTTCTTTCTGTTTTATTCTGCCATACTTTAATCTACTCACTATTCTTTAATTGATTTGTTGTGGCCTTTACATCAAACTCTCGAACTACCTTTATAACAAAACTCCTTTGTTCATCTGAATCACTTACTGTACATTGTCACATAAACTCTTACTGCATATTTCTTGAATCATCTGACTTTTATCATTCCATAATCTGCCACATTCTTTCTTCACCTAATCAATAAACTGAGCTTTAGCTTTATTGGCAACTATATTGAATATAATACCATCTCTGCAAAAGACTTTCCTTTAATTATTCCACTATCTGGATCATCTCACTGTACCACTTACACTGTAACTTTTCTTAACACACAATTACCTTTCACTGATACACTGCCAAAACCAGAATTCGAATACCCATTTCTTTAAGTATAATAATCTGGTCTGCCTGATTCCTCTGTTTCACATTGCTGCTTTACAATCTCAGCATCTACTTTTCAATTACCTTGCAATAATTGCTTTATTCTTAGTACTGAAAACACCACTGTTACAACATACTCATTAATATCCTTTTCATTCAAACCTTTACTTTAATTCTTTCACAATCTGCCTTTCTGTTCTGCTCAACCTGACATTCCCTTATCAGCTTCTCAACTAACATGCCCCTCTTTTTCTTCATACTGTACACAACTACTAAACATTACTGATCTTATCTTTAACACTGCAATCTTTAACAAGTCCTGTTGAATCCTCACAAACTGCCACTTACCAATTGAATATCTTTGATTCGAAATTCTCAAAAATTTTAACTAAATACTGATCTTCCTCTACTCTCTCTATTTCCAACTGCTCACCTCTACACACACTTATATTAAGCTTTATATCAAACATCCTATTACCATCATTACTTATAGCAACATTATTCTTAAATTTTCCATTACAATCATTTTTATCACATGGCACATTCAACTCCACTTCCACAAATCACTGCTCCTCTGTTTACTAATACATTACCTGAAGCTGATCGGTATCACTTAATCATTCAAATCTTCCATATTACTAATCAATTATCATTTAAACTGCTTCTTAACACTTACTGACACAAATCTCAAACATATCAATTATCTCTGCTAACTTTCTCAATCGTAATCCTCACATTTGTCAATCTTTAACACACATTGTTCCACATTACAACACTGTTCCTACTGTAACTTCATTACACAATTATCTCTACAATAATTTCGTCTTATACATATTCACAAATGTTATCTTATACCTATCTCTGATGATTCTCTACCTTGCTAGAACACCTTCATCACACTAAATCATATCTTTCTCATAACATAACTCTATCTGTACTGAATATCACAACTGAACTTACCAATTTCCTCAATTTTCCACAACTGAAACCTTTACACAATCATACCTTTCTACAATAAACCAGCTTACTAGCATAACACAACAAACTATACCATTACTAACCACACCACTCCTCTGCCACCACTAGCAATTACCAATCTGACAAACATATGCACACAATGCACATACTAAAAACTCACGTGAAAACAACATTAAAAATCACAAAAAAACCGCAGACTTACTACCAGCAGTGGACATTAAACCATGTCTTGGGACATTGTAACCTTAATATCTTTCATATTCTAACTGGACCAAGCTCTCATACCAATTGTAGATACCCTAGATATTTATGCCTAATAGCGATACATATCAAAGTCTGCCTCCTACGATCGGACCGGAGTCTCGCAAGGGATACCTCACACAAATGTCCAGTAAGAATATAAAGACAACCACAAGAGTATAATATACAAGAAAGTACAAGTAATTATACTCATTTCCACAATTACATTATCCCAATACATTATTATATGTCCAAGAGAAAAGTACAACTACTTGGGGCATACTCCGAGGGAGCACAAGCTCACACAACAACTACTACGACTCAACTGCTGGTGGTACAAGTCTGGCACAACGCCGCTACGAACCAACACACGGCTAACACCTGAAAAGGACTGTAAGGGAGTGAGCCTCAACAAGTCACTGCCTCAGTAGAGACCTCCCAAAAACAAAACTGGAAACTAAAGAGACCTCAACCATAAAGGGTCTCACCGGAAACACCGATAGCCAAACCACATCATAATCCCATTAAACATAATTAAACTACCATTAAATAAAACTCACTATCTAACACAGTCTGTAGAAACTAAAGAAACCAAGAGAACTGGTATAGAAACACCAAACCACAACAACAACAGCAATGCCTAGGCCACAAACCTCATAGGCAAACATCAAACACGAGGGTAACAGGACTGCCAACAAGGAGCTAGTCCACTATACCCTAAAACCACAATACTCTGGAAGGCTACCCTCAAAAGGGTACAACACAACAAGTGGAAGGTCCTACTACATGACCTCCACGGAGCACAGCTCCACCTCAACACTTAAAAAGGTTGGTACACAGCATACCACAACAAACAGTTACCCACGAAGGGTACAGGTACCTACCACCACGAGGTACAACCACAAAACCTAAACACAACTGTGCCACCAACAAGGCACATCATAGCGAGTCAAACCACAACCGGTGAGTCACCACTGACAAGCCACAACCACTGGCAAAGTACGAGTTGGAAAGAATGATGCCACCACATGGGAATGGACTACTGGTTCATAACACCAGTATCCAACTCAGACAACACAGCACAAGAACTACCTCTTAGACTCGCAGTCACGGATGAAAGGTCCAACTGCCGCTCCACAACCACACAGTAAAGCCAAAGAATAGTGGAGACCAACCAATACCACACCTGCAGACCACACACAACTGCAGGTCCATGCCTGGCACCTTTAGGGACTCTGGCCTATGCTCCTAAAGTGAGGCACTAGAAAACAGGACTTGCTGGGACCTAGTACATCTACTGGAGTCCGTACCCCCAACCACGAGCACGCTACAAGCGACCACACACCCACAAACATGAGTAGCTGCCCAATGTCGTCTTTCCCTCCGTCGGAGGTACAACTCAAACACAGGAGTGAGGGTGTCTAGGAAGACGACACAGACCTCTATGATACACACACAGTACCAGGACAAACCCCGAGCACAACAAACACAACGTGCCTAGCTCACAAAGAACCTGGGGTACCCGACTGAAGAGGCATTCTGAAATAGGCGTCGGACCACCAAACTCGGCAAACACACAAACCATGTCGATCACTTAACATAACTGTAACACTTATACCACAGTACACTTACCATAATTAGCTTGTCACTGGTCACTATGTGACCTCCAAGGAACTATAAACTTATATACACATAAACCACATAAACACAGCATAAATCGATTTTCTCCCCTTCCTCTATTCCTACCAGCTGTAAAGGTCCAGTTGTTCTTGATAAATCTGGACTACCGTCTGTTAGATTGCTGTGATTTGTTTGATCAGGGGTATGCCCCGCTAGTATTTGTATGTTATTTTGATATATATAAAATCTCAGGCGCAGGGCATGGCTAGGGGAGTGAGAACGTTATCCCCTACTGGGGGATAGCGCACTTAGCTAGCTTTTGTTCCTGTGTCCTTTTCGTTGAAAAAAAAAAAAAAAAACCACATAAACACATAATAACCTTGCCTGTCATTGGTCATCACATGATCTCCATAGCAACACACTTCTAAGCACCTAAACCACACATATAAACCACATTAACATAACTCACTAACTAATTACACACCAATTCATTAGCCTGAACATGCTTTACTAACATAAAGACAACTTAAACATCTTAACAGCACCCTAGAAAACCAGGGCTAGGTCAACACTAGACCATCACAGCCCAACCATCACAATACACCTCAGAAGCCAAATCGCGACAGACACAGACGTCGCCTTTAGAAACACGACGACCCCAATGGTCACGATTTCAATCTTAACGCGACAGGACCCAACGTCGCAACCAGAATGCAACGGCCCAATACGTCGCCTTCACACCAAATGGTCAAACCCAATAGTCAAAGTGCAAATCGCGACGAGACGATACTTCGCGACTTGGACAACACTACTCCATACTTTAAATCGTGACGGACCACACCGATGTGTTCAACAAGAACGCAACGAGTCAAGTGGTTGCATACACACCAATTCGTCCAGCATCGGTCGGAAGACATGAACGCGATGGACCATGTCGTCACATTCACCGCAAAACACGATGGTTCAGTCGGTCGCCTTCTTAGGTAGGCGGCTAAACCCTTCTTCCTCCTTCAGAAACCACTCTACACACCATGCAACTCACACAGAAGCTCATAAAATGAAAGTTGAGCTACCACATGGTAACCTATCATGCTCTTAAAGTTGTAAACCAATTGAATAACAAAAAATAAAAGAGGAAGTCTCCCTACCAACTCGAAGAACCCGCCAAATGTGAAGAACTCCACACCACCATTGCACCCACGCTCCAGACATTCTCCTCGTGTGGAAACCATGCCGCACCGCACGGACCACCTAGAATCTGAAATCACCCAGGGGATGCTTCAGCAGCTTCCCCCATCGCCGGACAGAGCTCCTCTACTCTGTCTGGCCGAAACAGAGCAATTAATGAATAGTCAAAATCGCGACATAGGCAGACGTCACGTTTACAACATGTTAAACACGACCATCCCCACCGTCGCCAATCCGAACTCAGTGCGCCACGCGTCACAAAGGCGGTGTGAAGAACACGATGTAGGAGACCGTCGCATTCAAAACGCAACATACTGCTCTGTCGCGTACACAACCAGTGAACCTGTGGGATGTTTGGGCTAAAACCTTCGGCCCACAATGCCCACACAACACTCGGAGACCACAATCAAGGCTCAATGACCACACATTGGCCAAGAGCACCACACACAAAACCCGTTAAACCGGATCCGAACGGTCGTGATGTTACATCTTGGACTTAAATGGCGCATGCCCTAAAGATGACTTCCTGTTGGCTCATTTGGATGTTTTGATTGATAACACTGTTGGGTTTGAAACCCTCTCATTTATGGATGGCTATTTAGGTTACAATCAAATTCGTCTAGCCCTAGAGGATCAAGAGAAAGCATCCTTCACCATGCTCTGGGGAACATATTGCTATGTGGTTATGCCGTTTGGACTGAAGAATATCGGCGCCACTTATCAAAGGGCAATGATGGAAATATTCCACGATATGATTCATATTCATATTGAGGTTTATGTGGATGACATTGTGGTGGAGTCTCGGACTAGAAGCAAGCACTCCTCTGTGTTAGCCAATGTGTTCCAACGCGCATGCAAGTATCAATTCAAAATGAATCCCAAGAAATACATGTTTGGGCTATCCTTGAGGAAACTTTTAGGATTTATAGTTAGCAAGCAGGGTGTAGCACTCCGAAAAATCCAGTAATTAAAAATTTGAAATAATAATTTCTATAATATCAAAATAATAGAAACATACGTACCACTATCGTATGTGCAAGAACACATCAGAAAATTCCGTAAAAATATAATTCAACCTCAAACATTTTTCCTAAATGTTTCACGAAGAAATTCGTGCAACGGAAAATCTGATTGGCTAAGTTTACAACACATTATGACTAATCATCCTAATTAGGGAATAAATAGAAAACCATTATCATAGGTACACAATGTGATCATAAATTAAATAAAAATAATGGAGATACTTCAAACAACATGTATTGATGGCCCATTATCAGAATTGGGCCAATGGACAACGTTTGTCCCAAGAATAAAATCAAGCAAGAAAATACCCCAGAAATTCGTAACCCTAATTGAGCTAAAAATAGGAAGAAGTAATTTGGGCAAATCCTAATGCAATTAGCCTTTCATGGCAACCCAAATTCGTGCCTAGCCATGGTATTATGTTGCCTAAAGCCTCACACACTCTAATTGGGGGAGAAATCATCTAAACCTGGAAGGTGGTAACCCAAAACCGCAACCCCTTTTTCCTATTCACAATGGGACTCCTAAAAATCCTAGATGCATATATACTCATCAAGAAACCCTTGGGGTCGGGTTAGCATCTTGTTGGGGTCATGGGTAGCAGAGCTTGAGCACCAGAGGAGGAGGAAATCACCCTCAACCGGAGCTCTTCTTCCCCACTCGCGTTCTGCACCGATCTGTAGAAGAACCCTATAGGAGCAACCAAAGGTAGGTGATCTCGGGCCAAACCTAAACAAATCATATACCAATGTGTAGTTCATCAAGTCTACTTTCATGTGCATGTGTTTTCTCCAAGTTTTATTGAGCATACATCGAGTATTAAGTGTTTTTCCAAAGTCGTGCATGTTTAGGGCTTTTTACGTTCATGTCGATTTCTCACGCATCCCGAGGCCAAATCTCATGTAACCAAAGCCATAGTTCTCTTCTACTCCCTGTTCCCAACATGTTTCATGTTTACACTTTTGTCCTAAGAGCCCTAGTTCAGGAGATATAAGCGTTGCATGTATCGTTGTGTAGTTTTCTGCGTTTTCGGGCAAGAACATGAATCGCGATGACACCAAACGTCGTGTTCTTCTTTGCCTGAACGCGACGTACTAGTCCGTCGCGTTCATATAAAATGTGACCATGCTTTACGTCATGATTTTGACTCCGATTGACCATTCTGACACCTGAAACTATGTGGTGCATGGTTTTCAATGTCCTGCATGAACGCGACATAGACCCACGTCGCGATTCGGACTTGTTTCCCGCTCATAGATTTTGCATTATTTTTATATTATTATTTTGAAAACATCTCTTTAACGTGATGTATAGAACCGTCGCGATTCAAGGATGATGGCAACATGCTTCATGTCGCGATATGAACACGACAGAGAGGTCCGTCGCGATTTTAACATGAAGGCGACGATCAAGATCGTCGCAATTTGAGTCTTTACAAGTTACTCGTGTTTCAACTGTACACTGCCTTCTTAAATGCGATGACTGTGTCCATTGCAGATTTAAAGTCCTACCCAAGACCTGTTTTGCATGGTCTAGAGTTTAAGGTTTGCATGTCTTGGTTCTGGTCAATGCATGAAGTCTGTTCAGTGGCTTAAAAGCGGTCAACCCATGAAAAATCCATAACTATATGAATGTTTATTCTAATTGCTCGTTAATGATATGACCTAATCTGGCACACTATTGATTGTTCATCTTATTTCTCTAGCTTGTTATAGTGCACAAATGCTACCATAAAATACTAAAATTCATATCAAGTTAAATGCATAGTTTCATCTCATGTTATCATGTTAATTGCTTTCTGCATGTTTGTGACTGATGGATTATGGATTGAGACACGTACTTCACTACACACTTGCACATATAGGTAGCCCTTTCTTGGGGGATTGGAAACTCACGGTCGGTCATTCCGTATCGGCAATCTAGTGACCTTTCTCTTAAGACCTCTGTAATTCTCTATACTCTGTGGATTCCCTCATGGAGACTGAGTTGGTTGCACCATTGAAGTTTCTTGAAGATAGAATGCACTTCCTCTCTCATCTCGTTCTCATGAGTGTGGATTTATAATCATGGACTCAAGCCATTAATGAAAGGATTTAACTAAAAGTGTAAATTGCGCCGTTATGCTGCCAAAATTCAATCTTGACCATTGCTATCATGTTCACATAACTTGTTATACTTGAAATCATTATTGACATGACACTCTTTATAAGACATCGAACCATTGTTATTGAATTGATAGTCATTACCCTTCTCGACAAACTTATTCGTGTTACATGCTCTTGAACTCGCTCTCGATATGATAGTCTCAAACTACTAGTAAACATTGTCCCGTGACATGATCGTACTTATGGTTCTGGGGAATCCTGACATGACATTCTTGAACTCTTGAAAGTACTCTCTTGGGACCCTTTGAGCTATTATGGCTCCTACTGTTTTGTACTGTTCTCAACTGTCTAGCGCTATAACGGGTCTTGTGACTCTACTGGACTTGAATGCATACTGCTGAGGGCACGAAGAGTGTCTGAGGGGCTTCAATCTAGTCCTGGTGGCAGAGAGCCACCCGAAAATACCTGCAGGGGATAATGACGGTGTCTACATTTGCACCGGTTCTGACTGTTCTGATTGAGTTAGACATCTGACTGTTATACTGTTACTGTTAGTATGTTAGTTCAGACATACTGCATTGTTACTGTACTACCACTGACTGTTACTGAACTGCTGCTGTCCTGTTATTGAACGGCTCCTGTCGTACTCTCTTATTGCACTGCTATTATTCAATTACTGTTACCTGTTATTGCTTGAATGAAGTAAAGTACTTGCTCGTCTCATGAAAAGCCCCTTATACCTTGATGGTCTAAATTCTAATGACTCGATACGTTCCTGTCTTCCTGATATCCTGATAGCACTTTGTCATCAATTTTATCATGTTTATCATTTAGCTTGATTACTCGTGCTTGCCTAGTTCTTAAAACGTTAATCACTTATATTATTACCCGCACATTGAGATATAAATCCTACTGGGCTAGTTTGCTCATACCTGCTTCTTAACATTTCAGGTAGTGAAGATGAGGAGTACGTTTGATGATGGGACTTGTGCGTCAAGTGTGACATACACCATAGAGAGTCATTGTTTAGCTAGTTAGTGAGAGATTAGTCATTATTGTAATCTTGTCTTTCTTTGAGAGATAGATTAGACTAGTAGTAGAGAGTTGTTCTTATTTTGACATTGGAGATTGTAATAATTGCTTATGATGAGTAAAAGAGTTTGATTATTGAATTATGGGCCCTATTGATAATAGCCATTTGTCTATGGCTTCTGCATGCTTGCTTGTTCATTGCGCTCCCGATTAATTCCGCTGCTAAAAATCAGGGTCACGACACAGGGGATTCAAATTGACCCAAATAAGGCCAAGGCAATAAGTGAGATGCCGCCTCTAAAGAACATATCTGAGCTCCGAGGACTGATCAGATGACTGCAGTTCATAAGGAGATTTATTTCACAACACTCCTGGAGATGTCGTCCCTTCTATGAGTTGTTAAGAGGAGGGGTAAAATTTGAATGGAATGCTAAATGCCAAGAAGCCTTTGATGAGCTTAAGAGTTATTTGATGAATCCGCCCGTACTATAGGCTCCCTTCCTAGGAAAACCCCTCATCCTATATCTATCAACTATTGAGGACTCCCTAGGTGTTGTCCTTTCACAATATGATGAAGCTGGTAAAGAAAGGGTAGTTTACTACTTGTCTAGATTGTTCAATCCTGCTAAGCTCAAACTCACCACTATGGAGAAAACTTGTGTAGCGCTAGTATGGGTGGTGTAGAAATTGAAGAACTACTTCTTAGCCCATCAGGTGAGCTTGATTTTTGGGATGGATCCCATTAGATACCTCCTAGAGACCCAGTCCTCTCTAACAGATTAGCACGCTGGTAGAGCTTCCTATCTCAATTTGATATCACATTTGTGGTCCAAAAAGCTATAAAGGGGTACACCATTGTTGAACATATAGCTCACCTTCCTCTTCTTCATAGTGACATGGTTCAATAGGATTTCCCTGATGAAAACCCGTCACTCATCTCTTGCGATTCCTTGTGGTCGCTTCATTTCGATGGCGCTCTAAATTCTAGAGGACGGGGCATAGGTGCTATTTTGCTCACCCCAGAAGGAATCAACATTCCGTTGGCATATCAACTCTAGTTCCCTGCCATCAACAATATTTTTGAGTATCAAGCTCTCCTAGCTGGTCTAAGACGTGCCTACCTTCTATAGATGCTCACTTTTGGCCTATAAGTTGAGCACATTTCTTGTTCATATCATTGATGTCCCAAATTGGCCATCACTTTGGAGTCCTTATTTGGCCCATCATGATCCCATTCACCCTTAATTTCAAGCCCAATCTCAAGCCCATAGCCAAGATACACTTGAAACATCAAACTATGCAATCTGCTTTGTCTTCTAAACATGCCTTCAATTTGAGAACTCATTCTATTTTCATTTATAATCCAAATTTGGCATATCATAAAACTATTTTGTAGCCCTCTAAGTCTATAATCCAACGCAATAAACGACTAATCAATCGGATGTTTGTAGAGGAAGCTATGGCCAGTTGACTGGACCCTGCGCACACAGTCTTCTTGTCGCGACCGGGTGCATAGTAACAACAAGAACTTGACCCTACGACTCAACGCGATATAAACTATGTACATAAACACATTTTTATGTGATTTTCAGTCTCTCCTTCCATACTAGAGCCTATTCAAAGCCCTCCTTCAGTTGGATGACGACCCAAACCTCCTATCCTTATCCCTAGGGAGCCCCCAAGTCCATCCAAACTCCAGATAAGCTCTCTATCTCTCCCACAATTTAGACTCTCTCCCTAACTCGGGATTGGACTCTCTCTCTCTCTCTCATAAACACACCCTAGGATTCTATAGAAGGAGGAGGAAGGCTACCGTCACGTCCAGAGGCTGCTGGAGATTCTACCAACCTTTTCCATCATCTCCAACCTTCAAGAGAGGGAGAACACGAGGTGCACCCTTCCCTCTTCCATCTTCTCTAACATATTCACCCAACCAAGAGAGCCACATCCAAAACTTACAAACTAGGAGAATAATAAGCCCTAGACCTTCAAGAGGCTCCTGCAATGCATATCCTTCATCCACCATCGCCTCATGTTAATCAGAGAAGACGCCGTGGAGTTGCACCGCTTGTTCTATCTCTTTCTCTCTCTAATCGCGTCCAGAATGTCTTGAACTATCGTGCTCTCTACATCCCAAACGGGGGCTCATCTATTTAGGAGGTCTTAATAAAATTTTTTTTTTCTTCCCAAGCATCAACCTCGAACTGGAATTGTTGAACGGTCATTTTTTACAAATGGTTGATTTATGTTTAAAGAACTGTTGTGCATTTATCTCTTACATTGCCTAGTCATTATTTTTGTTTATATCAAAATCTTTAATAATCTCCTAAGAAAACTTATTTAATTATACCACACTTTATTTTGTATGAAAATTAATATATATATATATATATATATATATATATATATATATATATATCGATTGTATCTTTTCACATCGACTGATTACATTGATTATATCGATTGTTTCTCACTTTGACTTTGATACAGTCGAAGTATGGTTACTACTAGAGATGTACTCTGACTCTTTGAAAGTCGAAGTACGATATCATCTGTTGGTTTATTAAAGTAGCACTCCGACTCTTAAGTCGAAGTTTAGTATCAACTTCTGTGATCAACCATACTTAGATGATTTTAAATATTTGTTATTCTTTGTAAAACTGTTAATGCTTATCATCATTATTATTTCCATGATCCTCTTAATCTTCATGGGATCTTTTAAGAGAATAAGAATTACATATACGACTTTCATTGTGCTATTATCAAAATCAAATAATTTAGCGGGAAATTTGACTCTAATATATTCAAATTTAAGTCTTTTTTTTATATCTTGAAACTCGAAAGATTTGTATATCTTCTCTCTCACTCACTGTCAGAAATGAAGTTCTATCTTTGCAAGACAGATGGTCAGCAAAAATGTGGTGGTAGGTATAAGCAGTATGGTTTATATCTGTCAGAACTCACCTACCGCATCCCCTTTTCTATCAGAACTCCATGTTTTGAGGAAAAAGTCTTTGCATGACCCATACGAGCATTTGTCTGTCTTTAAATGCACTAAACATCTATCTGTCTGAACTCCTTTTGCTTTATATTTTTGGTATCTCACCTACCTCCGAAAGAATGGAGGTTTTGTGTTTTCTTGAGAATGTAGATATTTAGCTACCCACTAAAGCGTGCTAGCTTTCAGTCATGGGTATGAAGCTTGCAGACATTTTTGAAGTTGTCAAATGGAGCCATGAAGCTATCTGTATAGTTTGAAGTCGTTGAGACTCAAGGGCTAAAAGATCTTATCTCAGAAGTCTCAAGTCTCAATACCCACACTCAGATTCAAACGGCTATTTTCCAACGGCTATCTTCAAATGGTTGCTTTAAAATAGGAAACTTCTGAAGACTATATATGCATCTGAAGTTTGAATTTCAAGTATCAGATTGATCCATGCACGTACCATTGCAATAACACTTAGATAGCGCTCACACACAGAAGAGAGAAGAGCTCAAGATCTGAAGAGGGCCTATTGCTTCAAGCTTCCACTTCCAAAGCTCTCTTGCATTTAGAAGACTTTCTCTTTGGGTGGCATTCTGCATTCTGTTTTTATTCTTAATCCACCCTCTTTGAGTCAAAAAGAGTCGAAAATCTCAGTCATATTTGTATCTCTTTCTGATCTCCTATGTTTGCTCATTCTCCTGAGCAGACACCGTGTTTATTTCTGTGTAAGAAACTAGCAGGGGATTTGTTCCCGATAGTGCCCCTCTATAAAGGAAGACCTACGGTTGTAGGTGGTTGTAATACCCCTCTGTGAAGGGAAGACTTGCTTGGGAGCAAGTGGGTTGTAATACCTCTCAGGTTGAGAGAAGCTAACTGTTCTTGGCAATTTAGTGAAATCCCAAGGGGTTCTTGCGGACTAGATGGATGACTTCCTTTGTAAGGGCGGAACCAGTGTAAAATCCTTTGTGCACTTGTGTGATTGTTTCTGCCAAGTTCTCACTTGTTTCACACACACTACACTAAATACTAATATTACTATTTAGTGTTATCTATTTTCAGATAAATTTCAAAAGTACAAAAAGTCATTTTCATCCCCCTCTAGGACATCTTCAGCTCCATCCCGATCCAACAGGAATCCCATCAAATGAAGGTTTGTGCTTAAAGATACAGTGAATTATGATGATCAGATTTTCCCCCATGTATTTAAATGAATTACATATCTATTTTGGTGATTCACAAAACTAAGACAATGTGCATTTCTAACATATTTTCTATGAGATTTGAGCACAAGAAATCTAACAAAGAAAAACAATCTAAATTGGTAAGTATTCTTCATACTAGCAATTTAAATGTTCAGGGCATATAATTTTTCTAAGTACACATCGACTCCCTGTGAAGTGTAATGATTTCAGTAGAGTCATAATGATTCCTCACTTTCATAAACGACTTTATGTGTTTTACCTATTTGGGTATTATAACGATTTCATAAGTATCTTATCGATTTCGATATTACAACGATTTGCCTCTCATAACGATTTGCTAAGAGATCGCAACAATTTGCCTCTCATAACGATTCTCTAAGAGATCGCAACAATTTGCCTCTCATAACGATTCACTAAGAGATCGCAACGATTTGCCTCTCATAACGATTCTCTAAGAGATCGCAACAATTTGCCTCTCATAAATATTCTCTAAGAGATCGCAATGATTTGCCACTCATAACGATTCGCTAAGAGATCGCAACGATTTGCCTCAGAATGATTTGATAAGTGTGCACATCGATTTTGAGCATAACGATTTGGTTAGCGCATCGATTTCTTAAGTGTGAACACGATTTCCTCTCACAACGATTTTAGTTTCACAATGACTCGTTAAGTCTCATAACAATTTGGTTATCGCATCGATTTCTTAAGTGAGAACAACGATTTACTCTCACAATGACTCATTAAGATTCATAACGATTTGGTTATCACATCGATTTCTTAAGTGAGAAAACGATTTGCTCTCACAATAATTCGGTTTCACACGACTCGTTAAGTCTCATAACGATTTGGTTATCACATCGATTTCTTAAGTGAGAACAACGATTTGCTCTCACAATGATTTCGGTTTAACAACGACCCGTTAAGTCTCATAACAATTCGATAAGTTACACATCAACTCAGTCACTGTAACGATTCATTAAGTTACATAACGACTTGGTCGCCGTAACGATTCGATACATTAAACAACGATTTGTTCACTATATCGACTCGATAAGTGAAACAACGATTGCTCATAACGATTTGCTTACACTGTCATAATGATTTGTCTCTACAACGATTCGGTTATTAATGCATAATGATTTGTGTGTACATCATTTGCTTATGAATGTATAACGATTCACATGAATAACGACTCATCAACACAACGATTTCATAAGTCATGATCATATCGATTTCATGGTGTATAACGACTTGATATTCAAACCTATTCTCAGATAGTTTGAAAGTCAAAGTCTTCTATCGCTTTTCTCTCACATCCATGCATTTATTATGACTGATCATATCACTGCACTGCATGCAAACGATATCTTCTATTTCCATGGTTATACTGTAAACATCTTTTTAGAAGAATAGAATGGAACTTCTATTTTGATATAAAATCATTCTAACGTTGACTGACAACAAGAGACAGCCTAGCTGTCTATTGTTTTAGCATTTAATGCATGCAGGTCTCTGACAGCACACCTCAATACAACGTTGGACATATGGAAGATAAAGGACATCAAAGAAGATCCCTCTCTCATTTTGTGTGCATGGAAAGCTAAAGACTGTTGAACAAGAAGCTCTACAGTGCCATGCAGTCTAACGTAAACAAAAGCTTAGAGATAACGGACACTTCAACGTTCAATTTTTAAATGGAAGACATATATAGAAGACTGAAGCTCCAGAAATAGATACAATACTCTCGACAATCTTTTACAAGCTTTTTGCGAGCATCTAAAAGAGTGAAGCTTCACTCCTTTGCTTGTCTAGATCTTAGCTCTCTACATTCATTGTGTTAGTCTTGAGAGCTTATGTGTACTGAGAGTGTTCCTCATCGTAGAACTTTATCTCTTAGTCGTTGCTTCAATCGAGCGTTGGTCCTTTAAGCTTGATCTAGGGGCTTGTCTTCCTGAACACTTCTTTGTGTTTGTTCCCTCGTGTTGAGGAAGACCTGGGGGTTTCCAGGGTGTTGTTTCCCTTCATGTAGAAGGAAGACCTGGGGGTTTCCAGGGTGTTGTAATTCCTCTTCGGTTTGAAGAGAAGACCAGCTGCGGCTGGGTGTGTAGTGTCCTTAAGGGGGACTATACCCTTGGGTAGTGAAATCCTGAGGTATTGCTCAGAGACTGGACGTAGGACTCCTGTGGAGAGGAGGTCCAAACTAGAATATATTTCTTGTGTCGTGTGTTTGATTGCCTTGTGTTTGCTATCTTCTTTTTACTAACACTAACAGTCATCGAAGTGTGCTTTGTGTAAACATTTTTGTGAACAGGGTTAGGTACTCAAATTTTAAGAATCCCATTTACCCCCCCCCCCCTCTGGGCTTGCTAGCTAGGCAACAAGTGGTATCAGAGCTAGTCTCTTCGACAAGAAGAAGATCCAACGATCTGAAGAGAAAAGATCAAATGGCAGCCCAAGGTCACTTTGAAGGTCAGTCAGTTAACAGGCCACCACTATTCGATGGTGAAAACTACACATATTGGAAGACAAGAATGGAGTTGTTCTTACAAGGACTCAACTATCAAATCTGGTCGATTGTTGAAGAAGGTGACCTTCTAGTCACAAATGAAAATGATAAATGGATGGAAGATGACAAGAAGAAGATATCTTTGAAATGCAAAGCCAAGAGTATCCTATGTTGTGCTCTTAGCAAGAAAGAGTTCAACTGCATATCAGCCTGCAGATCTGCTATGGAAATGTGGGAAAAGCTAAGGATACATATGAAGGTACTGACAAGGTTAAAGAAACCAGAATAGACATTCTGGTAACACAGTACGAAAGGTTCCAAATGCAGCAAGGAGAATCCATTACTCAGATGTACAGCAGATTCACCATCACTAATGGGTTAGCTGGTCTAGATAAGACTTATCAGATGGGAGACAAGGTGAGGAAAATACTCAGATCCCTACCTGCCTTGAGGACTCCAAAGGTTACAGCGATAGAGGAGGCTAATGACTTGAAGATAATGTCATTAGAAAAGCTCATTGGGTCCCTAATGGCCCATGAAATAATATGGAAAGGTTGGGAGAATCTTCTAGTAGAAAGAAGCACTCCAACGCACTCAAGGCAGAAGAAGACAAATCAAAAGAAGGCTCATACAGCCAAGAAAGCATGAACAATAGTGAAGATGAAGAAGCAATGCTGTCCAAATATTACAACGTTACTAGCTAAGAAAAGAAGTATCAGTCCGGGAGAAGATACTTCAAGAAAGGAAAGACCTCAAAAGGTCTGAAGTCAAGAGATTCGAAGAAAAATGAACCAATCTATTATGAATGTAAGAAGCCCAGACATATCAAGGCAGAATGTCTGAAACTCAAGAAAGCTGAATTCAAAAGAAAGATAGTTCCAAGAAATTCAGAAGGTATAAGAAAAAAGCTATGGCAACAGCTTGGGACAACAGTAGCGACTCAGACAGCGAGTCAAGCTCAAGCAATGAAGAAGAAGAAGAAGCAAACTTGGCATTCATGGCTAACATCGAAGACAAGGTAACATCAGACTCATCTTTTTCTTCATGTAATGAATCAGATTCTGATAATTTGGAAGAAGCTTTTAATGAACTATATTGTAAATACAAAGAAGTATGTAAATTACTAAAAACAAGTAAGAAAAACATCGCATGTTTAGAAAATACTAACTCAGATTTAAAATCTAAAAATGAGCAAATGGAAAAACAAATTACGAAACTAAAAGAAGAAACGATTTGTTATGTGATCTGAAAAATAAAAATGAACAGATAGTTAAACTAGAAAAATAGGAAACTCCATATGAACTTAAAAGAAGATTAACACACTAACTGAAGAAAATGAAAGCTATTAAGTACATTAGATAAATTCATAAATGGAAAACCATCACTAATACTAAAGGGAGCTAGACGGTCAGGTAGAAGAAACATAGATTAGGATACACACCTCCAGACAATGAAGAAACAATAATACATCCCAAAACCATATCCACACCAAGTTTATAACTGAACAAGACTAGCATATAAATCAAATTTTAAATACATTCCAATGAAAAGGTAACTAAGATGTCTTGCTGTAGTCATTGCAACAATTTAGGTCATATCAAAGTATCATGTCCAACTAAATATAAATATGGATAATCAAAAGGAAAATTGATGATACTAACCAACCAGGACCCAAAAGAACTTGGGTACCTTCATTGCAGGTAAACCTTCGAGCATCAAAATGGCATTTAGATAGTGGATGCTCAAGGCACATGTCAGGAAATAGAAGCTATTCTCTCATCTCAAAGCTGAGGAAGGCACAGTCACCTATGGAGATAATGGAAAAGGGACTTTGATAGGCAGTGGATTAGTAGGCAGCAAAGGCAAAACAGTGATTGAAGATGTGTTATGCGTCAAAGGACTGAAGCACAACCTTATCAGTATCAGCCAACTGTGCGACACAGGACATCAAATCAGATTTCAAGAGTCAAAGTGCAGCTTATGAAGGATGGTGCAGTCATCTTTGAAGTCAACAGAGAAAAGAACCTGTACGCACGTTACCTAGAAGAACTAAAAGATCAGGATATCTGTCTGGCCGCAAGCAAAGAGCAGTCAACTAAACTATGGCACAGAAGATTGGGCCACTGCAGTCTGGATGGCATGAGAAAGTTGATTAAGAGAAGCTTGGTGGAAGGCCTACCCAAAGTTAGCACAAGAATGGATGGTGTTTGTGGGCCATGTGTAAAAAGAAAGCACACCAAGTCATCCTTCAAGTCGAAGACTGTGGTAACAACCTCAAAACCCTTAGAAATATTACATATGGATTTATTTAGGCCAATGAAAACCACAAGTCTTGGAGGAAAGAATTTTGGGTTTGTTATAGTTGATGATTACTTCAGATTCACATGGGTTTCTTTCCTACAACACAAAGATGATACCTTTGACAGTTTTGTAAGCTTCAGCAAGAGGTACAGAAGGATAAGAAGTATAGTATTATTAGCATTCGATCAGACCATGGAGGAAATTTCCAAAATGAGACATTTGCTAAGTTTTGTGATGATCAAGGCATAGAGCACAATTTCTCAGCACTAAGGACGCCTCAGCAAAATGGAGTTACTGAGAGAAAGAACAGACTCTATTAGATATGGCAAGGACAATGCTGTCAGAATATGATCTGCCAAGGTATTTTTGGGCCGAAGCAGTCAATACAGCATGTTATATCATCAACCGAGTCATGATCAGGCCAATCCTGAAGAAGACTTCATATGAGCTATACAAAGAGAAGAAGTCGAAGATCAGTCATTTCAGGGCATTTGGATGTCCATGTTTCATCCACAACAACGGTAAAAGAGATATTGGTATGCTAGACTCCAAATCAGACGAAGGTATATTCATGGGGTATGCTTCTAAACCCAAAGGATATAGAGTATTTAATAAGCATAGTTTATTAATTGAGCAAACAGTACATCTCTTTGATGAAACTAACCCTTCCTTAAGAAAAGAAGTAGATAGTGATGTTGATGATCCAGAAAAATTGTCCAAGAAATTAAAGGATACATCCATTGAGGACAAGGAAGATCCACCTTTGGAAGACCTACAACAATGGACAAATCTCATGATAATCTTCCAAAAGAATGGAGGTATAAGAAAGATCACCTCTAGACAACATCATTGGTGATCTTCAGTTGGGGTAATACTAGAAGTAAGTATTCCTTGTGACTATCTAGCTTTGTTTCACAAATAGAGCCTAAGACAGTCAATGAAGCTCTTACTGATGAATCTTAGATTTTAGCCATGCCAGATGAACTGAATTAGTTCAAGAGAAACCATGTGCGGTCACTTGTTCCTAGACCATCAGATCATCCAGTGATGACACCAAATGGGTGTTCAGGAACAAATGGATGAAGCTGGTGTGATCATAAGAAACAAGGCCAGACTGGTAGCTCAAGGCTATTCCCAAGAGGAAGGCACAATATTAGCTAGAGTTTTACTTACTTATGCATCTGCATTAAATTTAAAACTATTTCAAATGGATGTGAAATCAGCATTTTTAATAGTTTTATAAAAAGAAGTTTATATGGAACAACCACCTAGTTTTGATGCATGGATTTTCCAGATCATGTATTTAAATTGCATAAAGCTTTATATGGTTTAAAACAAACACCTAGAGCATGGTATGAATGATTAAGTGCATTTCTATTAGATCATGGTTTTATTGAGGAAAAGTAGATAGCACGTATTCATTAAGTCTAAACTCAAAAATGTGTTACTTGTTCAAATATATGTTGATGAGATAATATTTGGATCTGCTGATGAATCTCTTTGCAAGTATTTTGAGAAGCTAATGTAGGAGAATTTGAAATGAGCATGATGGGGGAAGCTTAACTACTTCCTTGGGTTGCAAATCAAGCAAGGAAAAGAAGGCACCCACATCTGTCAAGTCAAGTACACTAAGAATTGTTAAAGAAGTTTGGATTCAAAAATGTCAAACCACTGTCAATGCCCATGAGCACATCAACAAGGTTAGATAGTGACAAGGAATGTAAGAATGTAGACCAAAAGAATTATAGAGGTATGATAGGATCCTTACTTTACTTAACTGCCAGTAGACCTGATATACTGTTTAGCGTATGCATGTGTGCTAGGTATCAGGCAGACCCTAAAGAATCCCATTTAATTAGTGTCAAAAGAATTTTTAGATATCTAGCAAAAACCCATGATTTAGGTTTATGGTATCCAAAGTCATGTGAAATCAACTTAGTAGGTTATTCTGATGCTGACTACGCTGGATGCAAGGTAGATAGGAAAAGCACCAGTGGATGTTGTCAATTTCTTGCTGGATGTCTGATCTCGTGGTCTTCAAAGAAACAAAATTCAGTGGCACTGTCTACAGCTGAAGCTGAGTACGTGGCTTCTGGAAGTTGCTGTACACAACTCCTATGGATTAAGTAACAACTTGAGGATTATGGACTCCAGATCAAGACAATTCCACTATTGTGCGACAACACAAGTGCAATAAATCTAACCAAAACTCCAGTACAGCACTGAAGAACTAAACACATTGAGGTTAGATATCATTTCATTCGTGATCATGCAGCAAATGGCAACATAGATATTTCTTTCATTGATACTAATAATCAGTTAGCAGATATCTTCACAAAGGCCTTACCTGAAGAGAGATTTACATCTCTTAGAAGGGAACTAGGCATGTGCAAATTGTGAAAGATTTATCTCTATGAAAAATGAAATATTATTTTTCAGAATATCAATTACTTTTACTCCCTGAATTAAGCAAAATTCCAAAAAAAATAGCCTGGTTGTTAATATCCTTGACGGTTCGTTATTTTATAAGGTTTCATTTCTCTCGAACTAGTCAGTTTGTTGTTTTCTGTCATTATGGCGCCTCAGATTTCGAAAAGTCACTTTATCCTTAATTCTTATATCCTGAAATCTGTGTGGCAACGATTCACATACCATCTTCATCTCCCTCTATCTGCCTGAGGCGATACCCTATTGACTCCGACATCGACTCTCTAAGATTTCAAGCTTCCAACTCCTTCCCGCGAGAAATTTCTTGAGGGTTTCTGCTTCACCTCTCCTTCCAATCATCCAGAAACTTTTCCCATTCAATTCCATGGCCTCTTCTGGTGTTTCTGGTAGCGTCGGGGGCTACGGAGCTGAGTTTCTCACTGTAGAGCAGCAAGGAAGATTTACCTCAGTGAAGATGAAGCTGTGTGGAAATAAGGCAGTGGATGTCACAAACTTGTAGAGGAATGGAATGGGCAGTGTTATTGCAGCAATGGAGAGGATGAAATGGACAAAGCTGGCAACCCTATCTGAGGTAAGCTATCCGGACCTGGTGAAAGCATTTTATGTCTATTTGAAGACTGAGGAAGACGGGTCCTTGACAACATCTTTCAAAGGAACCCAGATTAAGATCGACTATGAGCTTTTGAGGTCATTGTTTAGTGTTTCCACCACCGGCCACAGTGGAGTACACACTGTGGACACCCAGGCAAAGGGGCTAGGGATTGTTGGTCCCGAGTTTAGACTCAAGGATGGAAATTGGACATAAATCAGATGAATGCCTTCACCGCCTCCTGCATTTCATAGTCTGTCAGATATTGGTCCCAAGGAGTGCTACTTTCTCAACTTGTACAAAGGCAGATTCAGACATGATGTTCTGGGCTATCCAGAACCAGGACATAAACATGGCAGAGGTTATCTTGGAGCGAATGAAGTTTGCTCATGCTCAGGTCTGAGATAAGAAAAGCAAATTGAATGTTCTCTACCTTATGCCCACTTTCTAACCAGAGTATTTCAACATTTTGGAGTCAATTGATCTGGAGCAGTGTTAGAAAAGATGGGGCAAGCAATTCGCAATAGGAATCTGAAGAAAAGTGGTTTTTCATTGGTTAATGATATTTGGACTAAGACCTCAGTGGCTGCGGGTGAGGCCATCATTGGCGAAGCCCAAGAAGTCCAGGAAGAGAAAATTTTAGCAGTTCCAGCAGCAGCAGTACAAAATGCTCTAATTGAACAAGAAGTTGACAGGGCAGCAGTGCCAAGCTTTCAGGATCAGCAGCATCATGCATCAGTCGTTCAGGAGGAAGCAGCAGCAGCAGAGGCTAGAATAGAAGAATCTTTTGTCACTGGAAGCCCGATTGAAGAGATTCCTCTCGAAAATATTATGTCAGTTGAAGGAACTTCAGAAGTAGTCAACCCCACCACTGTTGTGGCATCCATTCTTAGAGATGTGCTGGAATCCATTTCTAGCACTCAGGGGGAGCCTGAGCGATCCAGTGAACCAGCAGCAGATGGTGTGGCCCCAGGCCACATTGAAAGTATTGCTATGGAAGATGCTCCTGCTCAGGGGAGCAGATCAAGAAATGAAGTTGTGGCATCAGGCCACAATGCAATTAGATGGTCGAAGCTCCTATCTAGGGGGAGCGGGAAGAAGCAATTCAAGTTGACTCTCCTCTGGAGGGTGCCCATGTTGCAGAGAAGAATGTGCCTGCAAAGGAAAGTCCGCCTTAGGGGGGACATTGAAACCCCCTAGTGAATAAATTTCAAGAAGGTATGACAGCAAGTTCTTCTGATTCAGATGAACAAGATGCGCAGGATGATCATGAGGAGCCCGTTGCTAGGGCCAGTGAGAAGGGCAAGGAAGTCAGCTCTGTGATCCCTCTTCTTACAGAGGCGCCCCATCAAAGGCCAAAGCATCAGAGATTTGTAATCAATTTGAAGCCTGTGATTGATCGGCTTGATGCCCAAGGTGAGATTCTGTGCTCTGTGCAATCAGATATTGGATCTCTCTTTCTGAGCCAGGGATCTGCAACCAGAGAGATGGGCATGATGAAAATGCCCTGAAATGGTTATCAAATGAAATGGGAAGCATGAAGAATCTCTTGTCAGAGATTTTAAAGGGGGTAAGGGCTCAAGCACCTCCTGCTCCTCAGCCCTCTGAGGGAGCAAATGAAGAGATTGCTAGGCCATCAGGGCCTGTCTCTGCCGAAAAGTCTGGGCCTTCAGGGCCCTCTATTATTAAAGAATCTATGAAGTCTGTGCCATCAGGGCACCTATCTGATGATCTAGTAGGGCCATCAGGGCCCGCAGTGGTTGCTCAGGTGGACGCTGTGGAGTCTGGGCCCTCCGGGCCAGCTGAGGAATTGTCAGGGTCACCCGGGCCAATGGAGACTGAGTCTGAGTAGATCCGGACAGAAGAAGTAGATTAGCCCTGAACCCCCAGCTCTTTCCCCTATTCAAACACCAATCCCTCTTTCTCCACCTTCATCCTCAACCGCAACCCGCTCCTACATCCTTCAAACAGCCACTTCCCAGAAACATTTCTTCTCCTACTCCATTTCCTTCACATCCTCTTCATCTCCTGTTTCTTCTCCTCACATTCTTCCACCTCCATCTTCCTTTGAGGTACCTCTAGCCTCCTCATCAGTTGGAGCCTCCTCATCCTCTGGTCCTCCTCCTTCTGGACCAGCTGAATACCTCCCTCTGAAATGTTGCGGAAAAAACTACTACTAGAAATCTAGAAGGGGGGGTTGAATAGATTTCTCCAAATTTTAAAAACCACTCGAACAGAAACTTAGAAAAACTTAATTGAGTGTGAAATCTGAGTGTTAATGACAATTCTAAACAAATTAGACAAGTTAGATGATGAAATTTTAACGAACCTATCAAGCATCTAGCACAAGAGACAAGCAAACCACAGTGACACAAAGATTTAGGGTGGTTCGGATTACACAATAGTGTATCCTACATCCACCATCCACACACACACACAAGTATGGCTTATCTTGCCAGTTCAGAAAAGTCACAAAGGAACACACACACTCTGAGATACAGAAATCTCATATTCAATCACACACACGTGAAATTGGGCACAAGGATTGCACCACTTTCACAAAAACACACAGTATAGAGTGAAATTGAAATGATAAACCAGTCGGAGCAATTGAATTCCAAATTGAAGAGGACTGGTTCGAAGATCCCTATTTTGCTTCCGGAATGGGGATCAGTTCTTCTGCTTCAGCCCAGGAAGAAGACTCAGATGGATCGAAATTCTCCTTCAATTGGATCATCTAAGGTGTACAAACCTCTTGTTCCTTCAGATCTTGGAGCAATTCGCCAGGTTGGAGCCTTCCTCAGGAATTGGCTGGAATTCTCTAAAGCCTTGGAAGAACAGAAGTGTGGCTCGATCTCTCTTTAAAGCCAAGTGGATAAGGGGTATTTATAGCCCCATGGGTCCACAAAATATCTTGGATCTGTGGGCATAAAAGTTCCCGCCCAAAAAGCCTTTCCCAAAAGCTTCCACTCGTCCTTGTTAATTAGATAAAGAAGAGAAAAAAAAATAGATTGACTGTGTCGACACACCTTACCTATGTGTCGACACCCTGTCCTAGATATCACAAAAACAATCTCCTGGAATCTGGAACCAGTGTCGACACACAACTAGACTGTGTCGACACCACTGGGTGCTTACTGATGACTTTGTTCTGGGACAGTGCACTAGTGTCGACACACAGTTGAGCTGTGTCGACACCACAGACCATTTCTTGAGCTATAAATGAAGGAAACATTGTGAGAGAAAAATGTAAGCATGATAAGCATGATTTCAAAGTATTAATGAATCACATTTGACTATCATCAAAATAAGAGATCCAACAATCTCCCCCTTTTTGATGATGGCAACTATGGTTCATTAAGTAACTTTGACTTTCTCACAGATATGACTTTAAAAATACCTATTCACAATTTCAAAGCAAGTCATAGGCATAACAATGACATCCACAATTTTTCATCAATAGCATCCAAACATTTTCATTTCTTTGCAAACAAACATGTCATTCACTTGTGACAAATCAGTCATACAAACATTCAGCAATGCAAAAATGTGCTAGCATTCACATCAAAAAGAAATGTATTGCCCCCAAGAAGTTTAAAGATTATCATCAAATTTTTCAAAAGTTTTTCTCATTTCCCAGATGCCAAAAAGGAAATCATGAATCCTTCTCCCCCTTTGACATCATCAAAACAAAAGATATCAAGCAGAAGGGGGTGGAGGAGGAGGAATAGGCAATAAGATGGTTTCCATGGACTTCAATCTTGCTTCTACAGCAGACAGATTTGATCTTAATTGATTCTGCATTGTTGAAAGTCTGGTGTGCAAAATATCTTCCATCCTTTGATGATTTTCATACATATTCTCTTGAAATACACTAGTTGCATGACGAGATGAGGAAGATGAGCTGGGAACAGTGCCATGGTGCATGAAATTTGCAAAGTCAGACTTTAGAGCTGTCATCTCTTGATCAATGTGAGTCATTAAGTTTTTCATGCCTTCCATATCATCAACCAAATGTGCAAAGGACAATCTTGTTTTAGAGACTTGAGATACAACTTCTTGACTGTTGAATAGTCCCTGTTGAGTGTTAAGTAAAATGCCTTCAAGAACTGCTTGAATCTTGTCCTGGAGATCCTTAAGTTGGGTACATACATCACCCAAAGTACCAATCACCTATTGAATCTTCTAGTGGCATGCTCAGCTGCTTCATGTTGTCTCACAAACTGACCATTCACTGAATTTTCTAGCCTCTGAATTCGAAGTTCAAATCTGTTGGACATTTCTGTCATGGTGGAATTGAGAGAGTCAAACTGAGTTTGCAGAAATGTATATAGCTCAGGTGGAATGGGAGGTCCACTAGATGAAGTGGAGGCTGAGCTGTGATGTTGGGTGAATATGGTTGGAGGGACAGGTATGTCTGATGGAGGTGGAGAGGCATGAGGAGGAAGCACAGTTTGTGGTTCAAAAGGAATTTCAGGATTCTCAACTTCAATTTGTGGCTGGTCCACTGGATCACCTTGGGGTCCTGCATCTTCTGGAGGAACTTGTTCTTGAATATGGTCAATAGGAGGCTCTGGCTCTACAACCTGACCTCTGAGAACCTGATCTCCCTCAATTCGAAATCTCATGAATTTTTACATGATGTAAGCAGTAAATGTTGCTTTGAGGAATTTTTGAACCTTCTCATTTTCAAAAGACTCCAAAGTGTTTAAAAACTGTTGTGAGGTGAGCAGCATATGGCAAGGATCTGTGTAAATCTTTTCTGTTTGTTTCAGAAAAATCTGAGTCATAATCAAGTTCAAATTGATCTTCACATTTTTCTTCATGCTATACAACACAAATCTCTGAATGTCTGTCAATCGATTTCTGCCACCACCCTGTGGTGTGATGATGGTGGTTAGAATGTGATGAACCAGCCTCAGAATTGGAGGAAAAGTGTTTGTGTTGTATCTTGTTACATGTGTTTGCCTAGAATCATTTTCATCATGTGGAAGACCAGTAAGTAGAGAGTAGGCCTCATGAAGATCAAATTCATATTCACTCCAGTCTTCACCATCATCAGGAATACCAAAGAGTTCTGATGCTAATTCAGGTGTGAAAAGAATGCAAACATTTTTGACCTCAGACTTAAAACCCTCTTGAACATTTGTCAAATTCAAGTAAAATTCCTGAACCAACCGTGGATAGAATGTCCTGAATTCTGAAATGAATTTCAACCAGCCTTGAAATTTAAAGAAGGGAATGAGTTCAGGAAAAGCAGTCGACAAGGCTTCATCATGAATATTCACAGCCCTAGGTTTCAATATAGAGCGACCTTCAGATGCAGTTTGGGATGGAGTGACTGCTTGGTCCTCAGATGAATCAGAAGATTCAGAAGATGATTCTCCAGAAGATTCAGTAGAATCTGGTATGAGTTTTCTTCTAGGGTAACGTGAGGACATGGGAGACTTGCCTTTGCTGAGAGCAGATGCTCTTCCCCTTTTAGATGGGGTGCCTGAAGGAGTGTCCTCACCTTTTCTCTTGGGCTGATCATGACTGAACTTGCTTCTTCTTTCTGGTTGAGGCTCTTCAATGGTGATACCCTTTGCCGCTGACCTGGTCTTGGCTCCTCTCTTTGGAGTGTGCTTGGGAGCCATGGAAGAGGGAAGAATGAGAAGAGAGGGAGAATGGAGATTTGGAAGAGAAGAAACGGCCAGACAGGGGATCGGTCGTTTGAGAGTGTGATGGAGGGAGGAGTTCAAATGGGGAAAAGAACAAGTGGTAGGGTCGACCTGAGGGTTAGGGTATATAAAAAGGAGGTTTGCTCTCTCAAGACGGGAGTTAAGATAAACCCTCGGTCCAAATACCGTAAACATGATCCGCTGTCAAGCCCAGTGTGTGGGTGAGTGTGTCGACCTGACAGGGTCAATGTCGACACACATGGAGAATGTGTCGACCTCACAGATACAAGAATTTGCATTTTTGAGAGAGATGAAGAAGAAGAGATATATTTAATATGATGAACCATATCTGAAATCAATTATTCAGGGATTTTTAATATGTTAAAGAAATCATTTCCATTTTTTTTTGTTTTCTCAACATTATCCCATTATTATTTAGTGGGCTGAAAATATCTGACATGAAATTGATCACCAAGAAATTCTGAAGAATTGGAGTGATTGCTTAAGTGATATAAACTATTCTATACAGTCAATTTCAACTTTTTACACTTTTCTTAACCAAAAGTAATGTGATTGCTTTAGGATTAAGACAATACATATGGAGATTGAACACTTTTAGAAGAGTTGATTCAGGTTTAAGCTGTTCATTTTCTTTGACTGTATTTTCTTTCACTTTTAAGTAATGAGCAGTCAAATATAGTAAATCTTTTTCACTCAAGTAAACATGTTTTTTTACACACCAGAATCCCTGGTTACTAAAGATTTACTAATTATCCTGCCTCAAGGGGTGAATGAAAACCTTTTTACATGGAAATATACGTTTATCAGACGCCAATATTTCCAGTTACTCAGTTAACATTAGTTATTTTTGTCTTTATTTTACCCCTTAGAACAGAGATAACACAGCACTTCATGACATACATGGCACTTCACTGTTTGTGAAGGTGTGCAGTTTCTCAGTGTTATGCCATTGCTCTGTAAAACATTTTCTTTAAAATGAACATTGAGACTTTTGACACAGCTTTACCTTTCATCAGTCTTGAAGGAAGTGTTTAAAATCAATACATAATTGAGCAAAAATCCATGAAAGAAATCAAATTACTTGAGGAATTCAAAGTAAAAAAGAGTGTTAACAGAAAGAACATGTTATAGCATTTAAGAAATCATCCCTTATGTTCTTCAGAAGAATGAATGAACATTTCATGTATTAGATATTCATCAACACACTGAATTAACTTTGGTTTAATGAGAGAAAAATGGTAATGAATTCTTTAGCTCCCCCTGAGTTATTGATCTCATCTATTTGTCATCACAAGTAAAGAAATCCTTCTTCAGTGAAAGAATGAGTAAGATGATCAAGTGAATTTGATGAAATTGAAACTGAAGAGATAATGATTAAAAGAATGAGCATGAATTGGATATGTTCACCACATAGAAGTTTTCAGCAACTCAATCAAACTTCAGCATTTTCTTGATCAACTCCAACAACTTGTTCTCAAAAGGACTTCATAAACAGTTCTGATTCTGAATTCAATTCTCAGACCTTACCTTTGTTTCTCAAGCAACAAGCTCCCCCTCAATATGTGCATTAATGAGCCATTCAACATTCAACTCAATGACATCCAATTGACATTCAATGTCAGAAAGTAATCATCCAGGAACAGTCAATCTTCAACATTCAGTTTTTGGCAGTCAAATTCATCAAGTAAACATACATGATCAATTATGTTTCAAGCACATGAATGACAATCACAACACAAAAGAAAGAACAGAATGATTCTTACACATTTTAGATCATGGGTACTTGGTGGAGGAGTTTCCTCAACACATAATGATAGCTTTCAAACAAGCATAACTTGTTCTTCCACTAATCACCATTTGATATACCTCATAATCTTAGCATAATGAATCACAAAGTTCTCTTTTTTTTTATTCCAAGTTGCATATTCCAAGTTCTCTTCTTAAGGAAGTGAATCTATCTTCAGCCAAAGGTTTTGTGAAAATATCTGCAATTTGTTTTTCAGTAGGGATGAACTCTAATTCAATGCTTTTATTTGCAACTTCATCTCTTAGAAAATGATGTCTGATTTCAATGTGTTTTGTTCTAGAGTGTTGAATTGGGTTTTTGGAAAGATTGATTGCACTAGTATTGTCACACATGATAGATGAACATCCAATATCAATGTTGTAGTCAAGCAATTGAGTTTTAATCCACAACACTTGAGTTGCACAACTTCCTGCAGTAAGATACAAAAGAGATCCATCATACCTCTGTATTGCTTTGCATCAACCAGTTTACCTTTTTCATCTTTTTCCAATTTGATGCTAGTACTCATGGGAGTAGTTGCTGGTTTGGCTTGTTCAAAGTGAAATTTCTTGAGCAGCTCTTTGACATATTTGGCTTGATTAATAAAGAATCCATCCTCATGTTGTTTGACCTGCAAACCAAGAAAGAATTGTAATTCTCCCATTAGGCTCATTTCAAATTCACTGTGCATTAGATTAGAAAATTCTTCACACAGTGAAGGGTTAGTGGATCCAAAAATGATATCATCTACATACACTTGAACTACAATGATATGATTGTGGATTGATCTTGTGAAAAGAGTTTGATCCACCTTACCTCTGGAGTAATTCTTACTAACCAGAAAATTGCTCAATCTATCATACCATGCTCTCGGAGCCTGTTTCAAACATAAAGAGCTTTATGCAATTTGTAAACATGGTTAGGTTTATCAAGATCTTCAAATCCAGGGGGTTGAGCAACAAAAACTTCTTCTTTAATATAACCATTTAAAAAGGCAGTTTTCACATCCATTTGAAACAATTTGAAGTTTTTGGAACATGCATATGCCAAGAGAATTCTCACTGCTTCTAATCTAGCTACTGGTGCAAAGGATTCCTCAAAGTCAACTCCAAATTCTTGATTATATCCTTTAGCAACCAGTCTTGCTTTATTTCTGACAACTTTTCCTTCTTCATTCAATTTATTCCTAAACACCCATCTAGTTCCAATTATTGAGTTTTCAGGATTTTTAGGAACTAGACTCCAAACATTATTTCTTTTGAATTGATTCAATTCATCATGCATGGCTTCTATCCAAGAATCATCTTTTAGTGCTTCTTCAATGTTTTTGGGTTCTATTTGAGAAATAAAAGCCATATGATCTTGTTCAATGACATTTCTAAAATGAGATCTTGTATGGACTCTGTCATGAACATTTCCAACAACATTCTCAAGTGGATGGTCTTTAGAGTATTTGAAATTACCTCTTGTTGCTGTGCTTACCTGCTCTGGTGTCGACTCAGTGTCCTGTGGTGTCGACTCAGTTTCAGGTTCAGCAGCTTCTTCATTTTCCACAGTTTGATCTTTTTCTCTCATAAGAATGTCAGCATCTTCTTCTTGATTCCTGCACAAATCAAGGTCAGTAGATTTTTCAATATTCTCATCAAATATGACATGAGGAGTTTCCTCTACACTGTTTGATTCATTGTTAAACACTCTATATGACCTTGAATTTTCAGAGTATCCAAGAAAGATGCCTACATCACTTTTCTTTTCAAATTTATCAAGATCATGTTTGTCATTATTGTGAATGAAAACTTTACATCCAAAGACTCTAAAATATGCAATGTGGGGTTTCTTACCTTTCAGAAGTTCATAGGAAGTTTTCTTAAGGACTGGTCTTACCATTACCCTGTTGAGGACATAGCATGATGTGTTGACAGCTTCTGCCCAGAATTTTCTTGGAAGCTCACTTTCAATCAACAAGGTTCTTGCCATTTCAACTAGAGTCCTATTCTTCCTTTCTACAATTCCATTTTGTTCAGGAGTCCTTGGAGAAGCAAACTTATGCTCAATTCCTTTATTCCTGCAAAAATAAAAAATAAATTATTGTCAAATTCTCCACCATGATCAGTAAGGATAGAATGGATTTTATTTGTTTTTGCATTTTCAATTTTATCAACAAATTCTTTGAAGTTTTCTAAAGTGTCACTCTTGTGAGATAGAAAATACACCCATGTGAATCTAGAAAAATCATCCACAATCACAAATCCAAATCTATGTCCACTAAGACTGAGTGTCCTAGTTGGACCAAATAAATCCATATGCAACAATTCAAAGGGTTTGGAGGTGATTAAGGGTGCAACAGATTTGAAAGATTTCCTGGTTTGTTTGCCTTGGGCACATGAAGCACATATAATTGCATTTTTCTTTTTCTTCATTTTTGGCAAACCATTCACAAGAGAATTTCTTAACAACTTATTCAGAACATTTTCACTAGCATGACCTAACCTTCTATGCCACAGTTGAAATAGATCATGCTGATTGGCAACAAGACACAAATTTTCATGTTGATGATCATTCAAATCAACCAAGTAAACATTATTTATTCTTTGGCCAAGAAATTTTATTTTTCCAGAATCTTTTTCAACAATTTCACATGATTCAGAATCGAAAATTACCTTAAGGCCTTTGTCACATAGTTGACTTATGCTCAAGAGATTATGATCAAGACCTTCAACAAGTAAAACATTCTCAATGGAGCTTGAAGGAGTCTTACCAATTTTTCCTGTTCCAGTGATTTGACCTTTGTTCTTACCTCCAAAAATTACTTGTCCACCATCTTTTTCAATCAATGTAGAAAATTTTCCTTTATCTCCAGTCATATGTCTTGAATAGCCACTATCAAGGTACCACTTATCCTTCTTGTGGGCTGTAAGACATTCCTGCAAAACAGATTTAGAAAGACAATTTTGGTACCCAAATTGCTTTGGGTCCCATCAGTTGTTTCAGCTCAACAGCAAGATGTTTTGGAATCCAGATTTGTTTTATTTTCTTGGAATTTGTTCTTGATCTGCATTTTTCATCAGTATGACCAGATTTCTTGCATATTGTGCACATCATGACTCTTTGTGGTGTAAAAACATTATTCCTTTTGGTATGAAAATTATATCCAACTGAGAAATTTTTGTTGTTCTTTGGATACAAATCTGGTCTATCATTTGATTTCCATTTTTGTTGATTTTTGCTTTGAACTTTTTCATGTCTCACTTGGGTTTTGTTTTTGGATTTTAGATTTGTTTGTGGTTTTTCTTTGATGTTCTCTTCAAAGTTGCTATAAGAGGTACTACCTTGAACAAATGAAGTTATCAAGGTTTGTCCAATTTTTTCTTTGTTTTCAGGCTGAAACCTAAACCATGTTTGATGGTGTTCTTTCGAATTCCTAAGATAGCATCTAGGTTTTGCTTGCCTTTGACAAGTTTTGACAAGGTCTCTTTCTTGTCATCCAGTTCTTTTTTAATAGTTTTTAGTTCCTCTTGTATCACCTCTTTTTCATTTATGAGTTTTTCATTTTCATTCGTCAAGATCTATTTTTCTTTTTCAATTGATTGACATCTCTCCTTGATTTCATCAATTTGTTCATCCACACATTCTTTCTCCTTTTTTAGATTATTGATTTCATCAGTCAACAATTTTAATTGCTCAGATTCTTGAGGACTTTGCACCATGCTGTTCATTTTTCTTTTCAATGTCTTATTTTCAGATTTTAATTCACACAATTTTTCAAATAACACAGCATAGGCTTCCTCCCAGTCATCAGTTGTAAAATCTTCAAAGGAAGGACTTACCTCAGTATTTTCTTCATGCCTAGCCATAAGACATGTCACCTCTTCCTCATCTGAGCTACTTTCTTCTTGGTCTTCTTCATCCTCATCACTCCATGTAGCTAACATTGCTCTTGTCTTCTTGAATATCTGATTTTTCAGCTTCTTCTTTAGATCAGGACACTCTCCTCTCATGTGTCCTGGTTTCCTGCATTCATAACAAATAATGTCAGTCTTTTTAGTGGTTTCCAATTTTTTATTGAAATCATTTTTCCTTGAAATATCCTTTCTGATGAAGGGTTTGAACTTACCTTTTCCTTTCTTTCTCAAGAACTTTTTGAACTGCCTTGTCAATAAGGCTAGTTCTTCATCATTCTCTTCATCAGAAGAATCATCATTTTCATCAGATTGATCAGTAACAATTTTTGAGCTAGATGAAGCTTTTAGAGCAATAGGTTTCTTAGATGTGTTCAAAGATGCATTTCTTTTCAAGTTAATTTCATATGTCATGAGAGAACCTATTAACTCATCCAATTGCATGGTTGACAGATTTTTGGAATCCTCAATTACAGTAGCCTTTGTGTGCCAAGCTGATGGAAGTGATCTAAGGACTTTCCTAACAAGGTCACTATTTGAATAGTCCTTTCCTAGACCTCTAAGACCATTTACTAAAAGCATGAATCTAGCAAACATCTCAAAATAGTTTCATCACTCTTCATTCTAACATTTCATATTCTGAGACTAGAATACTTGCCTTGGTCTCTCTTACCTCAGAAGTTCCCTCATAAATGAGTTGGAGTTTATCCCACATCTCCTTGGCAGACTTACATGAGGACACTCTGGAATACTCCTTGGGATGGATGGCACATTGCATCATGTTCATGGCACTCCAGCTGAGTGTGGACTTGTTGATCTGGTCCTTGGTCCATAGACTTTCATCCTCAGGAAGTTCATCTGGTCCCTTGTCAACAATCTTCCAGAGCTCATAATTCTGTGCTCTAAGGAATACTTGCATCCTGTTTTTCCAATAAGCATAGTCAGATCCATCGAAAAAAGGAGGCCTAGAGATTGAATGACCTTCAGCAATAAATCCCCTAACATTCTCCATAGCAATAAACTCTTGATCGTTAGATCAAACACTTAAAGTGTAATGAGAACCTGCTCTGATACCAAATGAAATGTTGCGGAAAAAACTGCTACTAGAAATCTAGAAGGGGGGGGGGTTGAATAGATTTCTCCAAATTTTAAAAACCACTCGAACAAAAACTTAGAGAAACTTAATTGAGTGTGAAATCTGAGTGTTAATGACAATTCTAAACAAATTAGACAAGTTAGATGATGAAATTTTGACGAACCTATCAAGCATCTAGCGCAAGAGACAAGCAAACCACAATGACACAAAGATTTAGGGTGGTTCGGATTACACAACAGTGTATCCTACATCCACCATCCACACACACACACAAGTGTGGCTTATCTTGCCAGTTCAGAAAAGTCACAAAGGAACACACACACTCTGAGATACAGAAATCTCAGATTCAATCACACACACGTGAAATTGGGCACAAGGATTGCACCACTTTCACAAAAACACACAGTATAGAGTGAAATTGAAATGAGAAACCAGTCGGAGCAATTGAATTCCAAATTGAAGAGGACTGGTTCGAAGATCCCTGTTTCTGCTTCAGGAATGGGGATCAGTTCTTCTGCTTCAGCTCCAGGAAGAAGACTCAGATGGATCGAAATTCTCCTTCAATTGGATCATCTAAGGTGTACAAACCTCTTGTTCCTTCAGATCTGGGAGCAATTCGCCAGGTTGGAGCCTTCCTCAGGAATTGGCTGGAATTCTCTAGAGTCTTGGAAGAACAGAAGTGTGGCTCGATCTCTCTTTAAAGCCAAGTGGATAAGGGGTATTTATAGCCCCATGGGTCCACAAAATATCTTGGGATCTGTGGGCATAAAAGTTCCCGCCCAAAAAGCCTTTCCCAAAAGCTTCCACGCGTCCCTGTTAATTAGATAAAGAAGAGAAAAAAAAATAGATTGACTGTGTCGACACACCTTACCTATGTGTCGACACCCTATCCTAGATATCACAAAAACAATCTCCTGGAATCTGGAACCAGTGTCGACACACAAGTAGACTGTGTCGACACCACTGGGTGCTTACTGATGACTTTGTTCTGGGACAGTGCACTAGTGTCGACACACAGTTGAGCTGTGTCGACACCACAGACCATTTCTTGAGCTGTAAATGAAGGAAACATTGTGAAGAAAAATGTAGCATGATAAGCATGATTTCAAAGTATTAATGAATCACATTTGACTATCATCAAAGTATTAATGAATCACATTTGACTATCATCAAAATAAGAGATCCAACACCCTCTATCTCTCATTCCTTTCTTCATCCTTCTACTCCTCCTCATTCATTACTGTCATTCCGGAAAACGCTCAAATTGATGGCCCCTTTCTCAGGACATCAAGGTGAATTTGAGGAAGCTATCCTCCGATCAGTCTTGAAGGTTGGTAATCATGTTCATAGGATAGGCTCTTCTAGCCCTGCTCCTAAGAAAAGAAAAATCACCTCCACTTCCTCTATCTCTTCTGATCCTTGTTATCCCCCCCTGTGGTTTTCTCTCACAGTGGACAACAAAATAAACCACTCTATAGAGAATTCCTTTAGAAAGTTGTTTTGCTACCATCATAAACCTTCCTCATCTCAACCTTACCGATCATCTTAATGTCATCTTGCCTTATACTTCTCTCTCTAAATCCGAAAAATAAAAAATCTTCTCTCTAGCCGAAGCCAAAACTGAAGAGCAGTGGGCTCGGAGTCATAAGCTTTGTACAATAAGTTTCTTCTTGCCCGATCAGCCAGGTTCCCTCCCTGGGATCATTCCTTGACTTTATCAGAGTGGTTCCAGATCCTTCACAAGGACACTTGGGCTCTGTTCATTCAAATGGAAATCAAAATGATTAGGCACTTTCAGATGTTCAATAACTACAGATATCTCAATCATCTTCTTGAGGTTCAGCTTGGTCAGTTCAAGCAGGCCATTAGAGCTCTTGGGTCACTGAAGCTCACTCTGAAGCTATCCAGGTTGACTTTGCTACTCTTCAGTTGCCTGATGTTGTCTTTCTTCCCCCAATTCATTCTCTGGTCATGGATTCGGATGTTGGCTCATTATGTTTTAGCGTTTTGCCCAAGTCATGGGGCGAATTCAAGTACAGAAGGGTCATCTGGTTGCATTTCACAGATTTCTGTTCAGAGAGTACCACCTAGGCCATGTCAATGCCGATATCCTTGCTCCTATTCTGTCAGAATGTGAAAGGCTCTCTCCTGCAGATTGGATCAGCTTCTATCCCCTATCTGCTCAGCAACTTTCTGATCTGAATGCCTCTCAAGCCAGGGAAAATAAACCTCCAGTGTTAGCTGCTGAATTTCTAGACATGAACTCCATTCATCTTGTTAAGGATCCCTTATAACATGGGTTGAGAGATACAAGGTGTATGTAGCCATGCGACAAGAATTGAAGCAGAAGCAAATCTTCTACCCTATGTCTATAAATCAGTTTCTTGCCTGTGCTAGCTTTGGGAAGACCAGCTACTTCAAGCATTCCCTTGATCGAGATCGCTATGCTCAGTTCCTAGATGAGAAGCTGGTTCTTCATCTCCAGAGGATGGCTCCCATCATGGGACCTTCCTACACTGTTGCTTGTGGGTATTTCGTCTTCATTTTGAGCAGCAGGAAGATAAGGCTTGGGAAGTTATTTCCCATCATGCCTCCCTCTTGTCTTCTATTTTCTATCTCCCTGTACCCCCTCAAGATTAATCAAATATACTTTTGTGCTCTCTCATCCTCTCTTTTCTCCTTTCTTCTTTGTCTCATCGTGCATCTTTTTGCTTAATGACAAAAGGGGAGAATATATTTTTGAAATACATCTCTCATGTTAATTCCGCAATCTTACTTAAATTTATTTCAGAACTTCTTTGATTATTGCTATGTTTTGTCATCACCAAAAAGGGGAGATTGATGATCAGATTTTCCCCATGTAATTTAAATGACTTACATATCTATTTTGGGATTAACAAAACTAAAGATAATGTGCATTTCTAACATATTTTCTATGAGATTTGAGCACAGGAATCTAACAAAGAAAACAAGCTAAATTGGTAAGTATTCTTCATACTAGCAATTTAAGTTCAGGCATATAATTTTTCTAAGTACACATCGACTCCCTGTGAAGTGTAACGATTTCAGTAGAGTCATAACGATTTCCTCACCTCACATTCAAAACGACTTTATGTGTTTTACCTGTTTGGGTATTATAACGATTTCATAAGTATCTTATCGATTTCAGTATTACAACAATTTGCCTCTCATAACGATTCGCTAAGAGATCGCAACAATTTTTCTCTCATAACAATTCGCTAAGAGATCGCAACAATTTGCCTCTCATAAGGATTCGCTAAGAGAACGCAACGATTTGCCTATCATAACGATTCACTAAGAGATCGCAACGATTTGTCTCTCATAACGATTCGCTAAGAGATCGCAACGATTTGCCTCTCATAACAATTCGCTAAGAGATCGCAACGATTTACCTCAGAACGATTTGATAAGTGTGCACATCGATTCCGAGCATAACATTGGTTATCGCATCGATTTCTTAAGTGAGAACACAATTTGCTCTCACAACGATTTCGGTTTCACAACGACTCGTTAAGTTTCATAACGATTTGGTTATCGCATCGATTTCTTAAGTGAGAACAACGATTTGCTCTCACAACGATTTCAGTTTCACAACGACTCGTTAAGTTTCATAACGATTTGGTTATCGCATCGATTTCTTAAGTGAGAACAATGATTTGCTCTCACAACGATTTCGGTTTCACAACGACTCGTTAGTCTCATAACGATTTGGTTATCGCATGATTTCTTAAGTGAGACAAAACGATTTGCTCTCACAACGATTTCGGTTTCACAACGACTCGTTAAGTCTCATAATGATTCAATAAGTTACACATCGACTCAGTCACTGTAACGATTCTTAAGTTACATAACGACTTGGTCGCCGTAACGATTCGATACATTAAACAACAATTTGTTCACTATATCTACTCGATAAGTGAAACAACGATTTGCTTACACTGTCATAACGATTTGTCTCTACAACGATTCGGTTATAATGCATAACGATTTGTGTGTACATCGATTTGCTTATGAATGTATAACGATACACATGAATACGACTCATCAACACAACGATTTCATAAGTCATGATCATATCGATTTCATGGTGTAAAACGACTTGATATTCAAACCTATTCTCATATAGTTGAAAAGTCAAAGTCTCTTTCTCTCGCTTTTCTCTCACATCCATGCATTTATTATGACTGATCATATCACTACACTGCATGCAAACGATATTTTCTATTTCCATGCTTATTGTCATCCCCGACGTGGAATATCGGAACGCGAGGCAGTTGCAAGTAAAGGGTATAGAGTGAGTACTAGACATCAAACCATTGCCCAGTGAATAATACTAAAGCGAATTCATTTCATTAATAACTTTCCAATGTCTAGTTACAACCAATAATATCAGAGCCAGTCTATAGGCCCAATACATTGAAATTAAGCAAAAGACTAAACTTCACACCTAACTACTACAACGCTAACATAGCAATAGGACATTAGGGTACTCATGACATCACTCGAGGTCGTTCCCGTCCTCTTGAGTGTATGGTTCATCCTCGGTCTCACCTGAGAACACACCACAATAACGCAGGGTGAGCGAACATCGCCCAGTAGGACTTAAATCTCAGGCTCAAGCAGGCTTTAAGTAATTAATGCATTAAAGGCAGAGTAACTAATGATAGAACAGAAGAGAGAGTCAAGTAAAAATATATAGCAGGACAGTACGTGAATGAAATAGCAAGACTTTCCAAATATAGACCTTCCAAAATAGCACACGTGTCGGGAATAGCACAATAATAGCAAGATAGCACAAAGTCAAGTATAGCAAGATCGCCATAGTACAAATAGCACAACGTATAGCATAGCACTTTGTTGCCAATGGACAACGAGAGAACATAGCACTTTTGATTATCATTTAGATAGTCAAGATAGATAGCACTTGAGTGTAATGCCAAACACTCTGATCATTTAACTCCTATGGGCACTAGCACTTTCGGGCGCACATCCCAAGACCAGATCGGGCCCTTTATATATTGCCAGGCATTGGTTTATATGTTTTATTTTTAGACAATCAGTCAATGGCAATATAGAGTACCAAGAAGTAGACGAGAGCACAAGATGATAGATGAGATAGTAGAGTAAACGTGAACAGATGAGTGAATAGAGTGTAGATGAGAGCTAGTGGACATTGCACGTAATGTGTCGAGTAAACAGTGATAGTAACAGTTGCACAACACGCGCACTTGGTGTTGGTAGTCAGGCGGAACTCACGACCTTACCACTGGCCATGTTAAGCATAGGTCGAGAGGTCCGTGTGTTCATGATGAGAGTGAATTTCTAAAAGCCGTTTGGACCATATTGATCCCTAAAGGGTGTAATAGCTGTTGGGTACAACCGGCTCGTTGACCATGTGGGAATCCATCGACAGGAGACTTTACGGAGGCCTTGAACAAAAGACTTACTAGTCTGGCAGAAGGAGTATCTGACGAGAGTTCATCCAAGTCAAGAAAGTGTGTATATAGAAACAAGTGCTCGGCGTTCTAGAGGAGTTCTAGAACAGTGGAAGTCGATATCGGTATTCCCAAAACATCGTGAGAAACATAGACAAGTATATTTTAAAATATGGTAATTTAATTGCATAAATTACCAGATGTATTAGGAAATAATTTCATGCCAAATTACGCCATAATTGGATGGTTCAAAGTGTGTGTAAGTGTCATGAAATTGTAGATAGAAAAGATCGTGTGCATGTATTTAATCATACATAAATGTTTAATTTATAACAGTGTTAATTTCTATATGTATGACTGTTAAACAAGAGTACAAACCTGTAGATAATCAAGCATTGCTGAGACAGGGGGTTTCTTGCAAAA